>OY740796.1:12564226-13166101 GCA_963514005.1 Raja brachyura
CGGAACGGCACGCTGGGCATCTCGGAAAGGCGGCTCATGTTGCATGGGGCCGGCTCTCGGGGAGGGACCCGGGCCATGGGTCCTATGAACAATTCCGATTGAGCGGGGGTAAGCCCATCCGGAATCGCTCCACGCACACGCCTCTCCTGGACACCCACCATCACAGCCACAACACCCCCCTCCCCCTGAGGAGCAGCGCCCTGGCTGAAGGTGACCAAATTCCTGGCCTTCAAGAGGTCACGGTAAAAGCCAGGCAACTCCCGCCTAGCGCGTCGACTCATACCCGCTACTGGGAGCCGTGAGCCCTCTTGAAGGCAGCGCCCCTGGCGGAAAAAGTACGTTGCCAGCATGACTCCGCTTCAGGAGTATTGGTAGTGCCGGATTGGCCTACACAACCTTGGTTTCCTCTCGTATTACAAATGGCTAGTCAGCCTCACATGATTATTCCCAAACATAAAAAGCTGCTGGTAAATCCAGTAACTGGGGATCAACATCCTTTACATGATCATATTGATCTGTTAATTTGCAGATTTTAAGGAGGCCATACCTGGGGAGAGGACTGTCTGATCATACTGTGGATGTTCTCACGTCGGCCTGCAGGGATAGTACCCAGAAGCAGTACATCACCTGGATATGGAAGTGGGAGGAATTCTGTCTACAGCAGAATATTTCACATCAAACTGCAGGGATCACAGACGTATTGGAGTTTTTGTCCACTCTTTATTTTGCTCAGAAATTAAGCTATAGTGCGATCAATACAGCCAGAAGTGCTTTGTCTTCTTATTTACCCATGAATTCAGAGTTACATTCAGTAGGGACAAATCCGTTAGTTTCTCGATTTATGAAGGGAGTTTTCTTTTTTTTGTTAAATGTTTTTATTAATTAGAAGCAATTACATAATAAAAAGGTGCTTGTTCATTGTCGACATAATAAAAAGCATTTTGTTCTTTGTTGATATACATTATCAGTAATATTTATATTAACAATTGCATAATAATTGTGCTTCTATATATTTTTTCCCCATTTTTTATAAAGATAGAAAATAGTAGAGAAAGATTAAACAAAAAAAAAGTATAAAAAGTTGGGAAAGAATGGAATGCTCTACAGATTATGCATCGTTGGAGATATATCCGCGTTTTATGAAATGTACTACTTCATCTATTCTTTGATTCTGGTTTCAGTCGGGTTCTCGTGCCGAACCAGTTTGCCCCTTCAAATATTCAATAAATGGGGTCCATATTATTTTAAATAGTTCTTGTTTGTCCATTAAGACAAATCTTATTCTTTCCAAATATAGGGTCTCCGACATTTCTGTGGTCCACATTTTAATTGTGGGGGTTATAGAGCCTTTCCAAAATTGTAATATTAATTTTTTCCTAATTATTAAACTATAATCAATAAAAGTTATTTGATTCGAAATAATGAATTGATTTGGTTCTGTTATTCCTAATATCATTAATTTTGAGTCAGGAACCAGTTTGCTATTGACGACTTCTGAGATTATCTTAAAAATTTCCATCCAAAAATGATTAATTTTTATACAACTTACGAATGAGTGCATTAGGTTAGCCTCTAAGTGTTGACATTTATCACAAATAGGGGAAACACTTGGAAAAATTCTATTCAGTTTTGTTTTTGAATAATGCAGTCTATACAATACTTTAAATTGTATTAAAGAATATCTAGTGTTTAACGAACAGTGATGTATATGTTGTAAGCATGCATCCCAAATTTCTGGTCTAATTATTTGACCTAATTCATTTTCCCATGATTGCCTATATAAATCCATCTTAGGAGCATCGCTATCTAATAGAATACTATAAATGTAAGGTATCAATTTTTCTGTGTTCGGGTGTTTATTCAGACATTCATCAAAAAATTCTATCTTTCTAAATCTATATTCATTTGTAATTGACTTAACATAGTCTCTGATTTGTAAATATCTAAAGTAATCCTTTGATTGAAGCCCATAAATTTGTTGTAATTCCTGAAATGAGAGAAATGTATTTTTCCTATAGAGATCACCCATCTTTGTAATTCCATGATTTTTCCATTGTAAAAAACCCTTATCCACCTGTGAGGGTTTAAATGCTGCGTTGTTTACAATAGGAAGAGACAGTGGTATATAATCCAATTTTAATGTTTTCTTTATTTGTTTCCAAGTGCGTATTCCACTGTCTATTATAGGGTTTTCTTTATAGGTTTTTTTGCTTAATTTAGTAATAGCAAATAGAATTGACCCAATTTCAAAAGGTAAATAATCTTCTTTTTCCATTTTTAACCAGTCTGGTTGTTTATCCAATTCTTCCAACCAAAAGTTGATATTCTTAATATTAACTGCCCAGAAATAAAACATAAAATTCGGTAATGCTAAGCCTCCATTTACTTTTGATTTACATAAATGTTTCTTGTTTATTCTGTGGTTCTTATAATCCCATATAAAATCAGTAACTATAGAATCAACCTTTTTAAAAAATGTTTTTGGGAGATATATCGGGATTAATTGAAAAAGGTATAATAGTTGCCGGAGAAAATGTTTTGTCCACTCTTTTATTTTGATCAAAAATTAAGCTATAGTGCGATCAATACAGCCAGAAGTGCTTTGTCTTCTTATTTACCCATGAATTCAGAGTTACATTCAGTAGCGACACATCCGTTTCTCGATTTATGAGGGAGTTTTCAATTCCAATCCTCCTAAACCCAGGTATGCCGGTATTTGTAATGTGAGTGAAGTTCTTACGCTTCTTCGCCAATGGGCTCCTGTTGCAAGCCTATCTCTAGCAAAATTAACAATGAAGGTGGTCGTGCTTATGGTGTTGGTTTCAGCCCAACGTGTGCAAACATTGCAAAAACTACAGCTAGACAGAATGCATGTATCGGCAGATGCCATTATATTTTATGTCCATGATTTGCTTAAACATAGTAGAATAGGCATGACAGGATGTAAGATTGTGTTTTCAGCATACCCCACAGATGCTCGCCTGTGTGTAGTTTCACATTTATCTCGTTACATTGAGGCCACTAGAGCCCTAAGAGGAACAGAGTTTTGTATTATTTATTAGCCACAGAAAAACCACACAGTAAGGTGTCGGTGCAAACAATCTCAAGGTGGCTAAAGCAGGTTCTGGGAGGTGCTGGGATTGATACTGATAAATTCAAATCTCATTCCACCAGGGCGGCATCAACTTCCACGGCAAGGGCGATGGACGTGCCAATAGACCATATCCTCGCGGCCACAGGATGGTCCAGTGAGCTGACCTTTCAAAGGTTTTACCACAAGCCGATTTCAAGGCTGGGGGTGTTTGCAGATTCTGCTTTGAGTTCTGTTATAGTTTCTCCATGAGTTAGAGGGGTTTGTTATGGTTTTGTTTGTAAATAAACTGTTATTCATTTAACAAATGTTATTATTGATGCATTATTGATTGTTAACGACTTTTGAGTCAATCAATGCAGTGTGAACGCCGGATTTGGGTCAGCAGCATGAAATCACAGTGCTTTGAAGTCTTCACGTAGTCATTCACGTGACTCCGAAGTAAAATAGTAAGATTATGAGGAGTTGCGATGAGGGATTACGTGCCCTCCGCTCCCAACCCTCATAGATTTCATCTGGTAGTTCTAGTCTTTTTTATCTTACCATTATACTTCAGTCATTGTTACCTGTGATTTCACTCCGCTGCTTTGATGATTGACGCACCAACGGCTGTATGGGGATCTTCACGTAATCCCTCATCGCAACTCCTCATAAAATAAAGATCATACTTCAAACTGGTAAGTTCTCATTTAATCTTACTATTTTATTGTAATCGACTCCTCTCTGGAAGCGTGCTCTTGTTCGATTTTCAATAGCTATTCGTCTGTTATGATAATAATTCTGACCTGGTGCCCACTGAAGTGGTGCTCCATTTACAATAGCATTCCAATCTCCTTCAATTAAACACCAATTACACCCGATAAGACTTTGCAACCCTTGTTCATATTCTACAGTATTTAAACGATAACTTACAACCAGGTTTCCAAAATCCCTCTGCCACTTTGCAAAATTATCTCAAATTTGCGAGGATGTGGAATGCCCTCCGGTGCCTTTTTAATATCCTCCATATTCCATGGCCTGCACACGTACATTTGCCCCACTGCGCCGGCATCTGGATTAGGCATTGCAATCATAGGATACGTTTCGGCACTGCTTGGTCTTATTGACCGTGGAGATTTAGGCTCAAATATAGGACCTGAAGGAAGATTATAAACGGTACCCGAGCGAGTGGTTCTCGGACTTTGCAAACCTGGGTGCAGCTGGCCGCTTTCCTTAATGATTGTTTTTTGTTCCAGTACGGGGGTTGGAGCCCTTGTTGAGTCCGGTCCGACAGTTTCTTCCGCCGTCGCCGGTGGCAAGGCCACCCCCATTTTCTCCGGTGTGTACGGAGGGGGAACACCCGCCATACCCGGTGATCGGTGGAAGACCTCGTTGTCCCACCTCTGGAGGAATGCGTTTGTTGATGGTTCATTTTTGGTAGGTTGTTCCTTCTCTTTTTCCTTTCCGTATCTCCTCGATCTGGCTTCCAGAAGCCACAGATGTGCTTCATGGTAGCCCAACTTGTCTTTATCTTTCTTTCTTTTTGGTGCATCTTTGGCAATAGCAGACATTAATTTACAACAAACATCAACAAGTAACTTATCACTAAAATCATACCTTTTTTCCACATGTTTAAGTACTTACAATTACACTTACTTCATATAAACATATATTTCTCATCATCGTCATAACCTTTTGAGTTTGTCGAGCCCATTCTGATTCCCTCCTTGAGACTGACGACTATACTTTTTCCCTGTCAAGTCCAACTTGACTCTGAAGTCCCAGACTTGTTACCTTTGGCAACCCCGTTGCCTGAGTAGTCCAACCACTCTTCCTAATTGTCCCCGACAATTCTGTCCGTCGTCTCTGGTCTCCAAGGAAGGTAACAAAATACAACTCGGCAAAGTCAAACTCGGGCCCCACTATCAACGGAACGTTCAATCCTACCTCCGGTGTGTCGGTTGGGCCCGTCATTCTGCCCCGGCGTCCGTAAGGAACCATCAAATGAGCGCTCTTGGTTCCCCTGGAAACCGGCAACAGAGGTATTGGGGCCCCACGTTGGGTGGCAATTATGTTAGAAATTTTCCAACAAAGACTATTACAAAAACTGAGGTACAAACTGAACGAACTTTATTGTGAGAGAGAGAGTCACACAGAGTACAAGAGTCTGTGCGAGTCCCCTCTGTGCTAATGCTGAAACACATCTCTTTTGTACATTGATTGAAACCAAAAAGAGTCGAGACAATGGCAACTGATAAGGAAACACAAAATTGAAAGGAAATAACAGTTAGCTGTGGAATGTTTCGCCGGAGCAAGATTAGCGGTTCTGCAAGCTATGTGATTATTCCTAATCACTCAACCAAGACCTGTTAATTACTAGGCAGTTTCAGTAACGATCTTGTACAGACACAGATAGAATACACAAGGTAACAGATACATAAATTGTGCATCAGTGGCCTTGCACCCTGCTTGAAATGGCATGAAATTGCACTTGAATTTGGTGGCCTTGCATCCTGTTTGAAATGGCATGAAACTGCACTTGCATTTGGTGGCCTTGGACCTTGCTTGAAGTTGCATAAAACTGAACTTGCATTTGGTGGCCTTGCACCCTGCTTCAAGTGGGATGAAACTGCACCTGAATTCGGTGGCCTTGCACCCTGCTTGAAGCGGTAGGAAACTGCACCTGAATTTGGTGGCCTTGCACCCTGCTTGAAGTGGTATGAAACTGCACTTGAATTTGGTGGCCTTGCACCCTGTTTGAAGTGGTAAAAAAACTGCACTTGAATTTGTTGGCCTTGCACCCAGCTTGAAATGGTAGGAAACTGCATTTGAATTTGGTGGCCTTGCACCCTGCTTGAAATTGAATTTCATTGAATACCCGCGAGTCAACTGGCAGCCCACCAGCCGTGCGTGAGCTGCCAACACATCAGTCTTGAGTGACTGAGCTGCCGCCCAAGAATCAATTTGGCCTACAATGTCCATACTTGCCCTCTGGAAACCAGTCCCTTCAGCCCACAAGACCCATACTAATGCTCCAGAAAGCCCCCCCCCCCCCTCCCCCCCACTGGCTGCCAATATTGGAATTGGTGGAGAGGTGGAATATTGCATTGGGGGACCAGCCCTCCCATGTGACCCACTTAGTCTAGTATATTACTCTTACTTTCATCCTGTTTGTTTGTATGAGTGCGTGAGTTCTGGAAACTCAGCCAAAACGGTACATGATAGCACTACAATTTTTGGCCCACCCTTCTCACCATTGTCCTGGGATGTACAGTCGCAAATTTCTTTTCGATCGATGTCATATTTTACAAGTTATTAACATTTATTTAACTTTTATTTTATTTTTTTAATAATATTTTTATTAGAAGTAAGCATTTCACAATGATAAAACAAATTTACAAATACCAACTTAATTCGGTATTTATACAAATATCGCATTGATTATTGTTATCTTCTGTTTTTTAGAAATAGAGAGAAAAAGAAAAAAGAATAGGTTTTAAATCAATAAAGGTTGTGATTAAATAATGATTTTGATTATATAAAAAAAAAGAAAGGGAAAAAAAAAACAAAAAAAAAGAAAAAAACAATTAATATATATCTATTTAATATATATATTTTTTTAAAGAGTAAAAAGTATTATATATATATATAAAAGAGAAACAACAAAATATATTGTAAATAAAACTATTTCAAATGATAATATCAATAGAGACATGTATACAAATCCCAGTTAGAAAATGAATTAATTTCATCAAATCCTGTCGGGTACCCATTGAGTTGTGATGCCAAGAACAGCTACCCCCTCAAATATTGTATATATGGAGACCATATCTGTTCAAAGATTTCATATTTGTCCATTAGGACAAATCAAATTCTTTCCAAATGCAACGTCTCCGACATCTCTGCTGTCCACATTTTAATTGTGGGGGATAATGTTCCCTTCCAAAATTTCAATATTATTTTTTTCCCTATTATCAAACAGTAATCAAAGAAATTTCTTTGATTTACTGTTAATACCAAATTTGAGTCTGGAATTCCTAATATTATTAACTTTGGATCTGGATCCAGTTTAACTCTAAGAACTTCAGAGATAACTCTAAAGATTTTTGTCCAATAATAATTAAGTTTTGAACACGTTACAAAACTATGTGTTAAATTGGCTTCTGAATTCTGACACTTATCACAAATAGAAGAAATGTCAGGAAAAATTCTATTTAATTTGGTTTTCGAATAATGTAATCTATATAATACTTTAAATTGTATCAATGTATGTCTAGCATTTAACGAACAACGATGTATATGTTGTAAACTTTCTTCCCAAGTTTCTTTCGTTATAGATAAACCTATTTCATTTTCCCATGTTTGTCGATATATTTCTGTTGTTGGATTCTCCCTATCCAAAATAATATTGTATATATAAGCTATTAATGTTTCTGTATTTGGGTGCTTGTTAAACAATTCATCTAATAATCCTGGTTCTTTATTTTTATAATCTTGTGTGTTTGACTTAATATAATCTCTAATTTGTAAATAACTAAACAAGTTATGTGATGGCAATCCATAGATATCTTGTAACTCCTGAAATGAAAGAAATTTTCCTTTTCTGTAAAGGTGTTCTATCCTTTTAATTCCTAAATCATCCCAATGTCTAAACCCCCTATCTAATATAGAGGGTTTAAATAAAGGGTTATTCATAATTGGTAGGCTAAGTGACAAATTATCTAAATGTAAAGTCTTAACTATTTGTTTCCAAATGCGTCTATTACTATGAATTATAGGGTTGTCCCTATAAATTTTTTTTTGTACTTCCCTTGGCGCAAAAAGAATCGAACCTACATTGAAAGGTGAACAATCTTCCTTTTCCATCTTTAACCACATTGGTTCATGATCCAAATTTACCCACCAAAAGTTCATATTCTTAATCTGAACTGCCCAGAAATAATATTAAAAATTTGGAAGTGGTAATCCTCCATTTATCTTGGATTTACATAAATGTTTTTTACTTATTCTATGATTTTTATAGTCCCAGATAAAACTATTAATAATGGTATCATTTAAAAAAAAAAGTTTTCAGGAGATAAAAGGGAATAGCTTGAAACAGATATAACAGTTGTGGTAAAAAAAACATTTTTATAGCATTTATTCTACCAATCATAGATATAGGAAGTGTTTTCCAATATAAAATATTTTTTATAAGTTTATTTAATAATTGAGGATAATTAGATTTAATTATTGAGTTATAGGATTTAGATACATTAATTCCTAAATATTTAAATTTGTCTGTAACTATTTTTAGTGGAAATTGTTGTAATATATTTAATTTTATTCCAGTTATAGGCATAATATCACTTTTATTCCAATTAATTCTATATCCAGAAAATGTACTAAATTTAGTTATAACATTAAATAGCTTAGGAATACTAATCTCTGGTTTTGTAATATAAATTAAGACATCATCTGCGTATAGAGATATTTTATTCGTTGTAGTATCAGTATTATATCCATATATTTCTGGTTCAGATCTAATCCTTTCAGCTAAAGGCTTTATCACCAGAGCGAATAACAAAGGCGATAGCGGACATCCTTGTCTACAACCCCTAAAAAGCTTAAATTTAGCTGATAATATTTGGTTAGTTCATATTCTTGCAGTAGGATTCAAATATAGAATTCTTACCCATTTACAAAATCTATCCCCCAATTGAAATTTCTCCATTATTTTAAATAAATATGGCCATTCAACCTGATCGAATGCTTTTTCTGCATCTAAGGATATAACAGCTAATTCCGTATCACATACTCTTTTTGAGTATATAATATTGAATAATCGTCTCAGATTGTGGGATGAATAACGTTTTGGAATAAAACCTGTTTGATCATGATGTATTAATTTAGTGATCACCAAACTTAATCTCCGAGATAAAACTTTAGCTAATATTTTTTGATCTGTATTTAAAAGAGCAATTGCTCTGTATGATCCAGGGTCTTCCAAATCCTTGTCAACCTTAGGAATAAGTGTAATTGTGGATTCATTTAAAGATTCCGGTAATTTTCCTTGTTCATATGTATATTTATACACTGTAAGTAATCTTGGGGAAATCAGATCTTGAAATTTCTTATAAAATTCTGCATTCAGGCCATCAGGGCCCGCAGCTTTTCCATTATTTAACGATCCAATTGATTCTTCAATATCTTTTACTGATATATCAGCGTTTAACAAGTCTCTACCTTCCTGATCTAAACTGTTAATATGACATTCTTGTAGGAATGTTTCCATTCCATCTGTTTGTCCTGTTAATTTCGATGAATAAAGATTTTGATAATATTGTAAAAATATATCATTGATGTCTTTTGGTAAAGTCGATATATTTCCATGCTCAGATCTAATTCTATGTATCATTTTTTCATCATCTAGTTTTCTAAGTTGTCGTGCCAACAATTTTTATGGTTTATCTCCAAATTCAAAATACACTTGTTTAGTTTGTTGAAAAAGTTTAATAACTTGATTAGAGTATATTTTATTTAATTTATATTTTAATATTGCAATTTTATTACATAACACTTTGGAAGGATATTTTGTATTTTTAATATCTAATTGTTTTATTTCCTTTTCCAACTTTTGTTTCGTCTTTCGATTTTCTTTATTAAAATATGCTTGTGCTGATATCATTGCACCGCGCATAAATGCTTTAAATGTATCCCAAAGAAGTGATGGTGAAATTTCAGGTTTGTTATTAGTTTCAAAAAATAATTTAATCTGTTTTACCAAGTAATCATGCCAAGCCTTGTCCTTTAATATTTGGGGATTGAGCCTCCAGTTAGGAGTTTTATTAGTTATATCTTTTAATTTTATCTTAAATGTTAGTGGAGCGTGATCCGAAATAATAATATTATGGTATTTTGCATCATACGTAAATGGAAGTAGTTTTGAATCTATTAAAAAATAATCTATCCTCGAATAAGTTCCGAATACAGGCGAGAAAAAATAATATTCTTGTCCCGATGGGTTATCTATTCTCCAGATATCCTTAACATTTGCTGTACTAATAAAATAATTTATAAGTTTACTTGACTTAGAAATAGCTTTCCTTTTCGTTGAAGATCTATCTAAATAGTTATCTAAAGTACAATTAAAATCCCCCCCAATTATTAAGTTATATTGAGTAGATATAGGGATATTATGAAATATTTTCTTAAAAAATAATGGGTTATCAAAGTTAGGGGCATATATATTCATAAGGATTACTTTCTTAGAATATAATTCCCCTGTAATTATTACATATCTACCCTCCATATCCTCGATTATAGAGCTTTGTTTAAAAGGTATACCTTTACGAATAATTATTGCTACCCCTCTAGACTTATGTATAAATGAAGAGTGATACACTTTCGAAATCCATTTAGCTGTTAATCTGTGTCGAGCATCTTTTTTGAGGTGGGTCTCTTGAAGAAAAGTGACATCTGATTTCAGACTGTTTAATTGGGCTAACACCTTACCTCTTTTAATTGGTTCATTAATTCCCTTAACATTCCAACTACAGAAGGTGATTCCATCACCCCCAGTCTTCACATTAATGTCTTGCATTTTACTATTAGGGTGGTTTATATTGGAGTAGCCGTCTCGGCCCATCCAACTCAACATTATACCCAAACATGAGTCAAATTAATGATGAAAATTAATATATGTCTCACTATTCCATATACACGTCTCCTTAAACTAGTTATATAATACCAATCATGAATATATTCATATAATATATAATATAGAATCAAATATCTGGTATACAAAAAATAATAAAAAATGTGAGTAAAAGTGAAGTGAAGGGTGTTAATAAAGTGCGCGGAAAAAAAAGTAACTACACCTATATATAGTGTAGTGTGTGTTAGTGTAAGCCACACTAGCGTGGCTACTAATCTACGGACTTCCGTTTTTTAAAAAAAGATGTTAATGATTCCAGCTCCTATCTTGAGTGCTGCATATATTGGGGTGGGGTACTAAATTTATATACTTAGTGATTATTCATGTTACTAGTATTTATTGTGATTAATGTTATGATAAGTGATATTATGTTAGGGGAATAATTGACATTTTTAAGGGGTAGTTAATACAAAACTATGACTATTATGTACTAATTTATTTATTAATAATCTATTGATCTCTCTTTAAACCAAAATTAAAGTCCGAGTCCATTATTCCTCCTCTCTCTCCATGGATAATTCATAACCTCAGGTGGGTAATAAAAGTTCAGCCTTCTTCTTCTTCCACCAGTTCTTCTTCCTCTTCTGTTCTCTTCTGTATGTTTCGAGCAAATTCCAGTGCTTCTGTGTGTTTAACGAAATGGTACTCCTTATTGTTGTAGGTTACTCTTAATGTTGCTGCGTACATCAGGCCATATCTCAGATCCTTTATATCCTTTATATTCCTCAGAATACCTCTTGTTTCTGTGAATAAAGATCTTCTCTTGGCCACTTCCGCAGGGTAATCTCTGAAGATACTAATATTATCCCCTTCGTATTTAAGATTTTTCTTACCTATTATTATCTTCATCATGTCTTCAAAAACATGATCGTAAGCCACCTTCACAATCATTTGTCTTGGGGGTGCATCTCTCCCAGGAACCCGTCTTAATGCCCTGTGTGCACGGCCCAACAGGGGTTCTTGATCCAAATTCAAAATGTCCTTTAGGAGTTTTGCAACAAATTTTTGAGGGTCTTGATTTCCCTCACGACCCTCGCTCAATCCAACTATACGCAAATTCTTACGCCTTTGACGTCCCTCCAAATCGATACATTTCTCATTTATTTTGCGTAATAATTCTGATAGACGTTTGTTCTCGGAGCGGAGCTCCTCTCTCTCCTTAGTATTTGATGCGGCAAGTTCAGTTAGCTCTTTAATTGCATCATTTTGTTGGTTGAGCGAGATTAAAATAGGATCTATCTTCTCATCCAGCATTCTTTCCATCCCAGCAACCTTGTCGTTTACCTCAACCATTTGGTTTTGTAACTCGGCGTTCGCCTTTTCTTTCCATTCGCTCATCATAATCTTTACCGTCTCTATGACTTCTTTTTTTAATTCATCTTTAATTTTCTCATGAAACACCAGAATATCTGCTCTTAAAGTTTTTATTTCATCTTTATACTCCTTCTTCATTTCTTTAAGCATTTTCTTCATCTCACCTAGGATGGTGTTTTTAAGTTCCTCCATTTCAGTTTTCCTCTGTAAGATCTCCTCTTGGGAAGCAGTCAAACTCGAGCCCAATGCTCCAGCGGGGCCTACTTCCTTTCTTGGAGGTCTTTTTCCACCGGTGGGGGGGGAGCGTTGCATCTTATTTTCTTATTAAATTCGCGCGCCTGATGACGCCACGCACCTTTTCAACGCTACCGGAGCCGTTCACAGTCGTTCTCCTGCAGTAAGCAAGTTCAGTTGACCCCTTTACCCCCGTTTTTTCTTCAGTTTTTAACGGAGCTGGAATGGCGCGACTTCCACTTACTCCATGGCGCCACCGGAAGTCCATTTATTTAACTTTTAAAACTTAAAATAACTTAAAACAGCACCCGCCCACTTACCGCCCGTGCATGTGCAGTGGGCCCAGTATCCACTCGTATGAAGTTGGGGCCTTTCCCCAATTCCATATTGCCTTTTTTGTTTGCCTGGGCTGGGGTTGGAGCCAGTGGGGTCTGGGGTGGGGAGAGGCCGCGCCGGCTACCTGGGGCCTGGGCTTTGAGGATGGTGCTGGGTCTTGGGGCAGTGGTGCAGCAGCTCCGGGCCCTCGGCCAAGAAAAGGAGCGGGACCCGGGGCAAGGGCTAGGCCAGAGGGCAATGTGGGAGGTGATGGAGAGTGTGGGATAGGGGGAGGTGAGGAGGGGGGGAGGAGGGGGATAAAGGGAGAGGAGTGGGGGAGGAGTTTTGTAGGGAGGCCTGAGGCTAGGGGAAAGGAGAGAGAGTGGTGAAGGATGGAGTGGGAGAGGGGAGGAGGAGAGGGGAAAGAAGAGGGAGGGTGGAGGGGATGGAGTATGTGAGTGAATATAGGGGAGGAGGAAGAAAGTGAAGGGGAGAGAGGGGTGAGCAGATGAAACAGTGGAGGATTAGTGGAGGATGGGGAGAAGGAGGATAATGAAGGAGGGGAGTAGGGGACTAAAGAGGGAGAGTAAGATGCATCACAACGGCAACCCGTTAACCACGCCTGTGCAGTTGGGGGTTATGAATGAGTGGTGGAATATTCCATTGGGGGAATAGGCTCTTGGTTAAGTATATTATCAAAGCTCCCATCTTGTTTGTTTGTTTGTTTGTTTGTTTGTTCCCAAAACTCCACGGAAACTGTATAGGATAGCGCAACAATCCTAGGCCCAACTTATAGGTATGTTACAAAACTTACCTTGAGCAGCGCTGCAGTTCTGCCGCTCCCCGTGTGCGCAACTTTGGCGCCTTTCAGAGGGGGGCGGGCTTAAAGTGACGATTTTCAACAGACATGGAAAATCGATGAATGTCGGGCGATTTTGTTGCGGAAGAAAAATCGCTCCGACATTTCATGAATTAAGGTATTTTTAAATTACTCTAAATTATTTATTAACTAGAGTAATTTAAAAATCACCTTCAAAAGCCGTGAGCACCGACAACCGGAACGATTTTGCGTAGGGGAGAAAAAAAGGTAAATAGTTTATTTTTATATTAAAAGTTGGTTTTACGGGAGGCTTTAATAATATTTTCATGTTGCGAAATGGGGTCCAAAAAAATGTATGAACAAACAGTATTTTTCCTCCCGACTTCACCGCTAACCGCAACGTTCTAATCCACCGCATTCCACTAAAACCCACTCGCAAGTTGATTTAAATGGACATTAATTTACAGGCATAAAACACTAAATTCCTTCCATTTGGCCCAGAAATTCATGAAAATTAGATTTAAAAATTATGTTATATTGTGTGAATGTTATTTGGACACATAGGCAATTTTAAAAAAGTTTATCTTTTCTTAAGAAATGGATAGATGTTTAGATCTACTCATTGAATTTTGTAATTAGCTACAATTAGATAACTAACTAATTATATGCTTTAATTTCAGGTCATCCAAGTAAGATTGTTTCATATTTGTTTCAGAATGCTTCAATCTATAATAACTGAAAATTTCATTGAGTCCTCTTAATTTTTAAGAAAGTTATGGGCTTTTAACTGTTCCAGATCACAGCTTTTGAGTTAAGTCAATTGAAAGGCAATGGGGAACAAGATGCTAATTTCCGAGTATGAAAATGGCCATAACTTTCTTAATACTGAAGATATGAAAGTGAATTAGGTGTCAAATTAAACTTCTTTTTATGCTTTATCTGATAGGATAAATTGCAGACTTGATTTTTAAAATCTCAAAATTTTGTAACTTTGCTACTTAATGGCCAAATTCTACTCCTATTACTTATGACCTTATGACAATCACGTAACCCACCATTATCCTGTGATATACCAGCAAGTTTTGCTCAGATTGATGTTATATTGTAACAGGTATTGAATTTTTCAATTTTAATAAATCTGGCAGTCACGCTCCCACCTGCCGGTCATGACTGCGCAGTTGGGGGAGGGTTGCCATGACTCGCATCACAATGGGGATATTTGCCGTCACAACAGGAACCCATCAGCCGCGCCTGTGCAGTTGGGGGAGGCTTGCCAGCGCCTTTATCTGCGCATGTGCAGTTGGGGAGGGTTTCTGGCCCCACCGCCATTTTGACACGTCATAACGGTGTGTGTTTGTGGGGGGGTAGTGTGTGTTTGTGGGGGGTTAGTGTGTTTGGGGGATAGTGTGTGGGGGGTTCATGTGTGTGTGTGGGGGGAGAGGGTTTGTGTGTGTGGGCAGAGATTAGTATGTGGGGGGTTAGTGAGTGGGGGGAATGGAGGAGGGTTGGAGTAGGAAGAGGGATGGCGAGGTGCAGTTGGGGAAGGGTTGTGTGTCTCATGTCATAACGGGGATTTCTGGCATCACAACAACCCCTCAGCTGTGCATGCGCAGTTGGGGGCTATGGGTGAGTGGTGGAATATTGCATTGGGGAAGGGGTCCGCACCTGGGCTAGTTAACAATTAAAATTGTGTTTAGGCTTTTTTTTTAATCGCGATTTTCATTGTGATTGATTTTTTTTCTACCTTTTTTTTGTTGTAATGCTTCCTTGTCAGGGACCCAACGGGTCCACACCTGGTTAGTTTAATATAATAGAAATACACAAAATGTTAGAGTAACTCAGCGGGTCAGACAGCGTCTCTGAAGAAATGGATTAGGTGACATTTGAGATTGAGAGCCTTCTTCAGACTGAGATCGAAGGGAAAGGGAAATGAGAGATATAGATGGTAATATAGAGAGGCCACATAAATGAAAGACGTGCAAAAGAGTTTTCTAAATTGCATTTAGATTGAATAGCATGTTGAGTAAAGTTTTCACTCATGCCAACTTCCAGCTAATGTATCTGGGTTCTGATGAACACTGTTATTCAAGGAGAGATGTTTTTACAGATCACTGACACGGCAGCTGCCTTTGGGAACCATGCTGGTAAAGTATTATCAGATGATTCAATCTGAAGACGATTTTCATGTTGAGATTTCCACCAGTTTCCATATAACCATATAACAATTACAGCATGGAAACAGGCCTTCTCGGCCCTTCCAGTCCGTGCCGACCATTTATTTTCCCCTAGTCCCATCTACCTGCACTCAGACCATACCCCTCCATTCCCTTCCCATCCATATACCTATCCACTTTACTTTTAAATGTTAAAATCAATCCTGCCTCCACCACTTCTGCTGAAAGATCATTCCACACAGCCACCACTCTCTGAGTAAAGAAGTTCCCCCTCATGTTACCCCTAAACTTCTGTCCCTTAATTCTCATGTCATGCCCTCTTGTTTGAATCTTCCCTACCCTCAATGGGAAAAGCTTATCCACGTCAACTCTGTCTATCCCTTTCATCATTTTAAAGACCTCAATCAAGTCCCCCCTTAATCTTCTGCGCTCCAAAGAATAAAGACCTAACTTGTTCAACCTTTCTCTGTAACTTAGTTGCTGGAACCCAGGCAACATTCTAGTAAATCTCCTCTGTACTCTATTTTGTTGACATCCTTCCTATAATTAGGTGACCAAAATTGTACACCATACTCCAGAATTGGTCTCACCAATGCCTTGTACAATTTTAACATTACTTCCCTACTCCTATATTCAATGCTCTGATTTATAAACGCCGGTACACCAAAAGCTTTCTTTACCACCCTATCTACATGCGATTCCACCTTCAGGGAACTAGGCACAGTTATTCCTAGATCCCTCTGTTCCACAGCATTCCTCAATTCCCTACCATTTACCATGTACGTCCTATTTTGATTTGTCCTGCCAAGATGTAGCACCTCACATTTATCAGCATTAAACTCCATCTGCCATCTTTCAGCCCACTCTTCCAAATGGCCCAAATCTCTCTGTAGACTTTGAAAATCTACTTCATTATCCACAGCACCACCTATCTTAGTATCATCTGCATACTTACTTATCCAATTTTCCACCTATCATCTAGATCATTGATGTACATGACAAACAACAGTGGACCCAACACAGATCCCTGAGGCACCCCACTGGTCACCGGCTTCCACCCTGCCAAACAGCCATCCACCATTACTCTCTGGCATCTCCCATTCAGCCAGTGTTGAATCCATCTTGCTACTCCGCCATTAACACCCAAAGATTGAACCTTCTTAACCAACCTTCCATGGGGAACCTTGTCAAAGGCCTTACTGAAATCCATATAGACAATATCCACTGCTTTACCCTCATCAATTTCCCTAGTAACCTCTTCAAAAAATTCAAGAAGGTTTGTCAAACATGACCTTCCCGGCACAAATCCATGTTGACTGTTCCTGATCAGACCCTGTTTATCCAGATGCTTATATATATTATCTCTAAGTATCCTTTCCATTAATTTGCCCACCACTGACGTCAAACTAACAGGTCTATAATTGCTAGGTTTATTCTTTGAACCCTTTTTAAACAATGGAACAACATGCGCAATACGCCAATCCTCCGGCACTATTCCCGTTTCTAATGACATTTGACATATTTCTGTCATAGCCCCTGCTATTTCTACACTAACTTCCTTCAATGTCCTAGGGAATATCCTGTCAGGACCTGGAGACTTATCCACTTTTATATTTTTCAAAAGTGTCAGTACTTCCTCCTCTTTGAATCTCATAGTTTCCATAGCTACTCTACTTGTTTCCCTTACCTCACAGATTTCAATATCCTTCTCCTTGGTGAATAACCGAAGAAAATAAATTCTTCGCTTTTTTCCCCACTGCTTCTGAATGCAGATAGACACAAAATACTGGAATAACTCAGCAGGACAGGCAGCATCTCTGGAGAAAAGGAATAGGTGATGTATCGGGTCAAGACCCTTCTTCAGTCTGAGAGTCAGGGGAGAGGGAAACCAGCGGTGTGAAAAGGTACAGAACAGATCAGAGTCAGCACCGATGGCCAAGGAGCCCACAATGATCCATTGGTGGCTCCAGAGGAGGTGATAACGAAGGGGAGAAAATCACAAAGTGCTGGAGGAATTCAGCTGGTCAGGCAACATCTGAGGAGGGAATGAATAGGCATAATTTCCTGTCGGGACCCTTTTTTAGAATGAGAACCTTTGTAAGAAGTGTTCAGACCAGAAACGGTGCTTGTCTATCTCTCCCCATAGATGCTGTCTGATCTGCTGAGTTACTCCAGTACTTTGAACTCTGCTCAAGATTCCAACATCTGCAGTTTAGCACCACCCAAGACCACAAGTAATTGCACCGAATTGTGGACGCAGCCCAGACCATCACACAAACCAACCTCCCTTCTATTGATTCCATTTATCCCTCACCTCTGCAAGGCCAGCAGCATAATCAAGGATAGAGGCAACCTGGCCGCTCACTATTCTCCCCTCTCCCATCAGGGAAAAGGCATAGAAGTGTGAAAAACGCCCACCGCCAGATTCAGCACCTGACAATTTCTTCCCAGCTGTTATCAGGCAACCGAAACATTCTACCAAAACCAGGAATCAATGCTGAACTACAACCTACTTCGTTGGTGACCGTCGGACTATCTTTGATCGGACTTTGCTGGCTTGACCTTGTACTGAACATTATTCAAAAAGGGTGTATCTTTAAGGGCCTGTCCTACAAGCATGCAACTCTATGCGATGAATGCGATCAAACTAGAAGCGGGGGGCGAGCGGAGGTCGGGTGATCCCCTGTACGGGGCCGTTCCCACCAGCATGCACCTGCATGCGACAAGCGCAACCAAACCGGCAGCAGGGGCGTGAGTGGCGCAACGCGCCGCAAAGTGAGGCGAACTTGGAGCGAAGTCTAAGGTAAGTTCGCCAGGACAGAGAGGGGCACAGAGGCACACACACACACAGAGGGCCACAGAGCCACACACATAGAGAGTCACGGAGGCACCTACAGATAGGTTCACGGAGGCACGATGTCGAGGCAGTGTGTAATGCGTCGAGGCGACTGCGAGCCGACAAGCCGTTGCCGCGCGGAATTTTTGAACATAGTCAGTTTTTCGGAGCCCCGCGTGATGTCGGGAAGAACTCCGCACAATTCCGCACGGCTCCGGCGATCGAAGTGGGACCGGCCCCGCGACGCCGGATGGCTCAAGTGACCACATTAGGTCGCGCTAATCGCATAGAGTTGCATGCTTGTAGGACAGGCCCTTTACAGTGTAAATGGTCGACTGCAATCATTTATTGTCTTTCTGCTGACTGGTTAGCACGAAGCGAAAGCTTTTCACTGTACCTCGGTACACGTGACAATAAACTAAACGGATCTTCTTGTCCCACTATTTTACTGCTCCATTACAAAAATCTTCTCAAAGCAACCCTACTTTGAAGTAGTTCTCCTCCTGTCTGAAGAAGGGTCCCAACCCGAGATGTCGCCTGACTATTTCCATAAACAGATGCTGCCTGGCCCGTCGAGTTCCTCCAGCACTATGTATTTTGCTCAATAATCCAGCATCTGCAGTTCCGTGTGCCTCCAATTGCGAAGTTTTTCGCATCGATAACTGTAAAATAGTTTGCGACTTAAGTCCTGAAACCCTCAGCTAACCCACGCTTGAGGTGAGTCAACTTCTCGGGAGGATTAAATATAACTATGAAATGCTTCAAACCACATGCATTAGCACTTGTTATGAATCAATTTATTGACAAATTAACCAAAATAAAACCGAAAAAAATCCCTTTAGGAACGCGTTGACTCTGTGTTTCGTAGTCACAGTCTAACAATCTTCCCGTAAAACAAGGCATTTTTTTCACATTATATTTTTAAACCATTAAGGTGGAAGGTTTACTTTCAGAAATCCAGTCGGGTTTTTGGATGAATTAAGTGACTGTAGTAACATTAAAAAATAAACTCGTCGCAAGCAGAAACTGGCAGAATAAACTCGCTGCAAACCCCGGCAGTCCGTAATAACATGAGCGCAAGACTTTCTTTTCATCCCGTTCTCAAAACCCTCATGAACAGGGAAAAGATTTGGACCGGTGCCACGGTAGAGAGTGGCTGTCGCTTTAAGAAAATGCTGGCGACTCAAACCCCCTTGAAAAATGATCTTGCTGCTAAGTGAGGTTTTTTTTTTAAAGAATCTGTATTCAGTGCCCGGCCATACATTAGCCACAACCCCACACACACTCACTCTCTCACTCTCACTCTCACACACAGCAACTCACATGGATCTCGTTAGATAGCCTTTATATTTGCATTCTCTAACACACCTTCAACTGGCGCAGAGTGGTCGAAGGACAGCGAGGGTGACGCAGGAAGGACGCAGAGGAAAACCTTACAAAAGAAGTAAGCACAGAGTGAGTGCATCGCACCAACTGCAGGAACCTTTCTGACCCTCTGCTACCACGGGGCTCGGCCGCTGTCAGGATGGGCTGGGTGAGCGCACTCTTGCTCCTCACGGTCATTGGGGAAGTTTGGACCTGTCTCTTTCACCGCGACTGGAGACCGCAAAGTGAGCAATGCCGAGCCGAACTGGCCGAGACCATCGTGTATGCCAAGGTGTTGGCCATCTACAAGGATACCTACAGCGTGCACAACTACCTCCCCTGGCAATATAACACGGATCTCTTCTATTCGGCGGAGGTGGAACTGTTGTGTGACCAAGCTTGGGGCAGCATGCTGGAGATGCCGGCTGGAGCCAGGTTTAACCTGACTGGCCTGGGCTACTTCCTCTGTCACTCTTACACCGTCATGGAAAACAACACCTATTATTTATTCATCAGGTAGGACGGCGAGGGGCAGTGGGTGAATGGTGGAGGGAGGGTCATGTATGGTCACTGGGTGAGATGGGGGGGGGGGGGGGGGGGTGGTGGGGTGCTTCATATTGTGCCAAGCTAGCGCCCCGAAAGGTGGACTTTATTTGATCTACACCGCCGAGACAATTGATTTTATGTCGATCCTATTTGAAATCGCACCTTAAAACCAGTTAGTTTCAACGCAAGACGGAATGTGTAGGCAGTAACTGCAGACAATGGTTTACACCGAATATATACACAAAAGGCTGGAGTAAATCAGCTGGTCAGGCAGCATCTCTGGAGTTCTATCGTATCGCTCCCCATGGGGGGACTTGTCAGTAACTTCAATGCCTTTCCCTCGAACGTTCATCAAATGTTTGTCTCCGCTCATTTAACTTAACTGCCAAAGATAGACACAAAATGCTGGGGTAACTCAGCGGGACAGGCGGCATCTCTGGTCGGGTCGCGACCCTTCTTCAGACCATACAGCAACTTTAATGCCACTCGGCTTAAGTTCAAATGCCATTCGTGAATATGTGGGTTGTTCAACTTCCTGGCTGCCTCCTTCAGACATGACAGTGGACTCCTAACTGTCCGTGCAGTTATTTAGATCTTTTGCAGCGTAAAGAATAGCGAGCGCTAAAAAAAAAAAAAGAATAAATAGAGATGTGGAGGAAGGAACTGCAGATGCTGGTTTAAACCGAAAGATAGACATAAAATGCAGGAATCATTCAGCGGAGAGAAGGGATATGTGACGTTTCGGGTGGAGGCCTTTCTTCAGAAGTGGATTGTGCTAGTGTGGTGAGGGAACTGCAGACAAAGCTTAAAAGTAGAGACAGCCGGCACGATCGTCTTTCCACACTTGTTGATTCATTGAACTGGTGTTTGGGAAATAATTGTGTTAGGTTCTGGGGCAGGGATGCAGGTTTGAGTATACTGCTCTTTGGGTGAAGATATAATGCCCTGTAGAGGAGAGGGGAGCTTCTGTTCAGCTCTTCTGACATTAGGGAAGCCAAGTGTTGTTTCTGCCCCAAAATAGACACAACATGCTGGAGTAACTCACCGCGTAAACAGCATCTCAGGAGAAAAGGAGTAGATGGCGTTGCGGGTCGGAACCTTTCATCAGACTCAACTCAAAGGCAGTTGCTATTGCCCATCTAACGTGGATTTGTCCCTTGGAAAGGGGGGCGATTGTTGTCTACCTGTTGCAGATACAAACTTCCTGATTCAATTGGGATGGGTATGCTTCCATCTATATGATGGGCAGCTTGTTGCCCTGAGGCAAAGGTCTTTGTCTCTCTGAACGAGATATTCCTACACGGACATTTCTGTGATGTTTTACACATGAGAATCTATTCCACTGAATTGCCACTTGCTGCCTGATTCAGAATTCTATCTGATGCACATGTTTCTGTCCAGATGTGAACACACAGTGAGTGGACATTGTTCCTTTACGCCCTCCAAATACGGTGGCGGCACGATGGCACAGCGGCAGAGTTGGGTTCGGGTGCTGTCTGTGCGGAGTTTGCACGTTCTACCCGTGCCCACGCGGGTTTTCTCCGAGATCTTTGGTTTCCTCCCGCCCTCCAAAGACGTACCGATTTGCAGGTTAATTTGCTTGGGTTTGTATAGGGGGTTTGCACGTAAGGTCACTGGGTCAAAGGGCTTGACGCACGGAGCCGCTCAATCCATCTGGAGGACATCAGTAGCTTCCGGGATATGTTATTAATGCAAGAAACGCGTACTTTCCTACCTGTTAAAAGCCGCCAAAATGTTGATTTTTTGCGCTGTAAAAAATTGTGGATGTCGGGGTAAGCGTGACAGACATGAACACAACTTCAGAATTCCAAAAGTGAAGCGAAATGAAGGTAAAGAGAAGCGAGAGCTGAAGGGACAACAACAGCTAAAGCGCTTGGCGAACATTGACCTGCAGATACCGGAATTGAAAATATTGGGATTACCGCGTTTGCTCACCGCATTTCATCAACAGTAAGGCATTATTCGTGTTTTTTCCTGATTCCTTTGGCATCCAAGAAGTCACAGAAGTGATAAATCTGGCTGTAAATTTTGCTTCAGGGGCGGTTTCTTTTTGTAAGTAAAAACCCTCTTGAGAACCATGGGCGATTTAAAAAAATTACAGCCAGATTTATCACTTCTGAAACTTTTTAGATGCCAAAGGAATCAAGAAAAAACACAAATAATGCCTTAGTTGATTAAATGCAGTGAGCAAACGGCCAGTGTTCGCCAAGCACTCTGGCTGTTGTTGTCCCTCCAGCTCTCGCTTCTATCTACCGTCATTTCTCCTCACTTTTGGAATTCTGAAGTAGGCTAAATGTCTCTCACGCTTACCCCGATTTCCATAATTATTTACAGCTCAAAAATGGACAATTTCGGCGGGTTTTAACCGGCCCGCTACACTGGAAACAATGGCTAGTGTTTACCTGCAGTTCATCGCGTGTACTCCAGTTGGCGTAGGGCAGCAACAGTACGGGTCATGGGTCGTGACCCGACTGCCGTGAAACCTCCCTATACTTGGTATATAAGTAGTGTGTGCAGGCTTGTGTTCATTAATCGGTGAGCTGAAGGGCCAGTTTCCCCACTGTATCTCTAAAAACTAAAACATTGAACTTGGTTGAGTTTTTGAGGAAGTTACAGGGTGATTGGGACATGTGGTTGTTATGGGCAAGTTTAGACTTTTAGATTTGAGACTTCAGAAATAGGGCACGAAACAGGCCTTGAGGCCCACCGTGTCCGCACTGATCAACAACCACCCCATATAGCACTATCTTACGCACGAGGGCCAATTTAACCAAAGCCAATTTACCTAGAAGCCTGTACATCTTTGGAGTGTGGGAGGAAACCGGAGCACCAGAGAAAACGCTTGTGGTCAAAGGGAGAACGCACAAACTCTGCACAGACAGCACCCGTAGTCAGAATCAAACCCAGGTCTCTGGCGCTGTAAGACTCAATTCTCACTGTACCAATTGGTGCATGTGACAATAAATGTATCTTGGAACGATTGATGCGCGTAGGGCAGTAGAAGTTATGTATAGTATGTGGATTTTAGTAAGGCATTTGATAAAGTCCCTCATGCAGGGTAATTCAGAAGATTGAGATGCATGGGATCAATGTGACTTGGCAGTTTGGATTCAAACCTGGCTTATCCATTGAAGACTGTTATTCTGGCTCGAGGTCTGTGACCAGTGATGTTCCATAGAGATATGTTCTGAGACATCTGTTATTTGTGATATACATGGCTTGGACTAAACTGTAGATTGGGTTGGCACAACACCTATATTGGTGAAGTGGCAGACAGTGAAGAAAGCTGTCAAAGTACATAGTGAGATATGGATATTTTACAGATATGGGAGGAAAAATGGCAATCTGAGCAAATGTGAGGTCTTGCACATTGGGAGATTAAATTTAAAGGGAAAGTATACAGTTAATGACAAGACCCTTAACTGCGTTAATGTACAGAGGGATCTTGGGTCCAAGTTCTTATCTTCTTATAAATAGCACCACAGAGAGAGTGGTAAAGAAGGTGTATGGTATACTTGCCTTCATCAATTGGGGCATTGAGCAGAAGTGTCTGGAAGGCATGTTGTAGCTTTATAAAGCTTTAGTTTGGTTGCATTTGGAGTATTGAGTGTGGTTTTGGATGCCTCATACAGGAAGAGTGTGGAATGAGGTTGGGAGGGTACAGAAGGGGTTTACTAGTGGGTATTATTAGCTTTAAGGAGAGGTTGGACAAACTTAGATTGAGGGAAAACCAGATTGAAGTATATATAATTAGGAAATGCATAGTAGTGCATCAAAACCTTCTCCCCAGGGTGGAAATGACAAAATGGAGAGGGCAAAGCTTTAAAGTGTGGGGGTGGGAGGAGGGGGGGATATATTAAAGAGGATCTATGAAGCAGGTTTTTTTAACTCAGAAAAATAGATGCCTGGAATACACTACCAGTGGTGGTGGTGGAAGCAGATCTGATAGTAGTGTTTAATAGGCTATTAGACAAGCACATATGCAGGGACTGGAGGGATATGGTTCACATACCTGCGGAATAAATTAGTTTAGAGTGCATCATGTTTAACACAGAAATTGTAGACCGTAGGGCCTGTTTCTATAATGTTCTATACCCTATCTTACACTCTAGGGCTGATTTTTCAATCTGATTTAAGTGTTCTCTTCTGTCTTACATTGATGTTTATATCTGATGTAAATGTTTCCATTGATTCCCTCTGATTGCAATATGATATTTTACTTGATACGGATGTTTCCATGATGGAAATGTTTATGTCCAGATTCAGAAGAAGATGCCCATCAGATAAAAATGTCCCATTCTTTATGATACATACAGTTCCATCTGCTACAGTTGTATCTGTCCAGTTGAAGACAACATGTGCATCCATCTGATCAAAATGTTACATTTTCCCATTACAGGTGATTTCATCTGATGCAGATGTTTCTGCCTTGATGCAAATGCACAGGTTGAACTGATAGAGATGCTCTATTTTATCATCTGCTGACTTCTCTAATTGAATGCAGATGTTCCAATCTAGTGGATGATTCTATTTGTTGCAGATGTTTCACAATGAGATGGACATTTTTCTGTTAATTGGAAACAGCCTTTGGAACGGATGGTGAGGTCCCTGACTGTCTTATCTTAAGGCATTTCTTCCCTCAGGGGCTGAAGGTTCTTCTATCTAATCGCGGTTGTTGATCCACACTTACAACCAATTATTGAAAGTGGGACAGGGACAAAGATGGAGATGTGGATGTTTGCTGCCATCTGATAGAGATGTTCTCACCCATCTTTAGCCAGTTAGAATACATTAAAATGTTTCTAAAATGAAAAATACCACAGATGTTGAAAATCTCAATTAAAATTAAAAAAACAAGTATGGAGAGTAAATCAGTTTTATTTCAAGTCAATGACCTTTCATCAGAGTGTATATTGAAATCACTTTCATTGTGATGGAACATGACTGACAATAAAATTGGGACAATATTTCAACAGAACACATTCCAAAATGCAATGGAGCTATTAACAGTATTTGAATATTTATCTGAAGAATAATGGCATGACATGGTACATTCCATTGGTAAAACGTTACGTATAAACATACTTGATCTTAATTATATCTGCTGTAGCAGAGCAAAGGATACAACTAGAAAACAGATTTCAAACGTTTTTTTGGATGCTTTACTTTTATTTAATTTAAGGCAATAGTAAGAAACAAGTTCAAAGTAGCCTTGAAGACAGTCATCTAAAAATTACATTCATTCTTGGTCTTTTAATTGAAAAGCTGCTATGAATCACATTCAATTTGTTTATTTTAGTTTGGTGTAGAGATAGTGCGGAAACAGGCCCTTCGGCCCACCGGGTCTGTGCCGACCAGCAATCCCCGCATATTAACACTATCCTACACAACCTAAGAACATTTTTTTTCACATTTACCAAGTCAATTAATCTACGAACCTGTGCGTCTTTTGTCGTGAGGGAGGAAACTGAAGATCTCGGAGAAAACCCACGCAGGTCATGGGGAGAACATACAAACTCCGTACAGACAGTACCTGTAGTCGGAATTGAACCTGGGTCTCCGGTGCTGCAAGCGTTGTAAGGCAGCAACTCTTCCGCTGCACTACCGTGCAATAAAAATATAGACTGGCAAGTGAGTGCCAGTACTGTAATTTGTACTGTAACTGTAATTTCCAATATGTGCAATAACCCATACTGGATATAGGAATCCTATTTATTCATTCTATGTATCCATTGTCTTTTTATAGATATGTATATAGCGCTGCAGAACTGTGCACCTTATCTCCCCCCCCCCCCCCCCTTTTTTTGTTTTGCACTGATTAGGAGCAGTTTTTAATCTCATTGTACATGTGTATAGTGACAATAAAAGGCATTCTGATTCTGAGAATGAAAAGGCAACAATGATAGAACGTTAAGAGTCTGGCATGGTGCCTTTAGCTGGGACTTTTAAAATGGTGAATGGAACATTTTCTATTCTGTTATTGTCACACCAAACAATGAGAATTATATATTACCCAAGGACCAGGGCTACCTTTGCACCGCACCCTCTCCCCCCACTTACGCCAGGAGATGGCACCAGGTGACATAGTTGCGGAAGTGGAGAGAGCGAGCAGCATGAAGGTGTGTGAGTACCGGGACCATCCCCGGTGCACCACATGTGGGGCTGGCAGTTCTGTGGTAGCTCTGTGGCAGGGAACTGTGTTTCTTCCCTCCCGCCCTTAGTTTAAACTTTATCCCCCTCACTCGATTATTGCAGACAATCGGCAATAACGGACAATATCCTCCCCTCCATGGTCCGTTATTCCGTGGGTTTACTGTACTTACTTTTGTGTCTATAATATTTGCATAGCAATCCCATTAAGCTTCAGGCAAATTATGATCTTCGGTACATTGGTGGGGAGTGGGTAGAATTCAACCCTGGTAACAGTCTGAACTGCATTGTTATGTGAGGAATTGGAAATGAAACAAAACACTGGAATTATCTGAAACCATCAGTGTTTTTGGATCATACAAAGGAGAGAACATTATGGGTGGCACAGTGGTGCAACGATAGAGCTGCTGCCTTACAGCACCAGAGACCCGAGTTCGATCTTGACTACAGGTGCTGTCTGTACGGAGTTTGTACATTCTCCCCATGGCCTGTGTGGGTGTTCTCCGAGATCTTTGGTTTCCTCCCACACTCCAAAGTCGTACAGGTTTGCAGGTTAATTGGCTTTGTATGAATGTAAATTGTCCCTAGTGTGTGTAGGTTAGTGTTAATGTGCGGGGATCGTTGGTCAGTGTGGACCAGGTGGGCCGGAGGGCCTGTTTCCGTGCTTTTTTTGTAAACTAAACTAAACATTGACAATAGAAGTGAAGATAATTGGTTCCAGCAGATTTTCTTGAACCATGTTAGTGGTAAGAATTTGGAGTTTGTTAATGTATGGCAATGGCATTTTGCATCTAATTCCCTGGTTTTCATTTCATACTGAATGTTTTTGCGGTTCTTAAATCTTATTTTGATGACAGACTTCAGTTCTTTTGCAAGGTCTAGTAAACCAAATAAAATTATATGGAAATTAATGCTCATAAAAAGATAACGACATGTGTTAAAGGAAAAGAAAATAGGAATATATTCTTCAGGGGATTTTAACAACATACATACGTAACAAACTTTCTCCTCGACACATATACTCGAGTATCAACATGGTTCTATTACTTTAGTGTATAATAAATTTAAAAGCACTTACTGAGTTTCGCTGAAGTCTATCAACTTATTTCCAAATGTTTTCACAATTTTAAGCAGTGTTGCAGTGCTCATTTTTTAGGTGCCGGAGCTGTCAAATAGGGGCAACATATCAGGTTTTGCTTGAGGGGGAGGGGGCAAGCTATTCTCCCACGAGGGTCAAACAAGATTATAGCCCATCACTACATCCCAGTGTATAACCAGTACAATAAAACATATAATAAATTAATAATATGACACTATATTGCACGGTTGCACTCACTAATTATCATGAAATATAATTATCAAGCAAGTAAAGAAAATGACAGTGATCATGTATTTTTACAGAGGTGCCGACGCGGCACCAACTCGCCCTGACTCTCCCTCACACACACACTCACCCACATTAACCCATCCACCCACCCACTCACTCACTCACCACCCACTCACACCCACACAATCAAACCATCTCACTCACCCACTCACACATACAATGGACCACAACTGGACTTAATTCGACGCCAAATCCACACTTTCAACAGACGCTTCTTCGCCTATCTGGACTCTACCAAGGATCACAAGCTTGCCCGCCTCCAGATTGGTCCCTTCACCGGCACTCCTCGACTCAACTGCCCGCCTGCAGGCCCCGAGCTCCACCTCTGGCTCGCTGCGCCTGCCCGACCATCATGAAGCCAAGATGGCCACCACGACGAGCAGTAACAACATCAACCACCTCTCCAACCCTCACCGTCTTCCCGACCAAATCCAGGCCCGGACCACCGAAACTGCCGCAGCTGCCAACTCTCACTGCCTCCCTGGGGAACCGCCGCTGCCGCCAACCCGTATCTCCATTTCAGCCCCACACGATCCTCCACCAGTGACTCCGCCGACCCTCGCTTCTCCACTGGCCACCAGCGGGCCAGAACCGTCACCTCACCAGAGTTGCAGGCTCAGCACCAGGCCCACAACATCCATGATGCAGACATAGAAACATAGAAAATAGGTGTAGGAGTAGGCCATTCGGCCCTTCCAGCCTGCACCGCCATTCAATATGATCATGGCTGATCATTCAACTTGTGGTCTGACTCTGCTGGGTCCTATTGCTCCCCCCCTCCTACAGGGAACCTCAGTAGTGATGGGTCTTCCCCTTCCCCCTCTTTTAACCAGGTTACTTCGACCACACAGCCATTAGTTAAAATTCCCCGCTGTTTATTTTGGCTTTTTTTTTTACAGAGGTGCTGGAGCAACGCTCAGGTGAGCTCCGGCAGCACTGCACCCCTGATTTTAAGCACCACGCCAGAAAGAAAAATCAAGATAAAAATATCAAGGCTAACATGTTGCCAGATTGATGATTGAAACTTACAGCATGGAAACAGGCCCTTCAGCCTAATGAGTCCAGGCCCATCAATCACATGCTGACACTAGATCTATGTTGTCCCATTTGTGCATCCACTACCCACACAATGGGAGCAATTTACAGAGGCCAATTAATCTACTAACCCACACGTTTTTGGGATGTGGGAGGAAACCAAAACATCCAGAGTTAACACACACAATCACAGTGAGAACATGCAAACACCACACAGACATCACCTGAGGTCAGGATCAAACCAACTGGCAACCATATGGCAGCAACTCTACCTGTTTAGTACAAGGGAAAGGAAACTGTTGGACACACTACATTCTTGACAGTTTAAAGTCAGTTTTCCACAGCTGATATTGTTGTAAACCACTGCCATTCAGAATAGTTTCGTTTACTTTAGGGACACAGCGTGGAAACAGGCCCGTCGACCCACCAAGTCTGCGTCGACCAGCAATCTCTGCATTTAACACGATCCTACACACACTAGGGACAATTTACATTTATACCAAGCCAATTAACCTACAAACCTGTACATCTTTGGAGTGTGGGAGGAAACCGAAGATCTTGGAGACAACCCACGTGGGCACATGGAGAACGTACAAACTCCATACAGACAGCACCCATAGTCTGGATCGAACCCGCATCTCTGGCACTGAAAGAGCTGTAAGGCAGCAACTCTACCACCGTGCCACCCATAAACACTACCACTCACATCTACAAAAACACCAATCTAAATAGGTCTGCAAATAATTTTCCAAATATTGAGATCTTAGTCCTGATCAGTATATTCGGCTGGAGTTAACTGTAAACAGCAAATAAACTTTGTCCATTAGACGTGACCTTGTCTGTTTAATTTACATAAGCTTTCACTAATATAAGAATACTATATGTATTGTAATTCTGCATCAGGTGATATTACAATATCATTCACACCTTCTCCATTAACTAAAAACCAGATAATGTTAGTTGATGAATTAATGAATGAATGAATGACTGAATGAATGAATACGTTTATTGGCCAAGTATTCACATACAAGGAATTTGCCTTGGTGCTCTGCCCGCAAGTAACAACATGACATACAGTAACAGTTAGGAATGACACATAAAACATTAAACGTTAATATCACCTTGATTAAAATTAGTTGCATTATAGTTTTAAACCGCATTCTTTATTAACAATATTTAAACAATTTAATTCCTGGCATTTTCAAAAGGTAATTGTCAAGGTAAACACATAGCATTTCTAATACAGTATCCAAATGCTAAAGGCATTCAAGGCGATATTATATCTGAGACCACATGCTAGTATTTCAAAGATGAAATAATTATTTCCAAAGGTTGAATACATATTTTCTGATTACTCTTTGATCAACATCATTCCTCAGGCTCAAAGCTGCCACACATTCAAAGTGCACTTGGTAACTCATACAAATGCACAATCTACATTTTGATGTTTCAATAATGAGAAAGAAAATACCATCATATTATAAAATGGAAGTCAATTTTAAAAATTATATTTCTTGGTATTAATAACAATTCTCAACAGATTTGGCCAAATGTTACTTTGTTTGTTAATATATCATCAATCCTGTAACCAGTCCACTGGATAAAGCGGATTAATACCATAAATCATGTAATGGGACCACCTAGGAAACAGTGCTATATCAATACCATAAATCACACAGCCAAACTGACAGATAACATCCAAGACACATTAATCAACTTACTACTTCACTTATTTATTAAACTCTTCCGTAGGTTTTGGCCGCAGGTCATTCTGCCCTGGACTGGTTTTAGCATGTTTAGTCTCTCAAAGGCCAAACCAAATGAGACAGCAGATTTGTTTTCCCCACCTAAAATGCATCAGGTACGTTCTTACAACAATCAACCTGCTTCGGAATTACTGTTTTTTCATTTCAGAATTTATAATTCCCCAACAAATTAGGATGACTTTTAGTGACCCGAGTTAGTGAGATATTATTTTGTTTTGATAGCACATTAGATAAGAAATAGAACACTTTAAAATGTTCCTCACCATGTACAGTAGATTTGATCGAGATATTTGAAGCTACTTCTACTTCTTGTGTATGGCGTGCAGAGCCTAAAGTTGTAGGACAACTTGTTCTATTTGATCTTATTTGATTGTGCACGCCGGGTTGATTGCATTCGGCGAAACAGGGCAGACCACGTGAAGGTTGCAATCTTCCACCCCATATTTGGAACTGAGAGAGTTGATCATTTAGGAAAAAAAATACTTCCAGTGGCTTGCAAATGGCTAAATATACAGTGCAAACTTAATGTCAGAACAAGAACATGAAGAGAAGTTACAGGATTTTGGCTTGAAATATTTAATTAAATGGTAGACTTGAAATGTGCTGCCATAAAGAGCAATGGAAGCAGAATCCACAAAGGCCTTTTAAAGGGAGTTGGCAATTACTTTGAGAGACAGTTCCGCGTACAAGGGTGTGGGAATAGTAAGATTGAACGAGAACTTACCAGTTCGAAGGTTGATCTTTATTTTATGAGGAGTCGAAGTGAGGGATTTCGTGAAGAGCCCGCCGGCGCGCATGCTCGACATACTTCAAAGTAGCGGCGTGGAATCACAGAACCAACAATAGAAATGACTTCACATAGTATGATTGAATTGACTAAGATTACCAGATGAAGGTGATTGAGGGTTGGGCGAGGAGGGCACGAAATCCCTCACTTCGACTCCTCATAAAATAAAGATCAACCTTCGAACTGGTAAGTTCTCGTTCAATCTTACTATTTCATTTCGGAGTCACGTGAGTGACTTCGTGAAGACTTCAAAGCTTCTGTGATTACACGCCCATGCTGACACACCACTACCAGGGATGGATGGGAGGAACAAACTTGCTCAATAGTTCATACTGCAAAACAAGAGCATATTTATTAATAACAAATCAAAACCCCTCATGCGGGGACATCTCCACGTTCTTGACCTGCATTCAGCACGGCTTCTGCAAACTGTAGAGGAGCAGCAACAGGCTTGTTATAAAAACGCTGGAACACAGCTTCATTCGCCCATCCTGCTGTGGCGAGAATTTGGTCCATGGGCACCTCCATGACCCTCGCCGCTGACGTCGATGCAGCCCTGGTGGAATGAGACTTGAACACATTAATGTCGATACCTGACTTACCCAAGACGACTCGAAGCCACCTGGATATCGTCTGGACTGTCACTCGATGATGAGGTCTCTTATGAGTGACAAGCAGGTATCTCTCCATTCCTCTGATGCGTGCCGTCACCTTGACATAGTGGCGGATATGTGAGGCCAAACATAGCCTAGCATCTGCGGGGTATGCCGGGAACTTCAGCTGCAGCCCTGTGCACCCAGGTCTATGCTGCTTTAGTAGCTCGTCAATGAAAAATACTACTTCTGTAGGGGTAGATGTCATTCTGTCAACACGAAGTTTGTGTAGTGTCTGTACCCTCTGAGCTGAAGTCAGCGCTAGTAACATCACCAGCTTCATGGTGAGTTGGTCCAGTTGGAGCCCTTCCATGGGAGACCACGTCCTGAGCAGGGTTAATACGTCCCTGACATCCCAGGTGATATTATAGCGTGGTGTAGGCGGATTCATATTGAATATACCCCGCATGAGTCTGGACACTAGCCTGTTGGATCCTACCCCAATCTTGAGGTAGAATGATAGCGCACTTCTGGCGCTGTTGATGGCACTGTAACTTAAGTGTTCATCATGGTGCAACCCCGCGAGGAATTCCAGGACGTCGGTTATTGTCACGTCGTCGTACGTGATGCGAGAGCGGCTGCAGTAGGCTTCCCACTTCTTAATATGCGAGCGGTATCTTCGCCTTGTGGACTCTCGACACGACGCCCCGATGGTATCCATGGTCCGAGCCGAGAGGCCGTATTGGACTAACGGCCTGTTCAGAACCTGCAAGCCAACAAATTTAAATAGCCATGGCAGGGATGTGGCTCCCCTGAGACAGGGTGAGTAACCAATTGTGGGCAACCCTTCAAAAGGACCCAAGGTTCGTTGAGCATGTCAAAGACCACCGGATACCAAGGCTGTGTGGGCCAGTCGGGTATAATAAGGATGCCCTTGGCAGCATCTGCCTGAATCTTTCGCAATACCCGACTGATGAGGCAAAACGGAGGGAAGGCATAGAAAAACCAATTCCCCCAGTCCAGCGAGAATGCATCTAGCGCTATTGCCCCAGGATCTGGTTCCCATGAAACGTAGGCTGGTACCTGATGGTTCAACCGTGACGCAAAAAGGTCAATGTCCGGTTTACCAAATTTGGCTGTGACTTTAGAAAAAATCTCAGGATGCAACATCCATTCAATGTTGTCATTAAATTTGCGTGACCTGGTGTCCGCCACAGTATTAAGCTCACCTGGCAAATAGGTAGCTGAAATCCAAATGTCTCTTTGAACACACCAGAGCCAAATTGAGTTAGCCAATTTGTCACACGAAACTGACCTGGTACCACCCATATGGTTTAAATATGCCACAGCTGTGGTGTTGTCTATTTGGAGACGGACGTGTGCTCCAACAAGCTTGGAACAATATGCACGAAGTGCGTGGAATGCTGCCAGCAACTCCAAATAGTTAATCCCTTGAGTCAACAACATCGATGCCTCAAGGGTGTCCCATCTGCCCCCACAACTAGAGCAATTATCAGTAGCTCCCCAGCCATTGGAGCTTGCATCAGTCTGTAAATATACCACCGGATTAGCCTCCCTGACAGGCTTAAATGAGTTGCTAATGTGACACACCCACCATTGCAACTCAGTTATCGCTTCGGACGGCAGCTGCATTGATCGATCGTAATGACCAGCGTTCCGTTTTAACGCAGTAATTTTAGCTCTTTGCAAATTCTGATAATGCAAAGGTCCATATCGTGCTGCCGGAAACAAAGCCACTAGCTTGCCAATTACTGTGGCTGTATGCCGAATCGATGGTATATTGGTGCCAATTAAATCTCTGCACACCTGAGTGACTTCCTCAATTTTGTTAATTGGGATAGTTATCCTCATGCTCATTGAGTTCACCGTGAACCCTAGGTAATTAATTACCTGGGCAGGGCAGAACTTCGATTTCTCTGGATGGACAATGAATCCTAATTGTTGAAATATATTGACAGCAGCTGCAACACCCTGTTCAGCCAATTGCAGGGTGTGGCCCACAATAAAGACATCATCTAAATAGGCCATAACTATATGATGTCGTTGTCTCAAATAAGCCATGATTGGCTTCACCAATTTAGTGAACAATCTAGGGGCTGTAGTGAGCCCATTAGGCAAAGCCTTATACTGCCAAAGTTGCCCCATCCAGATAAATTTCAAAAACCTCTATCATATTTCTGGATGGATACTGAATAATATGCATCCCTCAAATCAATGCATGCCATAAAGCAGCCATGAGAAATCAATGATTTGGCTGTTTCAAACGTATCCATTTTAAAATGAGTATATGTTACAAACGTATTCAAACGGGTTAGATCAATAATGACACGACAGCCTCCATCCTTCTTAGGTCTAGTAAATATGTTCGAAACAAATTCAATTGGCTCATGCACCGTTTTCTCAATCACACCCTTCTGTTCCAGACTTAAAATTTCCTTATAACCTGCTGCCTGTTCTGCAGCAGACAATTTGAACGTACGACCAGGCATGTGCTGGGATGGAGGAATGTCACCATTAATAAACTCAATTTTATGCCCCTGAATATTCCGCAACACATACTCATCACCAGTAAAATTACCCCATGCATCCAAAAACAGCCGTAAACGACCACCAACATGGGAAGTTAAACAGAGAGAAAAAAGAGAACCAGACCCCCTCACCTCCGTGGTTACCGGCGGTCCTTGACACGTGTGGGTGGCCGTGGAGGTGCTGGGTTGGCTTGAGGGCGCGGCGTCTTCGATTTCCACAAAGGTCTCTGCCGACCCTGTCCTAAAAAAGACCCTTGGTGCTGGTTCTGGTGCTGTTGTCGTTGTGGAGCTAGAGGGCGAGTCCTCGTCGAGGCACTGGCCGACCCTCGTGAGCGAATGTATGGAGCTTTTGAGCCTGACAGTGTGGGGGCACTCTGAGAGCGCATGATCCCCACCGTTTTGGCTTGTTCGTCAAGCTCTTTGACTCTCTTCGAGAGGTCCTCACCAAAGAGCTGACGGGGCGGCGGCGGCGGCGGTGGTTTGCACAATCCTGCAAACTTCGGGTTGAGCGCTGGGCGGATGCTGTTTTTGCGAAACCCGTTGATTTCGTGCTGGGTCGCGCACAATAAGGCCAGAGCATCTTCCTGGTCCAAATTCAGTTCGTCCCCGTCCACCGACCGCGCAAAGGCGGTAATACCGGCCGTGAGGAGTTTCAGAATCCGCTGCAATTTTAGCTCCTGTTGACGGATAGCCGCACTGATGTTGCCCCATATTGGCGTATTGACCACAGGCACGTTAAGGGAGTTGCAGTTTGATGGAGCCTTGTGACGGCTCATAGCCTGGATGAGGACTTCTTCCTGCAGCACCTGATTATTGAGAAAGTCCACTGTGGCTGCCAGCTTTGTATTTAGAGGAAGACCAGCCGTATGTTGGGCCGCGAATTTGGTCGCCACATCCAAGAGTTCCTCCGCTGGCACCTCCAACGGAGGTGGTACGGGATCCACCAGAACCTCCTCCTCCTGCTGCTCCAGGCTGATAGTAGATGTTGGTGAAGACGCCCTGTGCCTGTTGCTGCCCTGCTGTTGTTGACGTTGAAGCAGGAGCTCCAGCAGCCGCTCCATACGGTCAATACGCCCTTCACCCTGAACACTCAGGTGGTCGGAGTCCTCCGGCTCTGAAAAGAAACCCGGGCTCCTGTCATCGGCCCGCACCTCGTCGAGGCCCTGCCGGTGCCGGTAGTTGTCGCTAACAGCCGCCGAGGCGAAACTGCGCGATTCCTGCGCGGGCGTGTTCAACCGCCTCCGTTTAGCGGGAGCTGAAGCCGCTGCCACTAAGGGCACTTGCGGCGAGGTGTCGGCACCAGCCGAAGCATGGCTGCCTGGGGCCCGCGCAGTCTTGCCGGCTGCCCACATCGTGGACGTTGCCGACGCATGGTCTCGCCCACCCATCCATGGGGGGCTCGGCGACCGTGACGAGACCCGGCTGGACCGACCCGTCCCGGCGTCGAGAGTCGGGGTGTGCCGGCTGGACCTCACAGCCGCCCCGGGTCGAACAGCCCTCACAGCCCCCCGCCTCCTCCTCGTCGAACTCCTCCGAGCTGTGGTGTGCTGGCGGATCTGGACCTGTAATCACAGGGCTTACCCACATCTCCGCCTGAGTCTCGCCCTGGAACCTGACCGCTCCTCCGCGATAGGCAATGCCTTAGCCCTAACAGGGTTAGGCTTCTGGGCTCCTGCCCTCCCCCTTCTCGGAGGGCTGAGTGGAACAGGCCGTGCAACGGCACGTGCCCTGCTCGAGGTCGCCAGCGAGCCCGCTGACGACCTGACTGCCATGGCAGGGTCCCCCTGCTCTGGCGGCACACCACACTCCTCCTCGTCAAACTCCTCCGAGCTGTGGTGTGCTGGCGGATCTGGACCTGTAATCACAGGGCTTACCCACATCTCCGCCTGAGTCCCGGCCTGCGCTGCAGGTACTGCCGATGGTAAAGGCCCCGGAACTGTTGACCGGCGAACTCGTCCTGACGTCCTCCGGCCCTTCGAACTCCCATCCATGTCCTTGCTGCAAGACATAATCAGACAACAAGGACCACCAACTAAAGGTAGAATACTTACCTCCGTGGCCCCTTATGAAGGGCTGGCGAGGAGCGCGCTCCACCGCCAGCCGTCGCAGCAACACGTTACGACGATATGTCGAGCATGCGCGCCGGCGGGCTCTTCACGAAGTCACTCACGTGACTCCGAAATGAAATAAGTGGACAGCTTGGAGACCTAGCAAAGGGTGAGTTTCAAGCCCACCTTTGTATAATTCTGTGTAGTAAATTTATATTTTGTGACAGAATAACAGATCAACCTATTCTGCTTGGCTGATTCCCTTGATGGGATGGGTATAATACTTTAGTAGCTAAGTATGTTTTGTAACATACGAGGAATTTCATTTGCCAAGTCAGTCATACAAATAAAAAGCAACAGAACACACAAAATACATTTTAACATAAACATCCACCACAGGGACCCCTCCACATTCCTCACTGTGATGTAAGACGAAAAAGAAGTTCAACTCACGTCTCTTCTTTGCTCTCCCCCGGTCAGGTGCCTCGTGCCCTTCGTGACGGGACGATCTTGACTCCTGTAACCGGTGGCATTTGGGCCTTCCGCATCGGGGCGATCAGCTCCTGCATCGGGGGGGATGTCAGCTCCCCCGCGCCATGCGATCGAACCCCGCGTCGGGGCTAGTCGAGCCTCTGCGTTCATTGTAGATTCCGACTAGCCTCTCCCGCGACTGTGAGCTCTCGATGTAAAGTCTGCATGGGATCCCAGGCAAGGGATCGACTCCGATGTTAAGTCCACGCCGCGCGGTGAAGTGATCATCTCACTCTACTTTAAAAACAAGGATTCCCATTTCTACTCCACGTTTGAGATCAGATTACTTCTTCATCATCCCTCTTGCGAGGATTGCCTGGAAAGATTCCTTAACCACACACAACAGTCTCTATTCCTTCCATTTACATTCCATTAAAAAAATTAGATTTGTCAGTTTACGCAAAAGATTGCCAGATTGCAGTTCAGTTACATGACATTCCAGGTCATTGTGGCTTCTAGGAATCTCATTTGAAAATTCCTAATTCCAGCTATCTCTATCAAAAAGGATTGGTCCTTTCTCCCCCTAGATGCCGTTCGATCTATTGAGTTCCTCCAGCAGACTGTTTGTTGAGGAAGGGACAGCAGATGATGGTTCACACGGATGATAGACAAAATATAACTCAGCGGGCCAGGAAGCATCTCTGGAGAGATCTCCATTGAGTTGCTCCAGCATTTTGTGTCTATCTAGACTGTTGATCCTTTGATTCATAGTGCTTGGAGATTTTAAATTCTATTTTTTTGCAGAATGTTAAATTCTGTTTTCAGTTAAAGACTGAAGGCCAGTCTTGCTATTTGATCAAAGTCCTGCAGATGTCAAAGGAGAAGCTGGTTAAATCTGCAAAATTGTGCCTTGGCATGTGTAGCCATCAATTGTAATGCAATTGCCGGTATATTATAGTGCTATAATATGGTGACCTGCCTTGACTAAGGTTATGAAATTTCATTTGATTTTAGGAGGGATGAAAATCACAACTTGGTGCCACATGGAGTCAATGAACAGGATCCAATTTTCCTTGACACCCCTGAAAACAAGCAGATGTTCTCTAGCCTCTTCCAGTTCTCCAACTGTGTCAGCGGTACCAATCATCAGACCTACACACCTGAGTGGGAACTGCAAGAGGATAATCGGGTAGGACATCCTTGATAAGTTTGATTCTTTAATGTCCAGAAAAGGCTTATCGTTGAATTGTTATGTACTTTCACAATATAATGGATGCCATGTATATACACTTGTATTCAAGATGTGTCACCATTGGATTTTGTATCTCCTTTGGTCTTCTAAGTGTACACCTTATAAAAGATTATCCATTTTGCCCAAATTGTACAAACTCCGTACAGACAAGCACCTGTAGTCAGGATTGAGCCCGGGGCTCTGGCACTGTAAGGCAGCAACCACTGCGCTACCGGGCTGCCCTTGTACATCTCATCTTTTACATGATGCAGTTGGTTTCCTCTGCTGAACAAACCAGTAATTCTTGCAGGGACTAGTGAATGCTTTCCTTCAAAGGCAACTCAGAGGCTATTTTATCCATTGTGGTGCTAAGGGGAGAAGGTGGCTCTCTACCCACTGTTTTTTTTTAATGGCAACCTCGACAGTTGGCGGCATTTAATGGTGCCGCCTGGCCTGGGGAGGCATGGCTTTTAGCGGTCTGCAGACACGGTAAAGACATTGGTTTCAGAGGGCCTCTCTGAAGACATGATCATCCTGTCTTCATAACTGAGGAACTGGCGCCTTAAGCTCAGCATGGGTAAGACAACATCTTCAATGTTCCACCTCAACAACAGGGAAGCGACCGTCATGGTGGATAATGCCCGGTTATGGTCCCAGACTGTCCCCACGTTCCTCGGTGTGAAGCTCGACAGAACGTTATCATTCAAACAACACCTGGAAGGTGCCAAGGCAAAGACAAGCGCCCGTGCCGCACTGATACGCCGCACCACATGGGGAGCCATGACAAAGACACTGCGCATGTCCACAGTGGCCCCGGTGTTCTCAGCCACCGAGTACTGTGCCCCGGTCTGGTGCCGTAGCCCTCACGGCAAGAAGCTGGATGCTGCGCTCAACAGCGCCCTGCGGACAGTGTCCGGATGCCTACGAGCCACCCCAGTAAACCAACTGCCCGTCCTCGCTGGCATCGCCCCAGCCAACGTCAGACGAAACGCAAGCCCAAGAGCTGCTCTGCACAACACCGGCTGACGCTCCTAAGGCCGCCTGGGTCAAAGCGAGATGGAGAGACCAGTGGAAGTCAGCGGAACTATCTAGGCAACACCATTACATCAATGACCCCATGGACGTCCCTGGCCAGGGCCTGCTCCAAAAGCAGTGGACAACCCTCAACCGCTTGAGGACAGGCATCGGACGCTATGGAGTGGCGATGAAGAGGTGGGGCCTCATGGACAGCGAGCGCCTCCTGCGAGTGTGGGGACCCAACACAAACAGTAGTGCACATCGTCACCAGTTGCCCCAAACCGAACGAGATCTGATTGACCTGGACGATGACACGTTGGCCTGGCTCGCCTCAACAGAGTTACAGGTCTAATAGACATACGACAGAAGAAGAAGTACCCACTGTGCTCTACCCTCTACCCTCTGTCCTCTGACCTCTGCCCTCTGTCCTCTGCTCTCTGTTCACGCCCTCAACTTAGGTGTTCGCCAGACATGGCCCATCATATCTTGTCACTCGTATTGGATCTCAATTAAAAAAATAGTTTCAGTTTTAGTTCAGCTTATTGTCACCTGAACCAACGTACAGTGTTGCATGCTAATCAGTCAGCGGAAAGACAGGGCATGATTACAATTGAGCCATCCACAGTGTACAGATACATGATAAAGGGAATAACATGAATAATGTTCAGTGCAAGATAACGTCCAAGAACGTCTGATCAAAGATAGTCTGAGGCTCTCCAATGAGTTAGAGAGTGGCTCAGAACTGCTTTCTAGTTATTGGTAGTATGGTTCAGTTGCCTGATAACAGCTGGGACTGTTACGTCCGATGCAACTGTTCCTGAATCTGGAGGTGTGTGTTTTCACACTTGTATAACGTTTGCCTGATGGGAGAGGGGAGAAGAGCGATTGGCCAGGGTGCAGCTTGTCATTGATTATGCTGGTGGCCTTGCCGAGGCAGCGTGAGGTGTAAATGGAGTCAGTGGAAGCGAGGTTGGTTGGTGTGATGGTCTCTGCTGCATTATGTGTTCACAAGTGATAGGAGCAGAATTAGGCCATTTGGCCCATCAATTCTACTTCACCATTCAATCGTGGCTGATCTATCTTTCCCTCTTATCCCCATTCTCCTGCCTTCACCCCATAACCCCCGACACCCGAACTAATCATTTTCTTACCATTTCCAGACCATTACACAAACTAATCTCCATTCCAATCGCCTTTCAATTTTTTATTTCTAATGTTGCTGAGGTTGTTTAAATCTCTTGTTCCTCCAGTAAAATAGGATGAAAGACAGACCGGATCACGAGAAGGCGCAGCAGATAAACTAAACTCAGCAAAGTGCACATGAAATCGCAGTAAAATAAAGTGTAAGGCTCATTCCACCGGTACTCTAGTAATATCCAGATCTAGATATCAAATGACAAGGAAATAAGTCATACATGATAACGGCACAAGTAGATTTCTTGCACGGTCTCTCATGTTTATTAAATTCCCATGACCCTCTTAATTTAAGTTCACCCTTACTTTAATATCTCACATGGTGCAGTGATGTATCATGTGATTGATTTAAGGAGGTAAAATTGTTATAAATGACCAAATAGCCTGCACTCATAATATTTGTAGTAATTTTTGCCAAACTGCACAAAAGTTACATAAGATGCTAATAACTGAGTTTAGTTTAGAGACACAATGCGGAAACAGGCCCTTTGGCCCATCAAGTCCATGGAGACCAGTCATCCCTGTAGACTAGCACTATCCTACATACTAGGGACAATTTACTATTTTTACCGAAGCCAATCAACCCGCAATCCCATATGTTTTTGGAGTGTGGAAGGAAACCACAGCACCTGGGGAAAACCCATGCGGTCATGGTGAGAACGTACAAAGTCCATAAAGACAGCACCCGTTGTCAGGATTGAACCCGGGTTCAAACTAAACCAAGCTAAGATTGAAAAGACCGAGAAAGGAACGGAGGAAAATTATCCTTTTGGTGTTCCATCCTTCGCTCCAAACAGCAACCTAATGTCCCCATATACCAAACGCCAACACATGAAATAAAGCAGCGCTTGGTGACCCAGCCAAAGCAAAAAGGTGTTTGCCAAGAACGGCACCATCTGAAACCAATGGTCTAGCATTGGGTATCCACAAAGCGAAATGCCAAAAGCAAATTTACAAAATATCACTTTCAATTATAACGCTCATCTCTTGTTTTGGAAAAAAAATACTGTTCTGTTGTTGGTTTAAGAAGAATCTATTTAAATTTCTAGCTGCCTGTTTCCATACAAGCGTTTCCTATTTTCATCTTTTCCAGTTTTTAATATTGGTTGGTGGATTTGATTTAATGTTGGAAAAATGTCAGATTAGTGGGCTATTAATAAGTTTCTTGCGTGATCTTACACAGTTATCATAGGTTTGGGTGGAAATATGAAAGGGTATACATCTGGAATGGAAGAATTTTATGTTTGTTGGACTCCCCAGAGACAGGATATGATTATTGTGCATCTTTTTGTAATAATTTACCCCCAACATAGATGGGATGGTAATGGAGCAAATATTTTTTCGAAATACAAATGAATGATTGATTTATTAGTTTAGTTTGGTTTAGAGTTACAGCGTGGAAACATGCCCTTTGGCCCACTGAGTCAGCACCAAGCAGCAATCTTCGTACACTAGCACTATCTTGCACACAGGACAATTTACAATTCTTACCAAAGCCAACTAACCTACAAACCTATACGTCTTTGGAGTGTGGGAGGAAACTAGAGCACCTGGAGAAAACCCACACTGTCATGGGGAGAACGTACAAACTCCGTACTGACAGCAGCTGTAGTCAGAATCGAACCAAGGTTGTAAGGCAGCATCTCTACCGCAGCCCCATCGTGCAGCCCTTGATTGGTTTACCTCTTGATGTCCGCCTCTTCAGTTTTCAGCTTCATCTTAATTTATGCAACAATGGCCTGTCAGAAACAGGCAGGAACTTAATAAAAATGGTGGAAGCATTGAGCATCTGTGAAAAGTGAAACAGTAAACTTTTCAATTCTGAGCCCATTCATCTGATTGGGAAAGAAAGAAACAAGTTAGCATAGATAGCAGGGAAGAGGAGAGGAGGAGGGAGCTTCATACTTATATTCCACTGAAAACCATAGTGTGTGGTCTGGACATGAATGACCTTTGTGTGAATCATCGATCATTGCTATTTCATCGTCTTGTTCACATATTGCGGGTAGTACAATGAAAATGGGTCCATTTGTTACTCATTCCTGAGATGTTGGTATTACTACCGTGCTCTAATTGTCCCTCAGAAAGTGATGGTGAACATCTTTCATGAATCATTGTGGTCTACAACGGGAAGGTACTCCACTATAATGTTGGGAAGGATTTTCCAGGGTTTACACTCAGCAATGATGAATAATGGCACTACATCGCCAGGCCAGGACAATGCATGACTTGGGAAGTGAATAGAACCTGCAGACAATGGTACTCCAGTGCATCTATTAGTTATATCCATCTACCAATGGATGTCATGAATTGTAGAGGCATTGTTGATGAAGCTTAGGTAAATTGGTGCAAGGGTCTTTATGCACAGTACATACTGATACCATGGTACACGGGTGAAGTGTGTTATATTTTGGGTTGGATGTCATTCAAGTGAACTGCTTGGTCCAGTATGCTGTCTGGCTTCTTTGTTGATGAAACTAGATTTATTCAGAAAAGTATAAAATATTCTATCAAATTCCTGATTTGGGCCATAATAGATGCTGGAAAGTACTTGAACTGTTGGGATAACATAATGCACCGGGTGGCACCGTCAGCGATGGCAGCCTCGCGCAACGGTCTGTCTGTTTAATCATCTCGGTTTTTTTTAGTGTGTTTTTAAAGTATGTGTTATGTTCTCTGGTTTGTTTTATGAGGTGGGTGGGGATGGGGTTGGGGGAAACTTTTTTTCAATCTCTTACCTTGCCGGAGATGTGATTGTTTTCTGGATCATATCTCCAGTCACTCTGCAGCCTAACATCGTGGAGCTGGAGGCCTTGTTCGAGACTGACTTTGAGCCCCACCATGGGACCATGGACTTGCCATCAGAGCCTGCGATCCCTTGCCTGGGATCGATGTTCCAACTGCAGCCTGCGGATTTAACCATTGAGGAGCCCGCAGTCTTGGGTAGAGGCTGTTGTCGGGAAGCTCCAGTCGCCAAAGGTTTCGACCAGCCCCAACCCGGGATGGAACGCCCGATGCGGTGGAGCTGAGATTCCCCCCCGATGCAAGCGTTTGATTGCCCCAACACGGAGTGCCCGCCGCCGGCTATGGGAGTCAAGATCGTCCCGTCAACGGAAGGCTCGAGGCCCCCAACCACGGGAGAACAAAGAAGGGAAGAGATTGAACTTTTTTTCGCCTTCCATCACAGTGAGGAATGTGGAGGAGTCACTGTGGTGGATGTTTATGTTGAAATTTATTTTGTGTGTTTTGTTGCTTTTTATTGGTATTACTGAACGGCAAATCAAATTCCTCGTATGTTGCAAAACATACTTCACTAATAAAGTAATACTGATTATGATTATTATACATTATCTGATTCTGAACTGTGTTTGGAATCAGTGTTCATGTGGGTAGGCCAGTTAAAGGTCTCGACATAGAGTCTTGGAGTCATAGTGCTGAACTGCACCAAGATACACCCTTTCTCCCACTACATACATGACAACCTCTTTGCTGAATGGTCATTACATTCCCCCAGGAGTCAATAGTCACAATACTATTGATTTTCAAGGATCGGTTTAACACTGAAGAAGGGTTTCGACCCGAAACGTGGCCCATTATCTCCAAACATGCTGCCTGTCATGCGAAGTTACTCCAACATTTTGTGTCTATCTTTGGTGCAAACCAGCATCTGCTGTTCCTTTTTAACACACCAAGAGGTAAAAAAGGAACCGGACATGCTGAGCACCAGTCACCTTTTGCCATGATGTGACACATAGAAACATAGAAAATAGGTGCAGGAGTAGGCCAGTCGAACCTTCGAGCCAGCACTGCCATTCAATATGATCATGGCTGATCCACCAAAATCATGATCATAATTGTAGTAATCATAATAAGCATAATCATAATTCATAAACCATAACAATTTGCAACATACGATGAATAATATATATATTTTTTTTAATATCTTTATTTATTAGAGGTACCGTAAGTTATATCAGAGTACATCTCTTATATTGTATTACAGTAATTGTACCCCTTAATTTTTTTAAGGCTTTAGAAAAGAGAGAAAAGAGTGAGAAATAACAGCAAAGAAAGTAGAAAAGTGAAAGTGGAAAAGCGTGACAGAGGGAAAGGAAACCCTTGAAGAGTTAGAGACCGGAGATTAAGAGATACACCCTGGAGAGGAAAAAAAAAGAAAAAGGGAAATATAGAGAAAGAAAGAAGAAAAGCCAGTTACTTTATTATAAACATCTCGCAAAAGGATTCTACCAACTCAACAGTTTTTCTTCCCCCTTTACCAAGACCTGACACCGGTACTTTTTTGAGGTATTCTTGCACCTTATCCTTGTAATAGATTTATAAATGCAGACAAACGATGAATTTGATTTGCCATATAGTCAAACCAAAAAAGGAACAAGACACACAACTATATAAAAATTTGACATAAACATCCTCCACACCGGCTTCTCCACATTCCCCACTGTGATGGAAGGCAATAAAATCTTATCTTATTTCCTCCTTTTCTCCGGCGGTTGGGGGAGACGAACCATCCGCAGTCGTGGCAATCGAAACTCCCGCAATCGGGGTGGTCGAAGCTCCTTCGTCGTGAAGCTCCCGAAGCCCGTCCCTAATCAGGGAACGCGAGCTCCACGATGTTAAAGTCCGCAGGCTCCCGCGGTTGGAGCTTCCGAGGTCAACCCTCAGCAAGAGGCCGCCAGCTCATCGATGTTAAGCAGCAGTGTGGACAGAGATACGATACGGAAACAAATCGTATCTCCGTCAAGGAAAGAGATTAAAAACATTTCCACCACCTCCCCCACCACCCCCCACCATGTGAAACAAAACTAAACATACACTAAAACATACATTTTACAAAAAACTAAAAACAACAAAGGAAAAAGGCGAGACAGACCGTTGGCGAGGCAGCCATCGTTTGGCGCCACCTGGTGGAGTACCCCGTTCCTGCTTTCTCCACGTTTCCCGTGATTCCGGTAGTCCTCAGAATTATATCCAACTCTCTCTTGAATATGTCTCATTACATCTCAGTTTATGCAGTAGTTGTACTGATTTTGTTGCCTGAAACCATGGAGAGCTTCATTTTCTGATAAATTATGATAATGGCACTGAACATTGAGAAATCTTCAATGGCATCCCCATTCTGATCTTGTGATGGAAGAAGGGTTCAATTTCATTAGAGATACAGCAGGCCCTTCGGCTCACCAAGTCCACACCGACTATTGATCACCAGTTCACAGAAATTTACTGTTATCCCATTTATACATCCACTCCTTACACACTAGGGACAATTTACAGAGACCAATTAACCTACAAACCCGCACGTCTTTGGGATGTGGGAGGAAGCTGGAGCACCTGGAGGAAACCCATGCTGTTACAAGGAGTAGCTGTAACATCCACACAGACTACACCCGAGGTCAGGATTGAACCTGGATCTCTTGCACTGGGAAGCAGCAGATCTGCCAGCTGTGTCACTGTGCCACCCATTGATAAAATAGCTGAGGACTGTTGGGCCAAGAACCTTGCCCTGTGGAAATCTTGCCGTGATTATCTGGAGCTGAGATGATTGACTATCTCTTAACTTTGAACTGGGTATGAAACCAATCATTGAACATAGAACATAGAACAGTACAGTACAAGAACAGGTCTTTCAGCCCACAATGCCTGTGCCAAACATGATGCCAAGACCAACTCGTATCTGCCTGCACATAATCCATATCCCTCCCTTCTCAGCCAAGTTCTGCAGTATACATCCCAATCAATGAGAAATTCCCTCGTTCATCTACATTGATTTCAGTTTCACCATAGGTCCAGAAGGCTGCTTTCAGTTAAATATTGATTCTATGCCACTGGAATTTGCCTCTTTTGTAAATGTTTAGTCCAAGGCTGGGGCTGAGTGGCCTTATTGGAACCTGGACTGATTGTTGGTGAGTAGATAGTGGTGAGTAGGTGCCACATGACTGCAGTGTTGACTGACTCCTTCTATTACGTTGTGGGAGAGTAAACTGAATATCTTTGTTGGGTGGATTGCAATGTGGCAGCGATACTGAAGCGGTTTGTATAGACACCGCACAAGTTCTGCACATGCCTTCAGCTCCGTAGCTGGGAGGTTGTCTCTTCCCATGTGCCCAGTGTTCTTGATGTCATGGAGTGAACTAACTAATAAGAAGAGCTGGGGTTTGTGACACTGGAGATCTTGGAAGGCGACCAAGATGATCATAGACTTGACCCCTCTGGCTGAAAATGTTAACAAATGCTTTAGTCTTTGGCTGGCCTCCACCATCAATGAGTTGTTCTTGGCAGAAGACTGGTTAAACTGGAAGTAGGTCTGTGAACTTTTCTCCCTTACCTTGGGGGTTTCTAACTTTAGTTGTTCACCTTATGTTCAACTCCTTTCCACTTGAAGGCATTTTATTTCCTTGTAACTTTTCTATATTGTTTCATCAAGCTTTCGAGCTTTATAGAGAGGGAGAGGAGAGAAAACAAGTGTGGCATTAGAGGTTCCTAGCAGGCTGCGGCATGTGGCAGGAGCTGGCCCCTGCTCATCCCCCACAGCCGCGGTCAATAGGGGGGAAGCCGCCAACCAGGCCCTGCTCTTCCCCGGAGACCAGAGACTGGGAGCACTGAGCCGGCAATAACGATGGGCGTGACAGGTGAGGAGCAAAGCCAGTAGGAGATGGAACTGAGGAATGACTTGCTGCTGCCAAGGTCGACTGCAGGAAGTGAAACCGAGGCACAAACGCGGATGGACACGGAGAGGGACGTTGGTTCGGGGGTTGATCCACATGCCCAAGATAGGTGAAGGTTGGAGGCCTGCAGCAGCCCATGGCTTGCCTGGAACGAGCAGCACTCATAAGGACAAGAGCACAGACTGAACTTTGAAAATGTCACCAATACATGGTGCTTCTTGCCTGTGGACTCAGTGGACTATTTCTGTACACTTTGGTGATCGGGATGTGCTTAGGTATGGCAACACTCTACTGGACTGTTTGTAAGAAAATAATTTCACTGTGTATTAGCACCTGTGACTCTAAAGCACCATTGAACCATACAAGCATTTTCAGTAGAGTGTTTATCTTATGTCAGATCACATAAGTGGAGAGGATTCCCCACCACAGTTCTTCCAGTAACTACAATTGATTCACGGAAACAAAATTCAAAGGCCTGCTCAGTGGGGCAGGTATGAAAAATAATCTGGTGCTTGGAGATGGGTCCTAATTATGTCCTTTCAAGATGAGGGCAGCTCATGTGCAGTGATAGAGCCGCAGCCTCACAGTGCCCGAGACCCGGGTTTGATCCTGAGCTCCGGTGCAGTCTGTGTGGAAGTACCACGTTCGCCCTGTAACCGCGTGGATTTCCTCCAGGTGCTCTGGAAAGAACTTTCCCCCCACATCTCTTTAATGTATGGGCTTGTAGGTTGCTTGGTCTCTGCAAAATTGTCTCCAGTGTGTATAGAGTGGATACGAAAGTGGGATTACATAGTGTGAATGGGTGATCGATGGTCGGCATGGACCCGGCAGTGGAAGGACCTGTTCCCATGCTATACCTTTCAGCAAATCAATCAATCAATAAGTCTTCAATAAAATCTTTCTCCACACTGGGCATGAATTCCCTGCTTCAGAAGACACGGGATATGTATGAAGGCAATGCACACAACACAATGACTTGCACATTGGGAGCGGCACTGTGGCGTACCGGTAGAGTGCCTTACTGTGCCAGGGACCCGGGTTCCACCCTGAGTACTGATGCTGTCTGTACAGAGTTTGTACAATCTCCCCGTGACAGTGTGCGTTTTCTCCACGTGCTCTGATTTCCTGCCACACTCTAAGGACATACAGATTTGTAGGTTGTGTAGGAAAGAACTGCAGATGCTGGTTTACACAGAAGATAGACATAAAATGCTGGAGTAACTCTGTCCCGCTGAGTTTCTCCAGCATTTTGTGTCTCCCAGGTTTGTACGTTAATTGGCTTCAGTAAAATTGTAAATTGTGCAGGATAGTGTTAGTGTACGGGGTGATTGTTGGTCAGCGCGGACTCGGTGGGTTGAAGGGCCTGTTTCCGTGCTGCATCTCTAAAGTCCAAGCAAAATCTCACCTATGGTGCTATCCGCTGTAACTTTGTACTTACACGGCTCTCAGTGTAACCTGTGCTCACAGCAGGAGGTGAGTGGACAGCGAGTGACCTTTGCCCCCTAGAATACATCTACCCAGGCCAGTTCTGGCCAAGGAAAATGTTTGCCAGTGCAGTCTCACACAGAATTAAGAAGTCAAGTACACTTTCCAGACACATGGCATTGCCCAAAGGGAAATCTTTCTTAGTCTCTGCCAACAGTCTCTTCACAAATAATAATTTCATTTCGGAGTCACGTGAGTGACTTCGTGAAGAACCCGCCAGCACGCATGCGCGACATATCGTCGCAACGCATTGCTGCCGACGGCTGGAGGGGAGCGCGGCTCCCCACCAGCCCTTCAGAGGGCCGACTCAGGTAAGGCTAAGCACCCTAGAGTTGGTGTTCCTGTTGTGGCGAGTGTTTTCTCTCCAAACAGGAACATGGAAGGAGTAAGGGCCAGGACATTCGTAGGAGTCGCCGGCCATTTATCCCGGAGCCTTCCTCAACGGCTGCACCTGCGAGTCGGGCCGGGAAATAGGCGTGGGAGTCGGGGAGCCCTGTCGTTACAGGACCCGACCCACCAATACACTGCAGCTCTAGCGGGGGTCCGCAGAGCAGGACTTCGGTGCAGCGCCGGAGCAGGCTGGGCCTGGCTCCATATCTGTCACCAACGGGCTCGTTGGTCGACCTGGGCAAGGGCTCGCGTGCTGCTGCACGGCCCTTCTCCCTGAGCCCTCGGAGGAGAGGGAGGGATGGAGCCCGTAAACCTAGCCCTTTAGGGGCAAAGGTATCACCTGCCGCTAGACTGCGGACTGGTGAAATGGCGGGACTCAAGTCCACTGGGAGACCTGGAAGGACCAGTGTCGACTCCCCAACCACCAAGACTAGGAAGAGTCACTCGGGTGGAGTCCCTCCACGGTCACCGAGTCCCCCGTGGATGGGAGGACGGGACCGTACGCCGTCTAGGCCCTGGATTAGGGCAGTCGGCAAGCCCGCGCGGACGTCGGGTCACCACGCCGAGGCGTTGCGTGCCGACCACTCACCGCGTTTGCCCTCCGAGGCAGCGGGATCGAGCTCCGCCAAGGAGGCGTTTGAGCGTATATCCGCACGGGAATCGCTCAGCTTCGCTGCGGCGGCTGGTAGCGACAGCTTCCAGCACCGGGTTCACCTCGACGAGGTGCGGGCCGATGACCGGAGCCTCAGCAGTTCCGCAGAACATGAGGACTCTGACCGCCCGAGTCTAAGGGCGAAGGGCGTATTGACCGGATGGAGCGGATGTTGGAACTGCTCAACACAACGGAAATCAGAGGCAGGAAGCATCCAGAGGGCACAGGGAGACATCACCATCGTCAGCAGGCAGCCTGAGGCAGCCAGAGGATGAGGACATTTTGGGCCATACACCAGCTACATCGGAGGCCCCTCAGGAAGAACTCCTCGATGTAGCGACAAAATTTGAATTATCGGAGACATCGGGACTACCCCTCAACCCCAAACTGGCTGCCACCGTGGACTTCCTGACCAACCATCAGCTCCAGGAGGAAGTCCTGTCGGAGGCCATAAAACAGGCACAAAGCCCAGCGGACTGCAACTCCCTCAACGTGCCCATAGTCAATACGCCAATCTGGGGCAACATCAGCCCAAGGATCAGGACCCAGGAGATGAAGCTCCAGCGGATCCTGAAGCTGCTCACTGCTGGGATTACCGCGTTTGCGCGGTCGGTGGACGGGGAGGATCTGAGCACCAAGCAGGAGGATGTTCTGGCTCTATTGTGTACCACACAGTATGAGATAAACGCCTTCAGGAAGAGCGTCATCAAACCCACGCTGAACCCAAAATTTGCGGGGTTATGCAAAGCACCTCCTACGCCGCCACCCAGACAGTTGTTCGGGGAAGACCTCCCGAAGAGGGTCAAGGAGCTGGATGACCACGCTAAGACGGTGGGACTCATGCGGTCACATATCTCGACCAGGCAGCAGGCCATGGAAGTGCCATTTTCCAGGCCACGAGGCCCTGCCGTTAGACCAGCAGGACCTACGCTCCAGCTCCACCTCAATTTCAGCAGCCTCAACAACCTAGGCCTTTTAGGGCTAGGCCCCAGCGGCCAGCATGGAAAATGCGGGCGCCGCATTATCAGCTCAACCCAGCACCTCCACATCCGGCCAAACATATCAAGGACCGCCGATAACCATGAAGGTAAGGCGGTCTGGATTTCATGCACCTGCATGTTTAACTTCACATGTTGGTGGGAGACTACGGCGCTTTCCGGAGGCATGCGGAACCATCACTTCTGATGAGTTTATCTTACAAAGTATTCAAGGCCATGAGATTGAATTCATCAATAGTAAAATCCCTCCATCCCAGCATATGCCAGATCGGAAATTTACACTGTCCAGCAAAGAAGCGGCAGTAGGCTATGCTGAAATTTTAAGGCTACAAGGGAAAGGGATAGAAAGAACTATACACGAACCAATTAAATTTGGATCCAACGTAATTACAAAAACCAAGGGGGATGGAGGATGTCGGGTTATTTTTTGATCTGACCCATTTGAATACTTTTGTAAAATATACCCATTTCAAAATGGAAACGTTCGAAACAGCCAAGTTATTGGGTTCTGAGGGCTGCTGTGTGGCATGCATTGATTTAAAAGATGCATGCTATTCTGTATCCATTCAGAAACACCACAGGAAGTTCTTGCAATTTACCTGGATGGATCAGCTCTGGCTATACAGAGCTTTGCCAAATGGGCTTACACAGCCCTAGATTATTTACTAAATTGCTCAAACCAATACTGGCTACACTAAGGAGACAAAATCACATAGTGATGGCCTATCTAGGTGATATCCTAATTATTGGGAATCAGCGGAACTGGCAGTTTCAGCCACCGTGGAAATGTTTCAGGAAATGGGGTTCATTATCCATCCAGATAAATCAAAGTCCTGCCCTTCGCAGGTCATGGATTATCTGGGGTTTACGGTGGATTCCAATCGCATGAGGGCCACCATACCAACTAACTAGGTTGGGGATGTCACCCAAGTATGTAGGATCTAGTCTGGGCCAGTATACCATCAATTAGACAAACTACTAAGGTGATTGGCAAGATTGTAGCACTTTTTCCAGCTGCCCAATACGGACCTTTGCATTATCAAAATTTGCAGAGCCAAGATCTCAGCGTTAAATTGAACGCTGGACATTTCGATAGACCAATGCAGCTGCCTCTCAAGGCACAGATTGAGTTACAATGGTGGATTGACAATATTTATGACTCACTTAAACCCATCATTTTGCCTTATCCGATGGTATACTTACAAACAGACGCAAGCTCCCATGGCTGGGGAGCTACGGACAACTACTCTAGTTGTGGGGCCAGATGGGACACCCTTGAATCTACCCTGTTGTTGTCACAAGGGATAAACTATTTGGAGATGCTAGGAGCATTTCACGGACTTCGAGCTTATTGTTCTAACCTTACTGATGCTCATGTCCGTCTCCAAATAGATAATACCACTGCGGTGGCATATCTAAACCATATGGGCGGTACCAGGTCAGTTTCATGTGATGAATTGGCAAATACAATTTGGCTCTGGTGTGTTCGACGGAATATTTGGATTTCAGCTACCTATTTACCAGGTGTGCTCAATACAATGGCGGACACCAGGTCACGCAAATTCAATGACAACATCGAGTGGATGTTGAATCCCCAAATATCCGCTAAAATTACAGCCAAATTTGGTGAACTGGATATCGACCTCTTTGCATCACGGTTGAACCATCAGGTACCAACATACGTTTCGTGGGAACCAGATCCTGGGGCAATGGCGATGGATGCGTTCTCGCTGGACTGGGGGAAATGGGTTTCTATGCTTTTCCTCCATTTTGCCTCATCAGTCGGGTGTTGTGGAAAATCCAGACAGATGCTGCTGAGGGCATTCTTATCATACCCGTCTGGCCTACGCAGCCATGGTATCCAGTGGTCCTTGATATGATCAATCAACCTTGGGTCCTCTTAGAGGATTACCCACAATTGGTAACAAACTCTGTGTCAGGGGAACCACATCCCTGCCACAGTCATCTAAACTTGTTGGCTTGAAGGTTCTGCACAGGCCATTACTGCGGTATGGCCTATCATCTAGAACCATGGATACCATCGGAGTGTCATGCCGGGAGTCCACCAGGCGGCAATATCTCACACACATCCGGAAATGGGAAACCTACTGCGGCCGCTCCCACATTGCATACGACGCTGTAACCATAACCGACGTATTGGAATTCCTGGCGGGGTTGCACCATGATGAACATCTGAGCTACAATGCCATCAACAGCGCCAGGAGTGCGCTGTCATTCTACCTCAATATTGAGCTAGAATCCAACAGGCTGGTGTCCAGACTCATGCGGGGAATATTCAATTCCAATCCACCCAGACCACGTTATAACATCACCTGGGATATCGGGAAGGTATTAACCCTGCTCAGGACGTGGTCGCCCATGGAGGGGCTTGAGCTGGACAAACTCACCCTGAAGCTGGTGATGTTACTGGCACTGACTTCAGCGCAGAGGGTACAGACACTCCACAAGGTCCGGATTGACAGGATGATCTCTACCCCTGCGGAAGTAATCTTCTTCATAGATGAATTACTCAAGCAGCGTGGACCTGAGTTCACAGGGCTGCAGCTGAAGTTCCCGGCATACCCTGCTGATGCAAGGCTATGTTTAGCTGCCCATATCCGTCACTATGTGAAAGTGACGAGAAAACTGAGGGGAGTGGAGAAATACTTGCTCATCACCCACAAGAAACCTCACCATAGAGTGACGGTCCAGACGATATCCAGGTGGCTCAGGATCGTCTTGGGTAAGTCACGTATTGACACTAATGTCTTCAAATCCCATTCCACCAGGGCTGCATCAACGTCGGCGGCAAGGGTCATGGAGGTGCCCATGGACCATATTCTTGCCACAGCAGGATGGCGAACGAAGCCACCTTCCAGCGGTTCTACAATAAACCTGTTGCCGCTCCTCTACAGTTCGCGGAGGCCGTGCTGAATGCAGGTCAAGAACGTGGAGATGTCCCCGAGTGAGGGGTTTTTTCTTTTGTTGTTAACAAATATTGTTCTTATTTTTCAGTACAAGCAGTCTGGAAAGTTGATTACTCCTATCCATCCTTATAAGTGGTGTGTGACAGCATGGACGTGGTCCAGGGCATGGAATCACAGAGCTTTGAAGTCTTCACGAAGTCACTCACGTGACTCCGAAATGAAATAGTAAGATTAAACGAGAACTTACCAGTTCGAAGGTTGATCTTTATTTTATGAGGAGTTGCGATGAGGGATTTCGTGCCCTCCGCTCCCAATCCTCGATCATAAATCAACTGGTAATTAGAGTCTCTTCAATCTTATTATACCAAGTCATTTCTCTGTTGTTGTTTCTGTGATTCCACACCGCTACTTTGAAGAATGTCGCGCATGCGTGCTGGCGGGTTCTTCACGAAATCCCTCATCGCAACTCCTCATAAAATAAAGATCAACCTTCGAACTGGTAAGTCCTCGTTTAATCTTACTATTTATTTGCCTCTTTCCCCTCTCTCGTCCTTGTGACAATGAGTGCCCTGTCATTGACCCACAACACCTCTAGTAATGAAATACTGTGGCTGTTTCATCTCTACGGCCACTCATGCAATGTGTCTCAGCGGTTAAAATGTAGAAAGAAAAACACCCCGCAGGCTTCTACCACTCGTTCTGGACACTCTGGAAGGCAGTTCTGATGTCAGCAGTATGTTCTGAGAGGCCCCATCAGGAATTGTTATTATTATTTCAGATAATAAAAAAATAACCAGCTGGCCAGACGTGCTTCTAATTCATGTACAGGAAGGAACTGCAGATGATGGTTTACATCGAAGATAGACACAAAATGCTTAAGTAACTCAACGGGACAGGCAGCATCTCCGGAGAGAAGGAATGGGTGAAGTTTCCGATCGAGACCCTTTTTCAGACTGAGAGTCAGGGCAGAGGGAGACACGGAGATATGGAAGGTTCAGGAGTGAAAAGGAGACATTATAGGGGACGAAGTCCCAAGGAAAATGTCGAATAGATAATTTTGTTAGCAAGGGGAAGGTGACAACGTTTTGGGTCTCGACCCGATATGTCACACATTCCTTCTCACCAGAGATGCCGTCTGCTTCTAATTCAGCTGAGATTGCTCCCTTAATGGTCAAAATATAAAACTTTGAGATCCAATGACATGAAGGTATGGGTGGAACTGAGGACAACGAGAAAATGACCTCATTTAGTACAACCCAAATGCCAGGGCATTTACAGACATACGAACATGAGTAGTGCCTGGTGCCATTTTGGTATGACTTAACCTGGAGAATATCTATCTACTCTAGGTACAAATAAGAACAAATAAGAACTTGCTCATATGGCTTCTAAAAGTTCAGGCCATTTGAAACCTAGCTTGAATTTCCAGAGGGTGAGTGCACCTGGATGTATTCTGGACATATATACAGTACAGACCTGTGATCCTTAAAATGCAGTGTAAAAAAGAACTGCAGCTGTTGGTAAAATCGAAGCATTGCGTTGGTAGACGCAAAACGCTGGAGTAACTCGGTGGGTGAGGCAACATCTATGGTGAGAAGGAATAGGCAACGTTTCGGATCGAGACCCTTCTTCAGACTGATGTCAGACTCTAACCTCCTCCAACCTCTTCTACTGTATCCGCTGTTCCAGGTGTTAACTTCTCTACATCAGCGAGACCAAGAGTAGGCCCGGCAAATGTTTCGCTGAACACATCCGCTCAATCCTTTTTAGCCAATCTGATCTCCTGGTGGGCCAGCACTTCAACTCACCCTCCCATTCCCAATCTGTCCTTTCTGTCCTGGGTCTCCTCCATTGTCAGAGTGAGGTCCAGCGCAAATTGGAGGAATAGCACCTCATATTTTGCTTGGGTAGTTTACACACCAGCTGTATGAACATTGACTTCTCTAACTTCAGATAGCCCTTGCTTTCTCTCTCCTTCCCCTTCCCCTTCCCAGTTCTCCCACTAGTCTTACTGTCTCTGCCTACATTCCATCTTTGTCACCCCCCTCCCCTGACATCAGTCTGAAGAAGGGTTTCGAGCCGAAACATCGTCCATTCCTTCTATCCTTAATATACTGTTTTATATGAACTCATGTGGAGAGACCACAGGCCAGAATCCTGGAATATACTGTGTAACGAACATAATGTCCAGAGGGTAGAACTGCAGGGCATCCCTGTTATTAGAGCACAAAGAAAAATCTAGTAATATATATCTACATAATCAGCACAATGTTGAACTCACAAAGCTTGTTTCCACTTAAAATATGTGCTTAAGGAAATGGAAAGTTTCAATCTTGTATTTATGTTGGCTACTCTATGGAGCTCATGCAGTTTGTACATAATGTTTTCATCTCTGATAATGATCTAGTATCTTTAAGAAGAAACAATTGTCCTCTTTGCAAAAAAAATCTTGGTATGAATATAGAAGATGGATTGTGCTATTGAATTGTGTTTTTTGTAATAAATCTGTAGAGCATTGTTTCATGTAGATGTTGATATATGTCACAATTTCTCAGACTCCAGGACTGTCAAATGTGCTTCAAACATTCAACAAAGAGGAAGCAATCCTTGTTCTCAGGTGGGGAATTGAATGAAAACAGGTTTCAAATGCATGACATGGGGCAGTTCAGCAAACAAACAAGCGGCCATAATATTTTAATATGATAAAATTCAGACATTAGACGTGTGTGTGCATGTTTGTTCCTATGGAAGGCACTACATGTATAAACTTTCTCTCCACATTTAGTGCTTGTTCTCTCTTATAATTCTTGTGTGCTTTTGATTCAATTCATTGCAATGCTGTGGAGGCATGAATGAATGAATGAATGAATGAATGAATACGTTTATTGGCCAAGTATGTGCACATACAAGGAATTTGCCTTGGTGCTCTGCTCGCAAGTAGCAACACGACATAGAGTAAACAATTAAGAATAAAACTTTAAACATGAAAACATTAATAATAAAACATTATAGTTTAAGCATGTGAATGAAATAAAATACCAGAGCAAAAGGAGGCTACAGACTTTTGGTTATTGAGTAGCACTACCGCTCGTGGGAAAAAACTCTTTTTCTCCATCCGGAGTTGCCTTCCAGAGGGAAGTGATTCAAAGAGTTTCTGGCCAGGGTCAGAGGGGTCAGAGAGAAGAACTTACCCCCTCGCTTACAGTTCGTCAATGGGGGTAAGGTTGCAACCAACAACCTTCTCAGCTGAATGAACAATTTGCTGCAGCCTCCGGATGTAGTGCTTGGTGGCTGAGCCAAACCAGACCATGATGGACAAGGCGAGGAAAAACTCTACGATGGCCGTATAGAATTGGACCATCATTGCCTGTGGCAGATTGTGTTTCCTCAGCTGCCGCAGGAAGTACATCCTCTATTGGGCCTTTTTGATGGTGGCCCCCCATTTCACGTCCTAGGAGATGATGGTTCCAGGAACTTAAAAGACTCCACAGATGTGACTGTGGTGTTGTGATGGTGAGTGGGGGGGAGGGGAGCGGGTGCTTCCTAAGGGCTACTATCAATTCTACTGTCTTAAGAGCATTGAGCTGCAGGTTATTACCATGGCACCAGGACGGCAGTTGTGTCACTTCCTGTCTGTAGGCAGATTCCTCCCCATCCTGGATCAGTCCAGTCAGGGTTGTGTGTCATTATGGACTAAATTGACTTAAGGATGTCTATAAAAACAGGAGATAGACACAAAAAGCTGGAGTTTTATCTCAGCAGGTCAAATAGCATCTTTGGAGAAAAGGTCAAGGTGACGTTTTGGGTCGAGACCCTTCTGACCCGCTGAGTTACTCCACCTTTTCATGTATATCTTCAATTTAAACCAGTGTCTGTAGTTCCTTCCTACACAATATAAAAACAGAACTTGTTTGTTACCCAGGGACACCTTGCAGATAGAACCAACTGAGTGTGGGGTAAATCTTTTAAAAATTTACAGAATCAAATCACTCCCCAAAAATACCAAAGAATTAAATCTATCATTAGAAAAACTGGAAGATAGAATTATTGGATGCATATTGGATTTTCAAAGCAAGAATTAAATCTGGGGATTATGCAGCAGTGGGCAGATTAGAATCACAGTGTAATGTGGGAGAATAAAACTGCCTACTGCACAGGGTGATATATACATTGAATAAGACACTTGGGTCTGGAAATTCTATCATGCAGCACAATGTTGCTGGTTGTTCTGCAATAAAACATTGGCAAAATGTAGAAATCTGCTTTTTGATTCTGTTTGCTGCATGCACACGATCGGCCGGTCCCACTGTACGAGCTAATTCAAGAGTTCTCCCGAGTTTCCCCTAATTCAAACTCGGAGAATTATGGTAATAGCCGCTCGTACGTACTCGGGGCACTCGTGGGCATTTTTCAACATTGAAAAATCTTCACGAGTCTTCCCGAGTTTACCGCGTTTCCTGAGTACCTGCCGCTAGTGTTATGAGCCGCTAAGAGACGTCCCGAGCTCTGACGTACCCGCTATGTACATTCTACGTGCTTACCACGAGTTTGTTTTTTTTTTAACTCGGGAGAGCTCTTGGGTGAACTTGTACAGTGGGATAGACCCATTATGCACAAATGCATGAGGCACCCAGGATTGTGCAGTACCAACCAACGGCATAGAGCGCGCTCCTATATCCTACCGAAGACAGACACAAAAAACTGGAGTAACTCAGCGGGTCAGGCAATATCTCTGGAGAAAAGGAATAGGTGAAGTTTCAGGTTGAGACCCTTCTTCAGACTGAGACTCAGGGTAAAGGGAAATGAGAGATATAGACGGTGATAGAGAGATATAGAACAAATGAATGAAAGATATGCAAAAAAATAACAATGATCAAGGAAACGATCCATTGTTGGCTGTGGGCTTGGTGAAAACGAGTTATACAGACAATGAAACTCACCAGGACGACAGTGAAAGTGGTACAATGACTAGAGTGGGGGAGGGATGGAGAGAGTGGGGATAATAGGGTTACTTGCAGTTACCTATATCCCATCCTCTTACATTGCCTCATGTTGATTTTGATCCCTAGTCCCAACCCATATCATTAAGCAAATTACCAGAATTGGCCTAAGGTTTAAGACCTGATCCTGCCCTCGTGCTCTCACCCACTCCATCATATCTCCACAGTGATTACCCCTTAACCATTTAACCCCTGGCTCTAGACCCTCCGATGTTCCCCTCTGTTGGAAAACAAAATGGAAAAGACCTTATTGTTCCATCCAACTTTGATGGTCTATTTTAACGCACAAAAGGTTACTGCACCCTTCCCAACCCAAAGGGGTTTCTACACCCTCGATTTAGTTCAATCAATAATACCCATATAAATAGATATATTAGTAAAGAACTACAGATGCTGGTTCAAACCGAAAATAGATGCAAAAAGCCGGAGTAACTCAGCGGACCAGACAGTATCTCTGGAAAAGGAATAGGTGATGTTTCGGGTCGGGACTGAAGTCTGAAGAAGCGTCTCGACCCGTAACATCACTTATTCATTTTCTCCAGAGAAACTGTCTGACCCATTGAGTTACTACAGCTTTTTGTGTCTGTCTTCATGTTTCCTACTGGACTCTAGATCACACTGTTACTCAATATTAAAACAATAGGATATTTCTTAGCTGAACAAGAACATAAGAAGTAGACGTGAAAGGTAGGCCACATAATCACCTAAACATTTAATAATATTTTGTACCTTCCCATTTGATCACAATAATCACTCGTCTTCTGTTGCCCAAAGATCAGTTGTTCTCAGCCTGGAATTATCCTCAGGAAACTAACACCAACAGGCCTCTGAGGCCTGTTTACAACAAACAGGATGAGGCTTATGAATGTTCTACATCAGTAAGCTGTGTATCCTTAGTGTGTAAACACTGGAAATGGCAGTAAACTGGAGGTTACCTTGCCTTTGAAGTTAGATAATCTCAGTGTGTTCATATGGGAAAAGAATAGGCACTCTATTTCAGCCAAGCAGTGCTCTGCATGTGTACATTTCTTAATAGTGTGCTTCAGGGACTCTTACTTGATGATAGTCTATGCCATAAACCAAACATCTGCTTGTCCCAAACGATAGAAATGGTTAGGATGGAACTGCAGATGCTGGTTTACACCGAAGATAGACACAAAATGTTGGAGTAACTCAGCAGGACATGTAGCATCTCTGGAGAGGAATTCTGTCTCTCCATCGATGCTGCCTGCCCCGCTGAGTTACTCCAGCATTTTGTGTCTACCATCACTAGAAATGGTTAAATGCAGCATTACACAAAAAGGTATAAGTGGTGATATGTTAAGATCAGCAGTAAGTTTACTTCTAGTGTTAAAATCCAATATAGGAAACCCTCGTTATAACGGGCCATAGAGGGGGGAATGGCATCTATTATTGCTGATTGTACGCTATAACCGAATAAGCTATTATTGTATAAGTAGTAGAAACTAACGACTGCAGCTGCTGGTCAATACACAAAAGGCAGCCAGGGCTCTAAACGGCAAGGGAGGGGGTGCGAGTTGGGGGTGGCATGGGCAGTCCGCTCCAACCACAGTGGCCACAGTGGCACAGCGGTAGAGTTGCTGCCTTGCACCACTGGAGACCCGGATTCGCTCCCAACTACTGGTGCTGTCTGTGCGGCGTTTGTACGTTCTCCCCAAGACCGCATGGACTTTTTCCGAGATCTTGGGTTTCCACCCACACTCCAAAGACGTACAGGTTTGTAAGTTAATTTTTCTTGGTGTATGTGTAAATTGTCCCTAGTGTGTGTAGGACAGTGTTAGTGTGCGGGGATCAATGGTCGGTGCGGACTCGGTGAGCCAAAGGGCTTGTTTCCATGCTGTATCTCTAAACTAAACTAAACTCATAACCGAAATCCGTTATAAAGAGGTCTATTAATGACTGTACCCTGATTATCACACATTCTATTGTATAAACATTGACTTGTCAGCCAGTGTAAAATAGAAAGTTGCCACTATCTTTATACTCTAATGCCTTCAATGTCTCCTTTAGCTCCTCTGCTCAAGCGTGCAGAAGGCCCTTTACGAGGAGGAAGACCGGGTGCGGATACTCAACCAGAAAGTGAAGTCTCTGGAGAAGTCCATCAACCATCTGCGTGAGAAGGTGAAGGGAACTAAACGCTCACTGAGGCAGGTGAAGAAAGAGAGCAAGCGGGAGGCAATGCTCTTGAAACAGCAGCAGAACAAGGAAAGAGCAAAGTTGAATGCAAAGCAGGACACTGGCAAACCGATCCTGAAACCAGTCAAGAAACCAGTCAACCACAAACTGTAATGTTCCAGACTCACTGGTTGTAACGGTCTGTAAGTTAGAGTTGAAATGCTTCCATGCATTTCACATGGAAACACATGGAAACTACCTACACTATAACAGCAATCTATTCTCAGTAACATTGTAGTTGTGTGAACTAGAAAAATATGGTTGTGTAGCTTGGCTTTCACATTTGCATCATATTTCTCAGCCAATTTAAGTTTATTTTCTGTTTATAGCAAGAGTAATTGAGTTTAGAAGCAAGTTGAAACAGGCATGGGACCCAATGCAGAAAACTGGTGGAAACTTCTCTGCATTGATTGGCAAGTTGGCAATACTTTGGCAAGATTCCACTGGGAAACAATCTTGACGTGGAAAATAGAACAAACTGTACCAGAGCAGGAATTCATGATGTATTGGGAGGAAACATTTATTAGTAAGAACAGCTTTTACACAGTCCTGTCTACAGTTTACTGACCAGTTGAGTATTTAATGCAGGCATTTAGTCTCAAGTCAAAAAACAAAAATACTATTTCAGAGGATAGAATTTCTCACAAACTAAATTGTTTGTTACATTTATTTTCTAGTTTCATCATTATTGGACTCACTTCATTGGAAGTTGAACCAAATCTATCATTTTGGTTCATTCTTTGGACACATTTTAAATTCATGGATAAAAACAGAACAATGATATTTAAAACACAGAAATTGCAGATGAGGGACAATAGCATATCTTGTAACTCACTTTAGGTGTCTTGTAGTGATAGAGTGATAGAGATACAGCACGGGCACATGCCCTTCAGCCCACCGAGTTCATGCTGATCATCAACCACCCAATTACACTAAACTTACATTAATCCCTTGTTTTATTCACATTAATTCCCCTGATTCAAAATTCGGTACAATGAATAGATAAGATCATCACCTTTTGACTACTCTGTAATGGCTATCAGCTGTCACCTATCATTCCCTGTACAACTCCATATTGTAAAACTAGGACTAACATTTTCTAATGATAAAACAGTCTGGAAGAGCTCATTAAGCAGGTAAAAACACCTCAGGCATTTAAGCCTTTCATTAATACTGAGTCCATTGCTAATTATGCTGTAATTTGGTTTAACTTCATTGAAATATTTCATGGAGTGCCGGAGTAGCTCAGGGCATCAGGCAGCATCTCTGGAAAACATGGATAGGTGATGTTCCAGAGCTGAAACATCGCCTGTCCATGTCGCCTGAGATGTTGCCTGACCCACTGAGCTACTCCAGCACTCTGTCATTTTAGCAAACCAGCATCTGCAGTTCCTTGTTTCTTCATTTAAAGATTGTTTTTTTCCAAATATAGATGTTCAATTTGCATCGCCATCACCAGCAGTCCATTTTATAAAGTTAGTGTTCAGACATCCAGGACCACTTTCCATTAGGAGTTTGCAATGTTTTAATCACCATTCCTTTTGTTTAGCTGGAATAGACTGTGCTTTTTTTCTGTGTGGGATGGTTTGTGAATGTTGCTTCATGCCATGATTAACCAATAAATATATAATTTCTGTAGAGAGAAGGTGTACCACTCATTAAACTCAGTAACTTGTGAGAAGAGTGTTATTTTTCATTTGTGTGAGAATTTTGTTTGCTTTGCTGAATTCTTAATAATGTTTTTTTGTGCATATTTTGCACAGGTTTAGATAATATTACACAACATGATCTCTGTCGAAATGTTCTTTTTTTTCTGGTTTTCTGGTTTCAAAATTTGCTCTCTTCAGATTCATTATTACAAATTGAATGGAGAATATTGACGTCACACGAGAGGGCTGGTTCCCTAATGTTGCGTCGGCCCTCACCCCGGAGACAGGCGCCCCCCGAAGCCAATCACCCCATCACCCGTTTCCTCAACGCAACCCGTTTCCACCAGTCACTCACATTTCAGGTCATTTTTGACAAATTAAAAAAATGCAATTGGACTAAAATTTAATGTGATGTAGGTGCCACCGACACGGCCATCTTTTGTTACCTAAATCTAATCATCAAACTTTGCTGTGCTGTGTTGAACTGGCAGATTATTTCCCTGAAGGACATTTGCTGTGAAGGACTCTGTGTTCTGGGATAGAAACATTGTAGCCGGTAGGGCATTGTGACATCATAACCCCCGACTGCCAGTGCAGATTTGAAGACATCCAAGTTTTAAATGTCACTTTAAAACCTTTCTATCTCCCCCCCTACATCGCTCTCATTGCAACAGAGATCAGCAGCAGAGTGCAGCAGAGATCACATTGTGATGTCATTTTCTGTTTTTGGAATGTTCACTGCAGCGTTGAGATGTCATTATCGTTTTTCAGAATCGTCACGGCAGCTGTGTAAATGAGACACCATTGGGATTGGACGACTCTGAGATGGCATTGTAACATCATCACAGGAAGCTGCCAGAAAAATCTCAAAGCAGTCACATTTATTCTTCTCAAAGTTGATTTTTTAAAATTTAATTTAATTTATTCAATAACTTGAAATATAGTATCAAATCTGAAGGGAACCTGATTATGGCGTGGACGGGAAAAATGTGAGTAAGAATGTTGAAACATTTCAGCGCCACCGCGTAGCGTTTTGAAGAAGATACAAAAAAACGCATACATAAACACACACATACATACACACATACATACAAGATGAAAGTTTAATTAGTATACCAGACCAAGTGGGGGCTGTTGAGCCCCATCCCCCAAAGCAGGGAGGGGGGGGAGGGGCGCGGCATCACATGGGAGGACTTTTTCCTCGTCTCAGTCCTAAACGGTATACTCCTTATTCTGAAACTGTGACCCCTGGGGCTGGACTCCCCCAGCATCGGGAACATTTTTCCTGCATCTACCCTGTCCAATCCTCTAAGAATTTTATATGTTTCTATAAGATTCCCTCTCATCCTAAATTCCAGCGAATACAAGCCCAGTCGACCCATTCTTTCATCATACGTCAGTCCCGCCATCCCGGGAATTAATCTGGTGAACCTACGCTGCACTCCCTCAATAACAATAATGTCCTTCCTCAAATTAGGAGACCAAAATTGCACACAATACACCAGGTGGGGTCTCACCAGGACCCTGCACAACTGCAGTATGGCCTCCTTGCTCCTAAACTCAAATCCTCTCGCAATGAAGGACAACATGACATTAGCTTTCTTCACTGCCTACATGCTGACTTTCACTGACTGATGTACAAGCACACCCAGGTCGCGTTACACCTCCCCTTCTCCTAATCTGACACCACTCAGATAATAATCTGCCTTCCTGTTCTTGCCACCAAAGTGGATAACCTCACATTTATCCACATTATACTGCATCTGCCATGCTTCTGTCCACTCACCCAACCTATTCAAGTCACCCTGCAGCCTCATAGCATCCTCCTTGCGGCTCACACTGCCGCCCAGCTTGTGCATCTCTCGTATAAATCGTTAATATATATTGTAAACAACTGGGGTCCCAGCATGGATGATCGTACCCCACTAATCACTGCCTGCCATTCTGAAAAGGACTCGTTAATTCCTACTCTTTGCTTCCTGTCTGTCAACCAGTTCTCTGTCATTACCCCACCCTCAATACCATGTGCTCTAATTTTGCACTCTAATCTCTTGTGTGGGGCCTTGTCAAATGCTTTATGACAGTAAAGATACACCACATCCACTCTCCCTTATCCATTCTACTTGTTACATCCTCAAAAAATTCCAAATGATCAGTCAGGTGTGATTTCCCCTTCATAAATCCATGCTGACTTTGACCAATCCCATCACTGATTTCCAAATGCGCTGCTACAACATCTTTAATAATCGACTCCAGCATCTTCCCCACTACATATCTAAGGCGGCTATCTTATCTATAAATTCCCCATTTTCTCCGTCCCTCCTTTCTTAAAAAGTGGAGTCACATTGGCTACCCTCTAGTTACTAAAACAGGAATATAATTTGTGGTTAGTACCATGCATGTGTAGTGATAAAAATGTTCCATTCAAACCGTTATCTGCTTGTGTACCAATCATTTTGGAATCATGCCAGAATGCCAGTGTGTGTGTGTGTGCGCGAGAAATGGTTGGGCTGCAATTTTATAAGCCCGTTTTAAAGATATCTCAGGCTCATAACAATTGAATGAAACTTATATGTCGTTTCCAAACCACATGTGTCTCGTATTTGCCATTCAGTTTGAGTTACGATCTATCTTTTCAATAAATCCTTTTTCTGAATTTTGTATAATAATAAAAAGGTGTACAAACAACTGAAAGATTTATTTGACAAAAAAGTTGGAAGTGAAATGAAAATGCAATCAGCTGTTCGGCCTGCTCTGACCATGAAACTGCGATGGCAATGGAAGTTAAATGAAAATGCAATCAGCTGATCGGCCTGCCCTGTGCTTGAAACCGCGATGGCAATGGAAGTGAAATGAAAATGCAATCAGCTTATCGGCCTGCCCTGTGCTTGAAACTGCGATGGCAATGGAAGTGAAATGAAAATACAATCAGCTGTTCGGCCTGACCTGTGCTTGAAACTGCAATGGCAATGGAAGTGAAATAGACAATAGGTGCAGGAGTAGGCCATTCGGCCCTTCGAGCCACCACCACCATTCAATGTAATCATGGCTGATCATCCCCAATCAGTACCCCGTTCCTGCTGTCTCCCCATATCCCCTAACTCCGCTATTTTTAAGAGTCTTATCTAGCTCCCTCTTGAAAGCATCCAGAGAACCTGCCTCCACCACCCTCTGAGGCAGAGAATTCCACAGACTCACCACTCTCTCTGAGAAAAAGCGTTCCCTCGTCTCCGTTCCAAATGGCTTACTCCTTATTCTTAAACTGTGGCCCCTGGTTCTGGACTCCCCCAACATCGGGAACATGTTTCCTGCCTCTAGCATGTCCAAGCCCTTAACCATCTTACATGTTTCAATGAAATAACCTCTCATCCTTCTAAACTCCAGAGCATACAAGACAGCTGCTCCACACTCTCAGCATATGACAGTCCCGCCATCCCTGAAATTTACCTTGTAAACCAACACTGCACTCCCTCATTAGCAAGAATGTCCTTCCTCAAATTAGGGGACCAAAACTGCACATAATACTCCAGGTGTGGTCTCACGACTGCAGAAGGACCTCTTTGCCCTTATATTCGATTCCTCTTGTTATAAAGGCCAACATGCCATTTGCTTTCTTCACTGCCTGCTGTACCTGCATGCTTACTTTCATAGACTGATGTACAAGGACCCCCGATCCCATTGTACTTCCCCTTTTCCCAACTTGACGCCATTTAGATAGTAATCTGCATTCTTGTTTTAGCTACCAAAGTGGATAACCTCACATTTATCCGCATTAAACCTCATCCGCCATGCATTTGCCCACTCCCCCAACCTGTCCAAGTCACCCTGCATTCTCATAGCATCCTCCTCACAGTTCACACTGCCACCCAGCTTTGTATCATCTGAAAATTTGCTAATGTTACTTTGAATCCCTTCATCCAAATCATTGATGTATATTGTAAATAGCTGCGGTCCCAGCACCGAGCCTTGCGGTACCCCACTAGTCACTGCCTGCCATTCTGAAAGGGACCCGTTAATCCCTACACTTTGTTTCCTGTCTGCCAACCACTTCTCTATCCATGTCAGCAGTCTTCCCCCAATACCATGTGCCCTAATTTTGCCCACTAATCTCCTATGTGGGACCTTATCAAATGTTTTCTGAAAGTCCAGATACACTACATCCACTGGCTCTCCCTTGTCCATTTTCCTAGTTTCATCTTCAAATAATTCCAGAAGATTAGTCAAGCATGATTTCCCCTTCGTAAATCCATGCTGACCCGGAACGATCCTGTTATTGCTATCCAAATGTTCGGCTATCTCATCGTTTATAATTGACTCCAGCATCTTCCCCACCACTGATGTCAGGCTAACTGGTCTATAATTCCCCCTATTCTCTCTCCCGCCTTTCTTAAAAAGTGGGATAACATTAGCTACCCACCAATCCGCAGGAATTGATCCTTAGTCTATGGAACATTGTAAAATTATCACCAATGCATCAACGATTTCTAGAGCCACTTCCTTAAAGAGCCCTTTCGGCCTATCAGGCATGTACTAGCCCAGGAGGAGTCCCTTTGGCCCATCAGTATTCCCCCTGCAAGTATTAAACCTCACCCCAATATTTTTCTCCCTCCCTTCATTGGGTCCCTGTAAGATCCAGGCCAGGATAGACTTTCCTCCTTCATTCCTGTGATCTGCAGAAAAAGATGAAAAATGTCTAAAATTGATTCTCCATCCTCTGAGTTCTCACCTGTTTTGGGCAGAATTTCTGGCAGTTTCTGAGCTGCCAGCCCACCAGACCTGTGACTGAACTGCCAGCCCACCAGGCCTGAGTGACTGAGCTGCCAGCCCACCAGGCGTGAGTGACTGAGCTGCCAGCCCACCAGGCCTGAGTGACTGAGCTGCCAGCCCAAGAATCAATTCGGCCCACAATGTCCATACTAGCCCTCTGGAAACCAGTCCCTTTGGCCCACAACACCCATACTAGCGCTCCAGAAAGCAACACCGCCCCACCACCCCACTGGCCACCAATATTGGAATTGGTGGAGCGGTGGTATATTACGTTGGGGGACCAGCTCCCCCGTGTGAACATGGGACCCAGTGGGTCCCACTTAGTCTAGGAGAGTCATACATTTTGGAAACAGTCTCTTTGGCCCAACCTGCTCACAACGATCAACATGCCCAATCTACACTAGTCCCACCTGCCCAGCCAATATTCCTCTAAATCTGTCCTATCTAAGTACCTACACAAATGTCTCTCAATTGTTATGATAGTACCTGCCTCAACTACCTGCTTCGGCAGCTCATTCCATATACCCAACATCCTTTTTGTAAATAGACCCAAAATGCTGGACTAACTCAGCAGGACAAGCAGTATCTCTGGAGATAACGAATGGGTGATGTTTCGGGTGAAGACCCTTCTTCAGACCGAAGAAGTCTAAAAAGCTTGATGGCCCTCTGTCGGTTTGCGCTGACTAATGTTTTCAAATATCTCTGACCATCTGAAAGACTTTAAAATGATGAATTTATTTTAGAGCACATAGACGTGGTTTTAATTTATTAAAACACATGAATATATACAAATATAAAGAAAAATAAACAGAACACAGTGCAGAAATCCAAGGCATGTTGCCACTCATTCCCAAGCTTGCTGGCAATCTCCACTGACGTCCCATTTATCCATCACAATGATCCATACAACATTTGTGAAAGGCAAAATCTGGCTTGGCAAGTTCCCTCAATTATAAAATGAGCAGCCTACAGTAATTCTTCTAGAACTCTGTTACAACACATGCATCTTCTGTTTATTTGAGTTGTGCCAAAATACTTCTCTATATTTGTTTCTAGTTTGTGTTGCAGATGTGAACTTTACCCCTGTGCTTTAATCTCTTTCCACTGGTTTCCTCAGTTCTTGAGATAGTTTATTATATGCATTGAGCTGTGTGGGTTTTCCTCAGTTAAACCCTAAGCATTATTTTTTAAAAGTTGAGATTATTGTGTTATGTATTAAGTTGAAGGATGTGGTGTGGTCTGGGTTTAGGGTCAGGGCTTCATAGAAATAGCAGATGCACATGTGATGACTTGAAGATGTACCTTATCGTGAAATCAAGGATAACTCCAGAAAGGAAGGAAGAAGTTAATCCATCATAGAGTTCAATTGTGTTCATCTTCTTTGAGCTGCTTTCTTTTCTTCGAGCGCTTCTCACCCAGTTCAGTTCAGTTTTATTTGTCATATGTAGGTTTACACAGGGTCAACGGTACAATGAAATGTGTTTGACAAGACAACGGGTCACCTCAGCAATGATATTACAAGGATAAAATTAAGGTAAAAAAAGCTAAGATAAAAGTGACATTGGTAGATAAAAGACAATAATAAATAAAATAATCAACATATATGATGCGTTTATGAGTTCAGAAGCCTGATGGCATGATGATAAAAACTGTTCTTAAGTCTAGTGGTACGTGCCGCCATGCTCCTGTATCGACTGCCTGATGGTAACAAGGGGAACAGTCTGCGTGCTGGGTGGCTGTGGTCCTTGATGATGCTGTGTGCCTTCCGCAGGCACCGCCGGTGGAAAATGTCCTGAATGGCCAGGAGAAAGTTGCCAGTGATGTGCTGTGCCGCCTTCACCACTCTCTGTAGTGATTTGCTGCTGTGGGTGGAACAGTTCCTGTACCAGACTGTGATGCAGCCCATCAGCAGACTCTCGATGGTGCATCTGTAGAAGTTTGTGGGGATGCTGACATACATGCCAAACTTCCTCAGTCTTCTCAGGATAAAGAGCCACTGGCGGGCTTTCTTAGTTATTGTGTTTGTGTGCAGTGACCAAGAGAGGTCCTCAGTGATGTGCACACCGAGGAACTTGAAGCTGCTGACCCTTTCAACCTCAGCATCACCGATGGGGATGGGGAGGCGACCACTCCCCTGCTGTCTCCTGTAGTCCAGAATCATCTCTTTAGTTTTGCTGACATTGAGAGAGAGGTTATTTTCCTGGCACCAGCTGTTTATTGCCTTTACCTCCTCTCTATTGGCCGTCTCATTGTTGTCTGTGATGAGGCCCAGGATGGTCGTGTCATCAGCAAACTTTAAGATGATGTTGGAGCTGTGCTTAGCAGTACAGTTGTGCGTGAACAGGGAGTACAGGAGAGTACTGAGCACACAGCCCTGTGGTGCGCCTGCGTTGAGGATCAGTGAGGAAGAGGTGTGGCTGCCAATTCTCACCACCTGCCCGTCAGGAAGTCGAATATCCTGCCGCAGATGGAGTCTCCAGTCCAAGATCAAAGAGCTTGGGAACAAGTTTTGAGGGAATGATAGTGTTGAATGCCGAGCTGTAGTGAATGAAGAGCATTCTCACATATGTATTCCCTTTGTCCAGGTGGGTGAGCGCAGTGTGAGTTGCCCTGGCAATGGCATCATCCGTGGCCCTGTTTGGTCTATACGCAAACTGAAGAGGGTCCAAGGTGTCAGGGATAGAGGAGCAGATGTGAGTTTTGACTAGCCGCTCAAAGCACCTCATGATGACTGATGTCAGCTCGACAGGACGGTAGTCTTTAAACAGGAGATTAATGGTTTATTTGGAACAGGAACAATGATGGATGCTTTGAAGGGAGTGGGAACCACAGACTGACTCAGGGAGAGGTTGAAGATGTTGGTGAACAACTCTGCCAGTTGATCAGTGCACGCCCTGAGAGCCCGCCCTGGAATACCATCCGGCCCTGGAGCTTTGCGGTCATTGGCCTTTTTGAAGGACCGCCTCACGTCTGCCGTTTGTAGGGTCAGTGAGGTCGTCCCCCTGCACAGCTGTGGACTCTTGGTGGGCACTGTGTTGTCTGCATCAAACCGGGCATAGAAGGTGTTAAGCTCGTCCGGGAGCGAACCGGTAGGCTGGACAGTGCTCCTGTTTTTATCATTGTAATCCGTGATGCAACATAATCCACTAAATTATAATGCACAGGAACTATTATTGTGGATTCAAGTTGGTTTCGCTTCATTTTCGTTTCCAGTCTGACATTATTTCCTTTGCTATAGACACAAAATGCTGGAGTAACTTAGCGGGACAGGCAGCATCTCCGGAGAGAAGTAATGGGTGACACTTTGGTTTGTCTCATCCCGAAACTGTGGCCTGAAGAAGGGTCTTGACCCGAAACATCACCCATTCCTTCTGTCCAGAGATGTTGCCTGTCCCGCTGAGTTACTCCAGCATTTTGAGTCTATCTTCGATGTAAACCAGCATCTGTAGCTCCTTCCTGCATCATTTCCCCTACTGCAAAAACGTGGTCCCTGTATAAAAACTTCTAAGGCAGTGGCTTTAAAAAGAGTAACCACTTGGTTAAATGTGTAAATTTAAAATGTCCCCATCAGACACTGGGGAATATTTGTGCAAACTAAATCTTCCAGTTATTGTGTTTGCTGGAATGGTAAAGCTGCTAAAGCTGTTAGAATTCCCTGTTTTAACCATATAACCATATAACCATATAACAATTACAGCACGGAAACAGGCCTTCTCGGCCCTTCCAGTCCATGCCGACCATTTATTTTCCCCTAGTCCCATCTACCTGCATTCAGACCATACCCCTCCATTCCCTTCCCGTCCATATACCTATCCACTTTACTTTTAAATGTTAAAATCAATCCTGCCTCCACCACTTCTGCTGGAAAATCATTCCATACAGCCACCACTCTCTGAGTAAAGAAGTTCCCCCTCATGTTACCCCTAAACTTCTGTCCCTTAATTCTCATGTCATGCCCTCTTGTTTGAATCTTCCCTACCCTCAATGGGAAAAGCTTATCCACGTCAACTCTGTCTATCCCTTTCATCATTTTAAAGACCTCAATCAAGTCCCCCCTTAACCTTCTGCGCTCCAAAGAATAAAGACCTAACTTGTTCAACCTTTCTCTGTAACTTAGTTGCTGGAACCCAGGCAACATTCTAGTAAATCTCCTCTGTACTCTCTCTAGGGAGTTAAGGCAGTTTTATGACTGCCTTCTCATTATGCAAAACTGATGGAAACCCCATAATGCTGGAGTAACAGCGCATCAGGCAGCATCTCTGGAGAAAATGGATGTGCCGTTTCAGGTCGAGACCCTTCTTCACACTAGTATAACTATGAATCTATGAAGGTCTTCTTATCGAGTCCACACACACAAGTATAGAAGTTGTTCAGCCAGAGCTGAACACACTTCTCGGCCTCTGCATACAATGGTGTCTGTTTTGGCGCTTCTTGTGCTTCTTGTGGAAAGATTGGTGGAAACAGGGCCGCGACGTGAACGCTCTTTCCTTCACCTCATCTATGAAGGTAATAATCAAAATAGTTGATCTCAAACATCGGGAGCTTTTAAATGGCTCTGTAGTGAACTGCTGGAAATATTCCGCAAGAGAAAAAAAGTTAACATTCGAGGTCAAATATCCTTCTTGGAGATCAAACTTGCAGCATTTTTTGTTTTTATTTTAGATTCCCAATATCTACAGTTTTAAAAAAAATTGACAAATAGCAAACACCCTTAGTACAGTGTAGGCAAACTCATATAATTGACATCTGTGGCACTTTAGCCTAACATAGGTCGTTTAACTCAAGATAAACGTTTAAAAATGTTTTATGATTTTCTGTAAAACGGGAGGATGTAAATCAGTGTGCAGGACATTTTTGCTGTATATTGTTACTTTGCTTTCCTGAAACCGAAATGGTTCCACATTAGTGTAAAAGTAAATATGCTAATTCGCATCTTGCAAGTAAAACCTTGCTCATAAAACATGAGGAAGGAGGAAGCAACAAGCCCATCATGTCGATGCCAGTTCACTGAAGAAGCATGCAGCTCACCACCTCATCTCCCTGATACCCACATCACACTGCTCTTTCTGCTATTAATGAAAGTTCTATTGAATCATTTCCACCACCCCGTTAATCGATTATTCCAGGCCATAACTATTCGATGTGTGAGACCACCACTGGTTCTTATAATAGCTTTGAAATGCTTGCCTCTAATCACTCACTCACCAACCAGGAGAGAAGAAAATCTGTTAGTCATAGACAAATACGGTACAGAAACAGGCCCTTTGGCCCTCCAAGTTGGCCCTTGATCACTCTTTTACACCAATCTTATATGAATTTCATTTTATTTTCATCACCTCAGCAACTCCTCCCAAATTATACCACTCCCCTACACACTAGGGAAAGTTTAGGTGACCAATTAACCTATCAACCTGCATGTCTTTAAGATGCTGGAGGAAACCAAAGCACCCTTTTGAAACTTGTCCGAGAATGTGCAACACACTGACGGAGGTCAGGATTGAACCCAGGCCTCTGGTGCTGAAGTAGCAGCTCAGCTAACTGTGCTACCTTGCCATCATAATTCCTACCAAAACCTTTCATAGTTGTGCTTACCTCAACCAGGTTTTGCACACCACTCTCTCTCACCTTGACAGCCAGAAGGGGGGGGGGGGGGCTCTGTGAGGATGCAGTTCATTGATTTCAGTTCAGCTTTCAACATCATAGTCCCAACCAGACTTACTGAGAAGCTGCTGGAACTGGGACTCCCCTGTGTGCCTGGGTCCTGGACTTTCTGACCGCCAGGCCCCAGGTGGTCAAGACGGGTAGATATACCTCCAACACCCTCACCCTGAACACAGGATCTCCCCCAGGGTTTTGTCCTCAGCCCCCTATTGTACTCCCTATACTCACATGACTGTGTGGCCAGGTTCAGCTCCAACTCCATAATTAAGTTTGCTGGTGACACTGTGGTGGTGGGCCTGATCTCCAATAACAATGAGAAGGCCTACCTGTAGGGGCTGACTGACCTGGCACTCTGGTGTCAGAATAACAGCCTCCTCTTGCATGTCACAACAACTAAGGAGCTGATTGTGGACTTTAGAAGGGCACAACAACCGAGGATGTACACGCCACGGGGGATTAATGGGACTACTGTGGATAGGGTGAGCAGTTTTAAATACCTGGGAGTCCACATCACAGAGGATCCGACATGGACAACACACACTGCCGCACTGGTGAGAAAGGCAAGGCAGCGCCTTTACCATCTCTGGCAGCTGAGGAAATTCAGAGTCTCTCTGAGGATCCTATAATCCTTCTACTCTGGAGCTGTAGAAAATATCCTGACCAGAAACATCTCTATCTGGTTTGCAACAGCTCTGCCCAGGACAGGAAGGCTCTGCAGAGAGTGGTTGCAGAAAGCACCACGGGAACTGCACTCCCACCCCCTGCAGGACCCATACACCAGGAGGAGCAGATCCAGAGCCAGCAAGATCATGAAGGACCCCTACCACCCCAGCAATGGACTGTTCCAGCCGTTACCATCAGGCTAGCGCCTCCGCTGTCACGCTGCAGAAACAGAGAGGATGAGACGGAGTTTCTTCCCACAGGTCATCAGGACTGTAAACTCTGATCTCACCAGCGCGTTAATACTGCTGTTTCTTATTTTCTAATGTAAATATTGGTTCTGTTCTGTTGGTTTGCACAATCCCACAAGCATTGCCACTTTCATTTCACTGTACATCTTGCAAAATGCCTGATCATTTTCATCATGGCCACCATTAGGGTAAATCTTTCCCACACTCTCTGCAATACATTGATGTGGTCAATAAAGGTAGAGTAGCTGCCTCACAGGGCAAGAGACCCAGGTTCCATCCTGACCTGTGAGTACAGTTTACATGTTACCCCTGTGACTGCATGGGGCTTTCTCCAGGAGCTTTTGTGTCCTCCCACATCTCAAAGCGTGCAGGTTTGTAGGTTAATTGGCCTCCGTATATTTTTCCTAGTCTGTAGGGTAGATGTATCATTTTCCTTCCACTTCACAATTATGCACCACTTTGTGTTGGTCTATCACATAAAATCCCAATAAAATACATTTACGTTTGTGGTTGTAACGTGACAAAATGTGGAAAAGTTTAAGGGGTATGAATACTTTTGCAAGCCACTGTAAAAGTGTGTTAACATAGAAGAAGTCAGAAGAGGTGATCAATAGTCAGAGTGGATTTGGTGGGCCAAAGTGCTGTATCTTTTAATCGATTAATTAAAATATAGTACCCATGTATAATAATTCCTGGAATCTGACCACTGATTTATAAAGGTGTAGCTAAACCAGTAGAAATTGTTGCTCAGATCTCATTCATTATTATAGATGGGTACCATGCTTTAATTAATTAATTTCCCTTTATATATTTTTCTTTTGTATGTTTTTCCACGGTAAGGCCAAGAATCTCTTCTACATTTTGAACAGCATTTATCCACTTGTCACGCCACTGTCAAAGATTTGCGCATGTGAGTCCTAGGTCTTTCTGTTCCTGCCCTTTGCGTTTAAATGATACCTCTTTGTTTTTGCCTAAAATTAACTGCATATGGCTTAAAGAGTGTTACTGTAGCCACATCTGTGCCTCATCAGGAATGTATTTGGGGACAAGAGTACTCCAAATGCTTTAGTGAACATGTTTTCTTTTCCCAACATAACAGCACGTAAAAATAAGGCTCGTAATTTAAACCAGATTGAGAAATGAACTGTTGATAGAAAAGCAAGGAAGAACCCCACAAGAGCATTTAAAATTAAAGCAGAAAGTCACATTTGACATTTTATTCTGCCGATGCTACGTTTAACCACCTTGATCCAGGCTTATCTCTCACTTCAGATTCATTACAATATAAAAGTATCATTCGATTTATTCCATTCAGGGAGAGAGAAAGGACATCAAATGTGTTCAGAGTCTGAATGGGGAAGAGTATTTATGTGACCTCTCTGTGGCTACACAACTACATATTACACCTTTAGTATAGGACTCAGAACATATCACTCCACAACTTTACCCTCTTTTTTGTCATTCATTCCGAAAGATCAAAGCAGCATCACTGAACCATGTGGTGTAGGGTGACGGGAAAACTTCACTCAAATCACTGCTTTCAATAAGTAACTGGAAACTTTGCAGCTGTCGGACTCTCATTATCTTCTCAAAAGCTTGCATTCAGGTGGTTGTTTGTGCCGTTGAATTGCATTGGAACACTCCGAAAGGGGCTGTCCCACTGCGGCGACCTAATCTGCAAGTTAAGAAGAGTGTCTTCGACAGTGATGTAAATGGGTTTTAGAAACTAGGGGTACTCTAAAGTCCATGAGGCTGAGGTTGGGGAGGGGGGGGGATTTTTTTATGTGTGGTCATACCCATGTAAGAGTACAAGAATGCATAACTTGTTTATTATGTATTTATAATGTTGTTTATTGTGTATTATATGTCATAGCTGCTTTCTTGCATCGCTCTCTCTCTCTCTCTCTCTCTCTCTCTCTCTCTCTCTCTCTCTCTGTGTTGGCTGCAGCCATCGTCTGCTTCCGTGAGGGAAGCAGGTCAGTGATTGATCAAAAGGCCCGTGATCAAAAGGACTGTGTCTGATTGGCAGCCGAGTGACCAGCGTATTATGTGATTGGACACAATGGCCTTGGAGACAGCGGCTGATTGGACGGGAGGAGACCGATTTGTTGATTGGACGGGAATTTTAAGGGAAGCTGATCGGTGATTGGACGCAACCCCCTTGGCGATAACGGTTGATTGTGCCGCCAAATAACTGGGCACAAAAAATTGACAAATAGGAAAACAATAAAATTGGAATTCCAATTTAAATCGGAAGAGTATCATGCCTGATCTGCAGCAAAGATACTAGTATCCACTCTAGTATCTTTGATCTGCAGTTCCTTCCTATTGAAGAAGAACCCTGGCCCGAAACAACTCCTAATCCATTCTCTCCACAGATGCCGCCTAGCCTGCTGAGTTCCTCCAGCACTCTGTTTTTTAAAATTTAACTCCTGAAATTGAAGTTAGACATGAAGCTGGAGTAACTCAGCGGGGCAGGCAGCGACTCTGGAGAGAAGACCCTTCTTCAGACTGAACTGAACGCTCGTCGGTGAGAGTACTTGTGATTGGCTGCAGAAGGGTCTCGACACGAAAAGCCACTCACTCCCCAGAGCCACCGCCCATCCCACTGAGCTACCCCAGCACCCCCCCCCCCCCCCCCATGTCCACATTCAACTCCAGAACCAAACAAAAAACACAGAGTGCTGGAGGAACTCAGTGGGGCCAGGTGGAGGGAACAGACCAGGAGCTGCCATGGGCCAGGGTCCCGTCCCACCCCAACAGGAAGAAGCCACAGATGCAGCCATCCGCGCAAAACACCAAATGATTCCGGGAATGCTGAGGCGAGAGGGTGAGAGAGAGGGGATGAGATAGCGAGAGAGAGATCCAAAGGACGAATTCGGATCCCAACTACGCATCGCTGAGAACTCGCCAGAAGTTTCTTCCTACAGCGCCCTCCAGTTCAAGACACGTGGCCCAAGATACCACGTTGTAAACAACCACGTTCGCTGCTTTGACGGGGAGATTGCGTTCCGCCACAGTCCCGCTAGGGGTTTACAGCTGTTTGATATCCGCTTCAGGAAGGAGCGGGTGGTTTATGAGTTGAGCGTCCAGGAGGTGAACTCCGTTTACGGTGGAGAGACGCCAGGTCTGATGAAGTTCTTAGACAGCCATTATTAATTGGGGAAAGTTCCAATGAGCTGGTGAAAGACGTGGACTGTCCTTAGAGCATCACTTTCCTCCACACTCTCCATCTCATGGAGACTGGAAACCAAAGATCCTATAGCGGAGCAAGATAGTCCACTCGACGAAAAAGCCATAGTAGGATCATGGGTGATCTTCAGCACCATTTCCAAAACCGGCTTCCGTCTCGGCTTTAGTATCTTTGCTTTGGTCATGGCTTCTTCATGCACAAATCATCTTTTTGATTCTCAGCTGCAGGTGATCACGTTCCTATTCCTGCCTAGTCCTCCTTATTAACTTTGAACATCTATATAATTAAAAGTCTCATCTTGACGACTTCCTGTCTGCGCTGTATATTGATTTTAGAAAAAAATGCTATCATATACCCCTATGATTTTTTGGCCATTTTAATCACAGTCCTCCTCCGCTGAGCAGGCCCCGAGGATTTTTTCCATCGATGAAAAATAAAAAAAGTTATGAGTGTTTAAAAAACCTTGAGAACCTCTCGCCTGTCAATCATCACGGTGAAGGTAACGCCCCTTCCAGGGGGAGGGGCTATAAAACCCCGGATGCCTGGACATGACTTAGTCACTCTGCAAGATTGAGAGGGAGACGCCACAATTCTCATTCTAAGCTGTGAATCAACTGAACTGTGAGTCTACAATGTACTTGCAATACATGATTTGTTAGCCCTTAATGAAAATGAAATGAGTTGTTTGGCCTGCCCTCTGCTTGAAATTGCAATGGCAATGGAAGCGAAATGAAAATGCAATCAGCTGTTTGGCTTGGCCTGCCCTGTGCTTGAAACTGCAATGGAAATGGAAATGAAATAAAAATGCAATGAGCTGTTTGGCCTGCCCTGTGCTTGAATTTGAAATGCAAATGAAATGAAATGAGTTGGTTGGCCTGCCTGAAACCACTAATTTTGGCCCACATGGCCCCTATTAGCTGAAAAACCAGTCCCTTATGCCCAAAATGCCCACATTAGCGCAGGAGGAGCATTTTGGCACAAAAGGCCCAGGCCAGGCCAGGAAACGTCCAGCAAAAATGCCTTTCACTGAATTTTCACTGAGATTTTCTTTTAAAGAGCCCCTTTGGCCCATCGGGCCTGTACTAGCCCAGAAGGAGTCCCTTTGGCACATCAGTTAGTGTTCCACCTGCAAGTAATAAACCTCACCCCAGTATTTTTCTCCCTTCCTTCATTGGCTCCCTGTGAGATTTAGGCCAGGATAGACTTTCCTCCTTCATTGCTGAGATCTGCAGAAAAAGAAGAAAAATGTTTAAAATTGATTCTCCACCCTCTCCCCTTTCTCTATCACAGAGTCTCTCAAATGTTTTGGGCTGCATTTCTGGCAGTTTCTGAGCAGCCAGCCCACCAGGCCTGAGTGACTGAGCTGCCAGCCCACCAGACCTGAGTGACTGAGCTGCCAGCCCACCAGACCTGAGTGACTGAGCTGCCAGCCCACCAGGCCTGAGAGTCTGAGCTGCCAGCCAGGAATCCATTCAGCCCACAATGTCTATACTAGCACTCTGGAAAGCAGTCCCTTCGGTCCACAACACCCATCCTAGTGCTCCAGAAAGCACCCCCCCCCCCCCACTGGCCACCGATATTGGAATTGGTGGAGAGATGGAATATTGCGTTGGGAGACCAGCCCTCCAATGTGAACATGGGACCCAACAAGTCCCACTTAGTCTTGTACAAAATACTGCCATTTGGAAGGAGCTCCAGAAAATCCTGCACCCACTCAAGCCATCCTTCTCCCCCCCTTCCCTCAGACATGGACACCGAGTGATCGCTGCCCCACTTTTTTTTGTTAAACATCTATTTCCTTCGGCTGGTTTTTAAAATTCCCCCCTTACCATTTCCGCACTTTTTCGATAGCTGCCATGACCTGTTTGATGTCATCCTTCGCCCTGCTCCTGGTCTCAGCCCGCACATGGTGTGTGTGTGTGTGTGTGTGTGTGTGTGTGTTTGGTGCAGTCTGAGGGGAGAAGCGCCAGCACCCAGAGCGAGTGAACGTGCGGACAGACGGACGAAAGCAACAGTTAGGTGACATTTCCAGTCGAGACCCTTCTTCAGACTGACAGCCAAGGGAAAGGGAAACGTGAGATATAGGCATATCTTCCATTCATGTGTCCTTAGTACCGTCTATATCTCTTGTTCCTCTCTCCCCTGATTCAGTCTGAAGAAGGGTCTTGACCTGAAATGTCACGTATTCCACTCTATGATCGTTGCTTTTGTCAGTCTGTCCGCTCCTTCGCTCGCCCTTGGATTAAGTAGCGCAGGATAAAGCTGCAAATTCACGCACAGGATGGAAACTGGAAACTGAAAAGTAGGGGAACGTCGTACCCCCCCATTTCCATCACTGGTCTTCGACCTTCAAGCTTGAGGTCACTCGCCTGGAAAACCTCGAGCTGGATCTACCATCAGCGTTGAAACCGCGAGCTGCATCGACCGACTGCACACACACAAACACATCGCAAAGGTGGGGGCCAGGGAAAGCGGGGGAACGCTGTCTGAAATTCACACCCGCGATGAAGAGGAAGGTTAAAAGACAGTAATGGTAAGTCCTTTAGAGAGCACGGGGTGGGGAGGGGGGAGAGAAGGGGAGAGAATGGGAGAGAAGGGGCGAGAAGGGGCGCGAAGGGGCGAGAAGGGGCAAGAAGGAGCAAGAAGGGGCAAGAAGGGGAGGGAATGTGAGAGAAATGGCGAGAAGGGGAGGGAGAAGGGGGGAGAAGGAGTGGAGACACTTTTAATAATAATAATAAAATAATAGCGGGCATTTTACCTACAGGTTGGTTTCGCTTGGTCCTGAAAACTCCAATAAGCCAATCTAAATTCCCTGTCAGCGAAGGAGATTCCCTACGGCTGCCCTTGACTGCCTATAACTAAATAGCGACCCCACTCCACTGCACTGAGAGTTAAAAAGAACCATGCCGACCAAATTTTACTTGCGGAAATTTTTTTAACATGCTGAAAAATTTTCCGCGACCTAGCTGAGGCCGCAAGTATTTGGAAACTTCCATCGAGCATGAAGGAGAGGTCCAGTGACCTCATGGGACCTCCTAGGACCACGTTTCGACCATGCTGCGAGTTTGAGTCGAGGGCAAACTCTTCTAAACACGCAGATTAGGTGGCCGCAGTGGGACAGCCCCTTGAGGTGATTATGTGCGTTCAAAGGGGTGGAAATGAATGTTAGAGTTGGGTTTAACGAACCAGCCCCTCTAACTATGGTTAAGATGAAGGGGAAGAGATTTAATGGCAACGTGTGGGGTAGCTTTTTCACATAATTGTGGGTGTGTGGAACGAGCTGCCAAACCAGGTAGTTGAGGCAGGGACTATCGCAACATTTAAGAAACAGTTGGACAGTACATGCATAGGACAGATTTGGAGGGATATGGATCAAACACAGACAGGTGGGACTAGTATAGCTGGGACATTGTTAGCCGGTGTGGGCAAGTTGGGGCAAAAGGCCTGTTTCCACGGTGTATCACTCTATGACTAAATTATTCCATAACCACCAGCGGCACACAGAAAATCTTCAAATATAGTATTGAGTAGAGCTACTGCTCATGGAAAAAAGCTGTTTTTATGTCTGGCTGTGGCAGCTTTAACAGTCTGGAGTCGCCTTCCAGAGAGAAGTGCTTCAAAGAGTTTGTGTCCAGGGTGAGAAGGGTCAGAGATGATCTTGCCCGCTCGCTTCCTGGCCCTTGCAGTGTACAGTTCGTTGATGGGAGGAAGGTTGCAGCCCACAACCTTCTCAGCTGATCGGACGATTCGCTGCAGCCTCCAGATGTTGTGCTTGGTGGCTGAGCCAAACCAGACCATGATGGAGAAGGTGAGGACAGACTCTATGATGGCCGTATAGAATTGGACCATCGTTGCCTGTGGCAGATTGTGTTTCCTCAGCTGCGGCTGGAAGTACTTCCTCTTTTTGGCATTTTTGACTCTGGAATCGATGGTGGCCCCCCATTTAAGGCCCCTGAAGATGATGGTTCCAAGGAACTTAAAAGACTCCACCGATGTGATTGGTCTTGTTGAAGGTGAGTGGAGTGAGGGGGAGGGGGAGCTCTCCTAAAGTCTACTATGAATTCCACTGTCTTAAGAGCATTGAGCTCCTGGTTGTTACGATGCACTCAGGACACCAGCTGGGTCACTTCCTGTCTGTAGGCAGATTCCTCCCCATCCTGGATCAGTCCAATGAATGTTGTGTCATACGCAAACTTGAGAAACTTGACAGAGGAGTCTGTGGAGGTGCAGTCGTTTGTGTAGCAGTGCTCCTATGCTGAGGGTCTGCTGGGTCAGAGATGTGCTTTCCCAGCCTCACATGCTGCTCCCTGTCTGTCAGGAAGTTGGTGATCCACTGGCAGAGGGGTTCAGGCACGGTCAAGTGGGAGAGTTTGGAGTGTAGTAGCTCTGGCACAATGGGGATGAATGCAGAGCTAAAATCCACAAACAAAATCCTTGCATAGGTCCCCTGCAGGTCTAGGTGCTGGAGGATGAAGTGCTGGCCTAGGTTGACTATGTCATCCACTGATCTATTGGCGCGGAATGCAAAATACAGAGAGTCCAGCAGGGGGTTTGTGATATTTTTCAGCTTAGCCAGCACAAGTCTTTCAATGGTCTTCATGACCACAGAGGTCAGTGCGACAGGCCTGTAGTCATTAAGACCAGTAGTCATTGCCCTTTTGGGTATAGGGACAATAATGGAGACTTTGAAACAGGCAGGGACAGTGCAAGTTTGCAGGGACTGGTTGAAAATGTTATTGCAGACCAGTGCCAGTTGTTAGGCACAGATCTTGATGGTAGAGGGGGAAACATTGATTTTGGGCTTTTCTGTATTCTGAATAGCCTCTCCACCCCCTCATTTTTCTATTGTTGGTGATGGTGAAGTGGTGAGACTGATGTTGGGCAGCAAGGAGGGGGTGGGTAGTGAACAAAGGCCCAGTCTTTGCAGACTGGAGTCAGGCTGCGAGTAGGTGTGAAGTGTTGGTTGGATAGGGAGGGAGGGGTTATCAGGGTTATGTTTCTGTTTATCAAACCTGCAGTAGATTGTTGGTCGTTGGTCAACTGACAATTGTCCAAAGAGCAGGGTGCCAAGAAGAAGAAAAAAAGTTCAATGTGTGTAGAGGTACATATACACACATACATACATACAAATACACAAGCACACTCATGCATACGCATAAAAAACAACAAACAATAATAGTGCAAAAAGACAAAGCCAATGCCTCCAAGACTACCAAGTTCAGAGCTTATTGGAGATTGTAGTGTTTAATAGCCTAATGGCTGTAGGGAAGAAGCTGTTCCTGAACCTGGACATTACAGTTTTCAGGCCGATGGCAGTGGTGAAATGAGTGTGTGGCCAGTGTGGTGTGGGTCTCTAATGATGCTGGCTGCCTTTCTGAGGCAGCAACACCTGTAAGTCCCATCGATGATAGAGAGGTCAGAACCCGTGATGGACTGGCCTCAGACGTTTCACAGTCTCCTTCATTCCTGGGCGTTCAAGTTGCCGAACTAGGCTGTGATGCAACCAGTCAATATGCACTCTACTGTACACCTGTAGAAGATAGTCGTGAACCTGGTTGTCACAGTTTTCAAACTCCTCCACCTTACTCTCAAAGGCAGGAATGAAATGAGAGCGTGGACAGGCTGGCGTGGGTCTTTAATGATACTGGCTGCCTTTTTGAGGCAGCACCTCCTGTAGATCCCTTCGATAGATGGAAGGTTAGTACCCATGATGGAACGGGCAATGTCCACCACTCTTTGTTATCACCTTCATTCATGGACATTTGAGTTGCCTAACCAGTCCGCGATGCAACCAGTCAACATGTTCTCTACTGTATAACTATTCAAGCTCAAGAGAATTTTCATCGACATCACAATCCACTGTGAATATTAACCAGCACTTCGAATGGGAACTCTGTTCAATCAACCTGTGCCTTGTTGGATCAGGCATTGGAACAGACAATGAATGGAAATGTCAATATCTAAGAATATGTGGAATGGGCAGCACAGTGGTGCAGTGGTAGAGCTGCTGCCTTACAGTGCTACAGACCCGGGTTCGATCCTGACCATGTGTATTGTCTGTACGGAGTTTGTACGTTCTCCCCGTGACATCATGGGTTTTCTCCAGGTGCTCCAGTTTCTTCCCACACTCCAAAAACATACAGGTATGTAGGCTAATTCACTTGGCTAAATTGTAAATTGTCCCGTGTGTGCGTGTGTGGGGATCGCTGGTCGGCACGAGCTCGGTGGACCGAAGGACCTGTCGCCACACTGTACCTCTAAACTCTAAAGGTTGCAAAGGACTAAGACGTATGTATTAGTTCATTTAAAATTTTAAAAATATTTATGTTGAGGTTTGTAAATTGTTTTAGTGTATTAGTTTGAATAATTCTTGGCCATTTTAGAACATTTCTGAATGTTAAGGCATATTGCCAACTAAACACAGATTGTCAAATCACAGGGAAGACATAGTCAGCAAGTTTCTCCAGCTGATTGTTGGCCAGGGCTTGATCTGGCCCTCCTACACATCTGTTTTACATCACTGGTTGCCCTCTCAGCATTACATGTCTTGCTGTTGATGATCAGGCAGTCTTGGGAGTGTGACTTGATACCGAGGTATGCCCTGACTGTTTTTGTCAGCCTGCTGCAAATGAGTGTAAAATTTAGCCCATCTTGTCAAGGTACAGATGTGAGTTCAACCCTCAATGTTGCACCTGTGTGATAAAAAGGAAGTGGATTACCTACCATTGCGAGTTATTTTGAACAAAGGAACATCCTACTGAGAATCTGAGCAAAGGTTCAACAAGCCCTACACTTCTTTGTAACCTGGAAAGATGTCTGATTGAAAGGGATTGTGATATCTTAACATACAAAAAGATGGTTGAGTTACTTTAGGAAATTTATATATTTTCCGCTAGTCTGCTGAATCCTTACAGAGATCAAACAAAATGGCATTTAGATCGAAGATCAAAACAGTAATACGATACACTTCCAAAAGCACCTTGCTGCCTGCTGGCTTGGAAGAGAGCAACCAACACATATTACAACAGGTGGGTGGGAAATGTTTGTTATCCCATTCTCGGGAACCCATTCTCCCCGTGACCGCATAAGATATTCTGTTTCCTCACCACTCCAAAGACATATGGCTTTGTAGGTTCATTGGCTTGGTATAAATGTAAATTGTACCTAGTGTGTGTGTAGGATAGTGTTAGTGTGCGGGGATCGCTGCTCGGTGCGGACCTGGTAGGCCGAAGGGCCTGTTTCTCTAAAATAAAACTAAACTAAACAGTGGCAATCACTTCTGTAATGGAGGCAAGAGGATGAAAGGACAATTAGAGTTGTCACTGAAAGGAACGAGAAGACAACTAGATTTGGAACTAAAATAAAGATCTACACGTCTATATGTTTACACCTGCATCCATAAATAATGCAGAAAGGTCATTGAAGATGGAGCATTTTGCAATAGAGAATATTTAAGGCAAAATTGTTGCTTCGTTTTAGGACAAAAATTGATTTAAAAAAGGCTAGAAGCCAAAATGTTACAAGGTAAGACTCTCATGGGGTGATTAGCTTTGGGCTGCCAAGTACAGCTGGCACTGAGACAACAGATAGATTTTCTTATCACTGTACTGTAAAAGTAAATTCTTCATATTGTACCTTATTGGGTTTTTCAGCAATAATCTGCAATATTTCAAATACATTGAATTGTTCTGAAGTGTATTCGCCACACTCACATGGGGACAAGCACAGTCATTTTGTACACAGTTCGATCCATTACTGATATTGGGGTATGCAGCCTGATAATCTTTAGTAGGGTTCCCAATTTAAAGAGGTCAAAAAGCACAGAATCTGACATTTGTTCTTGAATGGTGTAAAACATTCACTTGGAAAGGCGTAAGGACTAGTCCAGCTTGGACAGGGTGAGCCAAAGGGTTGTACAACTCTATGACTCTAAAATGTTTAGACATTGTAGATACAGTGCAGAAAGAGGCCCTTTGGCACACCGAGTCCACGCAGGCCAGCAATCACCCCATACATGGACACTAAACTACACACTAGGAACAATTTAACAATTTTACCAAAGCCAATTAAGCTACAAACCTGTACGTCTTTGGAATGTGGGAGGAAACCGGAGCACCCGGAGAAAACTCATGCAGCCTCGGGGAGCATGTACAAACTCCATACAGACAGCACCCATAGTCAGGATCGAACCCTGGTCTCGAGCACTGTCAGGAAGCAACTCTACTGCCACGTGATTGTGCTGCTCACAATCCATAGCTTAATATTTCACCTGAAGTCATACACCTCCAGTAAACCTATGGGAAGTATTTCAATAGAAAATGTTGATGCTGGAAATTTGAAATAAAAACACAAAATGCTAGAAAAACGTAGGGCAGGTAGCACCTGTGGAAACTGTGAGTTTATGAAGCTCCCAGAAAGGAACTGGTTCTCCTGCCTCCTGACCTGCTGAGTTTTTCCAGCATTTGTGGTCTTTATTTTCAAATATCTGAACTACGTTAAACTGCCGACCACACCATATGTAGGTGCAGCACTAGAGACCACTGCTCAAGTATAACATTAACATTTGACCTGATCCCAACACAAACGAGGCCATGGATACCATACTTTTCCACACCTGATCAAACCTTAAGATCAGCAGATGTACAATAATCTTAACTTTGTGTATATCTACAATAATCTTAAGTTTGTTTGCGGAAGAAACCACATGTATTGATCGACAACAGGGTGGCACAGTGGCGCAGCGGTAGAGTCGCTGCCTTACAGCGTCAGAGACTCAGGTTCGATCCTGACTACGGGTGCTGTCTGTACGGAGTTTGTACGTTCTCCCTGTGACCCCATGGGTTTTCTCTGGGTGCTCTGGTTTCCTCCCACACTACAAAGGCGTACAGGTCTGTAGGTTAATTGGCTTCTACAAATAGTAAGTTGTCTCTAGTGTGTAGGTTAATGTGAGTGTACGTGGTGATCGCTGGTTGGCACGGACTCAGTGGGCCGAAGGGCCGGTTTCCAAGCTATATATCTAGCATCTAAAGTAAAGTCCAAACCGAGGACACAACCAGTTATACTAAGCAACTCATTCAGTCTTGCTTAAAACACTGCATTGAAAGAGCTAATGGTCAAATCTAATAGTCAAATCTAAAATTGAGTCACTCTTCTACAAAAGCATGGACTAGTAAAACAAAAGAATGGCTCGGTGCCATCTGAATGACTTTGTAAATTATATGGAACACAATATGGAGGATCGGCTGTCTTTTCAATAAAGAAATTAAGATGGAATTGTGCAGTAATAACATATGCTTCTTTCAAGGTCATAAAGATGCCAAGATTGAAAAAATAGCTGATGCTCCAGAGATAAGTAATAACTTGTTATTGGATGAGCTTGATTTGGACCCAATTTTTCCTATATTCTGAAAGGCTGCAGAATCTTTCAGTCATGCCATATTCAGAGTGTTTTACTGATAAGAAAAATGTATAATTGTGCTACCTTTCCTTTGTTCTGTGAGTGGGGCTTGAAAAACACTGAGCAAAGTTTGTGCTCATTGTAATCTTGCCACTCCCGTCTGATGAATCAATTAAAGATTGCCATGGTTTACCCGAGTAGATGGTCAATTTGACGGGAATTAGATATACATTGATAGGTCCTGTTGGGTTTGGTTGGGTAGCCACGTCCCATACATAATCATAAGTCTATGCGTTATATATCACAGATTCCAGTGCTTTGGCTCAACTCATTCATGCCGACCAAGGTGCTTTCCTGAGCTCGTCCCATTTGGCTGCATTTGTTCCCTCTCCCATGTAAACCTTTCCTTTCCACGTATCTGTCCAAATCTTTTTTGAACATTGTAACTGTACCCACATCTACCAATCATTCCATATACCCACCCACCCTCTACATGAAAAAACTTGATTCTCAGGATCAAATTTAATTATTTCCCCTCTCACCTTAAACTTATGCCCTATCGTTTCAGGGGAAAAGGTAGTGGCTATTCACCTTATCTATACCATGATTTTATAAACATCTATAAGGTTATCCTTCAGCCCACTTTATTCCAGGGAAAGTAAGGAAAACAGTTCCAGCCTATTATTTCCTAGTCTATTCAGTCCCATAATTGAAGCCTTCCAGTCCCAGCAACATCCATGTGAATCTTTGCTCCATGTGAATCTTTGCTGTACCCTCTCTCCTTCCTGTAGCATGGCCACCAAAACTCCATAAGTTATTCCAGGTGAATCTTGTATGGCTGTAACATGACTGCAATTCTTGTACTCAATGCCCAGTCCAATGAAGACTAGCATGCCATATGCCTGCTTCACCACCCTGTCTACCTGTATCACCACTTTAAGAGAACCATGGACTTGTACTGATGAGACCCTCTGTTCTACATTCACTGTGCTTGTCCAGACCTGATTTAACTTCCCAAAAACCATCATCACTTGCCTGAATTCAATTCAGAATGGCACTGCTGGGGCCTTGTTCATAATAGCCAGGGACTTCAATCAGGACGACCTCTAAAGCGAGCTGCCAAAGTACTATCGGCAAGGCCCCAGCTCAAACAGAGGCCCAAACATCCTCGATCACTGCTGCACAACCATCAAAAAATGCAAGGTAGACACAAAAAGTTGGAGTAACTCAGCGGGACAGGCGGCATCTCTGAAGAGAAGGGATGGGTGACGTTTCGGGTTGAGTCCCTTCTTCAGACTGATGCCAAAACTGGAAACCACTCCATTCCCAGACTGCAGTGTGGTAAATCTGATCACCTGACTGTGTTTCTACTCCCTGCTTCACAAGTAGAAACTGAAACGTGGGGATCCAGTACAGAAACTTGTGCAGTGCTGATCCTAGGAAAGAGATGATGCCCTTCGCGACTGCTTTGAGTCAGTGCACTGGTCTGTATTCAAGGAATCTGTGGTTAACCGAGATGAATATGCCACTGCTGTCTCAGATTTTATCAGCAAGGGTGTATAGATCTATGTACCAAAGACAATGATACGAGTGTTCTCCCAACTAGAAACCATGGGTGAAGCGTGCAGTCCATTCCCAGAAGTCCATGTCTGCAAAGTGCCAGTTTAATGGTCACTATTAACTAACAGGTCACTAACAGTCTGACCTGGTCGACTAACATCTCATCAACTGTTAAGAGAGCGCAGCAGCGATTGCACTTTCTGCGCCGGATGAGAAGAGCTCATCTCCCCCATCCCATCCTCACTACTTTCTACAGGGGCACCATAGAGAGTATTCTGACCAGCTGTATCTCTGTCTGGTTTGGGGACTGTAGAGCCTCCGACTGGAAGTCTGTGCAGAGAGTGGTGAGGACAGCGGAAAAAATCATCGGGACCTCTCTCCCCTCAATCGGGGATATTGCGACCAAACGTTGTGTGTCTAAGGCCAGCAGTATCATAAAGGACCCCACACATCTCCATCACGGACTGTTCACTCTGCTGCCCTCGGGAAAAAGATACCGCAGCATGAGGAGCAGAACATCAAGGTTCCGCAACAGCTTCTTCCCACGAGCCATCAGACTCCTGAATGCCATGTAAATGGGCTGCCACTATTGTCTATTTACCCTTTTCATACATACCTATCCTTCGGTTAATTTATTGTGTTGCACAGGGAGCCAAATGCAACGTAATTTAGTTTGGAACTGCATATATCAATGTATTTCTAAATGACAATAAAGTTTGTTTGACTTTGACTTTGACTTTTGACTAATGATCCCAAGTGGTACAAGGGATCTATCCATGACCTTCGCAGAACCACTAAGTGCCAAGAGGTAATTCTGGACTATGTTGGAGTCTTGAGGCAAAGACACGAATAGCCGTAGATAATGGCAAGCCTTGCAATGCTATAACAGGCTACAAAGTGAAGGCCGGTTTATGGCTGACAACAATGGGTCCATCCACGATGAAATCAATGCTTTCTAATACCACTTTGAACAGAAGGTTAGTGGTAGAATATCACCCGCCCCACCAGTCTTGGGGTGTGCATGTACCAGCAGTTAGTGTGGCAGACATAAGATCGGCCTTCCTGACAGTGAATCCCTGGCCACGTCCTCAGGACCCGCGTGCATAAACTGGCAGAGGTGTTCACAAACATCTTAAACCTCTTTATTTCAGTATCCTAAATGGAGAGGATCAATTTAGAGGGTTATGGGCCAACCATGGGCAGGTGGGACTAGTGCAAATAGGGCATGTTGGTCGGAGTGGGCAAGTTGGGTTGAAGTACCTGTTCCCATGCCATATTCCATGGCTCTCAGCACCATTCTGAGGTCCCCACCTTCTTCAAAAAGACCACTATCATCCTGGTGCTGAAGAAAACTAAGGTAGCATGCCTTAATGACTACCATCCAGTGCCTCTGATGACCATCATCAAAGGAAGTACTTCAAGAGAATTGAGACTGTGCACATTAACTCCAGCCTCCCAGCTAGCCTTGATCCACTGCAGTTTGCTTACCTTCGCAACAGTTCCACGACAGACACCTTCTGCCTGGCCCTCAACTCATCTCTGGAACACCTATACATCAAGGATTCTTAAGCTATACTGCTACTTACCCATTAACTGTGCCGTCAACACCATAATCTCATTCAAACTCATCTCCAAACCACTGGACCTAGGAAATAACATCCCCCTCTACCACTAGATCCTAAACTGTCTGACCCACAGATCACAATCATTGAGGATAGGGGACAACACCTCCTCCACAATAATTCTCAACACCGATGCCCCGCATGGATGCATTCTAGGTCCCCTACAATACTCCTTATACAGTCATAATTGTACGGCCAAATCTGGCTCTAATTCCATCTACACGGTTTGCAGATGACACCATTGTGATGGGAACAAAGACAAGAGAAAGTACAGAAAAGAGATAGAGAACTTAGAAACATGATATCTGGACAATAGCATTACCCTCAATTTCAGCAAGATGAAGGAGTTAGTTATAGACTTCAGGAAGCATGTTGGAGTATATGCCCCAATCAGCATCAAAAACAAGGGGGCAGATTATTATCTCATTGGTGTTCTTGGTTCTTGGTTACTTGGTCCTCCAAAATATTTCAACTGGAATTTAAACTGGAGGTGGTAAGGTTAGGCTAGGTAACCTTAGGCTAGGTAAGGGGGAGGTGCAGCGAGAACTGGGTGTCCTCATACACCAGTCACTGAAAGTTGGCATGCAAGTACAGCAGGCAGTGTAGAAAGCTAATGGAATGTTGGCCTTCATAACAAGAGGATTTCAGTATGGGAGTAAAGAGGTTCCTCTGCAGTTGTCTAGGGCTCTGGTAAGACCACATTTGGAGTATTGTGTACAGTTTTGGTCTCCTAATTTGAGGAAGGACATCCTTGTGATTGAGGCAGTGCAGTGTAGGTTCACGAGATTGATCCCTGGGATGGCGGGACTGTCATATGAGGAAAGATTTAAAAGACTCCGCTTGTATTCACTAGAGTTTAGAAGGATGGGGGGAGGAATCTTGTAGAAACATATAAAATTATAAAATGACTGGGCAAGCTCGATGCAGGAAAAATGTTCCCAATGTTGGGTGAGTCCAGAACCAGGCGCCGCAGTCTTAGAATAAAGGGGGGGCCATTTAAGACTGAGGTGAGAAAAAAAACTTTTTCACACAGTGAGTTGTGAATTTGTGGAATTCCCTGCCACGGAGGGCAGTGGAGGCCAAATCACTGGATGGATTTAAGAGAGAGCTAGATAGAGTTCATGGGGCTAGTGGTGTCAAGGGATATGGGGAGAAGGCAGGCACGGGTTATTGATTGAGGCCGATCTGCCATGATCACAACAAATGGCGGTGCTGGCTCAAAGGGCCGAATGGCCTCCTGCAACAATTAAAAAATAATTAAAAATTTAAAAATAATTTTTTAAAAGTGGAAATTGTTGAGCTTCAAGTACCATGGTGTTAATATTATCAATCTGTTGTGCACTTATCACCTCTACTTCCTTAGGAGACTGAGGAAATCTGGCATGTCTCCAGTGACCCTCGCAAACTTTTACACCATAGAAAAACATACAGTCGGGTTACATCATAGCCTGGTTTGGGAAATGCTCTGTGCAAGACTGCAAGGAGTTACAGAGAATTGTGGATATATGCCAGTCCATTGCACAGAACAGACATGCCACCATTGACTCCATCAACGTGCCCTCTACCGCTGTAGAAAATGGACAGGTTACTTTTTGGGTTGGGACTCAGCAGAAGAAGGGTCCGATCCAAAACGTCACCTATCCATTTTCTCCAGAGATGCTGCCTGGCCAATTAAATTACTCCAGCATTTTGTGTCTATCTTATACATAGAACTAACATGACAAATGGGGTAGCATTACATTATTCAGACATCGTGATCTAAGATATGTGCTTAGAGTGTGACTTTGTGACTCCAATTATGATACTTATAGAACATAACGGCAAGAAATGGGAAATTATTATGAACAAAATTTATGGCACAAATTAACTTATTTTATGAATCTGAAAACAATTGCAGTAAGTATCATTAAGTATCATTAAAACAGCATTATACCAAAAACATAATAGGGCTTGAAAATTACATCTAGAAGATGTAAAATATATCAGCTCTAGTTAATGGTTTCAGTTTGTGAGGGGAATTTTTAACAACCTGTTTTTTTCCGAGCAAATAGATCAGGAAAGGAGAGATGGTGATGATAGTAAAACAGAATCAAATATAAATCAAGAAATAATATAGGAAATGATTGATTATCTGCGAACCTGACATAAAATAATTTGGATACAAGGAACTGTAGATGCTGGAGTAAAAAAATCATACAAAATGCTGGAGTAACAGCGGTTCAGGCAGCATCTCTGGAGAAATTTGGGGCTGGGACTCTTGTTCAGGCTCTTTTTGGAAGAATTTCCCTTGTGGATTTAGAATAATAATGAATAAGATTGGGATAACCTTGTCTCCTTGTACAGTGTCTGTCCTCTGTGAGGAAGAGTGGTTTAAAGAATATTAGAAGATAGATTTTTAAGATAGATTAGTAAGATGATTTTTAGATCTGAGAGATCGTGGTTGGTCTGTCAGTTTTTTTTAGTTTATTTTTTAAATTCACATAGATACATAGACAATAGGTGCAGGAGTAGGCCATTCGGCCCTTCGAACCAGCACCGCCATTCAATGTGATCATCCACAATCAGTACCCTGTTCCTGCCTTCTCCCCATACCACTTGATTCCGCTAGCCCTGAGCTATATCTAACTCTCTTTTGAATACCTCCAGTGAATTGGCCTCCACTGCCTTTTGAGGCAGAGAATTCCACAAATTCTCAACTCTCCGGGTGAAGAAGTCTTTCCTCATCTCGGTTGTAAATGGCCTACCCCTTATTCTTAAACTGTGGCCCCTGGTTCTGGACTCCCCCAACTTTGGGAACACGTTTCCTGCATCTAGCGTGTCCAATCCCTTAACAATTTTATATGTGTGTATGAGATCCCCTCTCATCCTTCTAAATTCCAGTGAATACAAGCCCAGTCGTTCCATTCTTTCATCATACGACATTTCCACCATCCCGTGGACCTATGCTGCACTCCCTGAGTTTAGTTTAGAGATACAGCGCGAAAACAGACCCTTCAGCCCATCAAGTCCGCACCAACCTGCGGCCCGTACATTAGCATTATCCTACACACTAGGGACAATTTTACCAAAGCCAATTAACCTACAATCCTGTACATCTTGCCAACGTGGGAGAAAACCGGGGCACCCAGAGTAAACCCACATGGTCACAGGGAGATCATACACACTGTGTACAGACAGTACCCATAGTCAAGATCGAACCCAGGTCTCTGGTTCTGTATGGCAGCAACTCTCCCGCTGCGCCACTCTGCCACACTGCTGTGCCATTTCTCATGTATCTGACAGCCCAGAGATTATTGCCAATGAGATTCCACTGCTTAATTGAGTCTTACCACCTGGCATTCACCAAATTTCTTGTTGCAGGTTACTGTTTTTTTTTGTAAAAAAAAGTTTAATTGTCTAATCACAATATTGCAAACCTTGCTGTTCAGGACACACTGCAGCCTCTGCATTTCCCATCGGCCCGAGAAGGCCTTCAGCAAGCAGCAGACACCACTTGCTCCCTCTCCAGGGACACCCAAGCATGGACACTTCCTTCGGAAAGGCACGGGCTGTTAACCCGGACAGATCCCTCGACAGTCTGCTGTCTGCATTTGTAATGGGTTCCATCAAGGACCATGTCCAGAGACCTTCCTGAAGAACTTTTTTAAATTCATAAAAGGTCTATTCAAAGCTTTTCTTCCTGTTCAATTAGCTGACATTATCAAGGCATGACAGCTTTGGGGCTCAAAGTGATCCAGGGGAATTCATATGTGCACAACGGCAGTAAATTAGGAAAGTAAATGACTAGAAAGTGCACCTAGGGAGAAAGCAAACTGAATATTAAAAAACTTTCTATTGATTAAACTGGACAGCTCCATTCCCAAACTCATTTCCTGATGTTTTTACTGAAATAAGAAGCTTGATTTCCTCAATGACGTAACCCGACCATTTTCCAAAGTTAAGGAAACGCTTTGCTCAACTTTTTTTCTCTCTCTATGTTGTGTAAATTTAGTCAAAGTTCTTGTTAAAAATAAGAAATAACAGCGTGTAGGTACTGCAGATGCTGGTCTACACCGAAGATAGACACAAAATGGTGGAGTAACAGCGGGTCAGGCAGCAACTCTGGAGAGAAAGAATGGGTGATGTTTAGGGTTGATTCTCGTCTTCAAGAGAGAACAACATCCAATTCACAGCTTAAACAATGATCGATGTTCGTACTGAAACCCTGGTTCAAATTGATTTCGACGACGATATCAATGAACTATTATTATCAATAGTTGCAGTGGCTTTATTCAACTTTTCATCTGTATCAAAGAATTAAAGGATGTTCTTTTAGGAAGGCGATGAGAAAATTATTTCGTCAGAGGGTGGTGAATCCGTGGAATTCTTTGCCACAATGTCCGTGCCAAACATGATGCCAAGTTAAACCAAGCTCATCTGCCTGCACATAAGGTCATAAGGAATAGTAGAATTAGGCCATTTGGCCCATCAAGTCTACTCCGCCATTCAATCATGACTGATCTATCTCTCCCTCCTTACCCCATTCTCCTGCCTTCTCCCCATAACCTCTGATACCTGTACTAATAAAGAATCTACCTATCTTTGCCTTAAAAATATCCACTGACTTGACTCTACAGTCTTTTGTGGCAAAGAATTCCACAGATTCACCACCCTCTGACTAAATACATTTATCCTCATCGCCTTCCTAAAAGAATGTCCTTCAATTTTGAGGCTATGACCTCTAGTCCTAGACTCTCCCACTAATGGAAACATCCTCTCCACATCCACTTTATCCAAGCCTTTCACTATTCTGTATGTTTCAATGAGTACAGGCCCAGTGCCGCCAAATGCTCATCATAGGTTAACCTACTCATTCCTGGGATCATTCTTCTAAACCTCCTCTGTACCCTCTCCAGAGCCAGCACACCCTTCCTCAGATATGGTGCCCAAAATTGCTCATGATATTGCAAATGCAGCCTTACCAGCACCTTATAGAGCCTCAACATTATATCCCTGTTTTTGTATACAAGCCCTCTTGAAATAAATGTTAGCATTGAGTTTGCTTTCTTTACTACCAATTCTACTTGCAGATTAACTTTTTGGGAATCCTGCATCAGCATTCCCATGTGCCTTTGCACCTCTGATTATTAGATTCTCACCCCATTTAGAAAACATTCGACACCTTTATTCCTACTGCCAAACTGCATGATTCCACACTTTGTTACACTATATTCCATCTGCCACTTCTCTTCCCACTCTCGCAATCTGTCCACCCTTTTGCAGAGTCCCTGCTTTCTCTACATTACCTGCCCCTCCACCTATTTTTGTATCATCACAAAGCCTTCAATCCCCTCGTCCAAATCAGCACATGACTTAGTGCCCTGATTATAAGGGAGCCTATGTAAAACCCTCATGTGCCACTATCATATCTGCCTCCACCCCTGGCAGCACATTGCAGGCAACCACCTCCGTCTGTGTTAAAAATGTTGCCCCATTCAACTAATTTACACTTTACTCTCATCCTAAAGCTTTGCCCACCCTGCGGAAAAAAATTATGACTTCATACATCCTATCTATTTTGTCTCTCATAAGTTTATATACTTCTATCTGGCCTCCACTCAGCCTCCGATCTACAGTTATTTGATTTGCAAAATCCTACTCAATATATCTGTTTGCTTTCTACCTACAAATTTAGCATTTAGCTACCTTCACAAAACCTTAGAAGATAATATTTCAGCATCAATACATCAGTTAAATGCCCTCCTTCCAAGATCTAAATTTCAATGGTGGACACAAAATACTGGAGTAACTCAGCAGGATAAGCAGCATTTCTGGATAGATGGGATGGGTGAAGTTTCGGGTCGAGACCCTTCTTCAGACTGAAGAAACGTCACCCATTCCTTTTATCAAGAGACGCTGCCTGTCCTGCTGAGTTACTCCAGCATTTTGTGTCTATCTTCGGGTGTAAACTAGCATCTGCAGTTCCTTCCTACACATCTAAATTTATATGATTGTATCACCTCATTTCACATAAAGATATGAATCCAGAACCCAGAAACAATCTTACTTGGATGACCTGATATTAAAGCATATAATTAGTTAGTTACCTAATTGTAGCTATTACAAAATTCAATTACTAGATCTAAACATCTATCCATTTCTTAAGAAAAGGTTAAACATTTTAAAAAGCCTGTGTACAAATAACATTTACACAATAATTTACAATATAACGTGATTTTTAAATCTCATTATCATTAATTTATAGGCCAAATGGAAGGAATTTAGTGTTTAATTCCCGTGACTTAATGGCCATTTAAATCAACTTGCGAGTGGGTTTTTGTGGAACGCGATGGATTGGAACGTTGCGATTTGCGGTGAATTTAACCCCCGTATCGGCAGGAAAAATACTGCCAGTTCGTATATTTTTTTTAGTCACCTTTTCGCAACATGAAATTTTGATTAAAGGCTTCCTAAGAAGCACGTTTTTATGTAAAAATAAACTGTGTACCTTCTTTTGTCCCCTACGTAAGATCCATCCTGTTGTCAGCATTGACGGCTTTAGAAGATGATTTTTAATTTACACCTGCTTTTAATTTTTCCAGCGCTAATTTTAATAAACTTAATAAAACGGCAGTCAAAGCGATTTTTCTTCAGCAACTAAAAAGCCTGTTCAAAATTGATTTGAATAGTCTGAAGGAAAATCGCATTTTAAACCCGCCCCCCCTCTCAAAGGCACCAAAGTCGCGCACACGGGCAGTGGCAGAACTGCAGCGCCGCTAAAGGTAGGTTTTGTAACATACCTACCACAATTTCACAATCTGGAGAACTGTAAAATGACCAGGGTGGAGAAAGAGGGCAAGGAGGGTGTGCGGAGGAGAGGAAAGTGTAAGTAGAAGTTACTCAAAATTAGAGAATTCAATAATTATACCACTGAGCTGCAAGCTACCCAAGAGAAATATTAGGTACTGTTCCTCTAATTTGCATGTGGCCTCACTCTGGCAATGGGGAAGGCCCAGATCAGAAAGGTCAGTCTGGGAAAGGGGAAGGGCAGTTCAGATTGTTGGCAACCGGGAGACCCCATAGGCCTTGGTGGACTGAACGCAAGTGTTCAGCAAAACAGTCTCCAAGTCTAACTTTGGTCTTGCAAACAGGAGCCCACATAAAAAACACCGGATGCAGTAGATGAAGTTAGAGGAGGTACATGTGAACCTCTGTCTAACCTGAAAAGACTGTTGGGGTCCTTGGATGGAGTCATCAACCGCTGACTTCTACCATCAAGCTAATTTTATATCCAATTGGCTATCTTGCCCTGGACCCTAGATGATGTAACCTTCTGGAACTTAGACACCAGTGGAATCTGTCAGAAAACAGCCAATGTTACTTTGTCTCCTTAAGCCATGGATTCTTCCCCTGGTTTGTAGATGAATGTTGGGAGTTAGGATCACCAGTATGGAACGACTTCCAATATGGACACCCTGTCAGTGGCTCAGATAATGAAACGTGAAGAATGCAAGTCAAACAAGGAGAGTCTAATCAGTTGGGATGAAGACCAAAGTATGAAGAATACTTATGGAAGGTGAAACCTCAGTGTAAGAATTCAATCTTTGTAATGAAGAGGATGTATGTTTGAAAACAAACTTAGAGGCAAATAGAATCCCAGTTTGGGCAGTGCAGACATTAGCCAAGGATAGAGAAACTGGCAGGAATTTGGAGACAACTTTCGCTGTGTAGTGAGAGAGTTATTGTTTATGCAGGGCTTGAGGGCCTGAGCTACAGGGAGAGTGTGGGCAGGCTAGGGTTTAGTTCCATTGAGTGCAGGAAGATGAGGGGTGGTCTTATAGCAGTGTATGATCTTGAGGGGAATAGATGGGGTAGATGCACAGTATATTTTCTCCAAAGGTGTGCAATCCAGAACCAGTGGACATAGGTTTAAGGTGAGAGGGGAAAGATTTAATAGGAACCTGAGATGCATCGTTTTCACACAGAAGATGGTGGTTATACGGAACAAGCTGCCAGAGAAAGTAGTTGAGGCAGGTACTATAAAATAATTTAAAAGACATTTGGATAGGTACATGGATAGGAAAGGTTTAGAGGGACATGGGCCAAACTATCATAGATAGTGCATCTTAGTCAACATGGCAAGTTGGGCCGAAGTGCCTGTTTCTGTGCTGTGGGCCTCTATGATTCCATGACTCTATTACTACACTAGAGATGAAAAGTCAGACAGTACAATTATAGTGAAATGGCCATGTGAGCTGGAGGGAAACAGAACAGAGTGTTATTGAAAAACATGTGAATTCTAGAGTTATTATTAGAGAGTAATGTGGTGTTACTGAAGAAAAGGCGATTGGGGATCCCAGAGGAACAGGAGCATGAAGGGCAGCGAAGATAAATGTGACCAATTCGCAAACAGATCGGAGTGGAACAAATCGCAGACGGTCCCACAGAGGGGGAGGAGGATCAGAATGACCAACTTAGGAATCCGAGGGTGATAATACACTGCAGTGACGATCAAAGAAGAAGCTAAATGAGTGGGAAGAGAGGAAAATCAAAACAAGCAAAAGAAACCTAACAGAGTGAGAGGGAAGAAGGAGGAGAATGAGCAGGAAAATACATCAAACGCAGGAGAGTTTGGACACAAGTGCAGAACAGATTGTGTGCCAGTGATGGATGGGTCGAAACTGACTAATTCCTCTAATTCCTGTAGGATCTCAAGTTCTATTTACAGAAAATTCTCCAAAGGCCAATTCAAAACAAGGTCGAAGGATATTGAAAGCTGAGGTAATCTTCCTCTACTGCATGGAGAATACTGAAAGAAAGTAGTTTGTGTGAAAACATTCCTGCAGAAAGCAAGTTTTTTAAAAATAAGAAATTCTGGCAATAACACCCTGTCAGAATTGGGCTTCCTTTGATTTCCCTGTGCAGTTATATGAGCTGTACCAGGGAGAAAGAGGAGACCCTGCAGTAAATGATGGAAAACCAGTAAAGTAAATTGCCCTAGTCAGCAGAACAGCGGGGTCTTGGAAGCAATATTTCTTTTCTGGACCACATTATATACAGATAATTCTCATCAATCTAGCCAAACCGACATTCCTCTTTTTGGCCAATTGGCTTGTTAGGTCTACTTTCCATTTTTAAAACGTGTCTGTTTCTTATTATCTTTTTAAGGCCATTTTAAATTAGATTTTTTTTAAAGCAATCATCTCTGCACAAACATGATGCAAATGAGCAATTTAGACATTTTCTGATAATTAATAATGCAGTTATTTAATAGTGACCCGAGACAGTGCTGATTATGCTAAGTGTTCCTTCATTCTGTGAGTCACTCCAAGACTATGGAGAATGTTAGGTAATCGTATAAAAACCGAGCTCGAAAGTACACAAGTTTGTACTTCCATTTTTATTTGTGCTAAAATTATCAGGCGCCACGGTGGCGCAGAGGTAGAGTTGCTGCCTCGCGGTGCCAGGGACCTCGGGTACAGTCTGTACAGAGTTTGTACGTTCTCCCGACGACTGCGTGGTTTCTCTACGGGTGCTGCGGTTTCCTCCCACATTCCAAAGACATGCAATTTTGTCAGTAAATTGACCCTGTAAATTGCCCATTGTGTGTAGGACATGGAACTTGTCCACAGGCGATCAATGTTCAAGGACTGCCTTATCTCTAGACTAGTCTAGACGAAACTGAACTAGACCAAACCAAACTCAACTAAATTGTCTTGTCAGTGACCATTTATTTGTGAACATACTTCCTCAGTCTATAGATAGGAACCCATGTTCCTGAGAGCGCTAAGAATCTCATCCACTTTGCTCTGGAGTGGGGTTCAACACCAGGGAAAGATAGCAATGCGGCTCCCTATGGAAGTACAAGTCCCAGAGTCAGCATGACCATGTTCATGCTCTGTTTCCCTGCAAGACCTAACCATGATTAGTCTCAGTGTAAAGACAGAGTAAACCCTCTGTTGCTGTGAAACGTCTGCAGGTAGATTTTCCACTCAGTTTACAGGTCTCACTACTTAAGTGCAGACCTTACTGTTTAGGTTAACTTTTTGACCCGTGACCAATCAATCGCGCTTTAATGAGCAAGGAGCCCTCGGATTGACTAAACCGTTATATAACTGACTAAATCTAATCAACCAATTTCACATGTTTGCCATCCAATACAGTTGGGTAACTGGCATTGGCCTCAGCATTCCAGAGTGAGGAAAGTTAAAATCAGTGAGAAAAAGACACAAAGTACTGGAGTAACTCAGCGGGTCAGGCAGCATCCTTGAAGAACATGCACAGGTAACGTTTAGGGTCGGAAATCTTCATCATTGAGGTTCCTGCTCTTGATTGCTGCCTATTGATTCCTGTGGTCACTGTATGCATCTTCACCACTGAACCTGTTGGTATAAATATCTTATTCCAGCAACTTGTACTCTGCAGATGTAAAAATGATGGGCTCGCCTTCAAGTTCAGTTCAGTTTAGTTTATTGTCACGTGTACCGAGGAACAGTAACCAGCTTTTGTTGTATGCTATCCAGTTCCTGAAAAGACAATACATGATTACAATTGCGCCATTTACAGTGTATTGACACAAGATAACGTTTAGTGCAAGGTAAAGCCAGCAAAGTCCGATCAAGGATAGTCTGAGGGTCACCATTGAGGTAGGTACTTACTCTGTGCAACACTTAGGAGCTCACAATCATGACAACCTTAAATGATGCTGGGTAAATGATACTCTCTAAGCGTTGAGGTAGAATTGAGGCCAGAGTTTTTCCTAATATAGATGGACATTCTTTCCTCCTCCTCCTCCTCCTCCTTCGAGCTTCCCTTGCGCTCCACACCTCTGCTTGTTGACACGGTCAGCCGCACGCCAAGGGTTTGCTTATTAATACTTCACATTAATACAGTAACCTGGTTTGTAAAGAATCGTGAGCTCTCTAAAACATGGCCTGGTGGGCCTCAGCAAGTGTAAAGAACTTGCGAAAAACGAAATCCTCATCTTATCAGAGCAAATGCCAGTTAAAAATCAAGCAGAAACTAACAGGGTTGTACCACCAAGAACATGATGAGGATCAAAAGGATGATGTTGGGTAAAGCATAATATTGCTCAGGTTCAACGAGTGATTGGTGGTTGGCATGGTCTCGGTAGGCCAAAGGGCCTGTACAAGCTGTATCTTTCAAAGGGCATCATGGTTGCACAACTGGTAAAGCTGCTGCCTCACAAGGCCAGAGATCCGTGTTCGATTCTGACCTTGGGTGCTGTCTGTTTGGAGTTCGCACGTTCTCCCTGTGATCGCATGGGTTTCCTTTGCTTTGTCTCCGTTTTCCTCCCATATCCCAAAGACACGCAGGTTTGTGGGTTTATTGGCCTCTTTGTAAATTGTCCTAGAGTGTAGGGAGTGGACGCAAAAGTGGGAAACCATAGAACTAATGTGAACAGAAGATCAACGGTTGGCGTGGACTCTGTGGGCTGAAGAGCCTTTTTGAAAGACTATTAAAATATTCTTACAGTTCCAAATCCCTTCCTGTTGCTTTGCTCGTAATAAATACACATCCTAATTATTCTCAGTTTTACCTGTGTTGTTGTGAAACTAGAAAATGCTGGAAATGTTAAATCTATTTCTCTTTCCACAGATGCTGCCCGATCAGCCAAGTGGTTTCAGCATGTTCTGGCTTTATTTCAGATTTCCAGCATCTGCAGATTTTTTTTAACTTTCCATTCTATTTCCCTCATTGTTCTGGTCGCCTGGCTCACTGAGCATTTCCAGAAGATTCCATTCATATTTCAGATTTTCTTTAATATATTTCTGGCAAAGATAGGAATTGGTCGACAACCCAGCAGCAGAATCTATTCACAATGATGATCATGTGCTACTAAGCAAATATCATTAACAAATGATAGATGTGTTTAATATGTTGCAATTTTCTATCATTTTGACCAGAGCCAGCATTAAACAAAAGAAGGCCGTTGGAAAGAGGGAGTATTAAGTTAGCTGAAAAAAAACAGCAAATCAAGATCAAGGAGAAAATAAGGAAAAATTAATAAAGGTTTAGTTTAGTTTAGTTTAGATCAGTTAGTTTAGTTTTGTGATACAGCTTGGAATCAGACCCTTCAGCCCACCGAGTCCACGCTGACCATTAACCACTCGTTCACACTAGTTCTAAGTTTACCCATTTTCTTATCCACTCCCAACACTCTAGGGGCAATTTACATAGGCCCAGTTAACCTACAAACCCGCACGCCTTTGGAATGTGGGAGGAAACCGTAGCACCTGGAGGAAACCCACACAGTCACGGGTAGAACGTGCAAACTCCACTGGGCCAACTCCCGAGGTCTGGATCAAACCCGGGTCTGTGGCACTGTGAGGAGCAGCTCTACCAGCTTGCAAACTATTTTGTTCCATGGTATCAATGCTTTTTCTTTGGTACATCAGAGTGAAAGAGAGACACGATTGTAACACAGAAAGAGGAAAGGACAAACCAACTATTTCAAAACCAATGCGATTATCTTGGTTTGTAGTTCAGTTCCACGTGAGCAATTTCTGGATAAACAAGAATATGTGGAACAATACTATGTCCTAAGACAGCAAATTGGCAGAACTATGCACAGCTGCGCTGCCCTTTCTAAATAAAATGGGGCCAGCATATCTGTGTTATTTGCTGGATAACTCTCATGATGCACTCAGAGCATTGTGTCCAAACTGCAGGGAATGCGGGGAAAATGAAGAAGTCAAGATGGTTTTATTGTCATATGTCCCAGATAGAATAATGAAATTCTTACTTGCAGCAGCACAACAGAATACGTGAACAATATAACGTGAAACAATATAATAAATGAGAAAAAAAAAATCCAGTTTGTGTGTGTGTGTGTGTGTGTGTGTGTGTGCATATATATGCACGCACACAAACACATACACATTCACACACACAGACACATACATGCACACACACATACAAAAGAAACAAACAATATTAGTGCTAAAAACACAAACCCAATGTCCCCATGGCTATGTAGTGCAGTGTTTAATAGTAAGATTAAATGAGAACTTACCAGTTTGAAGTTTGATCTTTATTTTATGAGCAGTTAAGATGAGGGACTACGTGAAGAAGAACCCCGTCCAGCCGCACGCGAGTCAATCTTCAAAGCAGCGGTGTACATCACAGGTAATAGTGACTGAAGTATAATAGTAAGGTAACAGAAGACTAGAACTACCAGATGACATTTATGAGGGTTGGGAGCGGAGGGCACGTAGTCCCTCATCGTAACCCCTCATAAAATAAAGATCAAACTTCAAATGGTAAGTTCTCATTTAATCTTACTATTTTACTTCAGAGTCACTTGAGTGACTACGTGAAGATTTCAAAGCTCTGTGATTACATGCCACAGATTCAAATCCCGGCCTCTCACTGCATTGATTGACTCAACATTGATTATTAAATAATCAATAATGCATCAATCATAACATTGCTTAAATGAATTAACGGTTTATTTTTCCTAAGAAAACAATAGCAACCGCTCTATCCCAGGGGGAAACTATATAACTGAACTTAAAACAGAATCAGCAAATACCCCCAGCCTTGCAATTGGTTTATGATAAAATCTCTGGAACATCAGTTCACTGGACCATCCGGTGGCCACGAGGATATGGTCTATAAGGAGCGTCCATCGCCCTGGCTGCTGAAGTTGATGTCGCCCTGGTGGAATGAGATTTAAATTTATCAGTATCAATCCCAGCGCTCACCAGAACCTGCTTTAGCCACCTTTAAATTGTTTTGAAATTAGTGTTTTTTGTGGCTAATAAACAATGCTGACTCTGTTCCTCTTAGGGTTCTGGTAGCCTCAATGTAATGGGACAAATATGACACTACACACAGGCGGGAATCCTTGGGGTATGCCGAAAAAACAATCTTACACCCTGTCACCCCTATTCTACTCTGCTTGAGCAGATCTTAAACACAAAAAGTGATGGCATCTGCTGATAACTCCATCCTGTCTAGTCGCAGCTTCTGTAATGTCTGCACACGTTGGGCTGATACCAACGCCATAAGCATGACCACCTTCATGGTTGGTTTGGCTAGAAATAGGACTGTGACAGGAGTCCACTGGCGAAGGAGCATAAGAACTCCGCTTATATTCCAGATAACTGAATACCTGGGTCTAGGAGGATTAGAATTGAAAACTCCCTTCATAAGTCTAGAGGCTAGCAGATGTGTGCCCACTGAATGTAATTCTGACACCATGGGTAAATAAGAAGACAGAGCACTTCTGGCTGTGTTGATCGCACTACAGCTTAACTTTTGATCGAAATAGAGAGTTGACAAGAACTCCAGCATGTCTGGGATGCCTACAGTTTGATATGAAATATTCTGCTGTAAGCAGAACACCTCCCACTTTCTTATCAAGGAGATGTACTGCTTCTGGGTACTATCCCTCCAGGCCGATGTGATAACATCCACGGTGCGATCAGACAGTCCTCTCCCCAGGTATGGCCTTTTTAGAATCTGCAAATTAACAGATCAATACGATCATGTAAAGGATGTTGATCGCCAGTTACCGGGTTCACCAGTAGGTTTTTATATTTGGGAACAATCATATGAGGCTGAATAGCCATCTGCAATATGAGAGGGAACCATGGCTGAGTAGGCCAGTCTGGCACTACCAATACCCCTGAAGCGGAGCCCTGCTTGATTCTTTGCAGGCATCGACTGATGAAACAGAATGGAGGAAATGCATATAAAAACATTCCACCCCAATGCAGTAAGAATGCATCGACCGCTGCTGCACCAGGATCTGGTTCCCATGAAATGTATTTAGGCAACTGATGGTTTAGTCTAGATGCAAACAAATCAATATCTAGCATCCCATATCGAGCAACAACATCATTAAATATGTCCTGATTCAACATCCATTCTATGTTGTCATTGAATAGGCGTGACCTTGTGTCTGCCACTATGTTGAATCTACCTGGTAAGTAGATTGCTGAAAGCCAAATGCTTTTGTCAATGCACCAGCTCCAGATACGATTAGCCAATCTGTCACAAGATTCCGACTTAACTCCACCCATGTGATTAACATATGCCACTGCTGTAGTGTTGCCAATTTGAACCTGCACATGCAAGTGACTCTTGGTAGAGCAATAAGCTTCAAGGTTCCCAAAAGCTCTAAATAATTGATCCCTCACAATTGCAGAAGGGATGTCTCATCACTATTCCATCTGTCTCCACAACTGGAAGACATATCAGTAGCACCCCAACCTAGAGCACTAACATCAGTCTGTAAGATTATGGAAGGTGGTTCAAACTCCAAGAAGACCAAGGAGCTCATTGTGGACTTCAGGAAATCGAGAGGCTGCACGCACAACCCCATCCATATCAACGGGACAGAGGAGGAACGTGCTTCCAGCTTCCGGTTCCTGGGGGTCAACATCTCCGATGACCTCTCCTGGACCCACAACACATCCTCGCTGATCAAGAAGGCTCACCAGCATCTCTTTTTCCTGAGGAGACTTAAGAAGGTCCACCTGTCTCCCCAGATTCTGGTGAACTTTTACCGCTGCACCATCGAGAGCATCCCTACCAACTATATCACAGTATGGTATGGTGACTGCTCTGTTGCCGCCGGAAAGCTCTGCAGAGGGCGGTGAAGATTGCCCAACGCATCACAGGCTCCTCACTCCCCTCCATTGAGTCTGTCCATAGTAAACGATGCCTGCGCAGGGCGCACAGCATCGCCAGGGACAGCTCACACCCGAACCATAGACTGTTTACCCTCCTCCCATCCGGGAGATGCTACAGGTCCCTCCGCTGCCGTACCAGCAGGCTCAAGAACAGCTTCTTCCCTGCGGCTGTCACACTTCTCAATGATTGCCTGTCTCCACCGAGTAATCTTTAAGATCTATGCTTGCCATATAACACCCTTTGGAAACCAGCTGTTTAGCAGTAGAAAAGGTTTCCATTTTGAAATGTCTATACTGCACAAAAGTGTTGAGGCTCGTCAGGTCCAGAATGATTCTACATCCCCCATCCTTTTTAGACATAGGAAAAATACTTGACACAAACTGATGGGATTGATGAACCGACTTCTCAATAAATCTCCTGCCATTGTTTGAGGAACAAGTGTAATCTGCCCCCAACTTGAACCTCTTTCCCACTTAATTTGTTTTCCTCAGGAGCAAAATCTCTTACATGCACATTTCCTGACAGCGCTTGTTGTCCCCAGCCCCTCGTAGGGAAATTCATCCTTCCCCATGTGCCTGTGTCAGGCTGCCAGCTGCATGTGTTCGGGAATGAACGGCTCGTCCCTTCCCCAGCCCGTCATAGCACCCTGTCGATAGGGAGAAACCCTCCTGCCTATTTTGCTGCTTGTTGGTACTTTTATGAGGCCCACAGTTTTTGCCTCCTCATCAAGTTCTTTCACTCGCTTTGCGAGGTCCTCCCCAAACAACAGATTAGGCAGTTGTATATTGTTCGGTTTGCAGAGTGCAGCAAATTGTGGGTGAATGGCTGGGCATATGGCACTCTTTCTTATGCAGTTCATTTCAAAATGTGCACTGCACAGGAGCCCTAAAGCATCCTGATGACCTTCCGTCATGTGCCTCTCGTCCACCGTTCTGGCGAACGCAGTGATTCCTGCTGCAAGCAACTTGAGCACCCTCTGGAGCTTTATCTCTTGTGCCCGCACTGCAAGCCCCATTTGGCCCCATAGGACATGGTTGACCACCGGCACCTTCAACAACTCACAGTTAACTGGGGTTTCATACCTTTTAGCAGTGCCGTCCATTGTCAGCTCTTGGAGCTGATGGGAGAGCATATCGTGGATGGTAATTGCCAACTCCTCCCCCAATGGCTCCTCTGTTTCTCTGGGGATCGCAAACTTTGCAGCCAGGTTAGGTATTAAAACCTCTTGCCCTTCACCCTTTGGGCTCTGAGGGTATACCCCTGAGCCGGAAAACCCTCCTCCTCCATGAGTGGGCAATCATGCAGCCCTATTCAAAGTGCTGCTGGCACAGGCTCTCCAACAGCCTGGCGTGAACACCACTCCTCCTCCTCCTGGAGTGCGTCCTTATCGAGCATCCTCTGCATTAGGAGTTCGATCTGGGAGAGCTGTGAGCAAACAGACTCCCCTTGCGGAGGTGAAATCTCCAGGCCCGACTTTGGGTCAATGGGCCTAGCGGACTTTGATGTGGCCTTACGCCCTACCGGCGCGGCAACGCTGCTCACAGGCAATGTACCTGCTGGCGACGGATTCGGTGAGCTAGGCGGGCCCCCGCTGCCCGCACTCTCGCGGTCCTCCAAACTTATACTAACCGGTCGCCTCGCCTTCACCTTTGTTGCTTTCTGCATCTTGAAATCCTGAAATCCTAAAAAATCAACCGCAAATACAGAAAGGAACCTCCAGGCTAAATTTCCACTTACCTCGAGGTGTTTAAATTTACCGCTGGAGGAGCTCTGCTGCTCCAACCGGTCGCCTGCACCAATGCGTCTGACGTAATGACGCACGTGCGGCTGGACGGGGTTCTTATTCACGTAGTCTCTAGTGACTCCAAAGTAAAATAGCCTGATGGCTGTAGGGAAGAAGCTGTTCCTGAACCTGGACGTTACAGTTTTCAGGCTCCAATATCTCCTTCCCGATGGCAGGAGTGAACTGAGTGTGTTGCCGGTGTGGTGTGGGTCTCTGGGTGTCCTGCAAATCCCTTCAATGGTGGGGAGGTCTGTACCCGTAATGTTCTGGGCAGTGTTCACTACTTTACGCAGTCTTCTTCACTCCTGAGAGATGCAACCAGTCAATATGCTCTCTACTGTACACCTGTAGAAGTTCAAGAGAGTCCTCTCTGACATACCGCAGAAAGCCCGAGATCCACTGTGTTCCCGACACTTACCAGTTAAGGGGGTAAAACAATGTGAGTCATAAGATAGGAGAGAGATATCTGCTGGAGTCAGTGTCCTAGTGTTAGAAGGCAAAGAACGAGAAAGTTAATGTGGTGCCTCATCCAATTGCCTTCAACTGAAAACAGATGGTTTGCAAAGTACTTTTCCAACATTCCCTCAACCTTATCATCTGAATTGTTTTTCATAAAAGTATTTATTTGGCTTAGTTTAAACAACAATTAATTTGACAATTATCCCCCTTGTTCTGCATTTCAACAGATGCAACGCACCACTTCTTCCACAATATCATTTGGGTCAGTTATTAATGTAAATTAAAAAATAATTAACAAGATGTTTAAAGGAACTCAAAACTGTGTGTTTTCTAATTATTAATTGTATAATGCCTTTGATCCCTCTGCAATGAATTGTTTTAGCTTCTAGTCATTGTATACTGCTAAAAATCTCCTTCGGTTCTTCTTTGCTTTCTCAGGCTGAATTAACAAATTCATTGAAAACACTAGGGTGTCTCAGTGGCGCAGCGGTAGAGTTGATACCTTACAGCGCCAGAGACCCGGGTTCGATCCCGACTACAGGTGATGACGGTACGGAGTTTGTAGGTTTTCCCCTTGACCTGCGTGGGTTTTCTCCGGGTGCTCCGGTTTCCTCCCACACTCCAATCACGTACAGGTTTGTAGGCTAATTGGCTTTGGCAAAATTGTAAATTGTAAATAGGATAGTGTTAGTATGTGGCGATCACTGGTCGGTACGGACTCGGTGGGCCGAATGGCCTGTTTCCGCACTGTATCTCTAAACTAAACTAAACACTAGGCTAGAAATTGGACAAACTCCATATGGACAGCACCCACAGTCAGGATCGAACCTTTGTCACCGACACTGTAAGGCAGCAACTCTACCACATGTTGTGATGTTGAGATCTGGGGTTGGTCTGGAAAGAGTGAGTGTGCAATGATTGTGCACATTATACCAGCCACGGTTGAATGGATGGAAGTCTTTGTAACCTATGAAAATACGTGATTAACTGTTGAAGTAGGTGTTAGCGCCCGAGTGAAGTGGAGCACTTGTTGGCGGGTGGGATTTGTTGCTGTTTCCGCTAACTTTGACATCTAGTGTGAGATCATTAAAGGTCTTGTAATGCTGGGACCAGGATCTCACAGGCAACATAATGGACTTTCATTTCCACAAGAGCCCAGAGTAGGGGATTCGATAAACAGCAGATCTAGGTTGAAGGTGAAGGGGGAAAGATTTTATGGGAATCTGAGGGGTGACATTTTCACACAATGGGTGAAGGGTGTACGTAGGCCAGAGGAGGTAGTTGAGGCAGGGACTATCACAACATTTAAGAAGCAATTAGACAGGTACAAAGGGTAGGACAGTTTTAGAGGAATAAGGCCCAAACACAGGCAAGTGGAACTAGTGTAGATGGCACATGTTTATCGGTGTGGGCAAGTTGGGCCAAAAGGGCCTGTTTCCACACTGTTTGATTCTGTGACTCCAAGCACTGTTGAAAGAGAGACAATAGAGAGACACTCTGATATGTTTCAATGAGATCCCCTCTCATCCTTCTAAACTCCAAAGTGTAAAAGCCCAACTGCTCCTTTCTCTCTGCATATGACAGTCCCGCCATCCCGGGAATTAACCTTGTAAACCTATGCTGCATTCCCTCAATAGCAAGAATGTCCTTCCTCAAAATTCAAGAGAATCCCGTTGTGCTGGTGTGATTGCTCTCAGTGATCCCCAAGCTGTAGAATGATTGCCGGTCGTGGAAGGCTTCAGAAGTCATTTTCTCTTTAAGTGGTACAGGAACAAGACTAATTAGTTGTAGTAAGTTATAGCAGACCCCAGAACTCTGGAACTTATTTGTACTGACCATGCATTAATGGGGAAAGTTGTTTGACAAAATGAGTAATGTGTTCATGTGAAATGCAACAGACTTGGGGAGTCAGATTTAATTTAGTCTACGTTAGTTTAGAGACACAATGTGGAAATAGGCCCTTTGGCCCACCACGTCTACACTGACCAATGATCCCAGTACACCAGCAATATCACTAGGGACAATTTACAATTTATCTGAAGCCAATTAACCTACAAACCTGTACGTCTTTGGAGTGTGGGAGGAAACTGGAGCCCCTGGGGAAAACCCAAGCAGTCACGGGGAGAACGTACAAACTCCCTACGGACAATGCCCGTAGTCAGGATCGAACCTAGGTCTCTGGCCCTGCAAGGCAGCAACTCTACCGCTGTGCCATCTTGTCACCCCAAGATGATACAGGTCACTGTCATTTCTTGACAAAAAGTCAGGATGCCTATATTGTGCCTTGAATATCCTCTCGGGGACGGGATGAATAGGAAATACTGCAGCTGATGTTTCACATGGGACACCCTCTTTCATTAGGTACGTGTATAAAAATCACTCACTGACAGCACTAGGGGGAACTGCTAAAGATCTCCCCCATCGTTTCAGTTTCAAGCTCGGTTTTACGAGCCGCAGAGTTTCCAGCTTTGCATCTCTTTAAACCGGCACAAAGACAGCTCACAAAAGATTTTACAGAACAACACACGATTAGCTTCCCTTATCTCAGAATCTGGTTCTGAGTACACAGTGTAATTTCAGATCATTATTTGCCCCAGGCTTTTTTTCTGGAAAGCAGTGGCATGGAGTCCTCCTGGGTCTCGCTCAAAAGAAACTAAATGACTTCACTTTTATAATTTTACATAATTGTCTGTTTCGGACGATTAAGAGTTCTGCAACAAAAGTTTGTTTGTGAAATTTAACCCTCACAAAGCTGTAGCCTTAATATGAGTTAAAGGTGACCAGAAACAAAGGGCTCAAGTTCTTAGCTAGGAGGTTTAATTTAATGAAGATTGACGCTGAAATTATGTGTTGAAAAACACATCTGACTTGGAACAGCTGTGAATGGAGTTTGGAATTGTAACCTCAGGGGCTTATAACCACTTCCTCTGGAATTCCATGAGAAGGAAAGATATTACATTTGTTTTGTCATGTGGATTAACAAAAGCAGTGGCATTAAATTGGACCAATTTTGAACATTTCAATCCAAGTGCAGAAACAAAATGATCCTTTGGCTTTTGTTCCTTTTCTTTGGCATTTTGCTAATGGAGAACTTGCATCTCTCCATTGAAGTTCCAATCTCCACATCCTTCACCATTCCCATTCCCGGGACCACAGAAGCAACACATGTGAAATTGGTGCCTAGGAGCACTGGGATGTTCAATGTGGAGATGTAGATGAATTATACACACATAACCTGATGGGATGTTCTTCACAGACCTGGCCGCTTGGTAAATACCAAGTTTACCAGGTATTAAGCTCATGTTTAGTATGGGGAGTTCATAGAGGTTTCTGACAGTGCTGTGCAACAGAGAGTGCACAGGGGAGAAACTAGACCTGTACGTGATTTTCCGCTGGGTCTCCGGAGCTGGTCAACCGCGAATGCTTGGATTCGAGATGTGCTGGTGTGACTTGGGTGGGGAGGGATGGAGAGAGAGGGAATGCAGGGGTTACGTGAAGTTATAGAAATCAACATTACCACTGGGTTGTAAGCTGCCCTAATTTCGGAACTCTTGCATTCCCTCTCTCTCCATCCCTCCCCCACCCAAGTCACACCAGCTTCTTGTTTTCACCCTGCAAACAGCTATAGACAATAGGTGCAGGAGTAGGCCATTTGGGCCTTCGAGCCAGCACCGCCATTCAATATGATCATGGCTGATCATCCCCAATCAGTACCCCGTTCCTGCCTTCTCCCCATATCTCCTGACTCTGTTATTTTTAAGAGCTCTATCTAGCTCTCTCTTTAAAGCATCCAGAGAACCTGCCTCCACTACCCTCTGAGGCAGACAATGGCCTGTTTCCTTTATCATTGTTACTTTTTTGTACATCTTTCATTCAATGTTCTACAGTATACAGTATCTATCTACATCATTGTCTATATCTCTCATTTTCCTTTCTTCTGACTTTCAGTCTGAAGAAGGGTCTCAACCCGAAACTGTGACCTTGACCCATTTCTTCTCTCCAAAGATGCTGCCTGTCCCATTGAGTTACTCCAGCGTTTCGTGTCTCTCTTCGGTTTAAACCAGCATCTGTAGTTCCTTCCTACACATTTTGTTTAAACCAGAGAAGAGACTGGAGAATAGAGAAGGAGACATGGTCATGACATGATGCAAACCAAAGTAGTTAAAGTAACCATGACTTTAAATCTTGGGAACTTGAGATGAAAAGGAACAGATGCAAAGGAACAAAACGTGGAACTGCAAAAAAATGAGTGGTGAGCTGAAAATGCTGTCTTCAAATTGAGACTTGGAGGTTGCAATGTGCTCAGATGCCATTTGCTTATGTTGGGCAACATTGGAAAACTGCAGGAGACCAAAGACAAGGAGATGAGAGTGGGAATGGGATGGGGAATGAAAGTGATAGGTGACTGGAAACTCTGGGTCACCCTTACAGATTTTCACAAGTGTTTTGTAAAAATGGTTGCTCAAACTGTATTATTTACCATCTACTCAAACATGATGTTCCCTAACAAATTCAGGCAGGCTGGCCTTGACTAATCTACATCTTTGTAAACAAAGGCCTCTACTATCCCTTAAAATTGACTCCAATCATTTGCCCACCACTGAGCTAAACTAACAGAAGACGTCAGTTTATCCCTTCCTTCCTTTTTAAGGAACAGTCAAAGCTTAGCCGTCCTCCAGTCTTCCAACACCACTCCTGTAGCCAAGGAAGATGAGCAGAAATAGGGAGAGAGAATATAGAATAGGTAGGTGTCTAAAGTGTGTGCAGGAGTTGAATCTGGCCACATATCCTTGCAAGTGGCATGCATATGGAGGGAATGATTAGCAAAGCATGTGGTTTAGGTTTAGATTTAGTTTTACAGTGAAAACCTCTGTTTTACATGCGATCCAATCAGATCAGTCAATAATACATAAATACCATCATGCCTGATACAGATACAATATATAGAGCAAAGGGGAAGATATATAATGCAGAATATAATTCCCAACATGGCAGTGCTTCAGTTCCATAGACAAGTCCAATGTTCACAATGGAGCAGAGGTGATTTGGACAGTGTTAGATACTTCCCCTCCCCCCCCCCGGTGAATGCTATGTACTTACCTTTCTGTTTCTCTCCTGAGTGCAGGCCCCGTGGCTGGGAGTCAGGAATCAAGGGGTTAAGAGCTCCTGTACCCGATTGGCCAAGCTGCGTCAGGTGACCGGTGACTCATCGGAAACTTAAATAGCAGAAGTTCCCAGAATTCTCTTTTTTCTTCGCTGAACCCTGACAAGTGAACAGGCTGCCGGTCTGAGCTGCAGGAGGCCTGGCCGCATGGCATAACACTTTGTATATTGTCTCCTATAATTGTAAATTAATGTTGTATTGGGATGGATAAGGGATGACCTGAGGGTTTTCGTGTATTTTGTTGCAGGGTTATGTCTATTTAGGCAGGATTAGAATCTCCAGTTCGATGGCCCATTGCGAGGCTGGTTGGAGCACTGTTATATTTATTTGTTAGTTGGTTCTGGTCCCTGACTGTTGTTTAAATCAGGTTCGGGTTTTGTCTTCTTTTAACAAAATTAAAGACTGTTTTTCTTAAACTTGAACCTGGTTTTTGATTATGTTACGCGACTCTGAGGTACCTGCCTTCGGGAGTCGTAACAAAATGGGGGCTCGTCAAAGCTTTGAGGACCCTAGACAGTTTGGGGTTTTTTTTGGTAGGCTTCTGGTGACTGAGGAAGTCTGTGTAGTGAGGGGATTTTTTTCTCTTCCATTGGTGGTACCATTTGTGCCCAGGGTTTGGCTGGTGGTTTGGTCCTGACATTTGATATGGAGTTTAAAATGGAGGAATTTATCAAGGCTCCTAGTCGGAAGTTGTTCGACAAATGTACGAAGGAGCAGTTGTTAGTGCTGGCAGAGAGCTATAAGGTGCCTATTGATAAGCATTCGAAGAAAGAGGCTATTAAGTCGGTGTTATGGTCTGCGTTGAAGAGGAGTGAGGTATTGCCTGCTGAGGGAAACAGTCCTCTCGCTTCTACACAGCCTGGTCAGGGAATGGGGGACCTCATTCGATTGAAGGAGTTGGAGCTTGAAATGAAAAAGGAGGAGAGGGCCTTAAGAGAGAAACAGCTCATGCTTCAAATGAAACACGTTGAGCTGCAGGAGAAGCAATTGAATGCCTCCCGACTTTCTTCTGGGGAAAGGGAGTTTGATATGAGCAAGAACATCCACCTGGTTCCCCCGTTTAATGAGAAGGATGTGGAAAAGTATTTTGCAGTGTTTGAATGGGTGGCTTCGTCCTTGAAGTGACCTAGGGTCATGTGGTCCTTGCTCTTGCAGTGTGTCCTTGTGGGTAAAGCACGGGAGGTGTACTCATCTTTATCTCTTGACAACAGTCTGGACTATGAGTGTGTGAAGTCTACGGCATTAAGGGCTTATGAATTAGTTCCAGAGGCGTAACGGTAGAAGTTCTGGCGCTTTAGGAAGTTTGATAGTCAGACTTATGTGGAGTTTGCTTGGGAGAAGGAGGCACTTTTTGACAGGTTGGTGCGCTTCTCAAGGAGTGAAGGATTTTAAGCTGCTGCGGGCCTTGATGATTATGGAAAACTTTAAGAACTGTCTCCCTGAGAGGGTTGCTACTTACCTTAATGAGCAGAAGGTGACGGAGGTGTCCAAGGCCGCGGTGTTAGCAGATGAGTATGTATTGACTCATAAAACTGAGTTTGTTGGGTGATCCTATAGTTTTGGTGCGCGGCCGGTTAATTGTGGTGTCGCCAGTGGCAGTGTCAAAGCTGTTTCTGTGCTTGCAAGTGTCAGCACAGTGATACAGGGGGAGGTCCGAGCTGATAAGGTTGACGGAGATCTCAGGACTAAGGAAGGTCCTGTGTGTTACTATTGTAAAGGGAGCGGGCACATCGTTAAGTCGTGTCCCGTCCTGCACAAGAAAAATGCATAGCCTGTGGTTTTGGTTGGTACACAAAAAGGACCTGTGGTTCCTGGGATGCCTGTGTCTGATGAGTGTAGTAATTATTCTGCGTTCATCACGAAAGGTTTTGTTTCTCTAGAGGATGGGGGTCATTGAGTTCCAGTATCCATCTTGCGTGATACTGGTGCTACTCAGTCCTTTATATTGGATAGTGTACTGCCGTTTTCTGGGGAGTCATCGGTTGGGTCCAGTGTCCCTGTGGTAGGATTCGGGTTGGAGGACATGGTAGTGCCTTTGCATACCGTGAGTCTCGAATCCGAGTTGGTTTCAGGCCGGGTAATTGTTGGGTTACGGCCGTGTTTTCCCGTTGCGGGAGTTTCTGTGATTTTGGGGAATAACTTGGCAGGAGGTAGAGTTTTCATTACTCCTGAGGTGATGGCTGTTCCGGTGGTGCAGAGTCCTGATAGATTGGCTATGCAGCATCCGAAGGTCTTCACAGCTTGTGCTGTCACGAGGGCTATGGCTAAGAGCCAGGCAAAGTTTGAAGATGTAGTGACCTGAGTGAGAGCATTTTTGGGGATCATGATGATGGATCCTGTGTTGTGAAGGGTGTTTCTACATCTCAAGATGGCGTCTTGTCTGAAAATGTGCCGGTGTCGCTGTCACGTGACCGGCTGGTTGAGGAGCAAAAGAGTGATCCAGGTTTATCGGATCTGTTCGACTGCGCGGTGCCTGAGGGGGATATGGATTCCACAGCAAAGGGGTATTTTCTGAGGAATGGCTTGCTGATGCGACAGTGGTCTCACTTGGATAGGGCAATGATGATTGGAGCGTGGTTGATCAGATTGTCATACCTCGTCGGTATAGGGACGCGATACTCAGTTTGGCTCATGATGGACCTCTGGGTGGGCATTTGTGGTTCAATAAGACGTATGACCATATCTTACGGAATTTTTTTTGGCCAGGGTTGAAAAAGGACGTGAAGCAGTACTGCAAGTGTTGTCACATTTGCCAGGTGGCAGGAAAGCCGAACCAATCAATTGTTCCTGCGCCTTTATATCCAATCCCTGTGGTTGGGGAGCCGTTTGAAAGGATTCTAGTTGTTTGTGTGGGTCCTCTACCTCGGGCAAGGGTGGGCAACAAGTTTTTATTGACAATTATGTGTGCGTCTACCCGTTTTCCGGAGGTGGTCCCTTTGCGTAACATTACTGCCCCTGCCATTGGGAAGTCTCTCACTAAGTTTTTTTAGTTGTTCAGTTTGCCCAAGGTTGTGCAGAGTGACCAAGGTTCCAACTTCATGTCAAAGGTTTTTGGTCAGGTAATGAAGTTGTTGGATATTGAGCATTGTCACTCCAGTGCGTATCATCCTGAGAGCCAGGGAGCTCTCGAGCCGTTTCACCAGACTTTGAAATCTATGTTGAGGACTTACTGCCTGGAGTTTGAAAAAGACTGGGATGAGGGGGTTCATCTAGTTATGTTTGCGGTGCGTGAGGTCATGCAGGAGTCTTTAGGGTTCAGTCCTGCTGACCTGGTGTTCGCGCATACTGTCCGTGGTCTGTTTAGGGTCCTGAAGGAGAAATGGTTGCAGGAGAATTCAAAACGTAGTATTTTAGACCACGTCTGTACTTTTAGGTCTAGACTGCAGAGGGCATGCGAACTGGCAATGGGTAATCTTGCTTCTGCTCAGTCTAGGATGAAGGGCTGGTTCGACAGGAAGACTTCTAGTAGGAATTTTTCTCAGGTGACAAGGTCCTGGTGTTGTTGCCTATTCCTGGTTCCAGTCTGCAGGCTCGGTATAGTGGTCCCTATCAGGTGGTTAAGAAGGTTGGTGCAAGGAATTACGTTATTGGTACCCCGATCGCAGGCGTAAGACTCAGCTCTGTCATGTCAACATGCTGAAGCAGTACCATGAGCAGGAGCATGTACGGGTTTATGGGGAGGAGCTGTGTCCTTCGGTTTTGTCTAAGCCAGTTTTGGCTGTAGCAGTGCTGCCCCGACACGGGTGGTGATGTGGGTGAGGCACGGTTGTCTGTGGCAGTGACGCAGGGAAAGCTGTGCAACTCTGAAGCTTCCCTTGCGGTTGTTTCATTTGTCTGAAAGTCAGCGGGATGATCTGCTTGCTTTGGTGGGGTCAGATGGGTCACTGTTCTCGGATGTGCCTTCTCAGACGTCTGTGCTGCAGCATGACATTGACGTGGCCGGTGCTGCGCCAATTAAACAGCATCCGTATTGGGTCAATCCTGGTTGTCTATATGCTGCAGCATGCAATTGCTGAACCTAGTTGTAGTCCGTGGAGTTCTCCGTGTCTACTGGCTACGAAGGCTAATGGGGAGGACAGGTTTTGCACTGACTTTCGGAAGGTGAATGGTGTAACTAAGCCGGATTGCTGTCCTCTTCCACGGATGGAGGATTGCGTGGATCATGTGGGAGGTGCATCTTTTGTGTCTAAGTTGGACTTGCTAAAAGGGTATTGGCAAGTTCCTTTGTTACTGAATAGTTTCTTCGGGAGTTTATTCAGTATCTTTGGGTGGGGGTGTTAGGCGCTTCCCCTCCCCCCCCCCCCCCCCCCCGGTGAATGCTATGTACTTACCTTTCTGTTTCTCTCCTGAGTGCAGGCCCCATGGCTGGGTCAGGAATCAAGGGGTTAAGAGCTCCTGTACCCGATTGCCAAGCTGCGTCAGGTGACCGGTGACTCATCGGAAGCTTAAATAGCAGAAGTTCCCAGAATTCTCTCTTCTCCGCTGAACCCTGACAAGTGAACAGGCTGCCGGTCTGAGCTGCAGGAGGCCTGGCCGCATGGCATAGAACTTTGTATATTGTCTCCTATATTTGTAAATTAATGTTGTATTGGGACTGAAAAGGGATGACCTGAGGGTTTTCATGTATTTTGTTGCAGGGTTATGTCTATTTAGGCAGGATTGGAGTCTCCAGTTCGACGGCCCATTGCGAGGCTGGCTGGAGCACTGTTATATTTATTTGTTAGTCGGTTCTGGTCCCTGACTGTTGTTTAAATCAGGTTCGGGTTTTGTCTTCTTTTAACAAAATTAAAGACTGTTTTTCTTAAACTTGAACCTGGTTTTTGATTATGTTACGCGACTCTGAGGTACCTGCCTTCGGGAGTCGTAACAGACAGTATCTTCGCTTATGGGAGGACCGTTCAAAAGCTTGATAGCAAAGGGGAAGAAGCTGTTCCTGAGTCTGGTGATACATGATTTCAAGCTTCTGTACCTTCTGCCAGACAGGAGCAGAGAGAAGAAGGAATGACAGGGCTGGAACATGTCCTTTATTTTGTGGAGGAAAGAACTGCGGATGTTGGTTTACACCGAAGATAGACAAAAGTGCTGGTGTAACTCAGCAAGTCAGGCACATCTCGGTAGAAAAAGGATGAGTGACGTTTCGGGTTGGAACCCTTCTTCAGACTGAAAGTAGCGGTGGGGGTGGGGTGGGGGGGACTAGAGGTAGGGAAAGGCCAGAACATACCAGGACCGGCAACAGATGACCAAGGAAGGGTAGAGCCCACAATGGCCCATTGTTGGCTGGGGAAGTGGTGATAACGGTGAGTGGTGAGGAATATTTAGAGCGAACACTGGAACTAATAGGCCGACTAGGGTGGGTGAGAGGGAATGCAGGCGTTACTTTAAATTAGAGAAATCAACATTCATACCGCTGGGTTGTAAGCTGCCAAAGCCAAATATGAGGTGCAGTTCCTCCAATTCGCACGTGGCTTCACTCTGACAGTGGAGGAGGCACAGGACAGAAAGGTCACAATTGGGGATGGGGAGTTAAAATTTTCGGCAAGGAGAGTTAAAATGCTTGGCAACCGGGTATGTTTGCTGATTTTCCAAGGCAGCATGAAGTGTAGACAATAGTGGGAGGTCTGGTCTATGTAATGGACTGGGCTACATGCTGTATGGGTCCAGCGCTGTATGGGTCCTGGACTCATAATAGGAAGCACTTGTTAGAACAGACTAGATCTTATAGAGAAATGTACAAAATACTGGATAGGTTACAACTAGGGTATTTTGTCCAATTTTAGTCACTAAACTTGGGGAGATATATGATAGTTGCAGTAAAGATTTACCAGATTGATTCAGTAGAGGAGGGATTTTCAGCTATAATGTGGGAGTGGGATGGCTGTGGTTGTATTTCCTGCATTAAAAAAATTCACAGGCGTTTTGGTAACAAAAGCACAAGATGGTGACGAGATGGGATAGTTTAAAGGACCAAATGATACTGATTTTATAAACTTTTTCATAAAAGATAACAGATGGAGTGTGAAGATTGTTTTTTTACACGGAAAAAGGTTGTGATTTGTAATTCAGTGCCTGTGAGGATGGTGGGAACAACAGCAATCAATGACTTCAAAAGGGAATTGAATAAGAACCTGATTTCGAATACATTTGCAGAGCTATGGGGGGAAGGCTGGGGAATTAAACGGATGGATTGCTGTAGTAGGAGCTGGCATAGACTTCTCTGCAGTTTTATGATGTTAAGATTCTATATTTAAAGAAAAGCAAAGTTAACCCCTTTGCTTTCATTTAAAATTAGATTATTTTGCCATTTATCTCAGTTGTCACTGACACTGCTGTGCACTTTGCCTTGCGTTTTTAACTTTACGCTAACTATCACATTTCAGATATGTACATATCCCCTTTTACTTCAACTCCCCCTCCCATTCCGTAAAGCACTTCAACTCCCCCTCCCATTCCGTATCCGACCTCTCGGTCCTGGGCCTCCTCCACGGCCAGAGTGAGCAACACCGCAAGTTGGAGGAACAGCACCTCACATTCCGCTTGGGGAGTCTGCATCCTCTGGGCTTAAACATTGAATTTTCTCAATTCTGTTAACCCTGGCTGTCTCCTCTCCTTCCCACCTCTCCCTCAGCACTCGGGCCCTGGCATTCCTTCTCTCTCTATCTCTCCCCCACCCAAGTCGCACTAGCTTCTCATTTTCACACTACAAACAGCTTACAATGGCCTGTTTCCTTTATCATCGATACTTTTTTGCATATCTTTCATTCATTGTTCTTTATCTCTCCACATCACCGTCTACATCTCTCGTTTCCCTGATCCCTAACCAGTCTGAAGAAGGGTCTCGACCCGAAACGTCGCCTATCTCCTTCGCTCCTTAGATGCTGCTGCACCCGCTGAGTTTCTCCAGCCTTTTGTGTACCCCCTTTTCTTTCAGTTTGACTTTCCATTTCTGTTTCTTTATCTCCATTGTCATTTCACTTTCTCTCTCTCTTTCCCTATGTGATTTATCCAGTCCCACAATTGTATTTTTATTTTTTCTCTCTACCACTCTTATTCTTTCAACCTCTTCATCTTTCAATCTCCCCCCTTCCCACTGTACCTTCTCTTCCCTTTCCCTTTTCTCAGTTTCCAGCACTGTTTTTCCCGAAGTCTGCAAATTAATAATTTCACTCCTTTATGTGAAAACTGGGTGGGAAATGGTAACCAGACATAACCCCAAATGCCACTCAAAGAAGACAGAACACCTGTTCAAATGAAAAAATATAAACAGCCTTTAATAAAATACCAACCATTGTGTGTGAATTATGGAAAGCCAAAAAAACATTGTGGACCAGTGCTAAAGATAGTGAGCAATGTCACGTCTAAATTGAGGCTAAATTAAGGTCAGGAAATGAAGACCAACTGTGTCTGGGCTTGTTTGAAACACTGCACCGTCGGCCCAGAGTAACGGAATCTGGTTTAAATAAACCCAAATGCACATCTCTATCTAATCCTAAAGTTCAATATAAATCTAAGCTTGAATTGAAGGAGTTAAGTCCAAGTTGAAAATCTTTCCCACGTCATGCACAGTGGGACCACACATGCAGGAACCCTGCTCCCTTCACTTGCAGTGCTACATGGCTCAGTAGGTCGACCACCGCTCGAGTTCCTAAACACAGCAGTAACTCATTCCACAGACCCCAGAGGAAGTCAGGACCATTGGATTCTAGCTCTGCTATTTCTCCAAATGCTGCAGCAAGAGAATTAACCTTGAGCCAAAATAAACCAGTGTAAATCCTGAACTAGATCCCACATGTGTTAGTCTCTTCCGCACATTAAGCAGAAATTAAACATAACACAAGACCCTCATCAAAATCGAGGCTCTAAGGAACGTTATCTGAGGTGAACATTTGCAGGACGTTTTTAATGGTAAAACAAGTGCAAAGTATAAAAATGACACAATTTTTAGCGGATAAATGTAATGTGAATATTCATACAATGACTTTGTACTTTGACTAAGTCGTCAATATCCAGTGACTTACAAATTGTGAATCTATATAGTTGGACATGTATTTATTGGAGTGTAGATAAGTGGAACGTTCCTCCAGAACCCTCTCTAGTGGCACGTAGTGAATCCTGGTTGCTAGGGGGTGGATGGCTTTTGATGTCTTTTGCTGACACTGAGTAAATTGTCAATAATCAGTGTGCCTCTGAACCAGGGTTTGGCAACCTGGTTCTGCAGAGGGGCCAGGACACATGTCTGTGAACGGATGGCAGGCCACATCTATCACGGGTACACATGGATCCCGCCCCCATCCCGCCCCAGATGGCAGGCATCAAATCATGTGTTCACATAGATCCCGCCCCTTCGAGGTCCCCACCCTGAGCACTGGCCCCTAGTTACAGGCGCTCACGAACATGGCGCACCTACGGACCATTGCCTTGGCTCTGTCCTGAAGGCGGTGGCTCAAATATCACACTCATTCATCCCCGGCCTATTGAGAACATTGATACCGACAGCGAAGCCCAGCCACAGAAGGTGCGTGGTTGTGCCAGCGGCTTTGCGCAGGATGCAGTACAGCCAGAGCTCGGCGCTTGGCGTTCAGCCGCACTCGGTGCTCGCCGCTCGTCAACGCTCGGCCACGCAGCACTAGGCGCTGGTTGGCGCTCACCGCTGCTCAGCGGCTCCATCATTGCAGTTGCCTGCGCAGGCCTCCTTGCTTCCTAGTGTCACCACGCCTGGGCGTCACGGCCTCGGGCCCGGGAGGTACCGGAGATGACGGAAGTCTACATGCCGGATAATTACGGGAAAGAAAATCCGCCTGCAGGCCGGAGATTTTGGGTTACGGGCAGCATTCGGTCCGTGGGCCGTAGGTTGCCGACCCCTGGTCCACACCTACCCCATCCATGTACCTATCTAAATGTTTCTTAAAGTCATGTCAAGTCAGGTTTATTCGTTACATACGCATACGAGATGTGCAGTGAAATTAAAAGTGGCAATGCTTGCGGATTGTGCAAAAAATCTACAAAACAGAATGGAACAGAATCAGTATTTACATATTTGTGGGAGAAAAAAAAACAAAATAAGAAACAGCAATTTTAAAAAGACACCACACAACAGTAAATTGGTACAGTAAGTTAGTCACTGGTGAGATAGGAGTTTACAGTCCTAATGGCCTCTGGGAAGAAACTCCTTTTCATCCTCTCTGTTTTCACAGCATGGCAACGGAGGCGTTTGCCTGACTGTAGCAGCTGGAACAGTTTGTTGCTGGGGTGGAAGGGGTCCCCCATGATCTTGTTGGCTCTGGATCTGCATCTTCTGATGTATAGTTCCTGTAGGGGAGGCGAGTGTAGTTCCCATAGTGCTTTCGGCCAAACGCACTACTCTCTGCAGATAGCGACATTGAGATAGCACTTGCCTCAACTACCCCCTTCAACAGCTCGTTCCATATGCCAATCACCCCTTGTGTAAAAAAGTTACTTCTCAGGTCCCTATTAAATCTTTCCCCTTTCACCTTAAACCTATGTCCTCTAGTTATTGATCCCCCTACTCTGGGCAAGAGTGTGCATCTACCCGATCTATTTTTCTCATGATTTTGTAGCCCCTATAAGATCACCCCTCATCCTCCTGCACTTTGAAGAATGAAGCCCTAGCCTGCTCAATCTTTCCCTTCAGTTCAGTTTCTCGAATCCTTAAATTTCCATTAAATCTTCTCTCCACATGGTCATACAACATGGTGACCAAAACTGAACACAATATTCTAAATGTGGCCTCACCAACATCTTATATAACTGTAACATGACATCCCAACATCTATACTCAATACTCTGACAGATGAAGGCCAATATGCCAAACTCCATTGGGTGGCGCCATCGAGTGAGGCAGCCTCGCTAGCAGCTGTCCGTCCTTTCACCCTTTTTGTTATTTTTAGTGTGTCTAAAATTACGTTTTAGTGGTTTCTTAGTCTTTTTTATGTGGGGGTTAGAGGGGGGAAATAGGGGGAAACCGTTTCCCAGACACTTACCTGGAAGTAGATGCGTCTTTTCTCTGAGTCGCATTTTCCACCCCCCCCCCCCCCCATGGCCTACCTGCTGGGTGGCGCAGCCTTACCTGCCAGAGACCAGCCAGAGCTTCAGCAGCGGCACAGCACTGAATTACCATCGCAGAGCGGGACAATGCCTTGCCAGGGATCGCCGTGTTGGAGCTCTGGAGTGTTGTTTTTTTCCGTTTTTACATTATCAGGGTATCACTGCCATCGAAGATATTGAAATCAGTGGATATTTAGTCTAATTTCAATGAGTTTGTTTTGTTTTAATAATAATTTGTGATTATCATTACTAATGACAAGCTTTTATTTTAATTTAGATTCCATTTCATTGACTGAATTTAAAATGTTCACATCTGTTTTGGTGGGATTTTAACACAGGTCTCTGATATTTCAGCTTAGCGTAAAATTATTTAACCACGGTACATCTATCTCACTATATTGATGACACCATAGATTGCAAACGATGGAATCTGGAGCACTGAGTAATCTAAAACCAAGCTGGCTATTGACTGCATACTCTCCAATACTCAACAATCTAATAGCATGGACACTGAATTCTCCATTTTAAGGTATTGCACTCCCTTTCTTTCCCTTTGTCTCTCCTTCTGGTTTACCCAGGTCCTCTCACACACCCCGTCTTTCCAACAGCCCCAGTCTCCTATCACCCAGTGTCCTTCCCCTCCCCCTTCTACTCCATCAATACTTTATGCAAGCACTCCTCCCAGATGGTCCCCAGAAGCCCACTCCACTCTTCTCATACACCCACCATCCGTTCCTTATAAGGTTCCACTCTTCCTTTCTTATTCATAACCTGCAGCCCCTTGTTGCCTCCACATCCCCTCTCATCCTCTGTCACTATCCCCACCCTTCCCTCTCCCACCTGGCTCCACTTTCCAGTCAACCTCTCTTCAGTCTCCTCACCCATCATTTGCCAGCTCTTTCCCCACCCGTCCAACTCACTTCTTTCTACAGTCTGTGTCCCCTCTACTCCTAAAGTGCAGATCAAGGGTCTCAACCAGAAACACAACATGTCCCTTTCCGTCTGCAGATACTGCGTGACCTGCTAAAGTTCATCCAGTAGGTTTTTTTTCAACAATACTGCTCCACTCGTAAAGGAGTTAATTATCATCCACTTTGCCATGAGTCTGGAGTTGTATTCAAGTTAGACAGAGTGAAAAAAAACACAGATTTTCTTTCCATAAGGACATTGTTGCAATGGATAAGTGCGTCCTCTTGTTAAACATGTGCTATTTGTGAGTTTAATGGAGATAGTTAATTAAACTGCAACATGACTTCAAATCTACACTGCAATTGATAACATATCTGGTTCTTTATATACTGCAGGTTGGGTACAGTTACAAACACACACACGAGAGCCATCATCAACATGAACCCTTGCATGAGATTCACATCAAAACCCCATCCTGGAATTAATTGAACACTTATTAAAATGTGCGATGAGTAGACAAATGTTGAAGTTATCAGTTCTAACTACAAGCAGAAAGAGGAAAAGAAGGATTTTGAGGTTTAGAGGGAAAATTCTATACCTTAGAGGGTTACACAAAAAGCTGGAGAAACTCAGCAGGTGCAGCAGCATCTAAGGGGCGAAGGAGATAGGCGACGTTTCAGGTCGAGACCCTTCTTCAGAGTCTGAAGAAGGGTCTCGACCCGAAACGTCGCCTATAACCCTCGATTCTCCAGCATCTGCAGTTCCTTCTTTAAAACTCTATACCTTAGAGCTTTACTTTCAAATCTGTTATCTGTGATTCCTCTGGTTAAATACTCTCCCAGTCTTAAGCAACCACATGACATTGTACATACAGAGGCAAATACGTAATATCAATCACACAGTGGACTAGGGGAGCTGCTAGTCCACTGTCCCGAGACCCGGCTTTGACCACAGGTGCAGCGTGTATGGAATTTGTACGTTCTCCCTGTGACCACGTGGGTTTTCTCCGGATGCTCCGGTTTTTACACCCCTCCCACAGGCACACAGGTTTGTAGGTTAATTGGGTTTTATAAAAAATTCTGAATTGTCCCTAGTGTGTAGGATAGTGCTAGCATACAGAGTGATCGCTGGTCGGCACGGATCCGGTAGTCAACGCTGTACCTCTAAACTACACTAACATAAGAAAATACCCTCAAATGTTGGTACATAAGCACCTCTTTTACTTTTGCAGTCATTTGTAGTTTTACTCAAATTATTATATTATAAACTGGCTATGTACCATCTACACTTTTGGTGCAGTATTGGCTTAGAAATGTATTTTTTATTTACCACCACGGAAGCTTATTTCTAATTCCTGAAGAAGGCTCACCTGCATAAAATATATACTGTGTTTTTTTCTCGCGCTCCACACATGCTGGCTGGCTTTCTATGAAATCCCAGCAATTTTGCTTTATTTCAGATTTCTAGCATCCACGATATTTCACATATTACTGGTTGCCCAGGGTTTTAAGACGATGAATTATTTCCTGCGGAACATTTTAAAATCAATTAGATAATTGGGATTGGTGTTGGCCCATAAATTGCCAGATATATGCAATGATTATCTGCACTTGAATTCACCAACTCTGGTTTGTCATATACTGTATATTGGGAGAGAATGACAAGGAGCAGGATCCCCTTGTAGAACTGTGATATGGATCCGTACTCCACGTAACGGACAAAAAGCTGGTGTAATTCAGCAGGACAGGCAGCGTCTCTGGGGAGAACAAATTGGTGACATTTCGGGAAGAAGGGTCTCGACCCGAAACGTCACCCATTCCTTCTCTCCAGAGATGCTGCCTGCACCGTTGAGTTACTCCAGCTTTTTATCTTCTATCTTCGGTTTAAATCAGCATCTGCAGTTCCTTCCTACGCAAAAGAGTTAAATGAATGGTAAGTACAGCAAGATAATACAGGAATGAAGAAAGGACTGAAAGATGCAAAGGTGTTAAATTAAGTTGGGAGGAGTCCAATCTTGAGCAGAAACTATGGCATAGACAAGTTAGTCTGAGAAACCTGTAATATTACAGTGATTCCTATGCGATTATATCTTATAGGGGTGATGATAGAGCAGCACAATGAGTTTCAATGGATATCATGTTTATACAGATTTACCTGCCTCAGCAACAGACATGCAACAGCTTGCTATTGAAGGAATGTGATCGTTTAGTTGGATGATCTTAAAATATGCTGTAGAGATCTAATTAAACAAGTACTGAAGTCTTTTTTCAAACCTAAAACTAGCATAAAGCTGCATTGTTAGCCATCTACTCCAATAGCCCAGAGTCATCTTATAATCTCAGTGATATAGAACAGAACACCATATCAATAGACCCTTTGGCAATGCTGAAAATCTGAAATAAAAACTGGAAATTTAGGAGTTGGGATATTACGTTGCAGTTATACTGTACAATATGTTGGTTGGGCCATACATGGAGTACAGTCTGCAATTCTGGTTGCCACAGTTTGGGAAATAAGTGATAGATTAGGTGATTAGGTAGAGTGTAGAAGAGATTCACCAGGAAAAGACACAAAGTGCTGGAGTATCTCGGTGGGTCGGGCAGCATCTCTGGAGAACAAGGCTAGGTAACGTTCAGACTGAAGAAGGGTCCCGACCCGAAACGTCACCTACCCATGTTCTCCAATGATACTGCCTAACTCGCTGAGATATTCCAGCACTTTGTGTCTTTTTTGTGCGGACTCGGTGGGCCTAAGGACCTGTTTCCACACTGTATCTCTAAAGTCCAAAGTCGAAAAGGAGAAAATTAATGGAGATCTGAGGTGCAGGTTTCTCACAGAGGGTGGGCGGTAAAATGGAATGAGCTGCCAGAGGAAATGGTAAAGATAGGTGCAATTACATAATGTTCTTGGGCAGACACATACAATAGGAATATGGGAGAGGGATATGGGCCTAATTGCAAGCATATGGGATTAGTAGATTGGTAACATGCCCAGCATGGTTACGTTAGGCTGAAGGGCCTATTTCTGCACTGTACAACTCTATGACTTTATGAAATACTGGAAATACTCAGCTGGTCAAACAACATTGATGGCAAAAGAAACTAGGTTTAGATCAATGACTGACTTCACATCTTTCTTCAAGTGACATGAAGAAAAGTCATTGACCTGAAACATTACCTCTGTTGTTTCTCTCTCTCATAAGGTCATGTCATAAGGAGTAGAATTAGGCCATTTGGCCCATCAAATCTACTCCGCCATTCAATCATGTCTGACCTATCTGTCTCTCCTAACTCCATTTTACTTCGGAGTCATGTGAGTGCCTGACAGTACGTCAGCCGCACTGGCACAAGCACCAGACTGGCAGGACAGAGCTCCTGCCAGCGGTAAGTTAAACCTAGAGGTAAGTTTGTTTTACTTACCAGGTTTTTTCAGGCAGGAGCCTTTCTTCACAGAGGTTTTCCTGCCAGTTTCGCAGCCCGACGAATGTGCCAATTATGGACCGAGGAGAAACCCAGTCCGACCGTGGAAGCAAATAACCGTCAAAAAGATCGGGTTGCAAGATAAGGAGTCGCTAACAAGGCAGTCAGCGGCTCCAAGCCTGCGGGGATGCTGTGGAACGGCAAGAAATTAAAGCCAGAGTCGCTGACAGTGCAGTCAGCGGCTCCCAGCCTGCGGGGATGCCGTGGAACGGCAAGGAAATCACGCCAGAGTCACTGACAGTGCGGTCAGTGGCTCACAGACATTGGTCCCCAGGCAAGGAATAAAATGGGACTCATTCAGCCCTATTTGGACTCAGGTGAGTCGGGCTACAAAGGGTTTCTCTTAATAATAAAATTTATGTATGTTATAGCGTTTTTCTTAAAGTTAAACGCTAAAGGCAAAGTTAAAGTCATAAAAAGTTATTGTCATATGTTTCTGACAATGTAATCCTTGTTGTTTAGCACAAGTTGCTGTGCATTGTTTCAACCCTTCACAGGTAAACCTGTACAATAAAAATGTTGATTTAGTGAGCTTACACTGTAATAGTGCGGACCTATGGGACAGGCCGCGCCAGCAGCGCCTGGGATATGGCTGCTTCATGTGTAATAGTGTGGGCCTATGGAACAGGTCGCGTTAGCAGCGCCTGACAGGGCTGCTTCATGTATGAAAGTGCTGGCCTATGGGAGAACAGTGCCAGCAGCGCCTGATACAGGGCTGTTTCATTTGTGACATTATCGGCCTACGAGAGACCCATGCTAGCAGCACCTGGTACAGGGCTGTTTCATGTCAAAAGGCACCAGCCTTTACAAAAGGCGGCGCCAGCAACGCCTGGGACAGGGTTGCTCAAGTTCACACATAATCTGCTACGCCCACGGAGTCGGGAGATGATTCTCCACCGGGGCTGGATAGCAAGGCCCACGGAGTCGGGGGATGATTCCTCACTGGGGCTGGATAGTGCATTTGAAACGACTATCCCAAATACAGCAACTGTTGCATACAATGCTACAGCAGGGCACACGCCAACAGGAGGGTCTCAGCGCCATCCTGAACAAAAAAAAGGCACATATGTTCTTTAGTATGTTCTATTGACTTCTTTAAAGCCTGGAGTCAGTTATATCTTGACCTTTTGCTCTTCCCTCCTCAGAGAGGGCAATTCGTAGTATTGCAGTATCTAGTAGAGAACTGTTTGATAGCACCTTCATAGATGAGGATTAGTTCAGACACCGACTCTGATGGTAGGGTGAGACAGAGGTTCCACCTCCGCAGGCCACATCAGGAGCTCCAGTTACAGAGCTGCTACAGGTCTCCCTCTTGGAGGCAGAGACCAAGACGGGTCAGTATCCTGCTGACACTGAGTCTAAGGGTATGGCCGTGAGGCATACCCCAAGGGATGAAGGGCTCGTGTCAGAGGTACCTTTTTCCTGACAACAAAGTTGCCATCCCAGCAGAATATTCTATTTGGGTTAGGTCCAATGGGTTCTTATCAGTATAGGTATCTTGCGGCCTGCGGCTGTTTAGGGCTGCCTACGAATTGCCCTCTCTGAGGAGGGAAGAGCAAAAGGTCAAGATATAACTGACTCCAGGCTTTAAAGAAGTCAATAGAACATACTAAAGAACATATGTGCCGGCAGTGAACAGCGCCAACAGGGGAATGTGAGAGCCAGCCGTTGAATCTGTTATTCAGATAGGCCTATTCAACAGGGGAAGAAAACCTGGCAGATGAATCAATTAGGCCAACAGCAGGCAAAAGTCATCGTTTCAGAACACACCCCAGGTGCTCATCGGCAGTAAGTGGTTCACTGGAGCTGGGGGCAGCATGATAGCTCAGAACTTCCATGCACCTTATCAACTCTACTCAACAAAATGGGTCTAGCACTTCCAAAATATGGGTAGTGCACCATTCACAAGTTGTAATATTTACATTTGTTTTGTACAACACACAAAGGATAAAAACATCTGGTTGAGGCACAGTTGTAGCTTTCCAAGCAAGTTTGGATTATGGCCAGGGTTATTTTTCAAAGTTAAGGTTCGGAAATTGGGCAAAAGTTCTCATGCAAACCACCCATGGAATAAGGCAGGAGTGGCACGTTATTATGAAGAATGGAGAGTGTCGGGCATATGAACTTTCCGAATATGAAAACTTATTTTTCCTGACTAACAATAGATTCATAAGGGTCAAAGATTCATGCTATGCAAATCCCATTACAGAGGTTATCAAAGACAATATAACTGTACTAATAACAGTAAAGCTTTGCGGAATGGGATAAACTGTTCATTGGTCATTGGGATTTACCTGTTATATAACTGAGTTTTATTTTCATTATGAGTAATTGGCAATATAACAGCTGTGTTTCAGCTGAGCAAATCAAGGAACTGATATTGTGTAAGTAGCAACCACTCAAAGGACAATTAGACCATTGTTAACAACCTTATGCTAAAGCTACCTCAGCTGAAGCTACCTCAGTCACAATGATGAAAAAACAGTATTCAGCATTCCTGAACATGACAATAAACTCATTTGAACTTGAAACTCGCTACAGTAGTGTGGTAGGTTGAATTCAGTTATTACAAACTGATGCTAAGGACTCTAAGGTGAGAAGTTCCGAATACCATCTCTAGTTGGAGGTATTGGAGATTTGCATGAGTTACCAATTCTTCAATTGTTGGTATCAACTAAATATATACACTAGATGCACCCCATGGAGATGGGGCTATTGAGCGAATATACATATTCTACATGCTCAACTTCAAGTTGCCACACTACGATGGTGACATATGTTAGTCACATGGCAATCAAGTAAACGTATCCTGTAATAATTACCTAATCTCCTTTGCCACTGGTGTATCATCCAGTTCAGATGGATGACAACACAGAATAGGTATTGGATCTCAAAGTATTATGAAAGTATGGTTCAATACTACATTAAATATCGACATGTTGGTGCATGTTTATTCACTGATTACAAAAATATGTGGCACAACAGTGCTGAGAAATACATTCTCGCTACAAAAGGAGGAATGGTCTTTTATGTTTTCCTCCGTTTTTTGCCTCATTAGCCAGGTCTTAAAATAGTCAGCAAGACCTCGCTTGGGTTCGTACTGTCGGACTGGCTAAGCAGCCATGTTGTCTGCTTCATCAGGCATAATGGCACAACGGTATACGGTTATGGCAAAAAACAAAAACTTGCTGGTTCAAACTGTGGTTCAGGAGACCGGCTTTTGCACAATAAAACAATTATTGACTTACACATTTTGAATGGATTGACTTATGCCTCAGGTTGTCACATCAAGCCATGAATGTGCTCACTGCAGAGTACAGTAATAGCACCCAAAAAAGCAGTACATTCCTATTGAGGAGGATCAGAAGTGATTTTGTTTAAATGTTAATGTTACATTTAATACGGTACAGATTACTGCCATTTTCCAGTTCATTCTTAAATGGTATTTGACAATAATTCAGTTATAGAGACACTACAGCTGCAACAAAAGGGAACTACTCTGTCGGGTTCAACCCGGATATCGAGTTGTTAAAAAGATCTTGATACAAGTTCTCCCACTACAAGATTATGCAGTTGGTTATTGAAAATGTGTGAACATTACTTCACCAAGGGATTCCAGCTACATCCTTAGTTATGACACAACGACAGCAAACATTGCAAACGCTGTGGCTAGATGGGATGGAATTGGCTACAGGTGCCATTACACTTTACATTCTGGGCTACACAAGCAGAGCATACCAGGGGTGGCATGATTTAAGATCATTTTTCGGATACCCCATGGTCTCATGTCTATGTTATCAAGGCCACCAGAATCCTAAGAAGTGTGGAATCAGCATTGTTTATTAATCAACAAACAACTACACAAAGGAAGGTTGGTTCAGACTATTTCAAGGTGGCTGCCGCAGGTTCTGGGTTATGCAGGTATTAACACTGACGATTGTATATCTCATTCCACCAGGTCAGCATCAACGTCATCGGCCAGGGCAATGGGCATGCCCAGCGACCATATCCTCGCAACCGCAGGATGGTCAACTAAATTGTTTTTAAAGTTTTTTCCATAGGCCTGTTACTGACCCGGGGTTTTGCCCATTCTGTTTGCATCCACTTTAGCCTCCCCACTTACAGTGGTTGCTATTGATTTATTTATTAACGTGAACCATTAATACATGTGAAACAATATCATGCTAATGCATTTTGATTATTCACTCATCCTGAGTCAATCGATGCAGTGAGACGCTGAGATTTCGATCTGCGGCATGAAATAACAAAGCTTCGAAGTCTTCACAGAATCACTCACGTGACTCCGAAGTAAAATAGTGAGATTAAATAAGAACTTACCAGTTTGAAGTTTGATCTTGATTTTATGAGGAGTTACGTTGGTGATTACGTGCCCGCCACACCCAACCCTCTCTCATAAAGATCATCTGGTAGTTCTCTAGTCACGCATCTTACTATGTCACTTCAGTGATTGTTATTTGTGATTTCATACCGCTGCTTTGAAGATTGACGCGCATGCGGCCTAAACGGGGTTCTTCACGTAATCACCAATGTAACTCCTCATAAAATGAAGATCAAACATCAAACTGGTAAGTTGTCATTTAATCTTACTATTCTCCAACCTTCTCCCCATAACCTCTGACACCTGTAGTAATCAAGAATCTATCTCTCTCCACGGACACTGCCTGATTTGCTGTGTATCTTTTTAGCATCTTCTGTTTTTAATACAACATTAGATGTGCAAAAATAACACAACATTCCAGCTTTATCGCATGCTCTTTTATTGCTTTGGCCAGCAGAGAAGTCTTTCTGTTCAACAGTCAGTGCAGATTACAGAGCTGCCTGTTGATGCATCTGGCTGTGTAAACCAGCGTTTGATCCACTGGCTCAATTAATAGCAGGACTGCAAATTCCTTTTTAATTAAAGGGAGACATTCTCTGCTCATTTCCTGACACATCTGCAGCTTAGAACATGAATAAAGGCAGTAAATTCTTCATGCTTTATAAGAAGGAAATAATATTAGAGAGAAAAACTTCCTTTGCTTGCCCCGAAGTCTAAATGAGTTTTCCTTAGAGGTTCAGCAAAACCATTCAGTTATTTTTAAATCGTTGAATAAGATACAAATATGGAGTGTTTCACCATGAGGCTTTAAAATAAATGAAATGTCAGTATCAAATCTGTGTAACTGTGATTCACTACAAGGTAAAGCCTGTCTGACTCGTTCAGCCCCAGTGTTGTAATAGGTGAGGCTATCTGTAAAAGCTGTCACTTTCTCGCTCCTGTGATCAATGAAAATAATAGCCCCAATCCTTCTGTGAGAAGATGGGAAGATCTTTCATTCTCTGGATTAGTTTAAATCATCCCTCTTTCATCTATGGGCGATCCTCGACAGTTTAATTAAGATGTAAAATGAAAACTCCAAGACGGAGAACACCTGTGCAAACATGTTGATTAATTTAAGCGGTGCTCAGAACCTTAGTGTTTATTTTACAATTAAACACTTAGTCCATCAAGCATTACATTTTAATACATGAGAGTTATTGATTTGTCTTTCAAAATGATATTGCTGCTTTGCTCTCAATAGATTGATAGCCCACCTTGAAGGAAAATTTGACAGTAAAATGTTTGGGGGACACAATGGTGTAGATAAAGCTTCACAGCGCCAGTGACCCAAGTTCAGTCTTGACCTCAGGTGTTGTTTATGAGGAGTTGGCTTGTTCTTCCTGTGACTACATGAGTTTCCTCTGGCTTCCCACATCCCAAATATGTGCAGTTCGGTAGGTTAATCGGAAGGCCACTCTAAATTGCCTCTAGCATGTGAGTGATTTGCTGACTCTAGGGAAAGTTGGTGAGAATGCGGAGAGAATAAAACAAAAATTGATTCATTACATTTTAATTTGATTAAAATGTGATTAATGTTACATTGATCATGTGTCAGTTATAGGGTGAAGGCAGGAGAATGGGGTTAGGATAGAGAGATAGATCAGCCATATTTGAATGGCAGAGTAGACTTGATGGGCTGAATAGCCTAATTCTACACCTATCACTTTTTATGACCTAATGATCATATTCATGGAATCATTAATGCGACCATTGGATTATATTAATACATTGAGTATTAATATAAATGGGTCATTGATGGTCTGCACAGGCTCAGTATGCTGAAGGGCCTGTGTCCATGTTGTATCTCTTTGTGACTAAAACATTGTTGAAGATAATCATGGAAACATCCTTTGAAAGACTGAAAAGTGCACAGAAATTGAGTATTTTTCAAGACTACTGATAAATTGATGGTTTGAAAAAATGTGTGTATTATAACTTTGCATCAGCATAACTTCAACAAGGGTAGCGTAGTTGACACAAGTTCGTTGATTGAAGACTCAAGCCACATTGCAAGGTATGTGCATTTGACTTGGAGGAAATATTATTTGAAAAGATGTTTCTGTGTACCTGGACCTCACCATACTTGTGCATGGCAATAAACTCAACGAGCTTTAACCTGAAATACTGAAGGAATCCAAATGCTGCAAAGAGATAGACTGAATGATCTTGCAACACTACTACTGGAAAATCAACACCCCGGTTAAAGTTTTTTTTTCACATGTTTCTTTCTGCTAATCTGAAAGATAAAAGCATAAAGGACCTGTCCCACTTAGGCTATTTTTTAGGCGACTACAGGCGACTAGGCTGTTGCCACATGGTCACCGGGGTGTCACCTGTATGGTTGTGAGTAGTCTCCTCAGTTGCCCAAAGAGTCAAGAGTCAAGAGAGTTTTATGGTCATGTGTCCCAGATAGGACAGTGAAATTCTTGCTTGCTGCAGCACAACAGAATATTGTAACCTTAAATACATAGGTTCAGTGTGTCTATATACCATAGACCATATATATTACACATAAATAAACAGATAAAGTGCAATAGGCTGTTATAGTTCAGAGTTTGTTTGATGTCATGTTTAATAGCCTGATGGCTGTGGGGAAGAGGCTATTCCTGAACCTGGATGTACCAGATTTCAGGCTCCTGTACCTTCTACCTGATGGCAGCGGAGAGATGAGTGTGTGTCCAGGATGGTGTGGGTCCTTGATGATGATGGCAGCCTTTTTGAGGTAGCGACTGCGATAGATCCCTGGTGGGGTCAGAGCCGATGATGGACTGGGCAGTGGTCACAATTTTCTGCATTTTTTTCTGCTCCTGGATGCTCAAATTGCCGAACCAAGCCACGATGCAACCAGTCAGTAGGCTCTCTACTGTGCACCTGTAGAAGTTCGACAGAAGTTTGAAGAAAACTTTCGGAGACAGTTGGTGACAGTGACGCCAACTAGCGTCGTTTGACGTCTCCTGACGTAGGTGCTGTCATAGGTGTCGCCAGGTTAACGTAGGTTGTCGCCACGTGACATAGGCTGTTGCTGGTGCTGACTTAAGTTTTTTTTTGTTGTTAAATTAATGATTCTATTTCAAATTTTATGTCGAAGGGGGGTCCAGTCGCGGGTTTCTCGGCCACCTGCTACGACTATGACAGTTTCTGGCAGTCGCCTAAAAATAACAAACGGGACAGGAGCAGGAGTGGTCCCAGTTGGGCCTTTGGACTTGTCCTGCCGCTCAATAAGACCATGGCTGATGTATTCTTGGCTACAATGCCATTTCCCACACCAGTTGACTCCCAATTGTATGGCAGGCAGATTGGATAAATCAAAAGTAGATAGGCCAAGAACCAAGCTTTGAGGTGAACACAAGTGTTTTACGTGGGATGGCAATAGATTAAGTGAATGTGGAAAAATGTGTGGAGAAATATTAGAAGGACAGCCGAGGAGAGGGACATCAGTTCAGAAGTTGACCCACACGGCCAAGTAAGGCAATGGCTGGAGGCCCCGCAGCAGCCTGGGATTCGCCTGGATCAGGCACCGTTCATAAGAACTAGAGTGCGGACTGGACTTTGAACGTGGTGCCTAAACCTTGCATGCGGCCTCAGTAGACTATTGCTGTACACTTTGCTAATTGGGGATGTGCTTGGGTATGGCAATACTTTATTGGACTGTATATAAGAAAAGAATTTCACTGTGCGTTTGCACATGTGACAGGAAATACACCATTGACCAATAGGTTAGAAACGAATAGAAAAGTGAAATATTGTATAAATAGGAATAGACTACAGGATGCTAGTATATTGAGGGGTCTAAATGCATTTGTGTATGTTACAGGATCAACCATGCAGATACATCGCAATTATGTCAAACTGACAGGCCTGTAGTTACCTGATTTCTCCCTCCCCTCTCATAAATAAGCGAGTTAAAATATTTCTGTTCATAGCCACAGTGACTGGATCTGGAGGACTTAGGAAAAGGAAATGAAATAATCTCCAATTGCATCCTTTATTTCTTTTGTTATCTGAAAGTGGAAACCATCAGGAGCTGGAAATATATCTATCTCAAGTTCCGCTTTTTTCCCCCATTGCCATTTGCCTTTTATCTTTCCACAGATAGTTAACGGGGATGAAAAAGCTGTACTGTAGAACGCAGAGAATATGGGCTCCAGATGAGTATGGACTGCTTTAGGCTTGGATCTACGCCCAATTAAATAATGACGATGGGCTGCTGGGGTCCATAAATTCAATTCCACACAGACTAAGTATACATTAAATTATACATTAGAGCTAAATTAATATTACTTGCTGAAGTGTCAGAATGTGCTGCGTATGTATTCTATATAAAGAGTAAGCTGAACATATTTAAAGAAAACTAATTGACAGAAAGACCAGTAGTAGATAAGTTACTTAACTTGTTCTCTGTGTTAAAACAACAGTGTCTCCAACACTGAACTGTTATGTCTGCGGTCCATCTATTAACAGGGAGATGCAATGGACTTTTATATCAATCTGTCAAGATTCCAAAAAAAAGACATGTAACTATTTAAGTACATAAGTAGAACAGTTTCATAGGGTTTTTAAGTGTTTAACAGGAATACTTGGAAAGGAAGATAGTAAAAAAATAAGGCAGGTTGCAGTCAGAATTATAGGGCAATTCAGTGTAAAAGTAAAACCCGATCTGAGCAAAGCCCATGTAAAATCAGTCTGAGCAAAACACAAAGTGTTGGATGTACCCAGTGGGTCAGTGTCTGTGGAGGGTTGTAGATGTTGAAGATAGACACAAATTGCTTGAGTAACTCAGCGTGCCAGGCTGCATCTCTGGGGAAAAGGAACAGGTGACATTTCGGGTCCAGACTCTTCCTCAGACTGGGAGTCAGGGGAGAGAAACTAGAGGCATGTAACGGTATAGAACAAATCAGAGCCGGCACTGATGGCCAAGGATAGGTGGAGCCCACAATGGTCCATAATTGGCTGTGGAAGAGGTATTAACGAGGGGATATAAACAGTGAAACTAGCAAGATGATTAAGGTGGGGGAGGGACAGAGAGAGGGGGAATGCGATGGTTATTTGAAATTAGAGAGATCAATATTCATACCACTGATTTGTAAGCTCCAGCGATCTCCATGCCCTCGCATTATCTTACACACTAGCGACAATTTACAATTTTTACCAAAGCCAATTAACCTTCAAACCCGTATGTCTTTGGGGTGAATTTGGAGTGTGGGAAAAAACCGGAGCACCCGGTGAAAGCCCACACAGTCACAGGGAGAACGTCCAAACTGTGTACAGACAGCAACCGTAGTCAGGATTGAACCCGGGTCCCTGGCGCTGTCAGGCAGCAGCTCTATTACTGTGCCACCGTGCCTCCCGTGAGGTTCTGAGGTGCTGAGGTGGATTCCCAATTCTCAACCTCAATTCTGAGGTTGGTATTTCTTCTGGATATGTGGCATGCAGTAAGAATCATCGATATCTCCCTGTTGATCTTACGTGTACAATTATGTCCTGGCTTGCAATGCTCAAATTAATAGGAGCGACTCCAGCTACATAAAGAGTACCAGCAGCAGCAAGGGGCAGCACAGTGGCGCAGCAGTAGAGTTGCTGCCTTACAGCACTTACGAAGCCGGAGACCCAGGTTTAATCCCGACTTTGGGTGCTGTCTGTATGGAGTTTGTACGTTCTCCCCGTGACTTGCGTGGGTTTTCCCTGAGATCTTCAGTTTCCTCCCACACTCCAAAGCCGCTCAGTCTTGTAGGTTAATTGGCTTGGATTAATTGTAAATTGTTCCTATTGTGTGTAGGGTAGCGTTAATGTGCGGGGGATCGCTGGTTGGCGCGGACTCGGTGGGCCGAAGGGTCTGTTTCCACGCTGTATCTCTATTTAAAAAAAAACATTTAAATTGATGAAAGGAAAAATCAAAGGCAGCAAAAGAATCTGGAAGTGAAAAAAGCTGAAGAAATGTAAATAACACTGCAAATTCTTGTGGCTATTAATATCTGCAAACCTTTGCAATAAATGTAATGCAGAATTAAATCCAATTAAAATCCAATTCATTCTTGTTGCTCTGTCTTCTTATCAGAGGTTAAAGGTTTGAAATTGCTTCTTGATTGCATGCAATAAACATCTAATTATATGATATGTTCATGGTTTTCCAATTCTGAAATTCTGTTCCAATAGTCAAATTATAAAATCTAAGTTCAAGAATAACTCTATATTTAGTTTGTGATCTGGGCACGATCTGATTAAAAATAGTTAAAGAATAATTTCATGAAAATAATTCATTTAGGCTAAGTCCTGGTTAAAGTGCAAAATCAAACACACCACACTGCACAAAAGGCAGCCTCGTGCAAGATTTAATGGAGCAACCAAAATGTTAAAATATTAATAATTTGTTAAGCTATAACTGACTTCATTGTACGTAAAGGTAGAAACAAAAAGCTTGAGTAACTCGGCAGGTCAGTCGGCATCTCTGGAGAAAAGGAATTGGTGACGTTTCGGATCGAGACGCTTCTTCAGATTGAGAGTCAGGTGAAAAATGATGCTGCCTGACCTGCTGAGTTACTCCATCGTGTTGTGTCTATCTTCATTGTAGGCAACCTTGAATTATTATAAGCTTCATATATCTCTAGATTTTTGTATTTCTGTAGAATTAAATAATGTAGTTTATGTTATAAAAAATTTTTAAACAGCAGATCTAAATTGCTAGCAACATACAGTAAACCACAGGAACATGCTCTTCGGCCCATAACATCCGTGCCCAACATGGTGCCAAGTTACACTAATCCCTCACTGCCTGGGCCTGATCCATATTCAGGCAGGCAATGGAGGGCTATGGATAACAGGTGGGGCAATATCAGCAGAAGGAGGAACATAGCTAAAGCTTCAGATACATTCATGGCATTTAAAAGACGTTTGAATAGGCACCTGGATATGCAGGGAACGGAGGGATATGGGTTATGAGCAGGTAGATAAGTGTTGGTCTTGGCATCATGTTCGGTGGAAACATTGTGGGCCAAATGGCTTGTTCTTGTGCTATGTCCTATGTTCTATCAAGGACCCGATATCGGAACTGAGAGAGAGTGATAAACAGGTTAATCTTAAATGTGGAGAAAGAATGAATAGGATAAAGAGAATATTCTTGATAAGATGGGAAGGGTATTGCCATGGTGATAAACTGTGGAAGCTATGTAGATATAAGAACTACAGGTGCTGGTTAATGCACAACGTGCTGGAATAACTCAGCGGGTCAGGCGACGTAAGGATGGGTGACCTGGCTCAACATTAGCCGCTCACTCATGGAGAGCTGTATTGAAGTCTGCCAGTGGAAAGTTTAGAAGCAATGGGGATACATTTCAGAGGCGGCAAGATGAGACAGAGAGGGGCTGATATAGTGGGGTAGAGAGAAGTGCGTGGCTGTACGTTGTAGGAAAAGGGACAATAAAAGACAATATACTGTAACTTAAAGAATAAAACTCTATAGAGAGATCTGGTGGGACTGATAGCCAGAAAATACCGAGGGGACCACAGAAATTGGATTTTGTCCCAGGCAGTCACCTGTATTTGAGATACATTTGATATTATTATGAAAGAACCCAACCCAAAACGTCCCCAATTCCTTTTCTCCAGAGATGCTGCCTGACCCGTTGAGTTACTCCAGCACTTTGTGCCTATCTAAGGTGTTGAGGCTGACTGGTTAATAGCTTAATGAGAGAAGTTCCATAAAGAATCAAAAAAGATTCAAATCCATATTAGTAATCATATTGCAAGCCAAAATGTCATTGTTGGGCCATTCTAATTTGTAGTTCAATGGTTGCAACTTATTTTAATAATTTCTAAAACACTTGTCATGTGCCTGATATTATTTGTTAGCTAAATTCTAGGATGGAGAGGTAAATTTTAGAAAACCCTTTAATATTACATAGTGTACAAGTTAAGTGTTCAGTATTACTGTACGTCTATTAATTGTGCTCAGGTGAAATATTGTGCAAACCATGAGCCAATCCTTCAACTGCCTCTATGCAGCGGTTATCTAATAAATTCAATATGTGACAGATTTACACATAATAACCAGGATTACTCTGATTCTTACACCAAATTCAACAGCACGTACAGCCTTCGAACCTTGTTAGTAACAGATGTAGTTTCCTTGGAAATGTTCAGACTGTCTGACGCCCCAATGCCTCTCTTGGTAAAGCTTCATTCTTCATTGCAACATTCTTTCTTGCCCTGAGATGAAACCTTTGAAGAGACAGCAGACTGGTATTTATTTCTCTGTAAATTCTCATCAAGAATGTCCCCTCGGGCCAATTCTTTTCAACTGGTGATAATCAGTGAACTCTTCATTCTGGAGTCATTAATGCCTAACATTTTACAATTTTCAGTGTAAAAACAGTATGTCAGAACAACATACCAGGTAAATCTCTATCCTTTGCACAAAAAATTATTATTATAGCAATAATGATTTAAGATAAAATTAAGTATCAGGTTTTTTTTCTTGATTTCCTACCTATGCAACAGCACGTTACATTTATAAGGAACTTTGTTAATGCAGTAAAAGATCCCAAGTAAAGGAGTGATTTGGTCGCGCTGTCTATTGAAGTGCAGTTGAAAATGCACTTTGGATAGTGTGAAACATAGTACTTTTCTAATTGTTATCAGGTACACTGAGCAATGTCCAGTGTTAAGGAAAGACACAAAGTACTGCAGTAACTCAGCGGGTCAGGCAGTATCCCTGGAGAACACGGGTCGGTGGTTTCAGGTCGGGACCCTTCTTCAGACTCCTACACTGTTTCTACAAATTCCAGTATTAATCAGATTTGCACACCTGACTCAAATTTAGTATCAGATGTGCATCAATATGCGTCTGTCTGGAGTTTGCGTGCTCTCCCCATGACTAGGGTATTCTAGTATGCTCTGGTTTCCCAACAACATCTAAAATTCATGATGGTAGGTTCATTGGCTGTTGAATTGCCCCTATTGCAGGTGAGTGGCACAAAAATCAGGCTGGAGTTGATGAGCATGTGGGAGAGAGTAGAATAGAGGGAAATAAGTTTGGAAATGGGACTGATTGGAATAGTTTGAGAGCTGGTATTGACTTGCTCATAGACACAAAAAGCTGGAATAAAGGCCCTGTCCCACTTACGTGTCCTTGGCACGCAAATTACGCGACCTCGTCATCGCGTTGCGGTGCACATGAGCATCGTGTGGCTGTGCGGGGCTGGTCCCACTGAGAAGCACAGAGGGGTATGTAGTTGTGCGCGGTATCGCACGGCGCTCCGAGATTTTGTAGCGAACGAAATCTTCGCACGCCACTGGCCTGTCGCGTAACTGACGGCCAAAGTGGGACAGGCCCAAGACCCTGGCGTGACGCAACGTCTCACCTCCAACAGCAGCAGAAGCAGGCAAACGATCGTCGAGCTCGGCCTGGGGCTCATGGCCGTTGCGGTCTGGATCCGCCCCCACTTCTACTCCCAGAGCGGGGCCAAGAAAATTGAAGACAGACACAAAATGCTGGAGTAACTCAGCAGGACCATCAGCATCTCTGGAGAGAAGGAATGGGTGACGTTTCGGGTCAAGACCCTTCTTTCATGCTGCCGATCCCGCTGAGTTACTCCTGCATTTTGTGTTTATCTTCAAATGACTGCACGCGCTCCAGACGGTCGTGCGGACGCACGAAGTCGCGCGCGACCTTCGCGGGACTGTCGCACCTCAACGTGACCACGAAGTCGCGTAACTAGCGTGCCAAGGAAAGGTAAGTGGGACAGCGGCTTGACTCAGCAGGTCAGCCAGCATCTCCGGAGAAAAGGAATAGATGATGTTTCAGGTCGAGACTGAAGATGGGTCTCGGCACAAAACACCACCAAATCCTTTTCTCCAGAGATGCTGTCTGATCCGTTGACCCGCTGAGTTACTCCATCTTTTGTGTCTATCTTCGGTTTACCAGCATCTGCAGTTCATGCACATGCTAGCTTGATGAGCCATGTGGTCTTTTTCCATGTTGTAAGTAATGTTAAATAACATGCGACAAGAAACTAAACTCAATTCAATTCCACTGTAGATTTAAAATATCTCCTTCTGTGCTGTAACCATTCCAACCTACAACTCCCTCTTCCTAAATGTCCCAGAACTCTTTTCTGTGTTTTTGACCCTCTCTTCAGTCTTTTTCTGCCATTACAAAAATAAACTCCACAAGTGAACGTACATTTGAATCCAATCTTATAAATTCACCCATGAGGTGATGCATGCAACATGAAACTAATCAGCCTTAAGCACCTCTGTATCTATGCTCCGATATTGGCTTCTTCACTGGGAGGAGAAATTAAGTGGAAAACTGTTCATCTACAATACATGGAGCCTTGGAGGGTGATTTAAAACAACAATTATATGTTTTTCATTTTATTAATGTTCTGGAGCAAATTATGTACATAATTGAAGCAGATCCCAATTAAAAAAATGTACCATGTGCAGTCTTTGTTCACTCAAACTAATGTGAAAGAGAACGAGATTTTGTACTGAATTAATAACAGTCATTATTTAACTTTTATTGTAGAAATGCAAGCAATGAAAAACAAGATAACTATGAAGCAGAAAATGAAGATAAATGAAGTGCAATAGGTCCCAGTTAGTTTTCTTGGGAATGCATATGAAGCAAATCAGGTTTGAATAATACAAAGCATATTTATCTAAAACAAGCCTGATCAGTATTAGAAGCAGATTACTGGAGTAACTCATCGGGTCAGGTAGCATCACTGGTGAAAAAAGATGGGTGATGTTTTGGGTCAGAACCCTTCTTCAGACTGAAAGTAGAGTTGTGGCAGATTTGCAGTATTTTGGACTGGAGACCCAGATTCAATCTTGACTAGATAGAGTCATAGATTCATGGAGTCATACAGCGTGGAAACAGGCCCTTCGGCCCAACTTGCTCACATAAGCCAACATATCCCAGCTACATTAGTCCCACCTGCCCGGGTTTGGCCCATATCCCTCTAAATCTGCCCTATTCATGTACCTGGCTAAATGCTTCTTAAATGTTGTGATGGTGCCTGGCTCAACTACCACCTTCAGCAGTCCGTTCCATACACCCAACACCCTTTGTGTGAAAAGGGTCACCCTCAGATTCCTATTAATTTTTTCCCACTCACCTAATTGGTTTTAAAGAATTTTACAAAGAATAAAAATGGCAAAGAAGACATATTTTCCAAAATATTTCAGCAACTTATTATTTAACAATAAAAAACAGATTGCATTGACCCTCAATGGGAAGTCAACAACAATTTAACATTTGCAATGCTCTTTCAGTTATGTTTGTTCTGAGTTTATTAGGACATGTAGCTACAGTGATAGCTATGGAAATATATCAAAACATAGACCAATAGATACACAGGCAGAGAGATAAGTAAACATGTTAAATGTTGTGAAACCCAATGAGCATGATGTCAGTGAAAAGAATGTTACAGGAATGTCACAACTGAGTGGATAATAACAGTTATTATAAGATTATTGATGGTATATTTGACACCAGGAATTCCTAATCAAAGCAATACACATTAGAGCGAATCCCAGTTTGCTTTCACCATGGAATAGATTGAGACACCTTCATGGAACCCAAGGCAAAAATCTTGCTGATAATTTACTTATTCTGGGCGTTATGACAGGTTTATTTTTTGAAAAGAAAATATCTGCAGAAAACAGGAAGGAACAGCATTGTGTAGGAAGGAACTGCAGATGCCGGTTTGCACTAAAGATAGACACAAACTGCTGGAGTAACTCAGCGGGACGGGCAGACAGTGAGAACATAAGCAAAAGAATGTAGGAGCTGTGGAATGTAGAGACACCCTAGGAGAAAAAATAAGCAAGTTGAGCGAACATGAACCTAATCATAATCTTAACCACTGATGCCTACAAAAAGCAACGTGCTTAAAGTTGTAAAATTCAGTGTTAAGTCTGGAAGGCTTGCAAAGTGCACAGATTGAAGGTAAGATGCTGTTCCTCAAGCTTAGGTTTTACCAACAACATTGCAACAACATTATAGATGATTGGGTTAATAGGATAGTGGCATCAAACTTCATCAAGAGAAGCTATACGACAATATCCTCCCAACACTACACCCCCATTTTAATACATCTTAAAACCAAGCTAGTGTTTGAGTTACATGATAGTGGCATAGACTATCCTGTCTGCCCGTCCCGCTGAGTTACTCCAGCATTTTGGCTGTTAATCTCTTTAGGAGAACAAGATTGTTTTTCATATTCATCAAGGTGATACTGTTTATGTTCAACTTTCTTGTATCAGAGAAACAATTGTCGGTGCAGAAATGATGAGCAAAATGCAGAAAGTAAACAAGTCGATACAGCAAAGATAGACACAAAGTGCTGGAATCACTCAGCGGGTCAGGCAACATCTCTGGAGAAAATGGAATAGTTGACGGGGTCCTCACCCGAAACATCACCAGTCCTTTTTCTCCAGAGATGCTGCCTGACTCGCTGAGTTACTCCAGAACTTTGTGTCTATCTTTGGTATAAACCAGCATCTGGAGTTCTTTGTTTCTACAGATAGACACAAAATGCTGGAGTAACTCAAAGGGATAGGCAGCATCTCTGGAGAGAAGGAATGGGTGATGTTTCGGGTTGAGAATCTTCTTCAGATTGAAGGGTCTCGACCTGAAACGTTACCCATTCCTTCTCTCCAGAGTTACTCCAGCATTTTGTGTAACTCCAGAGTTACTCCAGATTTAAACCAGCATCTGCAGTTCCTTCCTAAACTCTTTGTGTCTACATGTGGATACAGCAAGCGGTTATAAAGTCAAAATCTGTTATTGCAAGAAGTTGGGAGTATAAGAGTAAGAAAATCTTATTGAAATTGGCCATTGCTTTAGTGCGACCACATTTGCAGTTTTGCAGTCTGTTTCTAAGGAAGTTTATATTTGGCTGAGGGTGTAGAATTTCAGGGGAGTTATCCTATAATTAGAGATTGAGAACGATTAATTGAAAATAAATGAAACGCTGAACTGATCTCATTGAAACATAATCTGAAAAGGATTGATAGGTTGTATGCTGAGAGGTTTTTTTCTCCCACTGGGCAATTTAGAAATAAGTGGCATAAAAATCATTCTGTGCCTGGTATGCACTGCCAATGGGTGTTTGAGGCAGAAACTATAGAGGCATTTAAAAGACATTTGGATAGGCATATGGATATGCAGGGAATGGATGGATATGGATCCGGTGCATATAGATATGTGTTGGCCATTATGTTCAGCACAGACATTGAGAGCCAAAGGGCCCATCCCTGTTCTGTACTGTTCTATGATCTATGGTCTATAAGGGAAGATCGTTTGGATGAGGAGTTGGGAATAATTTATTTACTTGGGATAGTTGCGAATCTTTGAAATTCCCTACTGCAGAAGATTGCGGTATATTCATAACTGAGATGAGGTGACTTTTGGGGGAAAGCAAATCAAAGCAAATCCAGCAGGATTATGGGCCAAAGATTGTTCACGAAAATCAAAAATAAAATGCAATAATTTCTGACAGAGGAACACACACCCAAAGCATTGACTGTCTTTGTCTCCACAGATGCTGCCTGGCCTGCTGAGTTTTCCCCACGTATTTTCTGTTTTTATTGAGGAAATGTCACGGTCTTATTGATTGTTGATGAAGGCCATGGAAACAACTCTACCTCTATTTATCACCTCCTATTACTCTCTCGCCGTTGTTATTGGTGTTGGTTTATTATTGTCACGTGTATCGGGATACACTGAAAAACTTTAGCAATCATTTGGGATCAAAGTTGACTCTAGGTCTGTGATTTCTGTGGAGACAGATGATATCAATGTGGGAACTTCAGTCAACTCTGCTGCAGGTGGGCAGGGGCGGGGGGGCTTGCTGGGGAGGAGTGGGTGAGTCAATGGTTGGGAAGTAGTGTGGTCCTTTCCCAATCAATGGGCTTGACGTTTTCAGTACCATCCAAAATCTATCCCCCCCTTTCATGTCACGGATCAAAGATTGCCACGAGTTTGTGGAGATGTCACACTCTTTTGAGGAGCTTTTAAGAACATTTTTGAACTGCTTCCTCTGTCTACCTGATAATCTCTCGTCATGACAGGTGCAGATTAATGTATCTGAATTTGGAGTCTGATTCCTGATATGCACCATCAATATCCTTGTGTTCACCAACATCCAGAAACTTAAGTCTGAAGAAATATCTCGACCTGAAACGTCACCCATTCTCACCAGAGAAGTTGCCTGTCTCGCTGAGTTACTCCAACATTTTGTGTCCATCTTCGATTTAAACCGCATCTGCAGTTCTTTCCTACACTTAACCAGAAACTTAAGGCAGACACAAAAACCTGGAGTAACTCAGCAGGTCAGGCTGCATCTCTGGAGAAAAGGAATAGGTGACGTTTTAGGTCGAAACCGGAAACTCAGAAACTCAACCTCAGAAACTGAGAATCTGCAGCCAGAAACCCTTCTGGATCTGCCAATTAAATATAGTGGTTGCAACAGCAGTGTGGAACCGAGATATCCTGAATTTTCACTTACCTCCGAATGTAGTCAATGCCTACTATGTTCTGTTGTGCTGAAGCAAAGCAAGAATTTCATTATCCTATCAGGGACGCATGACAATAAACTCACTTGAACGTGAACACTTGAATATCCAAGAGTCTTTCCACTATCAACAAGGCACGTCAATGAACTATCCTCCACTTGCCGGGTTGAGTGCTCCTCCAGAACACTCGAGAATCTCAACACCATCCTCGGACAAACCTTCTTGATTAGCATTCCACAAGCCAGTGTAGGCTGGAGTAACTCAGCGGGTCAGGCAGCATCTCTGGAGAAAAGGAATAGGTGATATTTTGGGTCGAGACCCTTCTTCAGACTGAGAGTCAGGGGAAAGGAGAACATGAGATATAGACAGTACTTGGAGGAATGAATGGAAGATATGCAAATAGCAACGATAATCAAGGAAATGTGGGGCATACATGTTACAAGGGAACAGGTTCAAGGATTTGACTAGTAGAACAGAAAAAGGCTCCCTCATCTGTTTAGTTACAAATCAGATTTATTGGCAAGAGAGAACAAAAACAATACTTGTCTTGGTATGCGCGGGGTCCATTTTACAGCAGCAAACCTCTCTCTCTCTCTCTCTCTGACTTTGTCCACGGCGCTGATCGCGACTCAGGCCGTCAGTGAATCCCTCTTGTACGTAAACTAACTTATGGCTTCCTGGCACCCGCCTTTATACAAGTAAGAAATCAGCCATTAAAATAACCACCAGTAAGTCCTGGCTAATAACGCTGCTCCCAAATTCAAACTATAACCAATGGCAGGGGACTGCATCCGAGCAAGGTCCCTCCCCCCCTTTGGGAACAAAGCGCAGACTGGCAGGTAAAGCAATACACAGAGCTACGGACTTTGCGTGCAGTTTAAACAGAGCGCTGTCATCTTAGCACGTGGGAATTTAAACAAAGAGCTGTCGTCTGCAGCGCTATGGGTTCTAAATATAGTGCTACCGGCCACAGCGCTATGGGTCACAGACTGTTCGGGCAAAATACTCGTATAACAACACAATAGGCCATCGTTGGCTGTAGGATAGTTGACAATGAGTATACAGTTAGAGGAACTCAACAGGAAGACAATAAAACTAGTATGATGACTAGGTGGGGAACTAGGATAGGGTGGGAATCAATATTCATACAGCTGGGTTATAAGCTGCCAAAGCGAAATATGAGACGCTGTTCCTCCAATTGACATTCAATTGAATTGAGTTACTCCAGCCTATTGTGTCTGTTTTCAGTTTTTCTTTCTTTCTTTTTTCTTTAAAATCTTTTTATTCGTTTTTTTCAAAAGCAAAAACAAAACAAAAAAAAGTGATAAACAATTATATTGATACATAGGGATCACGGCTACATTAATGGCAGGTATAACCTAAATATGAGTCCAGTGTCAAAATACACATTGAATATGGATCATCCGGTCTCTATGTAAATATAGTTAAGTGTTTATAAGAGAACTTATTTGTATAAAAACAAAAAGATAAAAAGGAAAAAAAAAGAAAAAAAGAGAAAAAACAAAACCCCCCTAACCTAAAAAAAAAAGCAAAACAGAATCTGGGCTGCAAAGTATTTCAACAATTTAAGTCCCTGTTCGTCGTCAAGTCCGTTCCACCGTATAAAGGTAAAATAATTATTTGAACAGTTGGAGAGGGGACAATTTATGTCGTATGAAAATGTTGAGTAAATCTTCCCCAAGTCCTATCAAATTTAACCAAGGGTTCAACAATGTCACTCCTAATTTTTTGTAATTTAAGCATGATATCATTTCAGAGTTCCAATGGAGTGTGGTCGGATGATTAGAGTCTTTCCATTTAAATAAAATAGATCTTCTGGCAATTAATGTGGTAAAAGCATTCAGCCAATGGGCGGAACGTGACAAATGAATAGAATCTGGTAGCCCAAAAATTGCAGTAATAGGATGAGGTTGTAAATCAATACCTAAAACTACAGAAATAGTATCAAAAATGTATTTCCAATACTTTTCCAAAAGTGGGCAGGACCAAAACATATGAGTCAATGAGGCCATTTCAGAATTACATCTGTCACAGGTAGGATTTATATGACTGTAAAAACAAGTTAACTTATCTTTTGACATATGAGCTCTGTGAACCACCTTGAATTGTATCAAAGCGTGTCTTACACACATTGAGGAAGTATTAACTAATTGAAGAATCTTCTCCCATTTCTCTATAGATAAAGAAATTTGAAGTTCTCTTTCCCAGTCATTCTTAATTTTATCAAATGTATCTTTTTTTAATTTCAAAATCAACTCATAAGTAGTCGTTATTAAGCCCTTCTGATAAGGGTTCAAATGTTAAAAAAAAATCCAAGATATCGGTTTGATGTGGTAACGGAAAAGAGCGTAGAGTAGCCCTCAAAAAATGTCTAATTTGTAAATATCTGAAGAAATGTGAGCTAGGTCAATTATATTTATTGGAGAGTTGTTCAAAACACATAAAACAACCATCCGAAAACAAATCACGAAAAGCTACTAATCCCTTCCTCTTCCATAACAGAAAGGCTTGATCAGTACTAGAAGGTTGGAAGAACAAAATAGATATGATAGGACTCGATAAAATAAAATAATTCAATCCAAAAAACTTACGAAATTGAAACCATATTCGGAGTGTATGTCTTATTATTGGGTTAATCAAATATTTATTCAATCTCGTAATTGTAAATTGTAAAAGGTAATGAGGCCCCTAGATTAGAAGCCAAAGATAGCCCTTGCATAGAATCACATTCAAAATGTATCCATCCTGGTCATTGGGTATCTTCTAAATCATTTGTCCACAACGTTAGATAGCGAGCATTAACTGCCCAATAGTAGAATCTAAGGTTCGGCAATGCCAAACCACCATCTTTTTTTGATTTTCTCTTAGTCTGGAATTTTTATTCTGCCATATATATAAGGAAATTTTGGAGTTAATAATATCAAAAAAAGATTTAGCAATAACAATTGGTATCGTCTGAAATAAATATAAAAATTTAGCTAAGATAAACATTTTAATAGCATTGATTCAGCCTATTAAAGATAAGGACATTGGTGACCATTTAGTGAACTGTTGTTTGATATGGTCAATTAAAGGCGTAAAATTGGCTTTAAATAAATCCTTGTGTTTCTTGGTAATCTTAATGCCTAAATAAGTAAAACATTCGGTAGTCAATCTAAATGGAAACTGTCTGTAATTCGGAACTAGGTTGTTTAATGGAAAAGGTCACTCTTAGTAAGATTTAGTTTATAACCAGAAAAACGACTAAATTGATTAAGTAGAGCTACTATTGCCGGAATAGATTTCTCAGGGTTAGAGATGAATAATAACAGATCATCTGCATAAAGAGATAGCTTATATGTCTTATTCCCACGGACAATACCAGAAATATTAGGGGATTTCCTATTAGCGTTGGCCAAAGGTTCCAAAGCGATATCAAATAGTAAAGGACTTAAAGGACAGCCCTGTCTAGTACCTCGAAAGAGCCTGAAAAAGGGGGATCTCTGATTATTGGTAAGTACGGAAGCCTGAGGTATATGCTATATCAGCTTGATCCAATAAATACATTTTGGACCAATCTTAAATTTTTCAAGTGTATTGAATAAGTATTCCCATCCTACTCCATCAAACACCTTCTCAGTATCAAGGGAAATGACACATTCTGAAGTTTTATTTGACGTTGTATATACAATATTCATTAATCTCCTAACGTTAAAGTATGAGTAACGATTTTTAATAAAACCTGTCTGATCTTCAGAAATAATTTGCGGTAAAATATTTTCCAATCTCATAGTTAATATTTTGGAAAGAATTTTGGAATCTACATTTAACAGTGATATAGGTCTATATGATGTCACTTCAATAGGATCTTTATCTTTTTTAAGAATTAAAAAAATAGATGCTTTATAAAAAGATTGTGGTAATCTATTCATTTCAAAAGGCTTCTTTAAAAACCTTGCATAGCCAGGGAGACAGTAAACTTGAGAAATACTTTAAAAATTCCACTGTAAACCCATCTACAGGAGCTTTACAAGAATTCATCGAAAGAATTGCTTTCTGTATTTCTTCCCCCATGATGAGTTTGTCTAACAACAGAGACTCAAAGTGGTAATTTTGGCAAGTTCTAAACGAATCAACAATAACACTTATACCAAAAACAAATAAGGATCTTGAGGACCCAGGTTCATATAGAGCAATTGCTCTCTTAAACACTCATAAAATATTAACTAAAATTTTAGCTCATAGATTAAGTTTAGTGATAAAATTTAGTGATAAAAGTTTAGTCATAAATTAATACACCCCAATCAAATATGTTTTATTCCAAAACGTTATTCATTTTATAATCTGAGACGATTATTTAACATTATATATTCAAATAAAATAGCTAATGCAGATTTAGCAGTAATCTCATTAGACGCTGAAAAAGCATTTGATCAGGTGTAATAGCCCTATTTATTTTCAGTGATGGAAAATTTTCAACTGGCCGAGAAGTTGTGCACATGGATTAAGCTTTTATATACTAACCCAACAGCTAGAATATTGACAAAGCAAATGTTATCACCTAAATTTAATTTATCTAGAAGTTGTAGACAAGGATGCCCATTATCTCTGTTATTATTCGCCCTTGCTATTGAACCACTTGCAGAAAGTGTTATGTACTAAATACTAAAGATATAGTTAATAACATTTCTTTACATGCAGATGATGTATTACTATACATTACAAATCCAGAAACCAGCATTCCAAACTTGTTCAATCTTATAACTCAATTTGGCTCATTTTCGGGATATAGAATTAATTGGAACAAAAGTGAAATTATGCCAATAACGGAACTTAACCTATATACATTGCAACAATCTCCTTTTAAAATAGTCAACGAAAAATTTAAATATCTAGGAATTTATGTGACTAAGAAATATACTTCTTCATTTCAATTAAATTTTCCGCCTTTACCTAATAAACTGCATAAGAATATTCAGTATTGGAAAACACTTCCCATCTCAATGCTCGGTATATTATGCCATTAATTCCATAAAAATGATTTTTCTTCCGCAATTCCTGTACCTTTTTCAACCAATCCTGATATATCTTTTAAGTTGATTCTATTGTCACAAGTTTTATTTGGGATTATAAGAACCATAGAATAATTAAAAAAACATTTATGTAAATCCAAGACGAATGGAGGATTCATTTTACCGAATTTTTAATTTTACTTTTGGGCAGTTAATATTAAAAATATGAACTTCTGGTTGGAAGATATGGATCAGCATCCAGACTGGTTAAAGATGGAAAAGGAAGATTGTTTGCCTTTTGAAATTGGCTCAATTTTGTCAGCTCCCACAAAACTGATTAAAACAACCTATAGTGAAAATCCTATAATATATAGTGGTATACGAATTCGGAAACAATTAAAAAAGACTTTAAAATTGGATAATTTATCACTCTTTCTCCCCATTGTAAATAATCCTTCATTTAAACCCTCTGTGTTGGATAGCGGTTTTATACAATGGAAAAATTATGGAATTAAAAAGGTGGGACATCTTTATAGAAAGGTATTTTTCTTTCATTTCAAGAGTTACAACAGAATTATGGACTACATTCAAATATTTTGTTTAGATATTTACAATTTAGAGATTATGTTAAATCACATACACAAGAATATAGAACTAGAGAGCCAGAGATGCTTGATGAATGTTTGAATAAACATCCTAATACAGATAAATTAATATCTTATATTTATAATACTCTTTTAGATAGTGAGGTCCCGTTGATGGAATTATATAAACAAGCATGGGAAAATGAATTAGCTCAACCTATAAAGAAAGATATTTGGGATGAAAGTCTACAACATATACATCAATGCTTGTTAAATTCCAGACATTCTTTATAACAGTTTAAAGTACTACATAGACTGCAATACTCTAAAACAAAATTAAATAGAATTTTTCCAAATATCTCCCCTATCTGAGACAAATGTCATTTTTCAGAGGCTAATTTAGCTCATACTTTTGTAAATTGTATAAAAATTAAAAATTTCTGGACGGATATTTTTAAATTATTTCTGAAGTTATTAATATCCAATTGGATCCCGACCCAAAACTAATAATATTAGGAATATCAGAACAAAGCCTAAAACTTACAACAAGCCAAAGAAATTTCCTTGATTATAGTATAATAATTGGGAAAAAATTTATATTAATATTTTGGAAAAACCCAACAATCCCCCACAATTAAAATGTGGATTAAGGAGATGTCGGAGACCTTACATTTGGAAAAAATTAGACTTGTCTTAATTGACAAACCTGAATTATTTGCTAGAATATTGTCTCCATTTATTGATTTTCTGAAAGGGTAAATTGGTGCAGCACGAAAGCCTGACTGAAACTTGAATCCAAGATTAGATGAATAGTTACATTTTATAATCTATGGACCTATCTCCAAAGCTGTATTATTGGTAACTTATTCTATTTTTTAATCTTTTTTTTCCTTTCTTTCTATCTATAAAAAAACAAACAAATAGAAGCTGTGTTAATATGTAATTGATAAACGAGGGCCCCAGCTATATTGATAGCTGGGATCCCAGCTGTTAACAATATGTAATTGATAAACAAAATGTGTTTTGATTACGATATGTATATGCTTCTAATAAAAATATGATATGAAATAAAAAAATTAAATATTGTTATTATTATTTTTAAATTGGCAAGTTCAGTTTCTTTAAAAACTCATGTATTATATTGGAATCAGTAGGAAATTCTGATTGGTATTAGGAAGTATTAAGAGGTATAAAATTCCTGAAAGTATATATTAATTTCATCATGGTCTACAGTCAATGTACCATCCCGTTTACTCAAGTTAGTAATCTGACACAGCTTTCAACTGATTGGTGAGTAATTTACCAGATTTTTTGCCATGTATATAAAATTGACTTTTGGTTTTAAGTAACTGATTCTCAATCGGTGATACTAATAATAAATCATGTCTCAATTGAAGTTCAACTCTATTCTTATAGAGCTCTAGACTAGGAGCATTTGAATATTTTTTATCAATTTCTTTAATCTCATCAGCCAATATGTGTATTTTATTTTGAGTTTGTTTTTTTAACCCCGCGGAGTATGAAATAATATGTCCTTTATATATGCTTTAAAAGCATCCCAGACTACACCATTGGATATTTCTTCAGTAGAATTTTTTTAAATTACAATTTAAAAAAAAATTAATTTATTAGAAGTACAGTAAATTACATCAATACACGTCCCGTATATATTATTACATTTATTTTACCCCTTCATTTTTTAAAGCTATTAAAAAAGGATAGAAATTGAGAAAACAGATAAAGTGAGGGAGAATTGTAAAAGTGAAGGAGCGTGACGAAAGGAAAGAAGAAAGACCCCTTAGTCGAGGAATTAGAAAAAAGAAATTAAGAGATAGGCCCTAGAAAAGATGAAAGAGAAAGAAGAAAAAAGGAAAAGACAGTTGCTCTATTATAAACATCACGCAAAAGGAATATACCAACTTGACAATTTTTCATCCCCCTTTACCAGGACCTGCCACCGGTGCCTTTTTAAAGTACTATTGCACCTTATCCTTGCAGTAAGTCTATAAATGCAGACCACGTCCTATAAAAACGATCAGATTTTCCTGCCAGGCGGAGTCTCATATCTTCCAGGTGTAGTGTTTCAAACATAGTTGAAATCCACATATTTATTATTGGTATAGGAGCGTTTTTCCAAAATTTTAAAATAAGCTTTTTTCCAGTTCGTAACCCATATTCAAATAGGTTCTTTTGAAACACATTTAGTTCAGGGCTACCTTCCGTTGTTCCAAAGATAATCCATTCTGCTTTTGGTATCAGTTTTATTTGAAATAATTTTGTGAAGATTTCAAAGATTTCAGTCCAGAATTTTTGAATTTTTATACAAAAAACAAATGAATGTGCCATAGTAGCTTCTTGAGACTGGCATTTATCACAGATAGGCGATACATTGCGAAAAAGTTTACTTATTTTGGTTTTTGAATAGTACAATCTGTGTAAAATTTTAAATTGGATTAAAGTGTGTCTTACATTAATTGAACATTTGTGCACATTTATTAAATGTTCATTCCACCTCTCTTTTGAAATTTTAATAGCTAATTCTTGTTCCCAGTCTCTTCTAATACCTTCGGTTGTTGGTATTTCTACATTTAAAATAATCTAATATAAATATGATATTAAATTTGCTGATTCAGCTTTTGTCTTCATTGCTTCATCCAGTAGATCTAATGGCATGTTGTAATAATATTGTGCATATTTTTTCAGATAGTCACATATTTGAAAATATTTTAAATATTATTTTTCCCAGATTATATTTTAATTGTAATTGTTTGAATGATAGTAATTTTCCAGTTTCATACAATTTTCATACAAGTCTCCGAGTGTTTTAATTCCTATTCTTTCCCATTGTATAAATGATTTGTCTATAATTGAGGGTTTAAACAAAGGGTTATTAACTATTGGAAATAAGAGATAAGAGCGATAGATTTCTTAATTTTTAATTATATTTTATTTGTTTCCAAGTTTTGATTGTACTATGTATAATTGGGTTTTTGTTATAGTTTGTATTGTTCAACTTCATTGGTGAGAGGAGGATCGCTCCAATATTACAAGGGGAACAGTAGGATTTGTTAAGAAGAAAAAAGCAATCTGATCTTTAATAAAATTAACAACATTTAGATCTTGAAGCAAAGAAGCATTAAATCGCCATTGTTTAGCATTAAACTTGGGATCAGGTAGTTTAATTGATAGTTTCAATGGTGCATGATCAGAAATAGCAATTGCATCATACTCACATGCAGTGACCGATGAAACTAGCCGAGAATCTATTATACAGTACTCAATCCTAGAGTAACTATGATATACATGAGAGAAAAAAGAAAATAATTTGTCATTTGGGTGTAAGAATCTCCAGACTTCTAACATTCCATAATCAAGTAAAAAAGAATTAATAAAACTAGCTGATTTATTTGGAAGCACCAGATCAGATGCAGATCTGTCCATCGAGGGTTCAAACAGCAGTTAAAATCTCCACCCATTATTAAAAGATGTTCATTTAAATTAGGAAAGGATGCGATTAACTGTTTAAAAAACTCAGGGTAATCAATATTTGGTGCATAAACATTCACCATAACAACTTTTTGGTTATGAAGAACAGGTAATCACCAAAAATCTACCATATGGATCAGAAATAGTTTCATAATGAACAAACAAAATTGAGGAGTCAATGAAAATAGAGACTCCTTTTACCTTAGCCTGTGAATTTCAATGAAACTGCTGTCCTCTCCAAAACTTTAAAAATCGTTGATTGTCACCTTTCCTTACATGAATTTCCTGAACAAAGATAATCTGAGCATTTAGTTTATGAAGCACTTTTTTAAAAAATTCCTCTTAATGGGATGGTTCAAACCATTCACATTCCATGAAAGGAAGTTAATAACTGTATCCATATTGTTTGTAAAAATCATGTGGAATGTAAAGGGTTAATTTCTTACAGCATAACAGTTTATGATACTGGAAGGAGCCAGAAGTGATGACAGTTCAGACATTTTTATAGTTTAAATTCTGCCCAGATGGAAAAAAAACTAAGCTAGAAGTGAAAGAACCCCCCCCCCCCCACACCCATGCAAAGCCCAAAACTGAACAATAGACAGTCAGTATGCTACAGAATCCATTCCCTACTCCCATCTCTCCTAATGACAGCACCCAACGTAAAAAGAAGGCATATTTACCACTCACTAGCCAAAACTAAATTAATGTTATGGTTAGCAAGTGCATGTTACTGTGGAACACAAGAGCTACTTCATATTATTTATCCAAGGTCAAAATATGAATAACAAGAACTATTTCACTTTGTTTGTCTAAAGACAGGGGGAAAAAATTCCTTTGATTTGAAAAATAGAAAAACTAACAAAGAAGATCTTAAAATTAATATATAATACCATTACATTAAATTAACAGTATATTAGAGAAGGTAAACTTCTAAAAAGTAAATTAAAGAACAACTCATCCAATTAAATTCTTAATCATTTACAAAACGATATATTGTCAAAATAGGAACAGTAAATCTCCAATTGTAACTTAATCAGCTATCAGTAGCTCCCCATCATGGCTTCACCCCCATAAGCCTCCAGAAAGCTGGAAGCATCTTGAGGATTGTTAAAAAATCGGTTGTTACCATTAAAGAGTTGTATACGCAGTCTAGCTGGACAAAGTAAGGCAGGGCGCAACTTTTTCTTAAACAACTCAGACATTACATTATGGAAAGACTTTCGCAATTCCATAAACTCACGGCTGTAATCAGGAAAAAACCGAAACTTGCATACTTCATATTCAACCATGTACAACGTTTTTGCTGCTTGGAGGCTATTCTCCTTCATCTGCAAGAAGTGAAACCGAACGATCAAATGTCTAGGTTCATCTTGGGGACCAGATTTCTTCCCGATCCTGTGTGCGTTATCCAAAATTGGAAGATTTTCATAGTGCTCAGTGTTGAAAGTCTCCTTTATCATTTTAGAGGCATATTTTATAACATTACCCCCTTCTTGACCTTCCGGCAAACCAACTATTCGCAAATTAAGTCGATGGCTTCTGTTTTCCAGATCCATATTTTTAATCTTGTATTGCTGGAGTGCCCAAGTATTTTCATTCATTTTCCGTTCCAGTTTTTCAATCTTCAAATCTCTTTCCTGACCTAAGGTTCACAAGTTAGCAATTTATTCCTTCTGTTCACGAGATTCATCTTGTAACATAATCAGCTTGTCTTCCTTCAATTTGCTCGAAATTCCTTTAACCATTTCTTCCAAACTGCAAAACCTTGTTTTCATTTCATTTTTCAGTTCATCGTTCATTTTTGATATTGCTTCAAGGATACCAGAGTCAGAAGCTGCGCCTTCCCCACGCTCCTTCCTTGGAGAAGCTCTTTTCCCTCTTGTCTCCATCCTTTACACGATTGAAGCATATAAACGTGTTATCCACATTTAAGAAAAGTTAGAGCGTGCCTTGAAATCAAGTAATAAGAAGTAACATTGAAAGAGTAGTAAGCAAGAAGTTAAAAGTTAAGGGAACAAACGAAATTGTAACCTTTACAGCATGCTGCCACTAGGAGTTTTCAGTTTTAACCAGCATCTGCAGTTCCTCCCTACACATCCTGTAAACATTCAAGCCATTTATCACTATAGCACTTTGAATCCTGTGTATACCATCAACAATAGACACTGCAGTTATTCACTTAGTCTACTCTGGCAGAACTGTTGAGAAAGATTGAATGAAACAGGAAGAAAATAATATTCTTTATCACATGTTTTCCATATGTGTCATCAATGGGCTGCATCAGTGAGGGGAGGGAAGCTGAATACAGAGGTGTAGTCAACGACTTTGTTGAGTGGTGTGGGCTGAATCACCAGCAGCTCAACACTGACAAGACTAATGAGTTAGTGGTGGACTGTAGGAGGAGATGAACACCCCTGACCTATGTCTCCATCAATGGTGTGGATATGCAGTTTACCAGGGAGTACAAATACCTTGGAGTGTACCTGGACAGTAAAGTGGACTGGTCTGGGAATGCTGAGGCTCTGTACAAGAAGGGACAGAGCCAGCTGTACTTGTTGAGAAGGCTCCGCTCCTTCAATGTCTGCAGTAAGGTGCTGCAGATGTTCTACAATCGGTGGTAGCCAGTGCCATATTCTTCGCTGTCATGTGCTGGGGCACCAGAGTAAAGGCCGCAGATGCCAATAGGATTAACAAACTCATCAGGAAGGCTGGCTCTGTCCTGGGGGCGGAATTTGATTCATGGGAGGTGGTCTTGGAGGGGAGGATGCTCCTCAAACTGCAGAGCATCTTGGACAATACAGTTCACCCCCTCCATGTCACACTGGTCAGCTTGAGGAGTACCTTCAGCAGCAGACTGGTTCCACCAAGATGCAGCACAGAACGCCACAGGAGATCCTTCTTCCCTGTGGCTATCTAACTGTACAACTCCTCCCCCTTCTGTCGTGGGGTAGACTGACTCCACTCCCACCCCCCCCCCCCCCCCCACACCCCCTCCACACCCAATGTTTGCACATCCCAATCCTCTCCACTCGTCACTTTAATTTCATGTTTCATGCACCTTATGTTTTATGACTGTTGGCAGTCCAATTTCCCACCTGTTTCTACAAATAAGTTGTAGACTGAATTTGTTGTGTCATGGAATGACCACGAGGTGAATGGTGTTTTTTAACCAGTTTAGCTGAGTTTAGTTTAGAGATACAGCATAGAAACACCCGTACAATAGATAATAGGTGCTGGAGGAGGCCATTCAGCCCTTCGAGCCAGCACCGCCATTCAATGTGATCATGGCTGATCATCCCCAATCAGTACCCCGTTCCTGTCTTCTCCCCGTATCCCCTGACTCCGCTATATTTAGGATAGGATACCATTCTATCCTACACACTGGGGACAATGCAGTCTGTAGGATAGAACAACCGCAGTGTTTTCTGTTTTTCGTTCCACATGACAAAACAAAAACGGTGTGACAGCGTGTGCGTCCCCCCCCCCCCCCCCCCCCCCACCAGTGTGCCTCCGAGTAATGCACACTGCAAAGATGTACAGGCCTGCAATCCAACTGGCCCCACCGTGAGCAGCCAGCAGATCCACAGCCCCACAGTGCCACAGACCCGGGTCTGACCCCAGTTCACCAGCTCCACCCCACACACTGGGGACGAATCACAGTGTATAGGAAGGAACTGTAGCTGCTGGTTTAAGAGGAGGATAGACACAAAATGCTGGAGTAACTCAGTGGGACAGGCAGCATCTCTGGAGAGAAGGAATGGGTGACGTTTCGAGTCGAGCCCCTTCTTCAGACTGATGTCAGGGGAGAGGGAGATATATAGATAAGGAAGAGTAAGGTGTGAAAACAGAACAAAGGGGAAAGGAGTTCAAGGAAAATATAGAATAGGTCATTGTTAGCTGGGAGAAGGTAACAACAAAGCAAACAGAGATAGTCGGACACAGTCAGACTGGTAAAAGCAGCAGATCGACTGTCGCTACCTATAATCTGGGCTGGGTCCGAACTGGGAGGTGTGGAACCGGAGATGGAATCCCTGAAGTAGAAGATGCAGGGTAGAACCAGTGCACCCGACCACTGTTTATTGTGTAGTGTATGTTTATCGGCTGTTTTTCCAATAGTACTGTTCATATTAAGCCCCTTATTCAGATATAACGGACAATCAGTAATAACTGACCCCGGTGTGGTCTGTTGCAGCAAAGGTTTAGTGTATTGTTAAGTACGGACCTTGTTGTTCAGTGTATGTGTGTGCGCGTGCATATTCGTATGTGAATGTGTAACCGAGTCGCAGGTTGGCCGGAGTAGGAGATGGGTAGTTGAAGTGTACTTTTTGTGAAAACTTAATTGACATCAAGGAAAAAAGAGGCTGAGGAAGATCTAATGTGCTGAGCCCTTTAACCATAAAATGAAGCACTTGTAACCTAATGAAGAGGGTCGTCTTTGAGTTATGAGGCAACAGTGGCTGCTGGCAACAAGTTAATTATACGGATGATAGACACAAGGCAGCATCTCTGGAGTGAAGGAATGGGTGACATTTTGGGTCGAGACCCTTCTTCAGACTGAGAGTCAGGGGAGAGGGAGACTAGCGATATGGAAGGGTAAGGTGTGAGAATGATAGATCATAGCAGGCGATGTCAACCCAAGACATGTAGCAGGAAAGAACTGCAGCTGCTGGTTTAAACCAGAGATAGACACAAAAAACTGGAGTAACTCAGCGGGGCAGGCAGCATCTCTGGAGAGAAGGGATGGATGATGTTTTGGGTTGAGACCCTTCTGCAGACTGAAAGTCATGGGAAAGGGGCAATGTAGAATGTAGAATGGTTCATTGTTTGCTGAGAGAAAGGTGACAATGAGGCATACAATCAGGAAAATGGAATCAAGAGGTCAGTGAAACTAGTCGGAGAACTAAGATGGGGGAGGGACGGTGAGAGAGGGAAAGCAAGGATTATTTGAAGTTGGAGAATTATATGACACCAAAATATCTGGGTCAAAGGGTTTCAGTTTATTCTGTGTAAATCAGTCATCAATTCTTTGAACCAAAGCGATGGCCACTGTAATTTATCACCCTGCATTTCAGTATCAGTTGATCCTGGTCTACTGCACATGCGAGACAAAGAAATTATTTGTGGTAAATTCAGAGCTCTTGAAACAGAAGTCAAGCCTTCTTTCAGTTTAAAACAAACGCTTATAAGAGGGTGTTTATCCATGTGTAGGTATCCATTACTTACAGTGCACTGCTTCCAGGTGTGCTGAATTAAATCCCTGTGAAGTTTACAGATGCCACAAACAATTTGCACCTTGTAGTTAATAAGGTAGCATCTGAGAGGTTAGGGGCATCTGGCTGATAGAGAGGAGATCAGTTTGCACAGCATCTTGTTTGGACCTTGTTCTCTCAACCAGTAACTTTCACGCCTTACTTGCCAGCATTGTGATAGATTGTAATCCCAGGTATGAAGAGCAGAGGTTTCATATTCAGTGCACAAATCATGAAAAATGAACAGAGAGCGCACTACAGACGTTGGGTAAATGCAAAGATACGATCACCTTTACACAAGACCTTTTGAGCAGCACCTCGTGTTTTCACACAGTTCTGTTAGTGTGTGAAAATTATAAAAAGTTATAGACTCATAGTCATTAAGTGAAACAGCGTGGAAACAGGCCCTTCGGCTCAGCTTGCCCACTCCAGCCAACATGACCCAGCTACACTAGTCTCACTTACCTGCGTTTGGTCCATATCCCTCCAAATCTGCAGCGCCACACACACACATAAAACCACCACCCACACACACACACTAATCCCCTCCACACATACACTAACCCCCCCTTGATATTATATTAATATTATTTATTTGTTCCTCCTCCCCATCCCCCGCCCTATCCACTCACGAATAGCCCCCAACTGCACAGGCTCCGTTAGAGAGGGAGAGGGAGGGGGGTAGAGAGGGAGAGTGGTAGAGAGGGAGAGGGAGGGGGCTAGAGTGAGGGGGGTAGAGAGGGAGGATAGACGGAGGGGGAGGGGGGTAGAAATGGAGAGGGAGGGGGGTAGAGATGGAGGGGTAGGGGGGCACACAGGGGAGGGCTGGTCCTGAATGCAACACTCCACCACTCACCCATATGTCCCAATATTCACCACTCCCTAGATAGGGAGGGGGGTAGAGAGGGAGAGGGGGAAGAGAGGCAGGGGGGCAGAGAGGGAGGGGGGTAGAGAGGGGGCAGGAGGATAGAGAGGGAGGGGGAAGGGGGTAGATAGAGAGGGGTATGGGGGGCACACGGTGTCACAGGTAAGGGCTCGTCCGCGGACGTAATACTCCACCACTCACCCATATGTCCCAATACTCACCACTCCCTAGAGAGGAAGGGGGGTAGAGAGGGAGGGGGGTAGAAAGGGAGGGGGAGGACAACTTGTTCTATTTGTTCTTATTTGATTGTGCACAACTGGTTGATTGCATTCGTGGAACCAAGGCGGATCACGTGAAGGTTGCAATCTCCCACCCCTGTCCCTTTATGATGTCATATTTAAATGTGATCCGTTGTGTTTGTGGGTCTATGAGATGGCACTGTGACATCATCAATGGAAAGTGCTGCAGTGTCTCCAACTGAAAAGCAGTTCATCTTTTGAAATAAACGATTTACACTTAAAAAACTTGCAAATATAGGTTGGAATGTGGCGGGAAGATGTCTATCCCGTTGAGGGAAAAAATGTGAGTAGAATGTGTGAAAATGGGACGGCTGTGGCCTAGCATTTGGAAGAAGATACAAATGAAGGAGATTAAAAGAAAACCAACACAACCCTGGCCCACAGACATTTAGAATGTTAAGAACAAACTGAAGAGTTTTAATGTAATATAGATAATAATAATAATAATAATAATAATAATAATAATAATTTTAAAACTATTTGCCTTTCTAGCTTTGCATTTCCGTGGGATGTGTGGTAATGGGATTAGGGGGGTGGGGGGGGGGGGGGGAGGACATCCAATTTAGCCCACAGAGTCAGCAGAAATGATTGGAACCACACAACAGGCAGACGTAAAGAACATAAGCACATGGGAGTTTGGTAGTGGCAGTGGGAAGAAGGAATAAGAACTTATGACAGCAATTTGGAAACATTTTTAAGAAAGTAGCCTGCTGGTGGGCGGTGGAGAGGCGAGGGTCAGCGGAGTTGCTGGTGGGGCCCCCTGGTGGCTGGAGTAGAGGTGTGGGTCGGCGGACAGCTGGAGAGGCAGTGTGTTTCCCTCTCCCCTAACTCTCAGTCACGACCTGAAACGTCACCTATTCCTTTTATCCAGAGATGTTGCCTGACCCATTGAGTTACTCCTGCAGTTTGCGTCTATCATTCAACATCAACTGAATTAGTGCACATCTGCAAATGGAGGGCAGCAGGAAGGGTTGGAAGTGAGGTAGGGTAGCAGGAGGGGTTTGGGAGGAAATTCTAGAACTCAAGATCTTAGAAATTAAATGCTACCTGTGGCAGAGCAATTACATTTGGAAATGAACAAAAGTATAAAACTGGAGTAGAGAGCAGATAACCTGGATGGTAATAGGGCTGCTAGATATTCATGCAAAAGGGAGAATAAGTCATTGGAGTAACCTGAAAACAATACTGAGGCGTTGTTCAACTAATGCAGGTCAGCCAATTCAGGTCAGCAAAGGAGTGGCCTGATGGTGCAGCGGCAGAGTTGACTACGGATGCTGTATTTAGGGAGTTTGTACTTTCTCCCCGTGATCGCGGGGGTTTTACCAGAGTGCTCCAGTTTCCTCCCACACTTCAAAAATGTACAGCTTTGTAGGTTAATTTGCTACTGTAAAGATTGTAAATTGTCCCTCGTGTAAGGCAGTGCTAGTGTTCAGGGTGATTACTGGTCGGCGCGGACTCGATGGTCTCTAAACTCTATGCCCTCTTGAGATTTGACAAATGCTAGCTAAACATGGCTTGGGTGCAAATTAGAACAGAGCAATGCAGTGTTATAGGGAACTTATTACACCTTATCCTATTCAATGCTTAACACAGAGACTTTCCACCCGACAGCTGATGTGATCCTGTACTGTTTTGTTTGTTTGGAAACATTTCTCAATCCTTAATTTTAATTTGTACAATCAGAAACTGGTTGTGCATGATTAAATAGCAAAATAATTAAATACACAAAGAAATTGTGAGCTCTATTTGTTTATAACTCCATTGTTTGGATCTTATCAGCTCCATAAGGTTGAGTGTGTTTTGATTTTAGATGTACAGGCACTCTGACACTGCTGAAGAAGGGTCTCGACCCGAAACTTCACCCATTCCTTCTCTCCAGAGGTGATGTCTGACCCGCTGAGTTACTCCAGTTTTTTGTGTCTATCTTCGGTTTAAACCAGCATTTGCAGTTCTTTCCTACACACTCTATAAACACTGCCTTTGCCTGAAAGTGATCAATAATTTTTTATCATTAATAATTTGCAACAAAAACCAGCCACAGGTTCAGTTCGTGCCAGATCTGCACAACTGATAAACACACAAAGCTTCTGCAATCGCAGTCTCCCTGAAGGTGGAACGATCAGGAATTGTGTTCCCTGCTCTTCCACGGAGTGATCTATAGTTCTGATAAAAGCTCATCGTGCTGAAATACTGACTCCTGTTTTTCTCTCTCCGTAAACCTTGGCTGACTTGCTGAGTAGTTTCCATTTCAATTTCACAATGACTATTAAACTTTGCGTGTAAGTAATAATGAGCTGTAGGAGCAGATTTACTTTCTCTGTGACAGGAAGCTGGCATTGTTATTTGATATATCTTTAAAATAACTTAAATTCTCCATTCACGTAAACTGCCAACCTGGCCCCACACACTGTATCCTCCCTTAGGCTTTGAGCCACATATAACTGCGTCATCATTAAGGCTTTCTATCTTCTCCTCTGTAATGTTACCTGCCTACCATTAATGCATAGTTACGGGTTTTGGATACAAAGTTTCAGTATAATAGGAATCCTGTAAATCTATTTAAATTATATGTTGGAAGGAACCGCAGAAGCTGGTTTAAACCGAAGAGACACAAAATGCTGGAGTAACGCAACGGGACGGGCAGCATCTCTGGAGAGAAGGAATGGGTGACGTTTCGGGTCGAGACCCTTCTTTTGTCTGAAGAAGGGTCTCTACCTGAAACGTTCATCTTCAGTCGTCAGTCTGAAGAAGGGTCTCGACCCAAAACGTCACCCATTCCGTCTCTCCAGAGATGCTGCCTGTTCCGCTGTGTTACTCCAGCATTTGGTGTCTTAAATGTTTATACTTTGGTGGAATGTGCCGTAATCCACCTTCTTCCATCTTGAAGTGGCATTAGAAATAATGTAATTATACTGCAGCCTGACCTCACTATCAATCTGTATCATTTCTTCTAACCTGCAGGTAACCATCTTCCGATGTTTAATTAGCCAGATCAATCACCCACTCACAATGAACAGATGCTTTAATTTCAATCATCCCTTTCTCCCCAGTCTGTGCCAAATGAGATCATCTGATATTCAACCAAAATAAACAATTGGGATTTATTTTTACAATACTGACTGTTTCTTCTTTGATTCAGTTTGCCTTGATTAAAACTATTTTGGGTTCTCAGAAATGTCAGTGATGTTGCCCTTTGGGGACGCAGCTGTTGGGACTTCTGCGGGCAGGAGTAGTCTATACACAATTTGCATTATAAAACTAAACTGCTTGAGGCAATTTAACAAACTCAAGCTAGAGTCGGGGTCGGAACAAGGATTGATGCTGCAAATGCCCATATTAAATTTCAGGAGATGACTAGCGTGAATAATGTCAGCACTGCCTTTGGCTCGGCTTCAGAATGTAATGGTGGTTATTGCTGCATTTAGAACTGAGGGAGCTCACAGGAAAGAAGCCGCCTTCTCATCTTTGACCTGACATTCCTGCCAATTTCCGAGAACTTCCAAAAAGATTTAAATTCTATCTGGAGGGCATATCGGATAGCGTTTCAACATCTGCGATGATACTTTCAATTGGCAGCTGATTGAGAGCCTTGTGGAAGATGTAACTCTTTCATTTGCTTCTGGACTGTAATCATTGATTCCTTGGGAATCATTATTTAATTCAATGCTTTTTCAAAACACTGGCTTGATTGGAAGGTTTTTGTTCTCTGTTATTGATAGCACAAACCCAAGGATAAACATTTTCTTATCAGATTGGAACGAGTATTTTCACTCTCAATTTACCTCTATTTGCAAACCCTTAGCTTTTTGAAACGGTTCTCTTTGTTGTCCCCAATTCTCAAGGGTTTATTGTCAGTCCATTAAGCAGGCTGCCTCTATCTATCACTGGACAACGTTCTGCTGCTTTCTTGGTTGTTTTGATCTGGGAAATCTTGGGGAAAATTGGCAGCAGCTTGAGAGATGGGATACATGAAAGGTCAAATGAGAACTCATAAAAGGAAGCTGATGTTCAAGTGGATTATAAAAACAATCCACATTGTTACTGAAAAAAGGCACAAAGCGACTGGTTAATGGAATTCCAAGCATGTCTCTTGGCATATGTGATGGATTTAGATGTGATGCTTGAAGTTTCCCTGGTGATTGAAAGCATTAGCCAACAAGGAGATGAATCATTTGAGCATGAGGCTGCGGAGGATGGGAGACTTCTGTTACCAATATACTTTCAGGACATTAGATGCAAATTAAAGCCAGTTTAGACTAAACATGTCCTCTATTTAAATAAAGATGCCCATAATGAACTAATCTTATTAGACCTAAAAGCACACTGAATACTGCATGAGGAAATCGTGACTGTAATGCATGAATGCGTGCAGTCATCTACATTTCCAACCTGAAAACTGTAGTGCATAGAAAAACACACACGCGACACAGATTATTTCCAAAACATGTGCAACTGGTTCATTCAAACAACTAATTGCACGGCACAAATGTGCGTATATGTCAGATATATGCTATACAATATATTAATATACATTATATACATTATTCCTTTATGTATAGTACAATGCTTTCTCTTCATTGAAAAAAGGTGATTCATTCATTCACATTGTTTTCAATTATAATCAATTTACATGTCTACTAACTCTTTTTGAGATTGAATCTTCATTTTCCCATCTTGTGCTGTTTCCTCCTCCGAATTAACTTGAAGAATTCCCTCAATCATATGACTTTTGAATATTCCCTTGTACATCTCTTGGTAGAATTAATTGATTTATTTCTGAAGAACGATTCTGACCCAAAATGGCACATTCAAGCAACTAATTGCACGGCACATATGTGCATATATGCCTTCCAGAAATGTTGCCTGACCTGCTGACTTAAGCACTTTGTATTTTTTTGTAAACCAGCATCTGCAGTGCCTTGTGCCTAACTAATTTATATGCATAGTAATCCATCTAATTTAATCTTCATTTTCACATGCTATTTTCTTTGTAAAAGCCCAACTTTCCCACCAACATCTCATTTTATTAATGTGATAATGGCTGATCATCCCGAATCAGTACCCCATTCCTGCCTTCTCCCCATATCCGCTATCTAGCTCTCTCTTGGAAGTGTCCACAGAACCGCCCTCTGAGACAGGGAATTCCACAACTCACAACTCTGTGAGAAAAATTGTTTCCTCGTCTCAGTTCTAAATGGCTTACCCCTTATTCTTAAACTATGGCCCCTGGTTCTGGACTCCCCCAACATCGGGAACATGTTTCCTGCCTCAAGTGTGTCCAAATCCTTAATAATCTTATATGTTTCAATAAGATCCCCTCTCATCCTTCTAAACTCTTGAGTATACAAGCCCAGCCACTCCATTCTCTCAGCATATGACAGTCCCGCCATCCCGGGAATTAACCTTGTAAACCTACGCTGCACTCCCTCAATAGCAAGAATGTCCTTCAAATTAGGGGACCAAAACTGCACACAATACTCCAGGTGTCTTCTCACTAGGGCCCTCTGCTCTTCACTCAAGATTTAGCTGAACTAGGCTGAATTATATGCATCGGTAACTCAGCGGCAAGTATAACCTTTTGAAGAACTACATTGTTCTTGGTCAAATATTTTCCAACGGTCTTATTATTAACCTTGAACATCTGCTCAAATGTCTATTCACTGATTTCTTTAATCAATCTCTCTGATCTCTGAGCAGCAAAAATTGACACTGGGCGATTTGGTGAAAGAAATGTGTGGTTGATACTTTTTGTGTCATAATATGTTTAAATAAAAATGATGAAAACCTGAGCACAATCATCCACAAATAGTTCTTCTGATAAGCCCAGACATGGGAAAGTAGCTGTCCTTTCTTTAACAGAATCCCCTGTTGTGGTGCAGGATCCCAAGTGGTTTATCTCATTCTATTGTCAGGGGTACGATATGTGTCATAAACAATTAACAATCCCCATATCGCAAGAATCCTTTATTTTCTCCACTCTTCTCCCCTTGTCTACAAATCTATTCATGCTTATTTTGCATATTATCTCAGATATGATGAAAGCTTATTGACTTAATGTTAACTATATTTGTCTTTAACAGATGACCATAAACATAGGAGCAGAATTAGGCCATTCAGCCCCTCGAGGCTGGTCTGCCATTCGATCATGGCTGATCTAATTTACCCTCTCAACCCCATTCTCCTGCCTTCTCACTATAATTGTTGATGCCCTTGCTAATCAAGAACCTATCAACCTCCAAGCTAATAAAGTAAGTATGAGTATGAGTATAAAAATACCCAATGACTTGGCCTCCATACCAATGAATTCTGCAGATTCACCATTCCTCTGGCTAAATAGATTCCTCTTCATCTCCATTCTAAAGGTACGTTATTTCATTCTGAAGCTGTGCCCTCACTCTCTCGCTACTGGAAACATCCTCACTACATCGGCTCTATCTTGGCCTTTCATTATTTGGTGAGTTTCAATGAGATCCCCCCCCCTCTCATCCTTCTAATCCGCAGCGAGTTACAAGCTCAGGGGCTTCAAATGCCCCTTGTACGTTAACCCAATCAACCCTGGGATCATTCTCGCAAACTTCAACTGGAATCTGATGTTGCCTGATATGCTGAGCATTTCCAGAGTATTTTGATTTTAGTTTAGATTTACAGCATCTGCAGTTTGTTCTTATTTTTCAATCATTGGTAGTTCTATTTGCCAAATTTCTGATGCACAATTGTTTTCTGATTCAATATCCTCTCTGAATGTGTTCAAGTTCATTGTGTTAAAGAAGGAACTGCAGATGCTGGAGAATTGAGGGTTACACAAAAAGCCGGAGAAACTCAGCGGGTTAAGCAGCATCTAAGGAGCGAAGGAGATAGGCAACGTTTCGGGTCGAGACCCTTCCACAACTCTGGGAAGAGAAACTCTACAAGGACTTGTTGAGACCATATAACACAAACACAGAAAATGCTGGAAATACTCAGCAGGGCAGGCCACAACTCTGGGAAGAGAAACAGATTGCAAGAAATTGTGGCCAATTGTGGACGCAGCCCAGACCATCACACAAACCAACCTCCCCTGAAGGGTCTCGACCCGAAACGTCACCCATTCCTTCTCTCCACAGATGCTGCCTGTCCCGCTGAGTTACTTCAGCTTTCTGTGTCTCCCTTCTATTGACACCATTTATACCTCAAGCTGCCTTGGCAAACCCGGCAGCATAATCAAGGTTGTGTCGCACCTTGGTCATTCCCTCTTCTCCCCTCTCCAATCAGGCAAAAGATATAGAATTGTAAAAACGCACACCTCCAGATTCAGGGACAGTTTCTTCACAGCTGTTATCAAGCAACTGAATCCTCCTACCACAATCAGGGATTAGTGCTTAACTACTACCTACCTCATTGCTGACCCTCAGACTATCCTTGATGGGACTTGGCTGGCTTTACATTGCACTAAACGTTATTCCCTTACCATGTATCTATACACAGTAAATGGCTCGATTGTAATTATGCATTGTCTGTCTGATGACTGGATAGCACACAAAAAAAGCTTTTCACTGTACCTCGTTACACATGACAATAAACTAAACTGAACAGATCTAACATTTTACGTAAATGACCTTTTATCAAATAAATTTCTGATGGACTTCAACCTGAAATATTATATTTCTCTTCCCACATATGCAGCCTAACCTGAATATTTCCTGCAATGTGCATGTTTGTTTAAGATCTGCAGCATCTGCAGTTTTCTTTGGTTTGCACTTGTGAGAACACATCTAGAATATTGTGTAGTGATATTCCTCATATCTTAGAAACACATACTCTTGCCATAGAGGCTGGGCCAATTAAGGCTAGATCCACTAGAGTTTAGATGAACGCGAGGTGAGCTCATTGAAACATAGGGATAGGGAGACTGGATTTCGGGACTAGTCAAGAGTCAAGAGTGTTTTATTGTCATATGTCCCGGATGGGACAATGAAATTCTTACTTGCTGCAGCACAACAGAATATGTGAATATGTAAACATATTACATAACGGAGGAAGAGAAAAATAAATTTCAATAAATAACATATATAATGCAATAATAATAGTCTTTTGCAGTTCAGAGCTCAGAGCTTATTCGTTGTTGTGTTTAATAGCCTGATGGCTGTATGGAAGAAGCTGTTCCTGAACCCAGACCTTAGTTTTCAGGCTCCTGTACCTTCTTCCTGATGGCAATAGTGAAATGAGTGTGTGGCCAGGGTGGTGTGGGTCTTTGATTATTTTGGCTGCCTTTTTGAGGCAGCGAATACGATAGATTCCTTTGATGGTGGGGAAGTCAAAGTCGGTGATGGACTGGGTAGTGGTCACAACGTTTTGTCGTCTTTTTCGCTCCTGGACCTTCAAGTTGCCGAACCAGGCCACGATGCAACCAGTCAGAATGCTCTCTACCGTGCACCTGTACAAGCTTAGGAGAATCCTCTTCGACATGCTGAATCTCCGTAATTTTCTCAGGAAGTAAACATAAGTTAGGGAGGAATTCAGTGGACCATGCAGTGTCAATGGAGCCACAAAGTCAATGGAGGTTTTGGGTCGTGACCTTGCATTAGGAGTATGGAGGCAAAGGGATAGATGACGTTTTGGGTGTTCTACATTACAGCACCTGCAGTCTCTTGTGGCTCCTTGAATATTTCACTTGGTTTGAGGGTCTAGAAAGAGGGGTCAAAGTCTCAGATTGTGGCATAAGACATCTTGAACTAAGATTTATTTCAGACGGGTGATGACCATGTGGAATTCTCTGCCACAGAACCCGATGGACGGACCATCATTGACTCCACCCTACCCGAGGTCCGCAGTTGCCGGCCCTGTTTTATTCTGGCCTTCTCTAACATTCAGTCTGTAGAAGGGTTCCAACCTTAAGCATCACCTCTTCCTATTTAACACAGATGGTGTCTGACCCTACTGAGTTACTCCGGCATTTTGTGCCTATCTTCGGTTTAAACCAGCATCTGTAGTTCCTTGCTACACATTTTGGATTATTGTATGATACAGGTCCACTTCTGAAGTGTTGCCTTAATGGGATGGAATGGATTTAAGGACATACAATAAAAATTTGCAGATTTAGTTCATGCCTTGAAGAATGAATTGCCTCCCATGTGTGGATTTTTGCATTGTTAGTTGATATTTGATTTGCAGTAATTAACACTTATTATTTTGTTATGTGGGTGCAAACTTACAGGTATTGTTCTTTGGCAAGCTTAGTTAATATCTACCACACAGATGCATTAACCTCTTAATATCTTGCATATATTAACGATGAGGCAGGCATCTAGATATTGTTTTTGTTAAAGCTCTTTAAATAGAGCCTCCACTTGAACAACTTTCAAATATTCACATTTAACTTTTTTTTGCTTTTGTAGTCTTTATGAATAATAAATGTCAAACTTCATTTGCCCTTATTAAAACAGCAAGTATCGTCTTCATGCCAATGCGCAAGTGTGTTTGATCAAGATAATTATTAGTTGTGATAAAATACACATGCAAATATTTTTTAGTTTAGTTTAAAGATACAGTGCGGAAACAGGCCCTTCGGCCGAGCAGTGATCCCCGTACACTAACACCATCCTACACCCACTAGGGACAATTTGCAATCTTTACCAAAGTCAATTAACCTACAAACCTGTATGTCTTTAGAGTGTGGGAGGAAACCAGAGCACACGGGGAGAACGTGCAAACTCTGTACAGACAGCACCAGTAGTCAGGATTAAATCCTGCTCTCTGGCGCTGTAAGGCAGAAACTCCACCCTCCAAACTATTTTCTTTAAACATGACCCCTTTGGTCCAGTATTTTATTAAAATGTCTGGGACTAATTTTGAAACAACTATTGGCCTCTTCCTCGTGCACTTGTCTGACTTTATTGTGTATTAGAACAGAAAGAACAGTACAGCACAGGAACAGGCCCTTTCGCCCACTATATCTGTGCCAAACATGATGCCAAGTTATACTAATCTCCTCTGCCTGAATGTAATCCATATCCATGTGACTATCTAAAAGCCTATTAAATGTCAGCACTACTCCTGGCAGTGTATTCTGTGCACTGACCACCCTCTGTGTAAGTTCAAAGGGGTTCATGAAGGAAATTCTATTAACCACATCACACCATTTCAAATTTGGTTAGTGACAGCATGAGGCTAATTCATTTAAGACCAAAAAGACTCATAACTCAGATGCATTTAGATACAAACAGAGGGTAGACAAACAATTTTATTGGTCAATAACAAATTTCAAAAAGGTACAAATCAATGGCTCCCATTAGCATAATCAATATTACCCATGATGCATTGCATCCATACCAAAAGAGTTCAGAACTGCTTGCAATTTGGTGCAGTCTTCATTAAACATGAGCAGATAGATCACAATACAAGCACTGGCAAAGGAAGATGTTTGCTCAACACAACTAGCATCATCTTTCCCCCTCTCCCACTATTTAACGTTAAACCTAATCTATTTAAAGAACAAAAATATGAGTTCTGGAAAATAATTAATATACATCAGTTGTTAAGGTAAATGTAATATTCTGCTGAACCATATTAATCCGCAGGACTCTGTACAAGGCCATTTAAACCATGGAAATTAAAGTCTCCTAAAGTCTACATTTACCTTCGCTGTCCACTCTATTGCAGAGAATGTATCTCTTCAGTGGCAATCCTAAAATGAGATTTCTTAATTCCACCACTTATTTGTCAAGTCATACATTTCCCATTCTATAGCTGAAGTTCCCAGTTGGACCATATACATTTGTACTTCCCCTATTTGTGCCTTATCAGCTGTAGCTGTCTGTTTATCTCTAGACCTTGTATCAGTTCAATCATTGTCTGGCTTGAGGAAGCGCAGAGCTGCTTTGGCAGCTTTATTTATTGATTCTTTAAGACTAGCTTCATGATAGCTGCAAGAAAATCAACAGCGTAAAAAAAGAGAAAAATGAAAACAGGTCTCTACTGCTGACTCTGGGATGGAGGATGTGATCTGTGGAAGACAGTCTAGCCTAAGGAAGTGCAGTGTATCAACATTTTATGACTTGTTTAAGGTGAGAATTTATTCTAGCATCCCATTAAGTTCTCCTGAAACTGATTAATTGCAAATAAATGTTCATTTTTCACTTGCGTGTTTTTCCTTAAAAGCATAATTACATTCTTAAAAGTACAAATGAGACAAGAGGGGAAGATGCAGAGAAGCCAAACCAATCTGCTGATTTAGAGTCACAGAGCTAAACAGTACGGAAACTGGCCCTTCAGTCCAACTCCTTCATGCTGACGTAGATCCCTAACCAAGCTAGTCCCACATGCCTGTGCTTGGACTAAATCCCTCCAAACCTTTTCGAGCCACGTACCTATCTAAGTGTATTTGAAATGTTATAATTGTACCTGTTTCTTCCACTTCCTGTGGCAGCTCTTCCATGAACGAATATGTTTGTGACAATGTTGCTCCTCTCGTCCCTTTTAAATCTTTCCCCTCTCGCCTTGAACTCCTGTCTGCTAGTTTTAGACTCCCCTGCCCTGGGGAAAAGATAGTGGCTATTCATGTAAGCTAGCTGCTAATGGTTTTATAAACCTTTATAGGCTCCCCCCTCAGTGTCCTAAGCTCCAGGGGTAAAAAAAGAGGTCTGTCCAACCTCTCCCGATATCTTAAACTGTCCAGACCTGGTAAAATCCTTGTAAATCCTTTTTTGCATCCTTTAATGACATCCTCCCCATAACAGGGTGACCAGGACTGGTCATTAAATCTCCAAATATGGGCTTACAACATCTTATACAGCTGTACCATGAGGTCCCAACCCTTCGACACAATACACTGTAAAAAGTTTGGAACCTCATGGTACAGCTGGGACCTCATGGCAAGCATGTAAACACCTTCCTCCCTACCATGTCCATCTTTGTTACTAACTTCATAGAACAATGTACCTATATCCCTGCGTCTCCCAAATTTAATTTAATTTTCTTGTCGATTAACAACAGCTCTGTACATTTCATTAGTGTTGAACATTTAATTGCTTCAGGCCAAAACGAAAGATGATATTGAGCACAGGAAATCACTAACTGGGCAGAGATACCTGGAGCAAGATACTCTGATAATTAAGATAATAGTTAAAGGAAAACACATGGCGATCTGGGTAGCCCACGATCGTTAGGAATTTATTTGCAGCACGGCAGGGACTTAAGAACTGAGACTCAACAGTGCACTCAGTGATGGGAGGTCATAGACATTGTAATAGATTGACAGAAATAGCTACCATTGTAAATCCAGACACTGACATTTCTAAAGTTTAGGCAGTAGACTAAGATGTGAAAGGATGTGTTGATCAGATTGATTCTTTTCAAAATACGTGTGAGAACAGTGTAAAGCTGCGTTGAAACATGAATTCTGAGAACCGTGTGGTATTCTTAGTAAAAATACAAAAATAAAATGAAAACCATCTATCTCGCCCCTTTTCCTCCACTACAAGGTACAATAGTGATGTCAGAATAACTACTGCTGAAATGCGAATTTAGGTTCTAAATCAATCAGCAAACATTCAAATGCACAGTAGTAAAGCATCTTTTCAAATCATAGTATTGAGAGCTAAAGAATAAGTTTATGTTTAGTAAGCATCTTCCTTCTTGTATTATCACACAGGAACCTGAAAATTTACTATACATCATAGCCCATCATGCAAAGAGCTGCTGAGTTCATACAGGCAAAATAAAGACAATTGTGACTTCACCTGTAACATCCACATAAGGTATTAAACCAAACTCAGCAGTGGGCAGAGAAGTGACTGCACTGATAGCTGCTTTTTCACAAGAAGAGATGGACTGAGGCTAACAGGACAGTCACAGAGAAAATGGTCAGCAATGAAGCTGCTGGGAATGTGAACCCCAATGCCAATGACACATTGCCGGTAAAAACCCTTTCACATAATTACAAACGTCACTTTGACTCAACGTGACAGAGGACAAACAATCTCCACAGAGGTGCTATCATCATGCAGGGAGCATGGAGCACATTTAACTTGTCCATTTGGTGCATCAGCACATTCTGTCACACACACTTACTCAACCGCTCTGATAAACCCTGATTAACCCTCTGAAAGGTTAAGTCTTTCAATTTCTCATTTCATTCATTTGTAGACAGATAAATATGGCTCCATTTCATCCTCAATATATTGTAATTAAACAGACTATAATTTCTGTTTTGGACCACTGCTCTCCTTACTCTATTTAAGGGCAATGGACTGAACATGCAGAATGAGTTGCAGGTGGCCTAAGGGTTGTTTATTATTTCTCTCCCCAGTAATTATATTCTCACTGATATCTATCACTACCAATAGAATACAAATCCCCTTTTGTAAGATTAGGAACAATGGTAGAAGTTCAATTTCAACAATTCAATGGCAAACTATTACGAGATGTACAATGCATGGTCATCACTTTTTCGATCATAATAACAGGTTCCCTTGGAATGACATAGTTGCCTGTTCTAGTAAAGACTGGGCCCTGCCAATGCCTAGTACTCTGTTGGAATAGAGGATGGCCCAAAAAGATAAGACATTCAGCCACATTACATTTTAACTAGTGAGTTTAATCTTTCATCACATCTCAGGGTGCAGAGTGAAGGGTCTCATGATCATACTTTGCACTAAAAGTGATTTTCTATTAGCCTTATACATACTCAAAGGAAAACATGGGTAGGTTAATGGGTTGGAGGTTGGGAGTTGAGGAGATGCCAATTCTAAAAGCGAATTGAAACTTTGAATCTGCAACTCAGAATGTAGACAGGTTGGGTTAATGTTGTGGAAACTAAGAACTGCTTTTGCTGGTTTATACCTGTAGAAGAAAAATTAAAATCTCCAGATACTTAATTATGTCTGGAATTATATAAGGTAACGAAAGGGTGTGCGGATATGGCAATCGGCATCTCTTGTTGACCAGCTGCAGAGCAAAACAAGTTTCAGACATGTTATCTCCTAGAATTGACCTTGTTCCTATGTTTTGTGTCTGGGAATGCGTAGCGTTGGTAAACAAAACACAACAGCAATAGTTGGGTAGATCGCCCACGACCCTGCCCCTAGAAGCACAGAAACGTTGCAGAAAATGGGGGTTTATGATTGGCTCGGGGAGGGGGTAATAGACAATAGACAATAGGTGCAGGAGTAGGCCATTCGGCCCTTTGGGCAGCACCACCATTCAATGTGATCATAGTTGATCATCCCCAATCAGTACCCCGTTCCTGCCTTCTCCCCATATCCCCTGACCCCACTATCTTTAAGAGCCCTATCTAGCTCTCTCTTGAAAGTATCCAGAGAACCGGCCTCCACTGCCCTCGAAGGCAGAGAATTCCAGACTCACAACTCTCTATGTGAAAAAGTGTTTCCTCGTCTCCGTTCTAAATGGCTTACCCCTCATTCTTAAACTGTGGCCCCTGCTTCTGGACTCCCCCAACATGTTTCCTGCAGTGGCGGGATGTGCGTGAAAGATGAGATAAAATGTCCATGCCCTTGTATTATGTTTGACTTGCTTTAACCATCTGTTGTTGAATAAGATTTATATAAACAAAAAGTATATTATGACTAATGAAATAATTAATACCCATGTAGTAGATAGTAGGTAATAACAGGAAAACATATAGCCAAGGACGAAGTATGTTTTCGTATAATTGTATCTAACTAAAAAAAAGTTGTTTACGGCACTGTATAACTGTCGGCTAATTCTGCTGCAAAGACGGAGCAGTTAATTGCCGCCATCTCTCCATGATATCATGCAATAAAGCCTCTTGAAGCGAAACTCAAAGTCTCCGTTTTTCCTTTAATTTTCCTCTGTCAATTTCCTCGACAATACCAAAAGATAGGCACAAAGTGCTGGAGTAACTCAGTGGGTCAGGCAGCATCTCTGGAAGACCTGCCATCTATCTTTTTTCTCCAGAGATGCTGCCTGACCCTAGGAATTACTCCAGCACACAGTGTTTATCACAGGTCAAAACTGTGATTATTTATTACCAGACAAACGATTAAGTAAATGAAAGTTGCTTTTCCACCATGGCACCTTAACAAATTCAACTCACTGTTTAACAAAAAGAAAATCTGAAAATAAAACCAGTAGCAGTAAATGCTGCCCTTGGACCTACAAGATTGTCATAAAAGTACACGTTGGTTCACTAGACTTCCTTGGGGAAAGAAACCTGCCATTTACGTGACTTCAGTCTCACAGAAATCTGCCCTCGAAAAGGTCGAGCAAGTACTCAAGTTGTATAAAATGACTAGAGTGGTTCAGAAATCCTGTCATCACTTTGATGGAGGAACTAGGGATGAACAACATTGGCTGCAGAGTGGCCTGGGGCCTTTTTAAAATGTTAATATTTGTTGCTCTTCTCATCCTGTGAATGGATATCATGAAAAAAAAACATATTTTCTTTAAAAACGTATGCTGACCAGTTAATATTTTAGAACTGCTTCAAAATGTAGACATCAGAGTAGGAAGCTGGCCTTCAGAGCCATTAACATGAGCATAAAAGCGCAACATATTTGTTGGTATCCTGGGTAATGATAAGTTATTCAAGTAAAACCAAACTCCAGAATAAGAACACTTCCATCAGCATCATTGAACTGGAAAGAATGTGTAAAGTTTTAAGTGTAAACCTCTGAGGAAGTGTCTACCCCAGAAACATTATCACATTAGCCTCTGGTGCACCCCCAGATTGTTTATTCATCACAGGTTCCCAGCATTTCCAACATTTTCTTTTCAGCTTTTGTGGATTTTAAACCTTCACATACAAAGTCAAATATCATATTAATTTTCTACAATCTTAAAATCGTATATTTCCGAATAATCCATTCAAATATGAAGACATCAAATTTAGTGCACAAAATATCCGAAGCTTCTTCCCAGATCAATCTATGACATCTCAACTGAGAATGCGTCCTGGTCTTACATTTTCCCACATTAATATATATTTTTCAAAAAGGAGATCTTTTTCTATCAGCGGCCAATGACCAAACTGCTTGGGCTCTTCATTTAGTTTAGATACAGCGCAGATACAGGCCCTTCGTCCCACCAAGTCCTCACCGAGCAGCGATCCCCGCACACTAGCACTATCCTACACACTAGGGACAAATTACAATTATGCCAAAGCCAATTAACCTATACACCTGCATGTCTTTGTAGTGTAGGAGGAAACCGGAACACCCGGGGAAATCCCACGCAGGTCATGGGAAGAATGTACAAACTCCGTACAGACAGCACCCGTAGTCAGGATTGAATCCGAGTCTCTGGAGCTGTAAGGCAGCAACTCTACAGCTGCGCCACCGTGCTGCCCTTCAAAATGCAAGGAGACTCCCTCAATGAGGAGACGCAAGATTTACTTGTTCATGGCTTAATACCATTGCAGTTTACGTGTATAGGTCATACTTCCAGATTAAACTTGACTATAGAAACAGTGCTTAAAGTTTAAAACTAGGGGACCCTAAGTTCTGGGGACCCTTTCCCAACTAAGCGCCTGAGCACCGTGGCTAAACATCAGAATGACGACTCAACGTGAAATGTCACTATCCAGGTTCTCGAAAGATGCTGCCTGTCCCGCTGAGTTATTCAGCACTTTGTCTTTTTTTGTAAACCAGGTTCTGCAGTTCCTTGTTTGTACATCAGAGTAGGCAGCGTGTTATATAGATATGCTGGCTAATGGGTGTGAGTCACGCCACTGGTTTTAGCATAAAACTAGGTTTTAGCATAAAATCAAATTAAAATCTAAACCCTTGTTCATTGGCAGGATTTTTCCCATTTTTAATCATCTTTTTTCTCTGTATATCCATTCAAGGGATGTAGGGTTTGCAACATGGGCCAACATTTAATTCCTCATAGACCCAAAAAGCTGGAGTTACTAACCAGATCAGACAGCATCTCTGGAGAAAAGGAATATGTGACATTTCAGGTTGAGACCCTTCATCAATCAGACCCGAAATGTCACCTGTTCCTTTTCTCCAATGGTACAGTCTGACCCATTGAATTACTCCAGCTTTTTGTGTCTATCTTTGGTTTTAACCAGCATCTGCAGTTCCTTCCTACACATTTAATTCCTCATATCCAGTTGCCCTTAGGAAGGTGGTAGTGAACTGCCATCTTGAACTGTAATCCTCGAGGTGTGGATGTACCTGCAATGCTGCTAGGGAGAGTGTTCCAAGCTTTTGACCCATGTCTTTTCTAGTTTGCCATGAGAATCTAATTCACCCAGTTAAAAGCACTGCACTTGCACAGAATTAGCACCAGGATTTACAGTGCAGATCGGAGTGCAGTAGCACCTTTTACCCAATGTGTATTAGAAGTGGCAGCTGGTCCCAAGTGCCAAGATGACAGCAGGCTCTACAGATCCGGCAGCTCTAGATCCCTTGGTGGTGTGAGCTGCCATCATTGAAAATGACTTACCGATCATTTATTTGCAAGCAAGCACAATCCAACACATCAAAAAGCAGCGGAAATTATAGCCACATCAATAGCTTCCCCCGTAGCTGTACTGCACTCTCAGTAAAAGACATTGCAAGGAAATGTGTGCTCAATTGGAATCAGGGCCACTGCTTAAGCCGCTTCTGACTCCCCTATCCTATTGTGTTCTCGCCAACATGGTCGGAAAAACCATGGTCAGGTCTGAAGGAGGGACCTGACCCAAAACGTCACCTACCCATGTTCTCCAGAGATGCTGCCTGACCCTCTGAGTTACTCCAGCACTTTGTATATTTTTTGATGGTAGGAAAATTGTTGTCTCAATTAGTCCACATTATGAGGGGCCCATATTCTGGGGTGGAAGCGGAGACTTGTTTTAATCTGCATAACTCAATGACTTAGCCCTTAATATTTTCAAATTTCTTAAGTGTGCAATTTCATCGCCAAGAACCAAAGCTCGCTATGTAGTGTAAAAAATATTCCAGAGCTAGATCTCGTCGGACATTAAGAGTGGTCTATCCCTTGCGGATATATCAAATATCAAAGCTTTTCTCTGTACCTCGGTACACGTGACAATAAACTAAACTGAACTGAAATATCTCAGATTTAAATGGTCTGAACACCACTGAGATGCACAGCTGATCTGACGGTGTTTCTGTCAGAAATGCAAACCTCCCTTTCATCCATGTTTTACAAAGTGCGAATAAAAATCTAAGGTCTCTACAGCAGTCAATCAATCATTTCCCGTTGGTACCTTATCTAGCATTCAACACTGAAGCTCCAACCATTTAGCATCTTAAATATAAAAGCAACATACTGTGAATCTGACTATTTCGGCAGTTTTAAATGGAGAAATCTACTATTAATCCATAAAAAGGCAAGTACAAAAGGCCCAATTAAAGCAACTATTTTTCTGTCTATAATCTTTCAACTCAATAAAACTCACTAACTTAAACAAATGGCACTGGTTGGTAAGTCTGAATAATTTCCAAAGCAGCACAATTTAAGTAACTTAAAATGCTACTTGTTGTGTCAAAGGATGAGAAACCGTTCTTGTAAAATTATTCACTGATCAGACAAGCACTAACTCTCGCAGAAGAGGCTCTGAAACATTTCAAGCAAACACAAAGATATTTAAACCAACTACTATTTGGGATTAAAGGTTTAACAAAAAAATGGATAAGAATGATCTCAGACACTCAAGAAAGATCATACGTGACGGTCACATTATCAAACTGCAAACTCAGAAGATTCAGGAATCCAGAGGCCAACATGGAAAGAGCTTCGCTGGATCTGATCAGAGACCATTTGACAAAGTTTATCATATCTTACACAATATATACACATACACAAAAGAACCTCGATATCCTGTCAGACTAATGTGACACATTTCCATTATACTTGGGGCTGTTCTCTTAAAATTACGGACAGGATCCAAGGAATTGGCAGCGTTAAGATGTCACCAACCATAAGAAACCTATGGGATTAGCTTTGACAAATAAATCATCCAAAAAAGTAAAGAAAAAGTTTAGGCAACCCATTTGGGTTTCAGTGAGGCAAGAGAAATTCTTCTTATTGATGCTCTCTTTTAAACTTAAAAAAAAATCAATTTAAAACATTTAAAATATGAGGAATCCTGTCCCAGTTTTCAGGCTGTCACAGATATTTGACTTTTAACTTGTTCTGTAATTATTTTTCCAGATATGGAATTTAAAACACAGCCTACGATCGAATTGTCACCACCACTGAACATCACTCCTGCAATCACCTTGCCCACACCCAGAAGCAGTAATCATATCACAGGTGGGAGTTCTATTGGATTGACATTCTGGCAAACAGGAAGGTTTAAGAGCATTCAGATGGAGGCCCCCCAAGTGCAAGGCTCTCAGGTAACATGTACTGAGAATGGAATGAGTGTTGCATTTAAATTGCCTCTGAGCCTTGACTACGTCATCAACAACCAGAACATCGATGGTCCCCATCTGGACTTAGACTCGGTTGTACTGGCAGCTGTGAGAATGGGCGGTCAGCAGGTTTTGTTCCGTTTGTACGGCAGAGTGTGGAGAGGAAGGAAGTGGGAATTCTTCACACGGTGAACCTTGAAATAGAAGGACAGTGTTAAGGCCGCGAAAGACAGGCGAGGCATTTAATACCTGAAACAAATAGAACATAGGACAATATTGTCTATAGTCTAAAAAGCTGGATTAACTCAGCGGGCCAGTCAGCATCTCTGGAGAGAGGAATAGGCGATGTTTTGGGTCGAGACCCTTCTTCAGATGGAAGAAGGGTCTCAACCTAAAATGACACCTATTCCTTTCTCCTGAGTAACTCCAGCTTTTTGTGTCTGTCTGCAGTTCCTTCCGACACATGGAACATTGCATAGCACAGAAGCATCCCCTTCGGCCCACAATGTGTGTGCCAAACATAGTGCCAAGTTAATGCACCGTTATAACATTGAAAAAGAATAGTTGACACAAAACAAACCTGCTCATGCGAAGGAGCATAAAGATCTTAATCAAGCCAATTTTAACATTGAAGAAATCAATGTTGATCCACATTTAATGCAAAACTTATCTCATCACTGGAAGAGTAACTGTTCTTTGTGGACGTCTTTACCATATGAATGGAGCTGGCATAGGCAGAGAATGTCGAGACGATGGTTTCTAGATCTTGTATCAAGCAAACTCTGGTAGATTTGATCATCTCTGTTTTTAAGTATTTTGGTCTTTGCTAATGTCTGACCAGCCATTCTGATGCTTCTAGAAAATTAGATTGGAAATGTTCTCATACTGTTCAAGAATGTTTTGGGATGTTCTTTCTTGTGATGAATTATCAACAGGGAAAGCTAACAATTACTGACCATTCCTAACTGCCCTTGCACTGTGTGGCTCCCAAGGGCAGTGGAGGATAGTTTAGAGTCAACCACCTGGTCTAGGTTTAGTCACAAAGATCAGACCAGGAAAGAATGAAAAGCTTCTCTTCCCAAACAATCGTATGAGTTGTAACCCAGAGCTGTAACTGTCAGGTTTACTGACCTAGCCGTTTATCCAATTTACTTAACTGAATTAAATCAAACATCTCAAACTAATGAATACCCCAAGTATCCCCAGCATCTAGAATATCCCAAGACCGCAAGAAATTGCAGCAAATTGTGGACGCAGCCCAGACTATCTGAAGAAGGGTCTCAACCTGAAATGTCACCCATTCCTTCTCGCCAGAGATGCTGCCTGTCTCGCTGGGTTACACTAGCATTTTGTGTCTATCTCCTTTCCATTAACTCAATTTATAGCTCACGCTGCCTCAGCAAGGCCAGCAGCATAATCAAGGATGAGTCGCATCCTGGCTGCTCCCTCTTCTCCCCTCTCCCATCAGCCAAAAGGTTTAGAAGTGTGATAAAGCACACACCTCCCGATTCAGGTCAGGCAACTGAATCATCCTTCCACAACCAAAGAGCAGTGCTGAACTGCTATCTACTTCGTTGGTGACCCTCAGACTACCCTTGATCGGACTTTGCTGGCTTTAACTTGCACTAAATGTTATTCCCTTATCAAGTATTTATACACTGTAAATGAATCGATTGTAATCATGTATTGTCTTTCTGCCGACTGGTTAGCACGCAACAAAAAGCACTGTATCTGGGTCCACGTGACAAGAAACTAAACTGTCAACTGTAAACCTAGTTGGTGCAATCTAGGAGAACAACCTCAAAGTCTTACCGTCTTTGGAATTCTCTCCTGGTAGCACAAGTGTCCTGTCACATGGACTGGTTGGCGTGTTCTGCACTGACCCTTCTTGGCTGGTGCCCAAGTGCAGCTTCCTCATGTGACGTATAACGGCTGTGGCATTAAAAGCTTGCTGTCGGAACAAGATGGAAAGATACGAGTGTCACTGACGGAAGTTGTGAGGAAGAGATAAAAGAAGGAGACACAAACGCACTGTCACTCTCCTATTTTGTTTTAATGCCATGAGGTAATTTGGCCCTTCATACTAAATTGAGGTTAAATACTTCAATTCCTGTTGGACAAAGACTTACCAGGGGTGGGAGATTGCAACCTTGACGTGGTCCGCCCTGTTTCGACAAATGCAATCAACCCGGCGTGCACAATCAAATAAGATCAAATAGAACAAGCTGTCCGACAACTTTAGGCTGTGCACGACATACGCAAGAAGAAGAAGACTTACCAAATTTTCACAGTACAGGATGCCATTCAGTCCATTGAATCCGTACTGGCTTATAGTAGAACAACTAAGTTGAACCCATTCCCCTGCCAATTGTTTCCCTTAACTGCCTATCCAATTCTCTTTTGAAAGTCCTGATATGACTCTCCTTCCTTGCAAGCATAGTTCTAAATCATCATTGTTCTGGGGGAAAAAATACTCACACCTCCACTCTCCCTTTTGATTCATTTTAAGTCTGTGTCCCTGCTCCTTGAACCATCTACTTGATGTAAAGGCATCATAATCTCCATTCAATCTTCCTTGTTCCAATGAGAACAACACAAGCTTCTCAGAGTACCATTATAGCTAAAAAACTTCATCTCTGTAACCATTCTAACAAATCTTGATCTTATTGTTTCATGGACCTGCGCATCTTTCCTACTTTTTTGTAAACAGAATTGGGTGCAATTCTCCAGCTCTAGCCTAACTAGTACTTTAGAATGGTTCAATATATAATACCTGCATTTGTATTCTGAATCTCTGTTTATGAGCCCCTGGATTCTATACGCTGTACAAACCAATCCCGCCAAACACAAATTGAAGCAACAACGCCTCATATTCCGTTTGGGAAGCTTACAACCCAGTGGTATGAAATGTTTGGTTTCTCTAACTTCAGGTAGCCCTTGCTGTTCCTCTCTCTCTGTCCATTTCCGACTGGTTTCAATGTACTCTTGATTAATTTTACTGTTTGTATGCCTCGTTGTCACCTTCCCCTCAGCCAACAATGAACCATTCTACATTTCCTTGCTCATCGTCTGCCTTGATCTGTTGTTTACACACCTTACCCTTCCATATCACATTTCCCTCTCCCCTGACTCTCAGTTTGAGGAAGGGCCTCGACCTGAAACATCACCCATTCCTCTCCAGAGATGCTGCCTGTCCCGTTGAGTTACTCCAGCATTTTGTGTCTATTCTCAATATCTTCTGCCTTTCTCACTTACAGTTAGTCAAGATCTTGCACCTTATGGGAAACGGCACTTCTTACAAAATGTCTTGATGCTTTGGGACAAGTGTTTGTTAGTCTAGGGCTCCATCCTACAAATCTCCACAGACTGTGCATTTCAAGAGACAAATGTTTAATTGTAATTTGCATTGTAACAATTACATACCTGCACTTATTAAGAGAATTCTAATAAGAGAATGACGATTTACTGTCATGTTTGAATGGAGGTGCTGGCTGGAAGGGACGAATGGCCTACTCCTGCACCTATTGTCTATTGTTTTTTGTTCACCAAGATTGTGGTATAACTAGTAATTTCTTTTAAACTCTCCACTTCTAGTACACAGGTTTCTAATTCCACACCTTTTGATTCACTATCTTGATGCAATCCCAGTAAATGCTACTTCCAAGCATTAGGGACTGGATCTCATGAGATAAATGCAGAACATCTTGCAAATGCACAGGATGTGCATTCTCCCAGCATGCCGCTAACTCTGGCAACTTACCTTCCATTTACTCTTTGCAAAGTTCTTCTTGATTTGTGCGCTGACCGACTCATGGATGTTCTTATCCAAGGCGGTATCACCAGCAATCCTGCATGACCAAAGGAAAATGTTTGAGGTGAAACTGCTCATTAGTATTGTAGATAATAAAGCAGTCCAATTATTATTGCCTGGCAGAGGTTTACAATTGAATACATTGATACTGGGGAATTTTATGTAACATCTGTACAAATGTATGGGAAACATGGGCCCATTTAGATTACTAACATCTAGGCCCAAACACAGGTCCCATTTAATGACATATTTATTCCTCCTGCAATAACGAGCTAAATTTAATCCTTTCCCCACACATACTCCACTAGTATCTTTATTTCACCGCAGAAGCATACAAAACATGCCGACTCTTGTATATTGTCTCAATGTACTATTCCTATACACTTGTACTTAACTAAGATTGTGCTAATGTATAGCAATATGTTTGCTGAACAGTGTGCAAACACGAGTTTCACTGTACCTCGGTACATGTGACAAAAAAAGTACCATTGAACCATTAGTGAGCTTTCGATCGGCATGGAGAACAGATGCAATTTAGTTCTGATCTTACCAGGGATGCTGCAAAGCTTGGTCACACGTGTAACGTTTATTAGGGTCCTTCTCCATTAGATGTTGAATAAAATCTTTGGCTGAAAGGGAAACCAAATAAAACTTGAATGAATACAGTGGCAAAAAAAAGACATCCACAATCCTTAATAGTTTTTTTATCCAGCTACACATACACTGTATGACAAAAAATCCTCACTAAAGTGTAATCTATGGTAGCATTTGGACTTTGGTTAATGGCTCAAATCCTACACCAGGACTTGAGGACGGAAATCTCGGCTGAGGCTGCCGAGGGATGAGGGACCTGAGGGACTGCTGGGGTTTCTGACTGTGGGGTGCTATGTTGATTTAAAGTCCCCTTCTCTCCTGAGTATGGATGAAGGATTCCGTAATGTCACTTCAAACAGATCGTCTGATCATTATCTCATCATTATCCGTGTGAACTTACTGCTCACAAATTTGTTGCTGTATTTCTCACAGTATCACAATGAGCAGAAATACTTCACGGGGCTGCAAAGTGCTTTGGCATTATATGTGTGTGTGTGTATATATGCGTGTATATGTAGAAATACACACTGAACATTTTTTTTCTCATTTATTATATTGTTTACAGCGTTCTATGTTTACATATTCTGTTATGCTGCCACAAGTAAGAATTTCATTATTCTATCTGGGACATACGACAATAAAACACTCTTGGTCTGTCCGTAAGTTGACATATCAATGCCAGGGCGATAAAAACGGGCTCCATAAGCCACCAGCTTGACCGATAACCAAAAGAGGAGGTTGCCTGCATTTTGGGCATTCAGCAGAGATCAAATACACTGTGTCTGTATTCCCCGCAGTGAAAAAGGCTGAGAGGTGACATGATAAATCTATGTAAAATTATGAATCTGAGACGAAGTCTAGCACACAAAAAACTGTTGGTATCTGGAATGAGTAGCCAGGGGTGGAGATAGAGTTAGGAACAGTAACAAAATTTAAGAGAATAGGTATTAGAAAGAGCAGGGCAGAGAGAAAGATATTGAATTAATGCAGGCAAGTGGGATTAGTATAGATAGAGAGCAGAGTCTGACGGAGAGCATAGACATGATGGGCTTTATCTGTACAATAATGTCCATAACTAGGTGTGCACGATAAAAAAGGACAAGCATACATTAAATAGCATCCAATTCCAGCTGTGTGGTGAGGAGAGATTTCACAGTTAAGTGGCTTCAGAGGAAGGAAGGACAAACTGGTGTGGACACCTACAGTTCTCTGTAACCAAGGCAAGGCACTGCTGGATCTAGAATTGGTTGGCACCAGACCCATAACCCAAAGAATAGGGCTCAAATCAGCTGGGATAACATCAGGAAGCAGCCAAGTTCTAACACAGCAGATCCAGATTTGATTTACTACAGAGAAGAAAGCTGAAGGAAGAGCTTAGACTGCCTTTAACCAACAAGTCATTGGCGCTACGCCAAAGACTAGCAGGGCGATAAATTCTGCAAATTACATGAATTCATTATATCTGAGCATTTACAATTTGTAATTTAAGAGGCAAAATGAAACATGAAGCAAGATGGAATAATCTGCATGGTTTTGGTAAAAACTAGAACATGTTGAAAGCTTAAAGCTATGTCAATATAAAGGGAATGTGATTGATATTTGTAGAGATGTTCCATCAAATTCCACCTCAAGACATTGATTTATGAATGTGAATTAAAAGGAGTGTATTTTAACCCACACAGGGCTTCAAAATACAAAGCAAGGTGTGCTACATGGATATTTCTCCAGATGAGTTGACATGAGCGGTGTATTCAGTTATCTATACTGGAAACCTTTATTTTCTGTGCACTACCTGGCTCTTCATTAGCCACGGCTCATGAAGAGATGTATTGAAGTCTGCAAGTGGAAAGTTTAGAAGCAATTAGGATATATTTCAGAGGCTGCAAGATGAGCAGAAAGGGGCTGATATAGCACAGTGAAGATTGTGGAGTGTGTGGTTGTACATTGAGGGAAAAGGAACAAATAAAAGACTGCAACTCAAAGAATAAAACTCTGTAGAGAGATCTGGTGTTAAAGGATAGGTGACGTTTTAGGTCGGGATGAAGAATTGTCCCGGCCCGAAATGTCACTTATTCTTTTTCTATAGAGATGCTGCCTGATCCATCTGTATCTGAGTTGGTTGAGGGCCATATCCCAATGAGCTCAACTCAGTGGGATTGAAGCAAGTAACTGCTGGAGGTCATAAGGTCACAAGGGATAGGGGTAGAATTAGGCCATTCGGCCCATCAAGTCTACTCTGCCATTCAATCATGGCTGATCAATCTCTCCCTCCTAACCCTATTCTTCTGCCTTCTCCCCATAACCTCTGACACCTGTACTAATGAAGAATCTATCTATCTCTGCCTTAAAAATATCCGCTGACTTGGCCTCCACAGCCTTCTGAGGCAACTAGTCACCCATAAAGGGCGTTTCCAAGTTACAAAGTTGGTCCAACCTCTCCTTATAGTTACTACCCTTTAATCTAGAGAGAATTCTGGTAAATCTCCGCCCTCATCTCCAAAGGCTCCACAAGAAATTGGAGATAGATTGCTACAGCTGGCTTAGGCCAAATTAAACAGTCCTGCATGTGATCCAGGTCTGAGGAAACTCAATGAATGGAGATCAGAATCTCAATCTAACAATCAAATGTAGTAAGGAGATAGTACCGGAGTCAGAAATGTCATCCCAGTATGGAGAATCAAATTCATATTCGGCCTTCAGAATCTGCTCAAAGAGTTTTGCATCATTTTCATCGTAGAATGGAGGATAACCACACAATCTGCAGAGGAGAGAGAGTGAAAGCAAATGTCACACACACAATCTCAAGATTTATTGCCTTGATCAATATCTCCCTCATTTCACTTCACTGAAAGGATCATCTGGTCTTTATCACATGCTCTTTGCGGGAGACTTTCCTGCATTACACCAGTGACTGCACTTCAAAAACGACTTTGTTAGCTGTAATGCACTCTGGCACATCGTGAAGGGCATGTGAAAGATGCTGCTCAAGTGCAAAAAGTATTTATTTCTTCTCGAGGTGGAATAGAATGGAAAGGACATTGCTCACTTGGACAGCTATTCCATCCATCTACACATAAACTGACAACTTTGAACAAGTTTAAATTAAATGCGATGATTTTGATGGATGGTTCTGCTCCCTGTGGCAGTGCTGACAACTGTGTACTTTCCACGTGCGTTGGTGTCCCAAATACAAGAACACCCACACCAGCAGCGGACGGAGCAGAGGATCGGTGAATGTGAGCAGGCCTCACACACCCTCGGAAGCACTTAAACTTCAGAGGTTTGCAACAGGAAACACATCGGTGCACGGAAGCATGAAAGGTGGTTGCAGGAGGCAAGAGGTTGGCATGGGTCGAGATGTGGGTAGAGTGGGCCGCTGGGGCCCTACAGAAGCCTGGGGATCTGATAGATCGAATGCCACTAGAGGCCGCACAGAGGTCGGACGAGCACACAATCCAGGCAAAGGCTGCAGGGCAAGGAGCAGAGGTGGAACACATCGACAGCATCACCAGGCCAGACAGCCCCCTACGTCACTCATCCGGTGGCGTCACCAGGACAACGAGTCTTTAAGGCCAAGTTTAGACTCAATATTTTTGACTTTTTTTTACTTGGAAGGTACAATATGAGACTGGAAATGTGGCGACACTTTGTGCACTGCGTCAGAAGTAATCTACTATACCCTACAATCATTGCACTCTTGTACATATGTATTATGTACAGTATGAATTTACTGGATTATATGCAAAACAAATATTTCACTGTATCTAGGTACTAAAGTACTTACTTTAATTTAGTTTAGTTTAGAGATACAACATTGCAACAGGCCCTTTGGCCGACCATAAATCCATACAGATCATCCGTCTGAAGTAGGGTTTCGGCCCGAAACGTTGCCTATTTCCCATAGATGCTGCCGCACCCGCTGAGTTTCTCCATCACTTTTGTCTACATTTTATCACATACTCATGCTAGTTCAGTTATCCCAATATTCTCATCCATTCCCTGCACATTATGAACAATTCATAAAGTCCAATTAACCTACAAACCCACATGTCTTTGGAATGTGGGAGGAAACCAGAGCATCCAGATGAAACCAATGTAGTTACACGGAGAACATGCAAAAATTCATACTGACAGCACCAGAGGTCAGGATCGAGCCCGGGTCTCTGGTGCTGTGAGGCTGCAGCTCTACTAGCTGCGCCACTGTGCCACCCAGCTGTGTAATATTGAACTTTTGAAGTACACATCAGTTTCTCACTTCAGAAATACAATGTTGCAGTCATTCTTAGCACCATTAGTATTTAGTTTTGGGAAGATTTTGTGATTATCCTTCCTCACTTCCCACTGGATCTGAAGCATGTCAACTGTAAATTCAAAGTGAAAGCCTTCAAACTTTGGTCATTCCTGACAGAATATTTTACAAGTCAGCATTAACAGATTTGAAACATACTGCCCACTTGCCTCTTGACAGACGTACAGGTGCATTTGAGCGTAACTTACAAAATGTAGGAGATGACTCCTATGGACCAGCAGTCGACTGCTTTACTGTAAGGCTTCTGGGCCAGGACCTCTGGAGCTGGGAAAACAAGTGAACAGATGATTAGGTTAGCAGTAGGCAGACAATCCACCCTGTAACAGCCAGTATGCATAAATGATTCTTAGCAGCACAGATCTAAACTCACTTTTAAATCAAGCAACTTGCCCACTGCTGTTAGCCTTGCCATGTTGGTTTACTTGTCAACAGGGAATAATCCCCCAGCACCTTCATTGGTACTAATTTGCAAAGAAGACCAGTTGTCACACACCGTCCAGCCCTGCTGATGCAAACCAATGGAAGCAGGCCAATCCAATTTTGGATCAAACTTGAAGAAAACTCCAATCAAACAAGTTTCGGGAAACCTTGGTAACATCCATTCCCTCCATCACCTGCTACTTAAGCTCTTAATCCTATTTTTACTTCCAAACACAAAGCACTGAGGAAATTATTAACTCAGTTATTAGGTACCAACTGTTAGTTACCTACCTCCGTCTGCTTCTCCTCCATCCACTGAAACCCTGCATACTGCCGATGTTTTACACTGTTGCTGCTACTCACCATCAGCCTTCCAAGCATCCTTTCATTCCTGGTCCTCTGGGTAAGAGTACTCTTGGCAAGGCCAATAATGTCCCCCCCCTCTATTTACGTGGGCTTGTGTTCTTGTGGACTCACCCACATATCCTGGAGTGCCGCATGCTGTTGACATCACACTCCCAGTTCCCTCGATTTTAGACAGGCCAAAATCACTGATCATTATTTTGGAATCCTCGTCAGCACTGTAGTAGAGCAGATTCTCTGGCTGGAGACAAGTTGCAAAAAAAACATTTAAGATCAGTTGCTTAATCCAGAAGAGTTTCACTCTTGAAATCCACTTGTACCACCCAGTCAGGAAACGCAAGGTCTGAATGTGTGTGCAAATTCCATGCTTCCTGAATTACAACTAAAATTATACGTCAAAATATACCGTTGTGGCGACATCTGGTGGTCAATCCACTTATTGCTAGAACCCTCGACAGGAGAGCTGGGACTATCACGTGACAGGGTAATGGCAGGAGTTGAATAAGAAATTCGTCAGTCAACTATTGTGCCTAATTTCTACGGCAGGAACTTTGCTCAAGTCCTTACCAAACGCGAGTGTGTGCCAAAACTGTATTACTTAATAAAACATAGTTTTATTCGCAACGTTTGGTCGCTGCACTGTGTACAAAATCACGAGGGGCCTAAATATGAGGACGTAGGTTTAAGGTAAGAAGCAAGCGGCTTAGAGGAGATACAAGGGACAAGGGTGCGTTCAATTTGGGATGCACTGCCTGAGAGAAAATGGTGGAGGCAGACATTTTCAGCACATTCAAAAAAATATCTAAACGAGCACTTGTATTGTGAAGATGTACAAGGCTAATGACCAAGTGCTGGTTAAAGGAATTAGTATTTATGGACACTTGATGGTCAGCATGCCTTGATGGGTCGAAGGGCCTGCTACTGTGCTGCATAACTTTATGACTAGTTGCTGATAATGTGGTTGCAAATTGCACTATAATCCTTCTTTTCTGCATGGTGCATCTTTCTCTCGTAAAGCAGATCACTACAGTTGCATTCGGAGTGAGAAAATACCATGGCGCAGCGGTGGAGTTGGTGCCTTACAGCGCCGGAGACCCGGGTTCAATCCTGACTGCAGATGCTGTTTGTACAGAGTTTGTATGTTCGCCCGGTGACCGGGATTTTCTCCGGGTCCTCCGGTTTTCTCCCACACTCCAAAGACGTGCAGGTTTGTAGGTTATTTGGGTTTAGTAAAATTGTAAATTGTCCCCAGTGTGTAGAATAGTGCTAGTATTTGAGGATCACATGTCGGTGTGGACTTGGTGAGCCCATTTCTGCACTGTATCTCTAAAACCAAAACTGAAACTAAATGAAGCTTCAAACTGATGGAAGAGCATGATAAGACATGATGGGACAGCGTTTGAGGGCACTGGGCCTGTACTCGCTGGAGTTTAGTAGAACCTACAGAATAGTGAAAGGCTTGGATAGAGTGGATGTGGAGAGGATATTCCTACTAGTGGGAGAGCCTAGGACTAGAGGTCATAGCCTCTTTTCGGAAAGAGGTGAGGAGGAATTTCTTTAGTCAGAGGGTGGTGATTCTGTTTAATTATTTGCCATAGAAGGCTGTGGAGGCCAAGTCAGTGGATATATTTAAGGCAGAGATAGAGATAGATAAATTCTTGATTAGCACTGGTGTCAGAGGCTATGGGGAGAAGGCAGGAGAATGGATTTTGGAGAGAGAGAGATAGATCAGCCATGATTGAATGTGGAGTAGACTTGATGGGCTGAATGGCCTAATTCTGTTCCTCTCACTTATGATCTTATGATGTTCAGGTGAGTGTCCACGCACCTTCAGGTCTCTGTGCACGATGCCCAGTTCATGCAGGTAGGTGACAGCATCTAGGATCTGCTGGATCAACATGCTGGCATCTTTCTCGGTGTAGAAGCCTTTGTCCACAATCCTGTCGAAGAGCTCACCACCAGACACACTGTTAAGGGAACAACGCAAGGAACACAGTGAGACTGGCACACTTCAACATATCACCATTGCTTGATGATCTGTGGATACTTAGTTTAGTTTAGTTTATTTATTGTCACCTATTTATCATACCCAGGTACAGTGAAAAGCTTTTGTCGTGTGCTAACCAGTCAGCGGAAAGACAATACATGATTACAATCAAACCATTGACAGTGTACAGATACATGATAAAGGGAATAATGTGAATAACATTTAGTGCATGATAAAGCCAGTAAAAGGCCCATCAAGTATAGTGCGAGGGTCTCCAATGAGGTAGATAGTAGTTGAGACTCCTCTCTAGTTGTTGGTGCGATGGCTCAGTTGCCTGATAACATCTGGGAAGGAACAGTCCCTGAATCTAAAGGTACACGTTTTCACACTTCTATACCTTTTGCCCAATGGGAGAGGGGAGAAGAGGGAGTGGCCAGGATACAATTCAACCTTGATTATGCCTCAGCAAGGCCACCAACATAATCAACAGTGAATCGCACCCTGGCCACTCCCTTCTTCACTTTATCCTTCACATGGATGAGTGCAAGGCTCGCAGTTAATAACATGCAATTTTGGTTAGACCACATTTGGAGTATTGCATGCAGTTCTGAATGCCCCATTACAGGGAGATTGTGGAGGCTTTGGGAAGGATCAGAGAAGGGTTATCAGCATGATGCATGAATGGCGGAGGGGGGGGAATGGTACCATCAGCTTGGTTAGATTGTTTTCTCTGGAACATCAGAGGTTGAGGGAAGACCTGATAGTATTTATAAAATTATAAGAGGTATAGATAGGTTTGAGTCAGAATATTTTTCCCAGGATTTCCCAGGAAATTTCAAATACTAGCGGGCATAGCTTTAAGGTGGCAAGGGCAACGTTTAAAGGAGATGTGCAAGGTAAGCTTTTTTTGTGCAGAGAGTGGTGGGTGCCTGGAAAGTGCTGCTAAGGATGGTTGTGGAGGCAGATATGGTAGTGTCATTTAAGAGACTTTAAGATAGGCATATTTGGATGCATTGTATGGAGCGATATGGATTTTGTGCAGGTAGTCAAAGGGTGGTCTTGGCATTATGCTCGAAACAGACATTATGGCCTGAAGGGCCTGTCCCTATGTTGTCCCATGTTCCAATGTAAGATTCGCACAATTGCCTGGTTGCATGAACTTAAGCGATACGACCAAAAAGGTTGATTTACCAGTGAAGTGCCACAGATTCACCTTCAATGTAAAGTGGTGCCACTGAAAGTGTTTAGAAGCTTGCTGTATTTGCACCAAAGTCCAAAGTCCAAAGGGGAAGAACTACCATTTGAAGCATCTTTGGTACAAACTCCGGAATATATTATGTACATCTTTCTTTTTCCTTTTTCATAATAAAAATCTTTCTGCCTTGCTGAAATCACAATGATGGTTCTGCCAAGTCTAACACAAACAAGGTTTACTTGACTCCCACCCAATCCCCTGCCACTTTCCCTTGCAACCGCAGGAAATGCTACATTTGTCGCTTTACCTCCCCCTTTGATTCCATCCAAGGACCCAAACAGTCTTTCCAGGTGAGGAAGAGGTTCACCTGCACCTCCTCCAACTTCATCTATTGCATCCGCTGCTCTAGGTGTCAACTGCTCTACATTGGTGAGACCAAGCGCAGGTTTGGCGATCGCTTCGCCCAACACCTCTGCACAGTCCGCATTAACCACCCCAATCTCCTGGTGGCTCCGCACTTCAACCCCCCCTCCCATTCCGTATCCGACCTTTCTGTCCTGGGCCTCCTCCATGGCCAGAGTGAGTTCCACCGCAAATTGGGGAGCAGCACCTCATATTTTGCTTGGGTAGTTTACACCCCAGCGGTATGAACATTGACTTCTCCAATTTCAGGTAGTCCTTGCTTTCTCCCTCCTTCCCCTCCCCTTCCCAGCTCTCCCACAGCCCACTGTCTCCGCTTCTTCCTTTCTTCTGCCTGCCCCCCCACACTCCCACATCAGTCTGAAGAAGGTTCTCAACCCGAAACGTCGCCTATTCCCTCACTCCATAGATGCTGCCTCACAGCATCACAGTTTCTCCAGCATTTTTGTTTATCCACAAAATGGAAAGTGATTTGTCTACCAAATTTTTCAATAATTGCCAAAAATTTTCTCCTTAAATAGAGCATCAGCAAACACAATGATGAGAAGAAATAAGATTCACAGCAGTTTGTTTAATCTGTGCAGTCCAAAATTGACAGTTATGAACATTACCAAGAAAACCAAATTGGATTTTCAGTATTTTCAGCATCTAGAACGTACAACAGCACAGCAGTGAAATAGACCTTCCAGTCCCTGATGTCTGTGCCATCAATAATACTACCCCACCTCCCTGCACATAAATCCCTCCATGCTCTGCATGTTCACGTGCCCGCTTGAATGTCTCTTAAAATCCACTATAGATTCAGCCTCCACCACCATTCCTGGCGGCACATTCCAGGCAGCCATTACTCACTGTGTAAAAGACTTACCTTGCACATCTCCTGGAAGCCTTTCCCCTCTGATATTAAACCTATGCCCTCCAGCATCTGATATTTCCATTCAGGCGAAAAGAGTTGACTTTATACCCTATCTATGCTTCTCATACTTTTATATACTTCTATCATGTTCCCCTTAACCTCTGATGTGCCAGATAAAACAATCCAGGGTTGTCCAACCTCTCCTTAAAGTTAATACCTTATTATCTTATGAAGCACTCTGGTAAACCTCTTCAGCACCTCTTCAAACCTCCACATCCTTCCTACAATAGGGTGACCAGAACTGCATTCAGTAGCCAAAGTTTTTTTAAACTGCAATATAACTTCCTGACTCTTATGCTCAATGCCAATCTATGAAGCTCAGCGTACCATATGCCTCCTTTATCACTCTACCTACTTGTGTTGCCACTTTCAGGAAAGTTTGGACTTGACTCCAACATCCTTCTGTACGTCAATCTTCCAAAGTGAACAATTTTGTTCTGTACTAGCACATCCAGTAGGGAATGCAGAGTATATTCTTTACCCAGAGTGGTTAGAATTTGCAATGATGCAACGAGCTATAACAAGGGAGTGTGAAGGAGGCAGCACAGATGCATTTGAAGGGAAATACAAAACGAGAAGAGTTTATTAGCTGTCATATAATCCGAAATGGAACAATGAAATTATTTCTTGCACATATGTAAACATAGTACTCAGTAGATGATATAGTAAAAGACAGCAAAAGTAGTTCAATAATAATATTTTTTAAATGAACAATATTGTGCAAAAACAAAAACAAAGTCCTTAGTGCAATGAAGGCAGTTTGTATTTTGGAGCTGAATGGTAGAAAGAATTTAATTAAGTAAGATGGTAGAAAGAAAGGTGGAGCATAACTTGCCGCATTTTGTGCAGTGAAATTCTACCCGAAATTGTGCTCAGAAAATAATCGGCCAGATACCTGGAGCTGCAGAACCACCTGGATAACAGAGGCTGGAAACCCTACCTGTGGGCTCGGAGCTCCACCTGCTGGAGAGAGTTGTGGAGCTCAGACCATGGAACCACATTGCCGTCTGGTGGACAGGGACTCAACCTGTGGACTCGAGGCACCTCTGTAGGTCATTGCACTCAACTTGAACAAAGCTGCCTCAGACCATAATAAGCAGTAAAAAAAGAAAAGTGGGAGAGAGGGACAAAAATGTTGGAAGAGATTGAGGCAAAAGATTTTAATTTGGCTTCAATGACAAAGAGGTAGATGGTAAGGTACTTCAATAATGAAGTACGGTTTACGGTGGGAATCACAGAGGGAACGTTCACGGAAAAATACTTCAATAATGTGGTCAATCTTATTTGGAGTGCACAGGGGTAGAGATGCAACGGGTGTTTGAAAGATAGTTTGGGTGTTGCATGCCCTGGTTGAACAAAACAACAAATAAAGATTTAGAAACAAAGAACTGCAGATGCTGGTTCATATGTAAAATGATACAAAGTATTGGAGTAACTCAGCAGGCCAGGCAGCATCTCTGGAGAACGTGGATAGGAAACATCTCGGGACAAGACCCTTCTTCAGACCTGGATTTAGTTTTAGTTTTAGTTTCAGGTTTAAATTTTGTTTTATTTTTGTCATGTTCTGAATGCTGTCCCATCATATCAGATTATACTATACGTAAATACAAACAAGTCAAACTCAAGAAACAGGAATGTGTAGGAAAGTACTGCAGATGCTGGTTTACATTGAAGATAGACACAAAATGCATGCAACAAAAGCTTTTCACTCTACCGGTGACAATAAACTTAACTAAATTGAACAGAACCGGAATGCCAAGGAAGGGTCTAGACCTGAAACGTCACCCATTCCTTCTCTCCAGAGAATGATGCTGCCAGTCCCGCTGAGTTACTCCAGCATTTTGTGTCCATCTTCAAGAAACAGGAAGCTATGTTATATTCTGAGTTTCACTGTGTGCCAGTCTCCAGCGCAAGGGGGGGGGCAGGTTAACTACCCTGTAGGGTCTGTTCCAGTCTCCGTGGTATGGAGCTACCATCCAGGTTAACTACCTGAGGGCTCTCCATGGTACGGAGCTGCTATTCAGAGCCTAAAAGACAACCAAAAAAGTCAATAGTGTGAACACCATCAGCCTCAAATGGTAACGTCGAATGAGCATCTTTGGTGTAGAAAATTTTTAACAATAAATGTAGGCTAATCCTGGTGAACTGGTCTGCAATAAGCCACTACTTCACCTCCCATCCCTACAAACCCACCCAATTCTCTACAGGTCTCAAATCTGGAAAGTCATGAAACATCCAACACTCTCCGAAAACGGTTACATTCAGGTTCAGGAGCAGCTTCTTCCCAACAACCATCAAGCTATTGAACACTACGAACTCCATCTAAACTCCACACTACAATCTGCCCTGGTTACACTAGGGACTTCAGGTTTGGTTTTATTTTGCACTTTACTGGATTCTTTTCTTTATTGAACTTTTATTTTGTTTGAACCTGTTTATAAACTTGTTATACAAGTCTGCGGTGTTGCTGCAAGTAAGAATTTCATTGTTCCACTTCGGCACAAATGACAATTAGAGACTCTTGGCTCGTGAACACACACATGGAAAAGCGAAGGTATGCTAAAATCAACTGGCCAAAGCACCCATCAAAATAGATGGATTATGCAATTGGTCCTCAGAAAATGACTCAACCACCAAGATACACAAGCAACATGTAGAAACACCTTTCTCCTCCCAAGCCTCCCTCTGCTAACAATGCACCTGAGGGGTGGCACGATGGCGCAGCGGTAGAATTGCTGCCTTATAGCGTTTTCAGCACCAGAGATCCGGGTATGATCCCGGCTGCTGTCTGTAATGAGTTGCACGATCCTCCCGTGACCGCATGGCTTTTCTCCGCGATCTTCGGTTTTCTCCCACACTCCAAAGACGTACAGGTTTGTAGGTTAATTGGCTTTCTATAAATATAAATTGTCCCTAGGATAGTGTTAATGTGCAGGGATCGCTGATCAGTGCGGACTTGGTGGGTCGAAGGACCTGTTTCCGCGCTGTATCTCTAAACCAATAAACCAATGTGGAAATCTAACAGTGCACCCTCATAAAGCAAGAGATCTCTACCAACATGTCCACAAGAAGAATCCCAACCACCAAGGCAAAATGGGTGGACAGTGAATATTCTTTTTACAACATTATTTTATTTAGAAAATTTCCATGTCATGATATGTAAAGGCCATTGAACCTGGAACTTTGGAGATTTAGGTATCTTCAGGCTCTAAAAGGTCTCTGTGGTTTACTTTATCATTCTACCTAACACAAAGAAATAAACAAAGGAATGTAAATAAGTACTAGAACAAAGAACCAATCTAACTTTTCCAAAGTCAGTGGTATCAATGTTAAAATTGCATGGTATTTGGCGGCAGTCCAGATAGCATCCGTGAAGAGAGAGGCAGAATTAATATTTCTGTTTGATGATCTTCCATCAGAAATGACTGATAAATTAACTCTGATTCTCTCAGTAAAGGTGTTGCCTAATCCTGTTCTGCACTGGAACAAAAATCAAACTGTTAGAGGAACTCAGCGAGTCAGACAGCATTTCTAGAAGGAAGTGGATGGACCACGTTTTGGGTTGTTTATGAGTCCTTGATCCATAACATCATCTGTGTATTTCCTGCCTCAGATGCTGCCTGACCAGCTAAGTTCCTCCAGCAATTTGTTTTCTGCCGATCTTGTCTCTTCTCGTCTCCCAGCATTGCTGTTTTATGTGAGATTTCCAGCATTTGAAGTTTTTCTTTTTGCTTTAAAATGATTAGTATTCTGAGCTAAGTTTTCACTCAGAAATGAAAGCTCTTTGAATGGATACATTTTCCACTTTGGTTCACTTGCTGTACTTTGGCCAGAAGGTATAAAACACAAGAATACACTTCTGTTTGTGACAAAGTTTTATTCCCCAAATTGTTGCATTTGACATGCTTAGTTCAAGGACTTCATAGAATTGCCAAGCACAGACGTAATTTGTTTCCAAATGTCGATCGCCTAGTTTCCGATGTCAAGAAAATCCTCCTCAAAGTACCGTCACATGGCAGTTCAAGGAAATGGCACCCGAAATTCCGCTACCTCATCAACCCGTTTTGACTAGGTGGGGTACATGGTTCTCTGCTGTACTCTACTATGCTGCAAATTTTGAAAAGATAAAAGAAATAGTCAACTGTTTTGAAGAAGAAGAATCTGCTCCAGTCAGGATCGTCAGTGAAATCATGCAGAAAAAGTCCTTCCACCGCAATCTTGTGTTTATTGCTTCCAATTTTGTAAAATTCCCACAAGCTATCACTTCCCTTAAGAAACGTGACGAAACATTAGTGAATAACTTGCAGGTTTTTAACAAAGTAACTGATGATATTCGTAAGGTTCTTGGCGTGTAGGTAAAGACATACAAGGAATATATGAGAGAGTGATTTTAGCTAAAAGATCTTGAAGAAATACAAAACCTAGCTAAAGTTCTCAAAGGTAGTAGTAATGCACAAGATAATGACATGAATATAGAGTCTGTAACTTGTTTCGGGTCTGTAACTTGTTTCGGGTATGCACCAGTGACCTTAGCAGGGCTAGTTTTTCACAACTTGGTAATTTAATGGAGTATACCTTTATATTATTATTTTTAACCATATTTTGGTCGTGGAACTAAATGCCTTTTTATGTTAATAAATGCCCTTTTCGTGCCTTTTTTGTGATTTTATTATGCCTTTTTGCCTGCCTATTTCAGAGTTGTTTAGTGCCTAAACATCCTGAATCTAGTAATCAGATACAGCTTCAAACCTTATGGCACCTGAGCTCTGTAGTCCTTGGTGTTCCAAAGTGAAATACAAAATCTTTCTCTGTAACGTTAACAGAAATGGTCATGGCACCAAGATGCTGACACGTAACTGATAACGGCACAGCTGTCACCAACAGGATTAATCCATTAACACCACCCAATCTTCAGCATTCAACAAGAACTTGCAAGGTAACCTTTGAGGGACATTTTCCCAGTTTTGAATGCACCTTTCCAAAGACAATTAGCCTTGCCATAAAACTACTCCACATTCAGTCCTTTCTCAGCACAGACGGCACAGTGTTGTAGCTGGTAGAGCCGCTGCCCCACACCATCAGAGACATGGGTTCAATCCTGACCTCAGGTACTGTCTGTGTGGAGATTGCACGTTCTTCCCATGACTACATGGTTTTCTACTGCATCTCCAAAAGGTGCCAACTGGAAGATTAATCAGCCATGGCAAATTGCACTGAGTGTAGAAGTTGGGAGGTCATATTGTATCTATGTATTGGTTCGAGTATAGTGTACAGTTCTGGTCACCCCATTACAGATAGGATATGAAGGCTTTGGATGGAGTGTGGAATAGGTTTACTGGATACTGCTTGAATAAAGAGTATTAGCTGCAAGGAGAGTTTAGACAAACTTCGATTGTTTTCTCCGGAATGTCAGAGGTTGAGTAACGACCTAATAGAAGTATAACAAATTCTGGGAGGCATGGATAGGGTAGATGGCCAGTCTTTTTCCCCAGGGTGAAAATGTCATATACCAGATGGCATAGATTAAGGTGAAAGGGGGGAAAGTTAAAAGGAGAATTATGAGGCAAGTTTTGTTTTAAAGAGTGTTGGGTGTCAGGGAAAGTAGTGGAAACAAATAGAAAATCAATGTTTACGAGGCATTTGGGCAGACACATGGAAGGATATATACATGTGCAGGCTGGTGAGATTAGTTTAAAGTGGCATCTTGGTCAGCACAGTTATCATAGGTTGAAGGTCCTGTTCCGACGCTGTACTGTTCAATGTTCTATGTGTTCATAAATGGTCAAATCTGAGGGCGACGATGGAAAATGTGGAGAGTAAAAAATGAGATTAATGTAGGATTACTTTAATAGGAAGTTGATGGTTGGTATGGACCCTTGGGACGAAGGACACATTTCCAAGCTGCATCGCTCCATGATTCTATGACAAATTAGACTGCTATTCAAGGATCAACTTGGACAAAAAACACTGTAAGCTTCTTTGCAACATGATAGGAATCTTGAAGCTCTTATACTTAAATCCATCAGTGTTCGCCAAATAGGGATGTGCATGGGGTGATCTTTCCCAAGTCCAGGAGTGCTGAGAAGCATGGGGATTACAGCTGCCTCCGCTCTGACTGCCAAAGATGCCAGTGACCCTTCTATTAATGTACAGTAGAACAACAAGCAGTATCATTTGAATGACACAGGAAAATCTCAGAAATTCCAAATTTGGCTGAAAATAACATCTCCATATTCAAAACAAGCCAGGGCAAGGGGATTGGTCACGGGTAAACAACAAAATAATCATAGCAGCAGATCTTCTGTTTAGTTTATTTTAGTTTGGAGATAGTTCGATTTAGATATACAACATGGAAACAGGCCCTTTGGCCCACCGAGTCGACCATCGGTATCCCGTTCACACTCGTTCTATGTTATCTCACTTTCACATCCACTCCCTGTACATTTGAGGCAATTTACAGAGGTCTGTTAACCTACAATCCCACACGTCTTTGGGATGTGGGAGGAAACTGGAGAATAGAACCTGGGTCTCTGGCACTGATAGGAAGCAGCTCTACCAGCGCCACCAGCAATCCGTAAGGATTTCTGATGAAACATGCTGCCAGTTCTCATCCCAGAATAGAGTAATTTGGCTAGGCAGAGACAAGAATATTTCTTATTGGAATTCCACATATCGTAACCACACTTCACAGCTTCAAATATAAGAGAGAAAGGATATAAGGTGGGCAATTGCACAGCACCTGGCAAGACTGAGAGAAAGACCAGAGCTCAAAGAGAAGGCTGCATTGCATTGAACGGCGGGAAAAAGGAATAGAAAGTGAAAATTTAAGAGAATATTCATCTTGGGAGTTACATTTCCCTCAGTAAAGTTACGAAAGACTGCAGTCTTTCTGTAGAAAGAAGAACGTAGGTGGTGAAGGAAACATGGAATTAATTAGAGATGGCCTCTTCAAATGTTGTACAAATGTTGCTGATGCTTAAGGTCCTAGAGAGGATACCAGAGGATGAGGGTGGAAGAGTTCATTGTTCAGCAGTAGCTGGTCTAAAATAAGTTGGAGGAGGAGCAAGAGTTAAGGGAGTGTGTTGTTCAACTTGTAGATTGCGAGGAGTCAAGTGGACATAATGATCACGAATGGTGATGAGATTTCAGCAAGAACGCTGTTGACTAAGTTTAAAGATCAGTTGTCAAAGAAAATGTTTAGCAGAGAAATCAGAGAGCAATGGCATAGGGTTAAATATTCGAAAGAGGAGGTTTACTGTGGACTAAAGGGCTTGTCCCACTTAGGCGTCATTTGCACGTCACTGCCTACGTCACAACGCACCATGCGCGTCACGAGCGTAAATGTTGCGTAATTGACACACAAATGACGTCCAAGTGGGACAGGCCCTTAAGAATATACAAGTTTGACCTTAGGGCCTTTATCTCCAATGTTCATGAACCAATCAGGACCATGTGACATAGAAACAAAGAACTGCAGGTGCTGGTTTATGTGACAGATAGACACAATGTGTTGGATTAACTCAAGAGGTCAGGCAGCATCTTTGGAAAAAGGATGGGAGCCATGGGCGGGGGGGGGGAAGAGTTGGAGGCAAGAAAAGACCAGGACCAATCAGGCCCAGCAACAAGTGGCCTCAGACAGGGAGTTGCTCTGATAGGCCAATTGTTGGATTGGGAAGGTGTGATCTCAAGATGGATACAGTATGGTGAAATGTGGACTGGTTATTAGAAGTTACTTAAAATTATTATTATATGAAAAGCCGACGGCTAGAATATTGACCAATAACATATTATCTCCGAAATTCCAATTATCAAGGGGCAATAGACCGGGGTGTGCAATATCGCCCCTTCTATTTGCACTAGTGGTAGAGCCTCTAGCAGAAAGTATAAGAAATCATCCGAATATTCATGGATATAATACCAAACACTCAAATAATAAAATTTCATTATATGCAGACGACATATTATTATACATTACAAATTCACAAATTAGCATACCAAATATATTACATTTAATAGAGGAATTTGGCTCCTTTTCAAGATATAGAATAAATTGGAATAAAAGCGAAATTATGACGGTAAAAACTCAAGAGCCGACACATCTGTTGAAATTCCCTTTTAGAATTGCAACAGAAAAATTCAAGTATTTGGGTATCCAAATTACTAGAAAATATAAATCATTATTTAACACAAACTACATGCCTTTATTAACTAAATTGAATGTGTTGATTAAATTCTGGAAAGCATTGCCGATGTTCTTAATAGGCAGAATAAATGCTATAAAAATGATCTTTTTTTACCACAAATACTGTACCTATTTCAATCATTACCAATATATTTACCAAAAAAATTATTTTAAAAACTAGACTCTGATATTACAAATTTCATATGGGACTATAGATCACATAGAATTCAAAGAAAACATCTGTGTAAACCTAAAGAATTCGGGGGACTGACACTCCCCAATTTGTTGTACTACTATTGGGCAATGAATATTAAAAATATAATCTACTGGTTGGACAGTTCTGCCCAACAAGTAGACTGGATAAGAATGGAGAAAGAGGATTGTTCCCCCTATAATACAGGATCGATTCTTCTTTCTCCGATGAAACTGAACAATATAATATATACGAATCCAATTATTCACAGTATAATATGGATTTGGAAACAAATAAAATTAACTTAAGAAAAATAAATTAAGAATAAGACTTAAATAAACTTAAGAATAAAATAAAATTAAGAAACTTATCACTTCTTTACCCAATATTTAACAATTCCTCATTCAAACCATCTATTATTGATAAAACGTTTATCCATTGGGAAAAAATAGGAATTAAAATGACTGGAGATATGTATGAAATGGGAAAACTTCTATCATTCCAACAACTACAACTAAAATATAATCGGAAAAGTAACCAATATTTCAAATACCTTCAAATTCGAGATTATTTGAAACACATACAAGGATATCGAACTCTAACCTCAGATTTATTAGATGAAGGAATGAACAGAAAGGCAGAATCAAGCAATTTAATATCATATTTATATATATAATTTTAAATATAGAAACACCAACGACAGAGGCAATTAGAAGGGACTGGGAACAAGAATTATTGATAAAAATTCCGAAAGACAAATGGGAAAAAAAACTATTATATGTATATAAATGTTTGATTAATGTAAGGCATAACTTAATTCAATTAAAAATTTTACATAGATTATATTACTCGAAACCTAGACTGAACAACATTTTTTCAAACGTTTCCCCCACTTGTGACAAATGTCTAACTCAAAATGCCACTATAGCACATTCCTTTGTCTCCTGTACCAAACTTCATAAATTTTGGAATTAAATCTTTGGAACTTTTACAAAACTATTTAACACAAAATTGAACCCCAATACAGAACTGATTATCTTCGGATCAATGGAAGAGGGACGTAAGTTAACTACGATCCAAGAAGCTCTCTTTAATTATGGTTTAATAACAGCAAGAAAACATACTTAAATTTTGGAAAAATGCATCCTCGCCAACGTTTAAAATGTGGATTTCAAATATGCCGGAAATGTTACATCTTGAAGAAATGAGATTCTTCCTATTAGGCAAAGTACACCAATTCTTAAAGATTTGGTCACCTTTTATTGACCTTACAAGCATATGGTGCAACATAACCTTAGAAATTAAAAGGTTCAGAACCGGGTGACGGGTGGGTAAAGATATTAAATAGGTATATCTCACCTAACTTCATTTCCTTCTTTCTTTTAAAAAAAAATCTCTTTAGCTTCTTCTTTCTTCTTTCTGTCTCTCTCGCTATCCGTTTCTACTCTCTTGTCTATCTATCGCTTTTTCGGGCTTTTCTTATTATATCACGAATTAGTACCATCACCATTGCCTACGACACTCTCTATTTTCTTCTTTCTATCATTGTTCTTTTATTATTAAATTAAAAATAAGAAGTTGTACAAGAACTGTAATATGTCTGTATGCATTAGGTACTTAGGTACCACACTACTGTATTTACTTCTAACAAAAATAAAAATTAAAAAACAATAAAATAAAAAAATAAGTTACTTAAAATTAAATAATTCCAACGTTCATACCAATAGGTTGCAAGCTACCCAAACAAAATGTGAGGTGCTGTTGCTCCAATTTGTGCGTGGTCTCACCCTGGCAATGGAGGATGCCTCAGGCAGAAAGGTCAGTATTGAAATGGGAAGGGGAGTTAAAATGGTTAGCAACCGGGAGATCCTGTAGGCCTTTGCTGAACGAACAAAAGTGTTAAGCGAAACGGTTGCCTCTGTCTCACCTGAAAAAACCTTTGAAGTCCCTGGATGGAGTTGAGAGCGGGTGTATAAGGACAGGTGTTGCATCTCCTGCAGTTGCAGGGGAATGTATCTGGGGAGGCGATGGTTTGGGTGGGAAGGGATGAGTAAAGCAAGGAATTGTGGAGGAAGCGGTTTCTGAAGAAGGCTGAAAGGGGTGCAGATGGAAAGATGTAATTAATGGTGGGATCTCGAAGGAGGTGACGGAAATGTCGGAGGATAATGTGTTGGATGCGGAGGGTGAAAGGTGAGAACCAGAGGAACTCTGTTCTTGTTGCGTCTGGGAGGAAGGGGAGCGAGAGCAGAATTACGGGATACAGAGGAGACACGTGTGAGTGCCTCACTATGACAGAAGGGGGGAACTCATGTTACCCGAACAATGGGGCCTAGTATGGAAACATGTTAATTTGTAACTTTCAAAGGAGAAATAGATCCACATTTAAAAAGAAGGAATTTGTAGGGCTGTGGGAAATTACAAGAGAGTGGAGCAATTTGCTCTTTCAAAGTGCCCTCATAGACATGATGAAACCAATGGACTCATATGGGACCATGCAATTTTGTAATCCTCTGAGGAGCATGTTAGATGTTAAAGAGATGGCAAGGGTGAATTGAAAGTGAATTTAGAATAGACAGGTGCAACTAGTATCATGTCCTGATCTTGTCACTTCTGAGCATGGCTCGTACTCAGTCACTAGTTCCTAGTCTTGGCTTTGATTCAAGAATGGGTACAAAGTATGCTCAGAAGTGACAAGATCAGGACACTATGTTGGTTGCGCCTGTCCATATGGCTGTCCATGGTGGATTCAATTTTGGTTCTCCCTCCACAGATACTGCCTAGCCTGCTGAGTACCTCTACTATTTTCTGCTTTATTGCTCCTTTCAGAACGAGACAATTAGGAGTAAGCATCCAACCCCTCAAGCGTGGTGTAAAGTTCAAGAGCACAGCTATTCTTTCACCAGAGTGCCATTTGTATCCCTTGACTCCTGTAACATTCAGAAATCAATTGAGCTATTTTTAAATGAGTCCCATGTCTGAACTTCCACAACCCTCCTGGGGAGAGAGTCCCAAAGATTCACCATCCCCTACCTGAAGAAATTTCGCCTGCGTCCATTCCTACATGGCCAACCCCTCAATCTGTGGCCTCGATCCCTGGCTCTGGAGCCAGAGGAAACATCTTTGATTTACCACCTATTGAGTCTTAGTTAGAATTCTGTTAGTTTCAATTAGATCATCTCCCAATCTTTGAAACTCTAGAGAATATAGCCCTATCAATCTTAATCTCTTCTCTTATAGAAAACCTGCCATCTTAAAAATCAGTTTAGCATATCCTCATTTTTGTTTAGTTCAGCTTATTGTCACATGTACCAAAGTACAGTGAAAATCTTTTGTTGCGTGCTAACCAGTCAAATGTATTAGCGCCACTGTGAACACCCGAAGATAGCAACTGTAAGGGAATCCCCGATCGGAGGGGAATCCCCGACCTCGCGGAGACTCGCAAGTAATGTACCTTTAAACACCGAGGAGGGCTTCATGGAGTACGGAAACATGGTAGTCGGGCAGGACTACAAGTAAGACTGAAGCGTAGGGAACTTCGGCCCCCTCTCCATACTATCCTACTGGCCAACGTATAGTCACTAGAAAACAAAGTTGAGGACTTAAGGTTAAGGCTGCTTTACCAAAGGGAGCTGAGGGAATGCTCTGTGTTCTGTTTCACAGAGACATGGCTTACCCCCAGCTCCCCAGACTTAGCAATCTAGCCTGAAGGGTTCTCTATTCACCGTATGGACCATACGCAGGCATCTGGGAAAGGGAGAGGAGGAGGCGTCTGCCTCATGGTCAACTCTTCGTGGTGCTCAGACGTGGCTGTCTTATCCAACTCTGCTCTCCATACCTCGAACATCTGGCGGCGAAGTGCCGTCCCATCTACCTACCGAGCTAATTCATCTCGGCAATGGACCTGAATCAATACGGCACAGTCGTTACAGACTACATAAGGAAATGTGTGGAGGACTGCATTCCAACAAAAATCTTCCGAGTGTTTCCTAACCCAAAGCCTTGGATAAACCATGAGATCCGCATTCTTCTGAAGACCAGATCCCGGGCATTCAGGTCTGGCGATGTAGAGGTCTATAAGAAGTCCAGATACGACCTTGGTAAGGCCATCAAAAAGGGACTTCTGCTCCAAGCTGTAGGATGAGATGGATGTTCAGCAACTGTGGCAGGGCTTGAATGCCATCACCTCCTACAAGGCAAAATCAGGAGTTGATTCAAAACGAAGCATCACTCCCTGACGAGCTCAATGCGTTCTACGCATGGTTCGATAGGGAGAACATTGATGTGCCTTCCAGAGCCCCTATTCGCCCTGACGGTGTTACAGTCATCGTCACAGAGGTTGCCGTCAGAAGATCCTTCAGGGGGGTGAACCCTCGGAAAATGCCTGGACCTGATGGTATACCCGGTCGAGTTCTCAAGACCTGTGCAGACCAACTGGCGGGGGTTTTTGCAGACATTTTCAACCTCTCACTTCTGAGGTCTGAGGTTCCCACTTGCTTTAAGAGGGCATTAATAATACCGGTGCCCAAGAAGAGTAAGGTGACGTGCCTCAATGACTATCGACCAGTGACACTAACGTCAGTGGTGATGAAGTGCTTTGAGAGTTTGGTTATAGTGCACATCAACTCCTACCTCGACAAGAACCTCGACCCACTGTAGATCGCATACCGCCACAAAAGATGCAATTTCACTGGCTCTCCACTCCGCACTGGACCACTTGGACAATAAAAACACCTATGTCAGGCTGTTGTTTATAGGCTACAGCTTGCCGTTTAATACCATCATCCCTTCCAAGCTGGTTACCAAGCTCATGGAACTGGGCCTCTGCGCATCCCTCTGCAATTGGATCCTCGACTTCCTCATCCACAGACCACAGTCTGTTTGAATAGGAGGAACCACTTCAGCCTGAGTAACAATTAGTACCTCAAGACTGTGTGCTCAGCCCCCTGCTTTACTCACTCTATACCCATGACTGCAGAGCCGGTCATTGTGCGAACTTCATCATCAAATTCACCCATGGCACCACTGTGGTTGGACGAATCACAGCTGGGCATGAGTCAGAGTATGGAAGTGAGATCGACCGACTGACCAAATGGTCAACATCAGTAAGACCAAGGAATTGATTGTGGACTTTAGTAGAGGACCCACAATCTTGCTTACATCAACGGGATGATGGTGGAGAGGGTCAATAACTTCAAATTCCTGGGCATGCATATATCAGAAGATCTTTCCTGGATCCAGCACACCAATGCAATTGTAAAGAAGGCACATCAGCGACTCTACTTCCTGAGAAGATTACGGAGATTTGGCATGTCGAAGAGGATTCTCCTAAACTTCTACAGGTGCACGGTAGAGAGCATTTTGACTGGTTGCATCATGGCCTGGTTCGGCAACTTGAAGGTCCAGGAGCGAAAAAGATGACAAAAAGTTGTGACCACTGCCCAGTCCATCACCAGCTTTGACCTCCCCACCGTTGAAGGGATCTATCATAGTTGCTGCCTCAAAAAGGCAGCCAAAATCATTAAAGACCCACACCATCCTGACCACACACTTATCTCACCACTGCCATCAGGAAGAAGGTACAGGAGCCTGAAGACTGTAACGTCCATGTTCAGGAACAGCTTCTTCCCTACAGCCATCAGGCTATTAAACACAACGAATAAGCTATGAGCTCTGAACTGCAAAATACTATAATATTATATGTTAATTTTGCTATTTTTATTGAACTTTTTCTTTTTTCTCCTGTTATATACAATGTTTACATGTTCACATATTCTGTTATGCTGCAGCAAGTAAGAATTTCATTGTCCCATGACAATATAACACTCTTGACTCATTAGCTAGTGCACTGTACTTTTAGGCTAGAAGACCAAAATGGTAACAGACCAACATGGAATGCAATACTCCCAGTGCAATCTCACTAAGGCTCTTCAAACAGTCCATTTTCCCTTTCCTTGGTCCAAATCTCCCTTTCACATCAACTACATGAGCAGTCTCTTTTATCAATCCCATTCAATATTAATGGCTGTTCAGCTCCATTAAATTAGACATTCCTACTCAAGGGAGCAGTGCTCATTCAGTTGAAGCAGACAGGCTTGATTACATTATTAAAGGCAGATTAATGGTTTATTCCTGATCCTAACTTCCACCTACTTGATAATCTAGTCAATACAATCACTTAAAAGCCAAATTCACGTGTGTTTAATTAACATGAACAAGGCAGCAAATTGATCTCTCGCTGAGTGTAGAGAGACAGGGCAGGGATTTAATGGGTGAAACAAAGTTTGGAAAGCACTCAGCTTTATCACAGGCAATGTGATATTAATTTATTAATGTACTAAGAGTTTTTCACGGTCGTTTTGCATATCTTTATCTAAAGAATAACGTTTATTTTTGAAATTTAAAAAAAAGATTCTCTCTGGCAGCCGTGCAACAGAGGATTCTCTGATTTATGGGCTATTCCCAGGGACACACTCGGAGACAGACATCAAGTGCTGGCTGGAAGATCAGCAAAGGACACTCTTTGGTCTGCCCAAAACCTGTTGGTCCTCCTGCACGGTGTGATGTCCATCGGGGAATGGTGCCTACAAGCCCATTCCAGACTGCAGGAGTAGGTACTAAGGAACGTACTGAAGCTTGGAGCAGCCGACACCAAGGCTCTGTCGGGGAGGACCACAGTTTAGGGTCCTTCTATTTTAGTGGACATTGAAGGGCTGAGTCCAGCAGGGACACCCTTCAAACAAGGGAAAGAATATCACCTCAGGGGAGCCAAGAATGGAGTGCTTGTTTTGTGTAAAAACAGGTACCAATGCTACCAGCATGACCAGTATGAATATATAGACACATACACACTGGGAATGTATGAAGAGTTTATGAATGTTTTTTTGTTTGGCATATATTTTCTTATGAATAAAGTTTAGTTTGAAATACATAAAAGGACAGTTGTGGTAGAACCTTGTTCAAGGAATGTTCCTCGTGGCCTCGTCATTTTATACATTTACTAGACCAAGTGCAGACCCGTTGGGTCTGTTCCCCCAAAGTGTGGTTGCGGGGGTGGGGGGCGGCATGCGGCGTCACACACACTAACTACCCCCTATGATATTATATTAATATTAATTTGCTCCTTTTACACCATAACCGCCCAATCCACTGACGCATAGCCCCCAACTCGCAGGTGCGTCTAGAGAGGGAGGTAGAGAGTGAGGGCAGAGAGAGAATGGGGAGAGGCAGGGAGAAAGGGGCAGAGACAGAAGGGCAAGAGACAGAGGGAGAGGGGGTGGAGGGGAGGAGTAGAGGGTGGGTGGGTGGGTGGGTGAGGGGGGAGTGTGGGGGAGGAGGGGTGAGAGAGATGGGAGGACAGAGAGAGGGAAAGAGAGAGGGGGGGGCTGAGAGGGAGGGGAGGGAAGGGGGGAGGAGAGGTGGGGGGAAGGGAGGGGGAGGGGGAGGGAAGGTGGGGAGGGGATGGGGTGGAGGGAAGGGGGTAGGGTGGGGTGGAGGGGAGGGGGAAGTGGGTTTAGGGGAGGGATGGTGGGGGAGGGCAGGGGGGTGGGGGAGAGGAAAGGGGGAGAGAGAGAGGGGGAGGGAGAGAGAGAGAGAGAGAGAGAGAGAGAGAGAGAGAGAGAGAGGAGAGAGAGATGAGGAGAGAGAGAGATGGGGGAGAGAGAGAGGGAGAGAGGGGGAGAGCGAGAGAGAGATAGAGAGAGGGAGAGACAGAAAGAATGAAATGCAACTGTGCGTCACGCGTTCAGAATGTTCTGGAAATGAAGCGTACGCGTCTCATGCACGAAAACTTTCGGCAGCTCTATGGAAGTGTCACACACTGGGAGTGGAAGGGAGTGGAGGAGAGCCGGGCGGCAGCAGCCGTTATGGTCGCGCGGGAGACGCGATGAGAAGGTGGCCAGCAGGAGGCGACAAAATGAGTGAGTGGGGGGGGGGGGGGGTGGGTGAGGATTTTATTAAAAATGTGTACAGAAAAATGACTAGATTTAATGAGGAGTGGATGTGCGAATGTAAGAGTGAAATCGTTAGCGAAATAGTAAAAATCTCGGCGTTTTTGCGTCTGGTGTTGGCAGAGTAACGAATCAAAGGCTAAAAATATCACACACACACACACACACACACACTCACACACACACACATACACACACACACACACACACACACACACTCACTCACTCACTCACGCTCTCTCTCTCTCCCTCTCTCTCTCTCTCTCTCTCTCTCTTACTTTTAAAAGTAAATCGATAGATGCTTCTCTTTTACAAAACCCAGGATCCTCGGTTTTAAATGTGGCTCAACCTGTCCATCTACTTACAAAGCTCTAGACACACACACAGGACACACACAGGCTTTTCCTTCACCCTGTATTCAAATTAAGGTCTTTATGTGCAAACACAGGTAGATGGGACTGGCCCAGATTGTCAATTTGGTCGGTATGGACGAGTTGAGTCAAGGGCTGTTTGCATGCTGAAAATAAATGGCTTGCTAGTTTTGTACAGATCCAACACAAAAGGACACAAACCTAACAGCTGAAGACAGACACAATAAGCTGGAGTAACTCAGCGGGTTAGATAACATCTCTGAAGAAAATAAATAGGTGACGTTTCGGGTTGAGACCCTCGATCCGAAACGTCACCTATTCCTTTTCTCCAGAGATGCTGTCTGACCCGCTGATTTTCTCCAGCTTTTTGTTCGCAACTTTGGTTTAAACTTTGTGCCTTCCAACACAAAACCTACAGTGGCAGCTCTTGGCTTAGAAGATTGAGTTTCTTAGCAAAGGCTCCTCTCTCAACTCTGACCATCCTAAATACACATATTTCACACTTCTTTTGAGTGCTTACTATTTTTTAAGTAGCTGCTCCTGTTTCCAGAGTTGCGATGCCCTACTACTGCATATCCCATGTATTGGTACCACCTCACTACGAGAAGCCATTTATAGAGTTAATCACGATGCCTTGGAGGATTATATAGGGTCTGGCCCACTTTGGGATTTTTTTGGCGACTGCAGAGCGTCAGTGGCTGACGCCCGTAAAACCGTCAAGTTGTACGACATACACGCTGACGTACGCTGCCCTGCGGGTGACGCCCGGTTAGGGGTATGTTAGGGTGATTTAGGGTTAGGGTTACGCTAGGGTTAGGGTTAGGGTTAGGGTTAGGGACCACAGATGGGCTGTAAAATATTCTTACTTCAATGCATGGATTTTACTTTGGAGTCACATGAGTGACTACGTGAAGAAAAACCGCCAGGCGCATGCTCGGCATTACATCGACGCATGTTGGTAGGAACGGGCTGCAGATCACAGCTCCACTAGTGGTGAGTAACAGGCCCGCAGGTAAGTGGTTTTAAAAAACTACTTCCTGGGTATTTAAGCTCCATGATGCTGGCTGGCTAGCCAGGAGGAGTTTGGGGGGGGAAAAAAAAAATGGAGAGTATTGGAAAAAGCTGGTGCAAGTTAAGCCGCGTCCCGGGTGGAAGCAGCTCAATTAAGATCGGTACTGCAGATAAGTACGGAGCCGGTTCCGATACCGGTAGCTGTAGACTCAGTCGTAAATCAGCCTTTAGCCGCTCCACAGCTGCAGGTCACTGAGGGTACTCCAGTGGATGGGAAAAGCAAAAGGAAGTCTGTTAGGCCCGTAATATCAGACGAGTCTGATGGAGAAGATCCTCCAGACAGACGAGCCATGTGGCTCAGGATGGACCAAATGGAGAAAATGCTCCAAACCATTATCAACCAAGGGTCCAAAGACCCAGAGTATTCCCAGGCAGCCCCTGAGGGGGTTCCATATCAAGAATATGGTGCCTTTACAACGTGGGAATGTGAACCTCCAGAGCCTTGTTTAGGTCCGGAAGAAGTCTCCTTTGAGCAAGTCTCCGGAGTACCAGGGCGGCAGGAGACTGACCCTGAAGGTGGTGTTTCTGGTCATGAGTACCCACCACAGCACAAGAGTAAAACTCAAGGTGTACCGGATGTAGCACAATCATTTGCTATACCAGAGGGGAGCGTTGAGGCCATGGAAGAAAACCTGGCGGCCAACATTAACTATTTAGTTTCTCACCAGCTTCAGGAGACTGTCATGGTTGAGACAGCAGACCTCTATAAAACACCTGTAAATTGTGCGTCACTGAGGGTGCCGACGGTGAATCCGGCAATTAGGACACCCATGACTTCAACAATGCGAGGACAGGAAATGCGTTTCCAGCGGGTCCTCAAGCTCATTGCGGCTGGCATCACTGCTTTTGGGAAGCAGGTGGAAGGGTGTGCAATGTCCAAAATCCAAAAAGACATGTTGGCATTGTTTTGTAACTCTTATTTTGAGATTAATTGTATGAGGAAAATCGCCATTCGGCCCATACTGCACCCAAGATTTGCAGGTCTGTGTAAATCAAGCAATGTTCAAGCTCCAGATTATTTATTCGGAGAAAACCTGCCTAAGCAAATTAAAGAAATCAATGAGGAGGCAAAGACTATCAGCCTCATGAAACCTTTCATATTTGGCCAAAGGAAACAAACTGACTAGATGAGAAGGGGGTTTGATTCAGATGCGGGAACAAGCAGAGGCAGGGGTATTACCCATCACAGCCCAATGTCCACTCATATGTTGGAAGGAGGAGACCGTCACGGTCATTTGCTGAGGTACAAAAACTATATTCCATCACAGAGAAAACTTTTGGGGAACCTCCGGTTGGTGGTAGATTACAATTGTTTTATGACGAATGGTGCTGTATAACATCTGATCGGTTTATATTAGATACTGTGTCAGTTTCAATAATAGAATTTATGGAAGGAGTTGATCCACCTGTACAGAATAAACCTAATCGGGTTTTGGTGTTTTCTGCACCTGAAAATTCTCAGATAAAAGAAGAAGTAAAAAATTTATTTGAAAAAGGAGTAATCGAAAATACGGGGGATCATCCGCAACAATTTGTGTCAAATAGTTTCCCCAGGCCAAAGAAAGATAGGGGTTGTAGTCATTCTGGATCTCACAAAATTGAATTCATATGTCCAGTATAGACATTCAAAATGGACACCTTCAACACTGTAAAGCAGCTGTTGTCCATAGGCTGTTACATGGCTACTATAGACTTAAAAGATGCGTATTATTCAGTGCCAATTCATCACCATTATCGCAGGTACTTGAAGTTTAATTGGATGGGTCAGCTGTGGCAATATAAAGCATTACCTAATGGGTTAAGTTCAGCTCCCAGGTTGTTCACAAAATTATTGAAACCAGCACTTGCATTATTAAGGGCTCAAAATCACATTGTCATGGCTTATCATGATGATATTTTAATTGTTAACACCACTCAGGAATCAGCTGAAGAATCAGTTTCAGCAACTACAAGCCTGTTTGAAAGGTTATGGTTTCTGATCCATCCAACGAAATCAAAGCTACAGCCATCCCAAACAATTGATTATTTGGGGTTTGTCATGAATTCAGTTGCTATGTCAGTAACTTAGCCAACAGATAAAGTTGTGGATATTACAAATGCGTGTAGTTGCCTTGCTGACAAACTTTATCCCTCCATCCGAGAAGTAGCTAGGGTTATTGGTAAGATAAATCTTCAAAGGGCAAGAGCACAAGCACTAAAAGAACATGCAGGTCATTTTGATAGGTCCATGCAGTTGCCAACAGTAGCTTTAGCTGAATATCAGTGGTGGATTGGGAATGCTGCACAAGCTGCTAAAAACATTTTTGTTCAGCAACCTTCAGTGGTATTGCAAACTGATGTGAGTGCTCTTGGATGGGGGGCTACGGACAATAACACCAGCTGTGGTGGTAGAAACATAGAAACATAGAAATTAGGTGCAGGAGTAGGCCATTCAGCCCTTCAAGCCTGCGCCGCCATTCAATATGATCATGGCTGATCATCCAACTCAGTATCCCGTACCTGCCTTCTCTCCATACCCTCTGATCCCCTTCGCCTCAAGGGCCACATCTAACTCCCTCTTAAATGTAGCCAATGAACTGGCCTCAACTACCCTCTGTGGCAGAGAGTTCCAGAGACTCACCACTCTCTGTGTGAAAAAAGTATTTCTCATCTCGGTCTTAAAGGATTTCCCCCTTATCCTTAAGCTGTGACCCCTTGTCCTGGACTTCCCCAACATCGGGAACAATCTTCCTGCATCTAACCTGTCCAACCCCTTAAGAATTTTGTAAGTTTCTATAAGATCCCCTCTCAATCTCCTAAATTCTAGAGAGTATAAACCGAGTCTATCCAGTCTTTCTTCATAAGTATCCAGTCTTTCCTCATAAGGTAGACGGACTGTCCAAGAGGATTTAATTCTCCAAACATATGGTATCAATTATTTGGAGTTATTGGGGGCATTTTTTGGATTGAAAGCTTATTGTTCTACAATGAAGGACTTGCATGTTCAATTACAAGTAGACAATACCACAGCTGTAGCATATATCAATCACATGGGTGGAGTAAGATCAGTATCATGTGATTATCTGGTCAACCCGACGTGGCATTGGTGTGTATCTAGGAATGTCTGGCTTTCAGCTATCTATCTCCCAGGGAAAGACAATATTGTGGCAGACAACAGATCACAAAAGTACAAAGACAATACAGAATGGATGTTAAATCCACAAGTTTTCAAAAAGATTGTCAGCTGGTATGGGTTACCAGACATTGATCTGTTTGCGTCCAGATTAAATCACCAGTTGCCTAAATACGTCTCATGGGAGCCTGACTAAGGAGCAGTAGCGTTGGATGCATTATCGCTACATTGGGGAAATATGTTCTTCTATGCTTTTCCCCCATTCTGCCTGATTAGGCAATGTCTCACCAAAATAGAGCAAGACTCCGCTACGGGCGTTTTGGTGGTTCCAAACTGGCCTACACAGCCATGGTTCCCATTGATGCTTAGAATGATAATTGAACCATTTATGACGATTCCCAGCTCCAGTGATTTGTTGGTACAACCAGCGACAGAAGAAGTTCATCCATTGCATGATCATATTAATTTGTTAATCTGCAGGTTCTGACCAGACCATTACAAGGGCTTGGGCTGTCGGATAGGACCATGGATGTCATAACTGCAGCTTGGAGAGATACCACTAAGAAACAATATATGTCTCAAATAAAGAAATGGGAAGCTTTTTGTATTCAGTCAGATATATCTTATCATACTGCAAACATATCGGATGTATTGGAGTTCCTTGCTATGTTGCATTTTGATCAGCACCTCAGTTATAGTGCCATTAATAGTGCTCGTAGTGCTTTGTCTTCCTATTTACGACAATTTTCAGAACATCAATCTATCGGGTCTCATCCATTAACATCCCAATTTATGAGAGGGATGTTTAATAAAAATCCTCCCAAACCCAGATATACAGAAATTTGGGATGTCAGTATAGTTCTTACATTGCTTCGGCAATGGGCTCCAATTACATCACTGTCTTTTCAGAAGTTAACATTTAAAGTGGTAATGCTCATGGCATTAGTGTCAGCACAAAGAGTACAAACATTGCAAATGTTACGTTTAGATTGTATGCATTTGTCTGCAGATAACATTACTTTTTATGTTTATGATCTAATCAAACAAAGCAGACCGGGGAAGTCTGGAACCAAGGTAATCTTTAAAGCATACCCTGTCGACCAAACATTATGTGTGGTTAAGCATCTGACTCGATATATTGGAGTAACCAAGAGTCTCCGGGGTTGTGAGACAGCAATGCTTATTACCCATAAAAAGCCATATAAAAAAGTGTCAGTACAAACTATTTCTAGATGGTTAAAACAGGTTTTGGATTTAGTTGGAGTAGACACTAATGTGTTTAAATCTCACTCCACCACGGCGGCATCCACATCCGCGGCGAAGGCACAGGATGTGCCGCTCGACCAAATTTTAGAAGCCGCAGGATGGTGTAAAGAAGAAACTTTTTCCAAGTTTTACAATAAACCTGTTCTCACGGTGCCCGGGTTTGGACACGCAGTGTTGGGTTCTGTTTGATTGTTTGCTTTGTTTTATGTAATGGTTTTATATCTTTTGTTGTAATCACCCCCTGGGATAGAGGGGTTATTACTTTTCTTTTCTTTTTTATTATTATTATTAAAATACTTATTGCATAATTCAAGCAATGTTCAATATATATTATTTACTCACTACTGTGTCAACTGAAGCAGTATGTCATATGGAATGAATCTACGGCATGAAAATCACAGAGCTTCAAAATCTTCACGTACTCAGTCACTTGACTCCGAAGTAAAATAGTAAGATTAAACGAGAACGTATCTGTTCGAAGTTTGATCTTTATTTTATGAGGAGTTACGATGAGGGATTACGTGCCCTCTGCTCCCGACCCTCATAATCTAAACGATCATCTGGTAGTTCTAGTCTTGTGTGAGCCTTACTATCTTACTTCGGCTATGTTTTGAAGTATGCCGAGCGTGCGCCTGGCGGGGCTTCTTCACGTAATCCCTCATCGTAACTCCTCATAAAATAAAGATCAAACTTCGAACAGGTACGTTCTTGTTTAATCTTACTATTTTATACATTAATATATAAAAATTAATACAATAAAATCAATTGTGCAAGTGAAAAGATGTCTGAGTCTTTCAGTTTTATTTACAGATATATTGGTCCACTTCCAAATCCAATCACCGTCTCTAACTTTTCACAGGGATGGATTCAGTGAGTGTAGACTGAACTCCCCTCTCCCCTCCACCCTCTTCTTCCCCTATTCCGTCCACATCCCTCCTTCCCCACCCCCATACCCTTCTTTTCTCCCCCCCTTCTTCCCTTCCCCCCTCTTCCTCCCTTCTCCACGCTCCACTCTTCTCCCCCTTCTCCACTCCCCCCCCCCTCACATCCCCTTCTCCCCCTCTCCCTCCCCTCTCCAAGTCTCCAACCCCCCCCCCCCCCCCACACTTTCCCTGACATGCCCTGTTTGTGGACTCAGCCTGCAACCAGCGATCCCCTGCACACTATCCCACACACGCTAGGGACAATTTATATAAACCTGTGCGGGAGGAAGCCCTAACCCTAACCCTAACCCTAACTCTAGGTTGATAGACTTGGTATAAGTATAAATTGTCCCGAGCATGTGTGCGATAGTGTGCGGGGGATCGCTGGTCGGTGCGGACTCAGTGGGCCAAAGGGCACTGTATCACTGAACTGAATGTGACACAGGGGCCCCCAGGGGTTGGACGCTAACCCCCAATGTTCTGTATGGGAACTAAACTGTTGACCACGAGTTGTCCCAGAGGCAGATCTCTCTTCCAAAGGTCTCTCCAAACACCCAGAGGCAGCGGGCTTTTCAACTGGGTACAGGCAATGTTCTCAATGTACCAGTGCCACCCACCAGCTCCGGCAACTTAGTCAAAATACCCACCACCCATTTTGAAGCAAGGCGAGAGGGGGGGGGAGGGGCGTTGTTCCCAAAGTCTGTATTTATCCCATAGTCAATGTTACTAAAACAGATGATGTGGCCTTTGTGCAGTACTGTAAGTGGGATCTAGCTGTCACAGGCTGGGTCCACAAATGGGGGGCGTCAGGGAAAGTGGGGGGGGGTGGAGAATTGGAGAAGGAAGGGAGAGGGGGAGAAGGGGATGTGAGGGGAGGGGGGAAGAGTGGAGCGGGGAGAAGGGAGGAAGAGAGCGAAAGGGAAGGGGGGGGAGAGGGGAGGGGAGAAGGGTAGGAGGGCGTGTAGAAGGAGGGATGGGGTGGGAGCGGGGTGGAGGGAAGAGGAGAGTTTAGTCAACACTCACTGAATCCATCACTGTGAAAAGTTAGAGACAGTGATTGGATCTGGAAGCGGACCAATACATCTGTAAATAAAACTGAATGACTCGGACATCTTTTCATTTGCACAATTTTAATATATTAATGTTTAAAAACCATGCATTGAAGGAATAATATTTTACAGCCCATCTGTGGTCCCTAACCCTAACATGGGGTGGCAGGGAGACACTGCATGTCACTCGCGCGTCACTACATGCGAGTTACTAATACAATAATCTTATTAGTAATTACTAATAATCTTATTAGTAATACTAGCTATTTCAACACTAATTATTTTTTATTCTTGCCACATTCCCATCAATGCTCCCCGTGGCTGATGCGACTACAACCTCTTTTCAGGCTGTCACCTAAAATGTCGCCCAAGTGGGACAGGCCCTTAAGGCTCCATTGGAGCAGAAACTCAGCAGAACGACGCTTCACACAAGCTGACTCCTTAGAAGGTAAACCGAATCTATGTATGTTTCAAAGATGAAATAATCTTATTAGTAATAAACGTTGTAATTTTGCATGAAAACTAATAGCATTTTGCAAAAATATTCTATCATCGGTTTTGCTCGATTCTGCTAAGTCACACAGGGGCACATGATTCAGGTGTCAACATGTACAGTATAAGCTATCTACGGCTCACTCTCCCACACTAATTAATTGTTAACACTATTTACGAGTGACAGAGGTCGTGGATTCCGACTTCCTCCCTGTGGAGCAGCAAAGAAAAAGATGACACCAACCTTCACCACCCATCCCACACACTCCTCCGACATGAACACACAGCCCGTGAACATTAGAGATCAGAGACATCAGAGCTTTCTCGACAACAATAACAGCTCATTCTATTCACACTATTCTGCACTCAGTATCAATGCAGATTTGGTGCTTTGGAACACACGCTGGATGTGTTGGGCCATTGATGTTTTAAACCTCAATTAGTTTGCAAATTTTATGCTGAGCACACAAATAGGTCTATAGTGAGCAATGCAAAATACAACGCATCTCAGCCACGGACAGCAAGGCGCAAAAGATGTAGTAGTGACATAAGTGTCATCTAATTACACAGGGGAATAATTCCCATTGGGAAGTTCTAAGATTCAACCTACTAGACGAGAAGAAATGAATGTGGAACCATAGTACCATAGGTACCATAGATCAGAACCAAATTTGTAGAGGTTTCTCTGGATTATGCTGTTACTTTATGTTCAGTTATGATCCTGTGTCAATGGGTGGTGGCAAATGACAGAAATAAATATTTGGGAAATTCAGGCATAGTGGATATTGAATGAAAGTGTAAACGATGACCCAACTGTATATCTCACAATTTCTATTTTCTATGTGGGAATAACAATAATCAACACAAAGTGGTCTGCCCCCATTAATTCCCTAAAGTAGGCACAATTAGTATTATTAGTGTCTCATGATACACATTAAAATCATACCCAGGAAGTCCTCTCTACACACACCTACAGAGTACCTGCCCTAATTATAGAGCCATTTCAGCCCACCAAGCCTGTCCGTCACCATCAACACTATTTCAACACTAATTCTTTTTTATTCTTGCCACATTCCCATCAATGCTCCCCGTGGCTGATGCGACTGCAATTATAACTCCCCAATTCCATCATAATCTCTGATATCAAGAATTTACCCACCTGCATCACTATATTCTGCAATCTGTTTCCTTTCTCTTTCGGGACTACCTATTGTACTCACATATGGTTTGATTGTACTGACGTTTGGCACAATTGGCCTGGATAGAACGCAAAGCAAAGCTTTCTTGGAATCTCAGTACACAAGACAATAATAAACTGTACCTCTGTTTTGAAATTGCTTCCAACACCATTTGAGGACGAGTGTTCCAAAAACTCATAATCCACAGACAAAAATGTTCTCTTGGTCTATCAGATGGATAACGCATTACTTTTAAACAGTGACCTCTAGTTCTAGATTCTCTCATAAGTGAATATCTTCTCCTGTTAAAACCACTCAGAATGTTAAATATTTCAATGAAGACACCTCTCGCTGTTACAAAGGCCAGAGACACAAGCCTAGCACGTCCAAATGTCCTCGTAGCAATGATCATTAATGACAATCGTCAGTCATTAGTTTTAGCATGTCTTCCATTTTGTATGGATAATTCCAAGGTATGAACAGTTGTAGACGCATTGCTGGGCTGGTGTGCATTAAACTGTGAGCTGCAAATATGCATAGCAACTGCAAATATGCATAGCAATTACTGGTATATTATTGTGCAATGAGTGAAATATGCATTTGATACTCACAGCTGCATCACCAAGTACAGATGTGTTGAACTTTCGTAAATATCTTCCAGTGACACGATGTTTGGATGTTTAATTCTGAAAGAAATAGGGTGATTTGATTAGAGCTTGTATATGTTCATTGATTCAAATGCCAAGTTGTAACAATCACATGCGATTTCCACCCAACTCTCTCTGGGAACTCCTGAAATGTGGTTAGCAGATGTCTGTCTCTGTACTACAAATAGACAGCAAACCTGCAGAAACTGGGGAAGCCCTCAGTTAAACATGCAATGAAGGAGAACACGGTCAGCTCCACCATAATGTGGTGTAGGGAATACAATTATTAAACGCCTACATGACAGCTAACCAACATTTGATACATGAAGGCAGAAATTCATCTTCGGTCATAGGGCTAAATGAAAGTTATAGCATTAGCCACCTGTTTTATCCTCCTCCTAACATTCCATTCCATTAAGTTCAAAGGCAATCAATAAAACCAAATCCATGAAATGCAACAGGTGGCAAATGCTATGGCACCCATTTTGTGCTGGTGGCCAAATTTCTATCCCTTGATCATTATTACAGATCATTCTTATTGACTTTGGTGTATTGCATTCCACATCCCATTACGCAGCCAGTCAAAAACCCAAATGTCCTACAAATGCGCCGTGAACTGTATCCTGCACCCTGTATCTTCCGCTATGCTCGATCTATTGTACTTGAGTTTAACTTGATTGTATTTTGTATAGTACATCTGATTGGTTTGTATAGCTCGCAGAACAAAGCCTTTCACTGTACCTTGGTACGCGTGACAATAATAAAACTAAACCTAATATCGCCGCTGCTGCTGTCTGTCATGTTCTTCTTTGGAAGTCATTTTATTTCTGATCCCTTATTGTTTTTTATTTGCCACACCGTTCACTTGCAAAATCACTGTGTTCAGAGGAAAGAGGCATGACTTTAGCAACAATCGGAAGCAAATTAAAGCCCGACAGCCATCAGGCTCTTGAACACTGTGCAACCCTAACCTCAACTATGGACGCCTATGGGCTGTCTTTAGTTGTACTAATGACTGTGGGGTTTTCCACACTTGTATTGTAGTCATTAATCTATTGAATTTTGTTTATTATATATTAGTTGTGTGCTGAGCGTTTACAGGCCTGCTCTGCTGCTGCAAGTAAGAAATTAATTGCTCTGTTGTCAGTATATATGACAGTTAAATACGTAGGAAGGAACTGCAGATGCTGGTTTAAACCGAAGATAGACACAAAATGCTGGAGTAAAGGGTCTGGACCCCAAACATCACCCATTCCTTCTCTCCTGCAATGCTGCCTGTCTCGCTGAGTTACTCCAGCATTTTGTGTCTATCTGGCATTTAAACACTCTTGACCCTCTTGAAAGGCAGAAGCAATTCCTCTCAAGAAATCACCATTGAAGGAGTTAATTTTTTTCTACAGCGAATAAACAGCATGCCACACTGACTCACAGATCCTGCAGCTTTATCTCATCTGACTGCTGACACCTTCCTACGCAAAAATGAAGTCCACAATTATAATTATTACTAATCCAGCATAGATTCAGAACAGAAGTAAATCTTTGCAGTAACATGAAAGGGTTTTTCAATCGTTCTTTCCGTGCCCTTGGTGGAGTTGACGTGTGTTCAATACAATAGTCAACACTGGATCAACCATTTGTCTGGAAGTTCCACAAGTTGAAGTAACTTTAGATTTTAGTGCCAAATATCAATAAGGAAATGTATGGGTCTGTTAAGCTGCAGCGAGTAAGAATTTAATTGTTCCGTTGCTGGCACATATGACCAGTTCATGCTCTAAGCCATACTGGCACATTTCCAAAAATAAAGTTTGCCAGCTAATGTTCCCCAAAAAATATAACCCAGGCTCGTCTTAACACTAAAAAATCCTAAGCCCCATTATAAGCAACAAATTCACTGTGCATGGTGCAACAATGGTTAAATATGAGCAAAACATATAAATGTCAAGGCTATGGGCCAAGCAGACTAAATAGTTTAATAAGATGCAAAAGGTCAGCTTGTGTTAATAGCTGTGGCTAAAGTCGTCAAAGTATACTTTATTCTTCAAAGCGAAGCTCTTTGACTTGTTTTATTGATAAAGAATAATTTCATTCATCTAGCGTCTGTTGGCAGAAGTCCATCCTGGATGCTCTGAGTGGACTATCAGTGTGATTTGATACTGATACACAGCAAATCTCAAAATTGCCTTCACTAACTGAGATAATGCCTTGGCAAATATTAGATGGAGAAAACTTTACTACGTCATACAAGTTTTAAAGATGCACTAACTTCTTCTCCAATACATATACAGGCTAAAAATATTTTTCAGATTGATATTATATATATATATTGCCTGAAGTTTCAGCTTTTATTTTACTACATCAATGAATTGTTTTTTGATTTATGCTTACCAAGAGCAGAGGCAGGCCCAATGTTGATCCATTGTTCGCTGTGATCTTTGCTGATCTTGTCTATCCTGAATTCCTTTGTTTAAGAAGAAACTGCAGATGCTGGAAAATTGAAGGTAGACAAAAATGCTGGAGAAACTCAGCCGGTGAGGCGGCATCTATGGAGCGAAGGAAATAGGCGACGTTTCGGGTCGAGGCCCTTCTTCAGACCTCTGAAGAATCTGAATAATCAGAATCTGAAGAATCAGAGTCTGAAGAAGGGACTCGACCTGCAACGTCGCCTATTTCCTTCGCTCCATAGATGCTGCCTCACCCGCTGATGCTGCCTCTCCAGCATTTTTGTCTATCCTGAATTCCTGGTCTGTTTCCCATACCCTTGATCCCCTTATAGTCCAACCTCTGGTCGCCACCTCCACAGCTCTCTGGAGTTGGCAATTTCAAAGATTCTCATTCCATGGTGAAGAAATTCCTCCTCATGTTAAAAGGGCAGTCCCTTATGGGCTTGCCTCACTTAGGCGACTTCTCAGGCGACTGCCAATTTGCCGGCAGTCACCTGAAAAACCGGCAACTGGAACGGCAACTGTCAGAGTGGAACACACAAACACATAGACACATCGTTTCCTTCACCAGCCCGTTATGCAGGCGGGGGACAGGGCAAGCAGGGGAGCGCTGTCTGAGTGAAATTCACTCGGTGCAAAGCCAAGGTGATACAGACACACACTGTGATGAACAGGAAAGTTGGCGTTGTAATTAAGACGGCTAAAGCACAGTGTACGGTAAGTCCTGTAAAAGAGGAGGGGGAGAGGGGGGAGAAGGAGGAAGAAAGAGTGGGGACAACTTTTATGAAGCCAGAGATACACGGCTGTGAAGATCGGCGGACATTAACATTACCAGTCAGTTATACTTGGTTCTGAAAAATACTGCTTACGTTTTTTATCACCAGTTACTAGTTACAACCGACGAGAACCTTCAACCTCCTGACAACCCACTAGGACCTCCTGGCTAACCACCTACGGCACGAGAATTCTCACTACTTTCCATGGCGGCTTCATTCTGGTCACAGCTAATTTTTCAACATGTTAAAACATTTGTGGTGACCATAATGAGGCCGTGACTAGCTCCCAGAATGCAGGAACTCCGCACGACCATGAAGGCGACTACCTAGCAACCACCCGCGAACATGTGGCGACTGCATAGTCTCCTAAAAAGTCGCCTAAGTGGGACAGGCCCATAATTCTGAAACTATTCCTTCTGGTTCTCAATTACCTCACTGGGGGAAACTTCTTCTCACCATTCACCCTGTCAATCCTCCATAAAATCGTACACTTTTCAATCTATTCATCTCTCATTCTCCTAAACTCAAATCTTTTCAACCCTTCCTCATATCAATCCCAATAGCCCAGGAATAAAGCCATTGAACCTTCTCACAATAGTCTTCATTACAAATTCAAACCTCTAAACTCAATTTGCAGGATGAGCACTCTCGATACTCGATGAGGCAGCAACTCTGTGGACGGTGCATGAGTCCAGGTTGCACAAGATTGGCTTCCATGCATTATCAAGCAAAAACAGGATTAAATATTACGTTTCGGATCTTCAGACTTGCAATAGAAAATAGGTGCAGGAGTAGGCCATTCGGCCCTTCGAGCCAGCACTGCCATTCAATATGATCATGGTTGATCGTTCAAAATCAGTACCCTTTTCCAGCTTCTTCCCCATATCCCTTGATTCTCTGAAAGAGCAGTAAAATGGAGGAACAAGGAACTGCAGATACTGGTTTACAAAAAAGGACACAAAGTGCTGGAGTAACACAGCGGGTCAGCAGCATCTCTGGAGAACTTGGATAGGTGACGTTTCAGGTTGGGATCTTTGGTTGTATTATGGCTTTGTGTAATGATTCCAATGAGCAGGAACACAAGAGGCTGTAGAAAGTGGGGAACTCAGCCACATCCATCATGGACACAGCCTCTTCTCCATCAAATGCATCGACATGAGGTGCTACCTCGAGAAGGCGGGCTCTCTCATCAAATTCAAACCTCCGTAAATGCAATTCACGGGATGAGCATACTCTCCTCTAAGGCAGCAACTCTGAAGACCCATAAAATCCGCAATGCAGGGTGCACAAGCAAGTTTATCAGGCCCAAATATACAACACCTGTCCCTATACCTCCTCCCTCAACTTTGTCCAGAGACCCTGACAGTCCTTTCAGGTTAGGCAGAGGTTCACGCAACTCCTCCAACCTCATCTACTGTATCTGTTGTTCAAGATGTGGACTCCTATACAACGGTGAGATCAATCATAGACTGGGCGATCGTTTCGCTGAACACCTTAACTCAGTCCGCCTGGACCTACCTGATCTCCCGGTTGCTGAACACTTTAATTCTCCTTCCCGTTCCCACACTGACCTTTCTGTCCAAGGTCTCCTCCATTGTCAGAGTGAGGCTAAATGCAAATTGGTGGAACAGCATTTCATATTTCACTTGGGCAGCTTGCAGCCCAGCGGTATGAATATTGATTTCTCTACCTTCATGTAAACACGGCATTCCCTCTCTTTCCATCCCTTCCCCACCCAAATCACACCAGCTTCTCTACATCATTGTCTATATCTCTTTTTCCTTTCCCCTGACTAGTCTGAAGAAGGGTCTCGACCTGAAACGTCACCCATTCCTTCTCTCCAGAGATGCTGCCTGTCCCGCTGAGTTACTCCAGCTTTTTGTGTCTATCTTCGTTTTAAACCAGCATCTACAGTTCCTTTCTACACATTAAATATTTGAATTCCCTGTGTAATATCTGACAGTACCACTCGCTTTGCACAACCTTGCACAACTAAACTCTTCCTGGTTAACATTTTAGAAACCAGAGATATAATCCATCAAGTTAATATAAAACAGGAGAGCCACTGACACCCACATTCCATTAATACAAATTTCACTGTTAAAAATAATATTTTCTACCGATTTACATTCAAATGCAATTATTTATAATCTTTACTTTAACTAATTTCTTCTCATTCTTAGATGCTCTGTAATAGATTTGTACTTCTTTGAACTCGTAATTACTTACGCATCGTGCAGTAGAAACTTAATCCTTTCAACATATCCCAGAGCATTATGAGCACTTAATCTCATAAATAGACCTCATCCTGGCAGAAATGCAATGATGGAGGACTTGGTATTGTTTCTCCAGCGAGATATCAGCAGCAGTGTCCTAATTTATTCAGGGTCTGCTTGCTATATCCCGTGGCAGTTGTATACTCTCGATATGTCCCTATGAGCCTTATAAACCATTTATGGCATTTATTTACACATGCCTTCTGGAACTGCTATTAATGAAGCTGAAGGAGGATATGCGAGTCTTTATAATGTACTCTTCAACAATCTTTCCTCTGGTTCCTCTTTAGATGAGCTCTCCATTATTATTAAACCATTCATCAACATGTCAATGCTGCCAATGTAGTCATACATCATGCAGATAGCTTCGTGAAATTGCTGCAAGAATTTAGCAAATTAGGAAACTGTCATAGAAATATTGGATCCGTATAAATCGGAATATATCATATAGAATCATAGAATCACTGCAATCATTCAGCCCATCTAACCCATTCTGTGTAAGAAGGATCTGCAGATGCTGGTCTACATTGAAGATAGACACAAAATGCTGGAGTCAACTCAGCGGGACAGGGAGTATCTCTGGATAGAAGGAATGGGTGACATTTCTGGTCGAGACCCTTCTTCAGACCACTTCAAACCCATTCAGGCTCCTTACCCAGTTTACAGATATAAATTGACTGGAATGTTTGGCAAATTAGTCAGCAAATTGAATAATCTAAATTGATGCCTAAACAAATTCCAGTTCAATTTATCTTTAATAGATTACATAAATAGAGACGCTGAGTCTGAAGAAGGGCTCCAATGTCATCTGTCCATTCCCTCCACAGATGCTGCCAGACCTGCTGAGTTCCTCCAGCACTTTATGTTCTAAATGCCTTATATTGTTTGCACATTTCAGAACTGACACATGCCCTATCCATTTTTTTCCAATCTAATTTTTCAACAAGCTTTCAAATGTTAAAAGAAACCAAAATGATAAATGTCTTCCCTCACAAGAATGAAAACTTTTTTTTTGTCTTCTTTGGCTGATCATTATAAATGTCATTTAACTATTTTTTCTACAATGCCAAATATCCAAACACCTGTGGAGGACATAGTCCACTTCATTCATATTTCAATGACAGAAAGCCTTTTCACTCAAATGTAGTGGGGAATTATGTTTTTTTTTAATAGTACCCTCTTGGACACAACATCCTGCGATCCAGGTCTGCAATGACAAGGAGGCTGAAGGGTGTCAGATAAGGAGAGAAGGTGAGGGAGAGGGAATTGGCTCTGCAGTCAGAAGTGCGGTGTCAGTGCCCCAGGCATCCGGGATCAGTTCTGACTTTGGACGGTGTCTATATCTAGTTTACATGTTGGTTTTCCCTGGGTTCTCCAATTACGAGGCCTAGGTCGCACTGCGGAGAGGGGAGATGGTCAGGCTAGGGGCGTGTGGCCGGGAACAAAGAGGTACTGGGTGGGGTGGGGTGGGGGGAGAGGGGGGTGCGAGAACGAAGAGGGACCAACATGACTCTAATGAGTACTTTTGTCGGTGCCAGAATCGGTGCTAATCTTGATGTGCTTTTTGTATCTTATGCAAAATTAAAGAATTTCACTGTACCTAGGTACAGTGCCCTCCATAATGTTTGGGACAAAGACCCATCATTTATTTATGTGTCTCTGTACTCCACAATTTGAGATTTGTAATAGAAAAAAAATCACATGTGGTTAAAGTGCACATTGTCAGATGTTATTACCATGTAGAAATTACAACTGAGTTTATACATAGTCCCCCCATTTCAGGGCACAATAATGTTTAGGACACATGGCTTCACAGGTGTTTGTAATTGCTCAGGTGTGTTTAAATTCCTCTTTAATGCAGGTATAGGTGAGCTCTCAGCACCTAGAATTTCCTCCAGTCTTTCCATCACCTTTGGAAACTTTTATTGCTGTTTATCAACATGAGGACCAAAGTTGTACCAATAAAAGTCAAAGAAGCCATTATGAGACTGAGAAACAAAAATAAAACTGTTAGAGACATCAGCCAAACCATAGGCTGACACAAATCAGCTGTTTGGGACATCTTTCAGAAGAAAGAGAGCACTGGTGAGCTTACTAATCACAAAGGGATTGGCAGGCCAATGAAGACCTCCAAAGCTGATGACAGAAGAATTCTCTCTATAATAAATTAAAATCCCCAAATACCTGTCCGACAGATCAGAAACACTCTTCAGGAGCGCAGAATACTTTTGGACGGGTGGCGGCATGCGCCGGCAGCCTCGCCAGCAACTGTTCGTCCTTTCTACTTTTTTTTTGCTTTTAGTATGTCTAAAAGTGTGTTTTAGTGTGGGGGGGTGGGGCCGAAAATGTGGGAAACTTTTTTTGTTACTTATCTCGGTGGAATGCGATTTTCTCCTAGTTGCATTTCGCCCTCCCTCGCGGCCAAACATCTTGGATTGGTGCGGCCTTTCCTGGAATCGGGTCCAGAGCTTCAGCAGCGGGCACAGCGCGAACTTTCCATCGCGGAGCCGGGCGATCCCTTGCCGAGGATCGCCAGAAGAAGTGCTCTGATCGCTAGCCCATGGACTACGACATCCTGAAGCCGCGGTCTGCGGAGCTTCTAGCCGCGGGCACGCTGTGGACTTTAAGAGCTCCGACCCGCCAGCCTGCGGCCTATCACATCGTGAAGTCACGGTCTCCGGTAGGAAGCGGCCAACTCGGGACATCCAGCCGCGGAATGTCCGCTCGTCCCAACGTCGGAGTATCGAGCATCCCGATGAGAGGGCCTGTACTTCGAGCCATCCGTAGCGGCGACTGCGGAGGGTTCATGGCCCCGACCATGGATGAACCAAGGAGGAGGACTTACAAAGTTATTGCCTTCCACCACAGTGAAGAATGTTGATTCCACTGTGGTGGCTGTTCATGTTATATACTATTGTGTACTGTGCTCTTTTGTTTGTATGGCTGCATGGTAAGTCAAATTCCACTGTACCTTAATTGGAGCATGTGGCAATAAATGTGAACTTGAAATTGAACTTGAACTTGAGTCAGGTGTGGATTTGTCAATGGCCACTGTCCGCAGAAGACTTCATGTTCTGAAATACAGAGGCTACATTGCAAGATGCAAACCACTGGTTAGCTGCAAAAATACGATGGCCAGGTTACAGTTTGCCAAGAAGTACTTAAAAGAGCAACCACAGTTCTGGAAAAAGGTCCTGTGGACAGATGTGATGAAGATTAACTTATATCCGAGTGATGGCAAGAGCAAAGTATGGAGGAGAGAAGGAATTGCCCAAGATCCAAAGCATACCATCTCATCTGTGAAACACGGTGGCAAGGGTGTTATGGCCTGGGCATGTATGGCTACTGAAGGTACTGGCTCACTTATCTTCATTGATGATACAACTGCTGATGGTAGTAGCATAATGAATTCTGAAGTGTATAGACTTTCTATCTGCTCAAGTTCAAACAAATGCCTCAAAGCTCATTGGCCGGCGGTTCATTCTACAGCAAGACAATGAACCCAAACATACTGCTAAAGCAACAAAGGAGTTTTTCAAAGCTAAAAAATAGTCAATTCTTGAGTGGTCAATCACCCAATCTGAACCCAATTAAGCATGCCTTTTATATGCTGACGAGAAAACTAAAGGGGACTACCCCCCAAAACAAGCATCAGCTAAAGATGGCTGTAATACTGGCCTGGCAGAACATCACCAGAGAAGACACCCAGCAACTGGTGGTGTCCATGAATCGCAGACTTCAAGCAGTCATTGCATGCAAAGGATATGCAACAAAATACTAAACATAATTACTTTCATTTATATGACATTGCTGTGTCCCAAACATTATGGTGCCCTGAAATGGGGGGACTATGTATAAACACTGCTGTAATAAACACTGCTGTAATGGTGAAACCAAAATGTATAAAAAATACCCTTTATTAACATCTGACAATGTGCACTTTAACCACGTGATTTTTTCTATTACAAATCTCAAATTGTGGAGTATAGAGGCAAATAAATAAATGATGGGTCTTTGTCCCAAACATTGTGGAGGGCACTGTATATATGCCAATAATGTATCATTGAATCATTACCCAACCCCCCTCTCCACCTCTCCCTTCATCCCAAAGATATTCTGGTTGGGCAAGTGGGTGCTTAGTGGCAGGAGAATCGGGGCCTTGGGGGCAGTCGATAAGCACACGAGAGGCAATAGTTACAGGGAAATACGTTGAGGAATGAATCGATGGGATTACTCTGAAAACTGACAAACTGTAAACTCAATGATACAAGACAATGTGAGAACATTTCATTCAGTGATGGACAGGCTCCATAAACTAAAGAGCCCCCTTTAATTCCATCTTCTGCTCAGTTGGATGAGACCCAAACGTGTGCTGGGTTATTTAAAGAAGGCGTGCGTGTGCCATGATGCAAGCATTTCACATTTATGCATAACGTGTCAAATTGTCTTCACCGCCCTCAAGCTCTCCCCGAGGCATTTTTATTCTGTTCCTAGCAACCCGCCTCCATAATTGCGAGGGTAGATCCCTATGCATTAAACAAAATCTCCTTTAAATTCTGTGCAGATGTTATCAGTAACGCTGCAGTCACAACATTAACTTTACGGCAGCCTTTTTAAATGAAGTACAATATAATAAAAATTGATGACGTGCTCAGAACGCTCTGTGTTCTGTGGAGATTGACACTGGTCCAATCAATTCACTGACACTGCATCCCGCGGACACTGGAAAGGTGAATTAAAACGGAAAATGTTGACAATGCGCAGCAGGTCAGGAAGAACCTGTAGAGAGGGAAACAGAGCAAACATTTCAGGTCGATGACCTTTCATGAGAAAGGGCAAAGAATGGTAATAATAAAATGTTAATGGTGCAGAGAAAGAGAAGGATCGAACTGAAGGGCAGTTGGGTAAGAGAGTAGAAAGTGGAATTAAATGACTAAAGGCATAAGGAGACAGTGGTTGAACAAGTGAAGAGCCAACAGATAAGGTTTAGCTAGTAATGGTATAAAAAAAATATCAGAATTATTCTTTGAAAACGCTTAACTTATTGTTGAATCCAGGTCTGCTGTATATCAAATTGATATCGATTTGATATTGAATGATATCGAATTGATAAAATAAAATGCTGTTCTTGAAGTTTAGTTGGAGTTCTTTTGGAAAAGTGGAACGGACCAAGGACAGAATGGTTTGAATGGGAATGGAATGGGATTGAATGTTTTCCCAAAAGGTAATTATAAAACTCTGCAGGTTTTATCTCAAAGGAAAGGAAAATATTAATGAGACTGTGCAAAATAAAACCCCACGATTTGGCAGATAGCATAGCGGAACTGGGGCAGCGACTGATGTGCTAGTGAAGCACAAAAAATGAAATTAGAATGACACCATCTCAAACGATGCCTCAAATAGAAACTAACAGCTCAGTGTTCAACCTTTGGTATTGTTCAGGCAAATACGAGGGCGCACAACTGTACTGAGTCATGAAGCAAGATAGGATTAGAGGAACATCATTATGTTGCAGCTGAAATTAGTGCAACTATACAATCAGGAAACATTACATACAGAAAAACTACCTTGGGTTGTTGGATATCACAGCCACACTCAAATCTTGACCGGACTAACGTTTAATGTTCTAGGAGTGGGGCAATGGAGCAGGGAGAGGGAAGGTGATTCCTGGCCACCATTAATCAAATTATGGTAACTAGATTACTTTCTGTGTTAGTCACACATCTGCGATATTGGCCTAGCTTGTTTGTTGGGACTTCCCCCTTATATCTCCACTGGGAGTAATAAGATGTGATCAGAGAGACCTCCCACACATGATCAAACTGACCAACCACACGTGCTCAGACTAACTTATTACTCATGTTCTCTGACATACAACACGTGCTCAGACTGACGTACCACGCGTACTCAGACTCACCAGCCAAGCATGCCTTCCTGCTCTGGATTTTGTATTTTAGTTCTGCATTTAGATTGCCCCAGGTTCAACCCTATCTGAGACATGCACCTATACTCCCCCCCCCCCCCCCCCCCCCCCCCCCCCCCCCCCCCCCCCACTCCCTACAGGGAACAGGCTTCTTTTGTGCCCTTCCCATTCTGATGAAAAGTCTTTGATCTGAAACATTATCTCCGTTTCCCTTCCCACAGACGTGGCGTGACCTGCCGAGCATTTCTGGCATTTTCTGTTTATATTTTAGCAGACTATCTTCCTCTGTGCCAAATGTTTCTATGATTTGAAAGAGATATAGTCAATACCGGTTTTATTAAATAGGCTCAACAGACCAACAGACCAAATCTCAAAATGCTGGAGAATCATAGACATTGGAAACCTGATCGACGACTTACAAAATAAATAAAACGCTGATTGTATTCTGTAGACAGGCTATTTAAGCTGGGCATGTTAAAGAGAATCACATAAACGTTGCCAGTCCACAAAGACCATTCAAAAGCCTTAAACTAAAATATGACTGCACCTGTTCCCATTACTATTCTATGTCCTCTAGCTGTTTCTAGGTTACAAGATTCAGATCAACGTTGTATTACCGCCAGAGGCCTGATACATCTAAAGGTGTCCAATGCTTTGGCAATCATGTCAAGAAACTGGCTGCAAAGAAGTTTCTGGTTAGGTGGTTCTGTAACAATTGCCAGACACCTCTTTCTCTCCCCTCCAGCAACCAGTGGGGAACTTTCCTTCCTCGGCCTAATTCTACTCCTATAAGGTGAACTCTAGGCCACTTTCCAACCCCATCACTTTTTTTATAGTGTTCTTCCACGCAAAAGTAGGTGATCTAACACTTTTTATTTCGTTCTCCTCCCTTTTAACATCCAGGGTCCAAAATACCTTAGTTACGAGTCGAATAACACAGCCTCAAGTTCTTTGGACCAGCATGACCATGCCAACTTTTTGCTCATCTACAATAAGCTCATCTGTCTGCATTAGGACTGTATCCTTATAGGCCTTACCAATTCACACGCCATCAAAATGCCTGTTAAACGTAGTGATTGTATCTGATCTTGCCATTCTCTCTAGCAGGACGTTCTAGACATCAACCATTTGGTTAAAAATTTACTCCTCGCGTTCCTTTAAAAATCCTTCCTCTTGCCTTAGTGCTATGTCCTCTTGCTTTTGATACCACTACAACGTGAAAGGATTCTGACTACCGGCTCTCTTTGAACTCAATTCATTTCTAACTTTTCCCAATTGTAAGCAAAGAGCATCAACCTACAATGTTAAACTGCTGCTTGACATACTCAGTATTTCCAGCAGTTTCCATTTTTATTTAGATGACAAGATAATTGTGCTTGTTCCTCTCCAATCCATGTGCTTTCACCTGCATTCATTATTCAATTAATTTAACCTGTTAACTCATGTATTCCTGCAGAGTGTCTGAACCAATGCAACTGTGCTGAATGTTTTAATTCTCCTTACAATGAAAATGTCTTGGAACTACTTCAATTTGCCTAACTCCACAACAGGACAGCAAAAGATGCTATCTCACTTACTCTCCACCCTGCTCTGGACCGTCTGGGTAACTGGAATACATACTGTGTCAACTACAGGTTGGCGTGTGACACAATCAACTCCCCCAAACTCATTACCAAGCTCCAGGATCTGGGCCTCTATACCTCCCATTGCAACTGGCTTCTTGGTATCTCCACCAGCAGATACCAATCAATGCACATCGGTAACAACATCTCCTCCCCAATGACAATGAACACAGGTGCACCACAAGACTGCATGCTAAGCCCCCTGTTAACCATATAACATATAATAACCATATAACAATTACAGCACGGAAACAGGCCTTCTCGGCCCTTCCAGTCCATGCCGACCATTTATTTTCCCCTAGTCCCATCTACCTGCACTCAGACCATACCCCTCCATTCCCTTCCCGTCCATATACCTATCCACTTTACTTTTAAATGTTAAAATCGATCCTGCCTCCACCACTTCTGCTGGAAGGTCATTCCACACAGCCACCACTCTCTGAGTAAAGAAGATCCCCCTCATGTTACCCCTGTTCTACTTTCTGCACCATTTGGTTAAGTACAGCTCCAATGCCATTTGTAAGATCGCCCACAACACCACAGTTGTTGGCCAAAGCACAGCAGGCAATGAGTCAGTGTACACGGGAGAGATAGAACACTCTCTATGTTTCTATAGAGAAGGCAGGTACGGGATACTGAGTTGGATGATCAGCCATGATCACATTGAATGGCGGTGCAGGCTCGAAGGGCCGAATGGCCTACTCCTGCACCTATTTTCTATGTTTCTATGTTTCTAACACCTGGTTGAATGATGCAGCAACAACATTGATTTGAAAGGGGAAATTGCGAGCCAGTGCCAGTTCTCATTGGTGTGGCTACAGTGCAGAGTTAACAGCGTCAAATTCCTGGGAGTTAACATCTTACGTTACATCATCAGGCAACATCTCTGGAGAACATGGATAGGTGACGATTCGGGTTGTGACCCTTCTTCAGACTTGCAGTGTAGCAGTATCATGTAGATGCTGGTTTATTTAAAAAAAGACAAAGTACTGCAGTATCTCAGCCAGTCAGGCAGCGTCTCTGGAGAGCACTGATAGGTGACGTTTTGGGTTAGGATCCCTGGTTGCATTATGGTCTGGTACAGCAATTCCAATGAAAGGAACACAAGAGGCTGCAGAGAGTGGTGGACTCAGCCTAATACATCTCGGGTACACCCCTCCTCTCTATCAAAAGCATCTGCCTGCGGTGCTGCCTCTCTCTCCAGATCCCCACCATCTAGCTCATGCCCTTCTTGCTACTACTGTAGTGCAGGAGGTGCAGAAACCTGAATTCTCACGACCTGGTTTAGGAACAGCAACTTTCCTACAATCACTTATGCGTATAACAATACACTCAACTTGATTTGATGCTGTAATTGTCCTTACATTTACCAGTGGATGGATGTTTGAAGCTCTCCTCTCCATAACAAACAGATTTAAGAAATACCAAAGATAGACACAAAATGTTGAAGTAACCCAGTGGGACAGGCAGCATCTCTGGAGAGAAGGAATGGGTGACGTTTTGGGTCAAGACCCTTCTTCGTCTCTAGTTTTTGTCCACTATTCTGCCAATTAAAGCCCCCTCACCTCTATCCACCTATCACTTGCTAAACTTTCTCCCGCCCCAACCTGTTTTCAGCTTTCTCTCCTCTACTACAATCAATCTGAAACTTTGCCTATCCATTGCCACCTGATCCGCTGTGTTACTCCAGCAGTTTGTGTTTTAGGCTAGGTGCTAGCATCTGTGGTTCTTTTATCTTTTAAGATATACATTACGTTGTAGTTTATCAAAATACAACTGAACTGTAGCAGCAAGTTTATTTATCCCTATAGTTCAGTAATTCAATTTCATAATGATTTTATTTTCAGATCCTCTGTTCCCCAGGCCTCTGTCCAATCAGCTCTTGAGATCAGCTTCAATAAAGGGCAAGGCAGTATATATTCCCCACATCAATGTGCAACGCCCAATACATTCCAATACTTTGGAGGCTATTTAAATGTTATGCCATGGCCGACTACAAATATGGATGCAGCAAAATCTATCTGCCAATGTGCTCTATTTCTCCTTATAGCAATGCAAAGGCTATAACAAGGTCGGACATCAGGCAGATCAGATGTCTCACATATCATACTGTAGGCAGTCTGGATTTGGGAGGGATTATTTTTGCCACACACAGCCAGCAGAGGAGGGACTGGTGAATCACTGAGAAATTATTTGCAAGAATTGCTGTAGAAGGCATTGGAAATACTCCAGAGATTTGCAGAGAGAGCAGCTTTTGTGTCAATTCTTCAACTCTGAAAGCATCTATCCCAATGTGTGCCTCAGCTGATAAATGCACTGACGTTGATGTGCCCAACTGTTTAAGTTCACAGAATGCCGATTATGATCTGAGCTGAGTTATGTGATCCTATTTACATTCACAGTGAACATATTTATTGTCTTCGGCTTCCTTACTCCGGATTCCCATGCAAATGCTTGGCCGTGAAGTTAATGCAAGGTCATGCTCTTCCTGAACAAACTTCATGATCTTGTTGGCCCCATTGTCCGTTCACCCTTCAAGAGTGGGCACTTGGGCAGGGTACAGGGTACCCGAGAGCCACCATCACTAATGAACTTGGAACCGGAGGAGGAGGGGTGTGATACAAGGGGGACAAGGGGTCTAGCCTTCCTTGCTACAGAGCATGCGGATATTGTTATAATGGAAACAGCAAAATATAACATTGCTTGGTAACTGGCATGCAACCACTCTAATCAGAACAGAGTGTTTATATTTCAATAAAAATTATTCCATCACATTGATCTGAAAGGGTGCTGCAACTCAACCACCAAACCAGCCCGACGGCCATCACAGTACTGTTCTCCTCATTGCCAAATAAACATGACGTCAAACCATCAATTTCCCCCGTGGTCCACTGAAAGATCATATTGCAAAGTTTAAAAGATGCCAGTGTGACAAGCCAACTTTGTGATTTGAAATGTGTCAGAGATTATTTATGTGTAATTTACGTAGTCCCCAAAAGGCATTTGAATTTTCTATTCACCTCTCTGTGAATAATTCTGAGAAAGAACATGAAAACAGCAGGGAAAGGATGAACTTACAGTAAATAAGGAAATCCTGAAAGGTCAATACAATCTATTCAAACAAGGAAGGGAGGACTGGCAGAAGTCCTATATATAGATATGGTACATAAACAGGAATTATTTTTCTCGCAATTAATTATGGAGATGCATAACAAAGGAAGTCACAGGCTGGAGTTTTTTTTTTGCTTTGTTTTGATTGTGCTACCTAGTTTCCTCCATAAGTAAAGAGATAGCTTCATTTCTCCTCTGTGGAGGCCATAACACTTTGGATAAATACTAGTCATGAAGGAGTCATAGCAGTAACTGTAAAACTTATTATTTTATATCCCTGACATCTGGCTTGCTGAGCAAAAATGTACAATGTCCAGTTTAGTTATTTCAGGAATTATTTAATTGCAAGCAGGAGAGCTTGTTGATTATTCCAAATTAATGATATAGCAGGCTTGAAGATGAAAAGAACTGCCAGTTAATAAAAATACATGACAGAGAAATCTTAATTGAAAGGGAATTAGAACTGAAAGAAAGAGGTTTCATTTCTGAAGAGAAGGCTGACTTGATCATGGAATGCACTTCTGGAGTTAGTTTAAATAAATGACATCGACATTTAGGTCGAGGTTAGAGACTTGGGAAAATAATTGGATTTGGGGAAATGGTATGCACATGCAATTTGGATTCTTGCCCACATGGTGGATAAACAGTAAAATGAATTAGTTGGACTGAGTGACAAATGTTGCAATTTCCATGCTCCTGTGCAGATGCAGAACTTTGAAGAGTAACATAAAATTGTTTGCCTTGAGATAAAGAACAATTATTCCACAGAATAGAGGTTATTAGAGATTAGGAAACCCAACTACTAAGATTGTTAATAGAAAATACCTTACAAAACAAAATGTGAATTGATGTTCAGAAGTTTTAAGCATAAGTTGATGAACACAAGTAGTGTTTGGTGCAAGACATTCACTAGATAAAACTACACTTGGAAAAATATAAGAACATTCTGGACACATATTTACAGGAGAATCATTAGAAAAGGTCAAGGACATTTTTTCTTTATCTATTACTGGCCGTTGATCATGTAATATAGCAAATCATTGATATTGGATTGGATTCAGGAAGTAGTACTTAGAATCAAACCTGTTGAAATAAAAAATAAAAAATAATGCTGTCATCGCAAACAGTTTGTCTCTTTTGGGTTGTTGGCTTTTTTCTCACCACCATCCATGTGTCATTGCTCAACAAGTCAAAGAGCAGTGTGGAAATGACACTGTTGATAATTGCTGATCTGAACTGCAAAGGCAAATCCATGAAGCTCATTGATCAAAACACTTATCTGGCCATTTCCTGCCTCCTCCTGCTACGACAACATTGAGGTGATTAGTGCACAACGACACCGGTGGAGCAGGTCAAATACTCACGTTGAAGCCAGCAAAAAGCCATCCCCAATCAGTCCAGTCTATAAAAATAAGTCCTTGCTTTACATCTCTATCTCTCCTCTGGACAGAGTGGAATTCCACAAGAAATTTACACCAAAGACATTTCTGAAGTAACATGTTGACCATTAACGTTGAACGGTATTGCATTCCAAACAAAACACTGCTGTTAACTTTTCAGTTTGCAAAACGATATGCGTTTTCCAAGACAAACATCATTCAGTCATTGCCAACCACCAACTAGCAACTCTGCAATGTATTTTGCTGTTCAAAATCATGAATTCTTCTCGTGGCATCGCTGAAATCCTCAAAAGATTAATCCCTCACAACCTAGCTTCCTTCCTATTTTAGAATCCTGCCTACATTCTCTGCCCAAAGACAGCATACTCACTCACAATTCACTCACCTGGGCAAATCCTGCACTATTACCCTGCACAGGAAAAACTTAGCGTCAACTCTGCAGGGTGGATGTGGGATAAAAGAGGCCTTGACGCTTCATCTACATTGATAACTAATGGGAAGTTCAAATATAACAGATTTGGTGTGCTTTGGTGTGGAAGGTAGGTTTCATTATGTTAGGGTGATCCTTTTTGGACTTGACTTCAGCTGACTGCAATGCAGTGACTATTGGAGTGTTGGAAGTGTCATTATTTTAAATGAGGTGTTAAACTAAGGACAAAGACATTTTCTGGATGGATGTGAAATGTCACTCTGCACTATTTTGAAGAAAACTAAGGGAGTTCTCCCCTCTGTTGAAATCAGATTTCTGGTCATTGGAACATTTTGTGGTGATGGAATCTTACTGCTCACAAATTGTCCCAAAGGGAAACAGAGAAGGGTCCCAACCTAAAACGTCGCTATCCATGTTTTCCTGAGATGCTGCTAGAGCCTCTGCTCCAGCACTCTGACTTTTCTTTTCTAAACCAGCATCTGCAGTTCCATGTTTCTACATTTAGCTGTTCTGTTTCCTGCATTACAACAGTGACTCAATTTCAAAAGTAATCCAAATCCATGCATCGCTCAAATTGTCCAGTTCAGTTGAAAGGTCAAAAAACTGAAAATATTAACTCCATTCATTCCACTCACAAATGCTGCCAAATCTGCTGAGTATTTCCAGTGTTTTCTCTTTACTTTTTTTAGATTTCTAGTATCTCTCACACTTCAGTTCCGTTTAGTGGTGGCGCCATAGAGTGTGGCAGCCTCGCCTGCAGCTGTTCGTTCTTCACCTTTTTTAACATTTTTAGTTTGTTACTTCTGGAGGCCTTTTAGTCTTTTTATGTGGGGGATTGGGAGGGGGGGGGGGAAGGGGGAAACCGTTTTCTCCAGTCCGTACCTGGGTGAGCTTGCGTCCTTCCTCCGAACCGCATCTTCGCCCCCTCCTGGATTGGAGCGGCCTTTCCTGCCAGAGACCGGCCAGAGCTTTGAGCTGCAGCTTCAGCAGCAGCGCCGCACTGAGGTACCATCGCGGAGCGGGTGATGCCTTACCCGGGTCGCCGTGTTGGAACTCCGGAGTGCTGGGACTGCCGCCTTCAACATCGTGAAGTTGTAGTCTGCGGAGCGTACAGCCGTGGCGGCGCTGACTTTAAACACCGCGGAGCCTCGGATATTTCGCCGACATCGCCAATGTTGGAGCTTCGACCAGCGTGGCCTGTGGACTTCGGGAGCCGCGGTCTCCGGTAGCAAGCAGCCGTTTCGAAACTCCAAGGCGCTGAGAGTGTTCTTTCGATGCCGGAGTTCCATCATTCCGGCGAGAGGGCCTGAAACATCGGGCCGCCGTAGCGGCGACTGCAGAGGCCTCAAATAGGCCCCGACCATGGGTGAACATGGAGGAAGTGGGCTGAACTTTGCTGCTTTCCCTCACAGTGGGAAACGTTGATCCCGCTGAGGGGGGATGTTTATATGTTTAATGTTAAATTCTATAATGGTGTGTTTATTTTATTGGTGTGCTGCAATGGCAACTCAAATTTCACTACACTAATTGGTGTATGTGACAATAAATGTCCTTTGTCCTTTAGTTGATTGACACGTGTACCGAGGTACAGTGAAAAGCTTTCGCTGCGTGCTAACCAGTCAGCGGAAAGACAATACATGAATACAATTGAGCCATTTACAGTGCATAGATAATGATAAGGGAAGGTAAAACCAGCAAAGACCGATCAAAGAAAGTCCAAGTGTTTAAGAAGGAACTGCAGATGCTGGAAAATCGAAGGTAGAGAAAAGGTAGTTCTTCTGAAGAAGGGTCTCGACCCGAAATGTTACCTATTTCCTTCATTTCATAGATGTTCCCTCACCCTGCTGAGTTTCTCCAGCATTTATGTCTACCAAAGAAAGTCCAAGGGTCACTAATGAGGTAGATTGTAGTTCAGGACTGCTCTCTAGTTATGGTAGGATGATTAATTGGAAAGGATTTGTAATTTTTTTTTGCAATGAAGAGCAAATTAACAAACTGTCCGAAAAACCCTGCAACAGCATTGATGTAAATGGCACATTCAAATATTGATTACTTTCATGCCCCTGTGGTAAAACATCACCTTTCACCTACGCAGTGGAATGGATCAGATTGATATACACAGTGCAACCTGCCTAAATAAATAATTTGCTAAGAATTTTCACATTTGGGTGCAAGTTATTACTAACAAAAAGAATATCTTTATGTTAATTGGGTTGTAATTAGAAACCATTCACTTCTGCAATTCCCACAGTGGGTGTGTCAGAGGTTATGGGGAGAAGGGAGGAGAATGGGGTTAGGAGGGAGAGATGGATCAGCCATGATTGAATGGCGGAGTACACTTGATAGGCTGAGCAGCCTAATTCTGCTTCTATCACTTTAGATCTTATGACCTCTATACCCTACCAACCTTCATTTGTCGTCTTCTATGTAAACCCTACTACTTACTTCCTAAGGACAGCGATTTCATTTTCGATGCTGTTCTCTTTACCCTCCAAAGCCTTCTTGGGGATACACTTTATGGCAACCAGCCTCTGGGTCCTCTTCTCCTCCGCCAGCACCACTTCAGAGAATGCGCCTCTGAAATAAGAAGGCAAAGATGTTAGGGCTTACTTACATTGAACTGGTTGTAGGGTACGTCACCTAGTCATGGAATAACACAAAGATTAAATCCTATTTATCTAACCAATCCGCAAAGATCTCACCCGATAAAGCCATTTGGCCTGGGACTGTCAGCCAGTCAGTGATCAATATCAAACACAATTACGAATGATACTGTATCTGACGTTATTACTAATGCGTGGAGCAAAGAATCACGCAAACAGGTCGGCTGTCAAGTCAAGCAGAAGTTTATTTAATTCAAGTGATCTTACAGCTGCAAAGGGTGAATGGCCCATCTGTCTTCATAGGCGCACTCCAAATGTACTGATTATACAAAGCATGTTTGCGGACAAGCTACAGTTTCTACACCCAATGTCAGGTGTTAGCACTGAGCCAGTCACTTTTAACATCTTTATCCCTGCATAATTAGCTTATGCTTCGTCTGCAACAGTACAACCTCCGATAAGCTCTGAACTAGACTATTATTGTTATTATTGCACTATTATTGTTTATTTTTTAATGTGTACATATGTGAGTGTGAGCATATACTGTATATACACACACTCACATATATACATACATATATATATCTATGTACACACACACTTATTTACACACACACATATATATATACATATATATGTGTGTGATTATACACGCACACATAAAAACAAACAAAAATAGTGCAATAATAATAAACTATATATATACACACACACGTATATATGTATATATGTGGGTATGTGTGTATATATACATAAAACAACTTTTTTTTCCTTGTTTATTATATTGTTCACAGTGTACTATGTTTACATATTCTGTTGTGCTGCTACAAGTAAGAATTTCATTGTTCTATCTGGGACATACGAGAATAAAACACCCTTGACCCTTGGCCACGTCACCTGGCCTGATTAATGCTTGCGCTGTTACAGTGAGGCATCTGTGGAGGATGTTTGGGGGGCATCATTACTACCATGGGGAATTGCCCTGCCCTGCTTCATCCAGATGGTGTTAAGCTTGTTGAGTGTTATTGTAGATGAGTCATTGCCATGGGGTGGGAGATTGCAACCTTCACGTGGCCCGCCCTGTTTCGACGAATGCAATCAACCCGGTGTGCACAATCAAATAAGATCAAATAGAACAAGTTGTACTACAACTTTAAGCTGTGCACGCCATACACAAGAAGAAGAAGAAGCAAGTGCCATATCATAGCGCCATCACCCACACCCACTATCTATGGGCTGATGATAGGCAGCACCGGATTTGTTCAGCATTTTGTGAACAAGTTGTACTTTTAAAATGTTCCATATAGTCAGGTCGATGCCCCTGTTGAGTACTGAGACAGCTTACCTAGACACCCAGCTAGTTCTGTGTGCAGGTCGTCAATATTACAGCAAGGATAGTGTCTGCTCCCATAGTCTGTGATGTTCCCTATGGCTCAACTATTTCTACAATGTCTAGGCATGTTCCAGAGCGTTTTGTAAATTAGCATCTGCAGTTCCTTGTGTCTATGTTCCCAAGCTGTTGGTGCAGTCCACTCCTGATCCACTGTGAACTAACATCATTTTCTTCCAAAATCATTAATCCAATGATAGATTTAAGACATACTGGAACAGTACAATCATGTTCATCAATGTGTCAGTGCAATGAGTATAAATTAAGGTTTGCATTGTTAATTGCACCACTATTTTTACTGTATTTCTCTGTCCACTGCACCTCTGACTGAGTATTTATTTGTCAACATGACCAAATATAACTTCCCTCTTTATATCTTTGGCGTTTATCTCTTCCTCTCAGAGTAATGGGTGGACAGAGATCTTCTGCAGAGTAAAATGTAAACATAACCAGGGTGGCACAGCAGCACAGCGGTAGAGTTGCTGCTTTACTGTGCCGGAGATCCAGGTTCGATCCTGACTGTGGGTGCTGTCTGTATGGAGTTTGTACGTTCTCCCCGTGACCACGTGGGTTTTCCCTGGGTGCTCCAGCTTCCTCCCACACTCCAAAGACGTACAGGTTTGAATGTTAATTGGCTTTGGTAAAATTGTAAATTGTCCCTGATGTGTAGGACAGTACTAGTGTATGGGGTGAACACTGGTCGGTGTGGATTGGTGGGCCGAAGAGCCTGTTTCTGCACTGTACCTCTAAAGTCGAAAATAAACATATATTGTAATGTAACTATATTTCCGCCAAAGGTGGTAATGCAGGTTGGGCTCTTGACAGTTTGGAAAGACACTACGAATGCTGTCTGTACGGGGTTTGTACGTTCTCCCTGAGACCGCACGGGTTTCCTCCGAGATCTTCAGTTTCCTCTCCCACTCCAAAGACGTGCAGGTTTGTAGGTTAATTGGCTTGGTACAAGAGTAAATTATCCTTTGTGTGTGTAGAATGGTGTTAATGCGCATGGATCGCTGGTCGGTGCGGACTCGGTGGGCCGAAGGGCCTGTTTCCGAGCTGTATCTCTAAACTAAACTAATCTGTTACACCGTTGGCGGATTGTCTCTGATCTGGGTGAAGTAAGGCTGGGTGTAACAAACCGTTCATTTAAATCCATTGCATGGGGGTAAAGGTGAATGAGATTATTCCTGTTTTACAGCATGCCATCATCTGACCAACTCATTTAATTTCCCTCCGACCCTAAGCAAATCTGCCTTCCGCTAGAATCTCAGATCCGTCAAGAACAATCGCACAAGAACACTGTGACGCTGAGAGTGGGAAGGATTGTGTTACCATGTTTAAATAGGAAGATAAATTAATTCAAGGGAAGTTAAATTGATTGTAACATCAGCACTTCGGGCAGCATAGATAGCACCTCTTTATTTCGATAAGTCTCTTTTCTTAGAAATAGCCACTGTTTCTTGGAAAATAAATTCCCTAATTGAAAACAATGATGTTGGATACAAAGTCTTCTGTTGTAGTGTATAGCTGCTTTCACCATACATCTTTTCACTGAGAACATTACCATGGAACACACCATCGGTAATAAAAAGCCACAACACAACAGAACCAAGGTGCAGAGGTGTGGACTCTCTGAGGTTGCAGATCGTGATGCAGATATACTCTTTATAGCACTATTTTTTATGAGCAATACATTTATTCAGTTCAAATAATCCAGTTACATTTTACACAATATTTTATCTGATTAAGCATGAAGAAGAGTGGCATTGAAATTGATTGACTTATGAAACTCTGCTCTGTGGAAGATTCGTACACCACCATCGAACGAAAGGGCAAAATATCTGTTGAAACAAGGAACTGCAGATATTGATTTATACCAAAGATAGACACAAACTACTGGAGTAACTCGGCAGGTCAGGCAGCGTCTCTGGAGAGAAAGGCTGGGTGACGGTTCAGGTCGGGACCTTCTTCAGTCTGAGGAAGGGTCCTGACCCTAAACGTCACCCAGCCTTTTTCTGCAGAGATGCTGCCTGACCTGCTGAGTTACTCCAGCACATTGTGTCTATATTTGGGCAAAATTTTCTCCCATGCACTGGGTGCAAAATATTGTAGAAGATCAACCGAGAAATCTCTAGCCTTGCATTGAGTAATGGTGAAATAAATGTCCTGGGTCTCACCTGTGGTCTTGCCTTTCATATTCTTCTGCCACAGAGATTAATGCTGCATGAATCATTTGGAAATTACTTTGTGGAAAGCTGGTCCTCAGCTGGTGGGGGAATAATGGGCTGGACAGGGGCACACAGTAGAGGGATCATGGAAATACGAGGAACTGCAGATGCTAACTCACAAAGAAAGAGACAAAGTGCTGGAGTAACTCAGCGGTTCAAGCAACATTGCTGGAGGACATGGATAGACGATATTAAAAGTGTATGTAAAACATTGCCATGGTACCATCGCAAACAAGGAAATCCAAGTGCAGTGGATAATATCTCTCTCTCAATGACAAATTCTGCTTGATGCATGCAAGTTACTTGTTGTAGTCTATGCAACAAGTTTACTTGTTAAAAGACTGGTTGCATTCAAAAGGGTCAGAGGCTAAGAAATATGGACAATAGAAAGCAATGAGTTCACGCCAACCATTCCACACAATGCGGCTGCTTTTTGCCTCAGCACCATGTTCCTGCCCTAGCCTCATGTCTAAGGATTCTTCTAATATCCAGAAACAAAATGAATGGTTGAATCTTCATTGTCTCCAGTTGCGGAGATTTCCAAAGATTCACCACTTCATGAGCGAAGAAACGTCTCCTAATTTCAGTCGTAAATGGACAGCCACTTATTTTCATTCTTGACTTCTAGTTCCCAAACTTTCAGTCATCCTCCCTGCAGCTAACTGGTGGAACCCTCATTGGCTGTAAGGGAGATGATAAGCATCATTTGAGCGCTGGTTTATTTATTGACACTGCTCTCCATTAAACAGAATTGTTACTCTCGCCCTCCTATTTGTGTGGGCCATAGTTTCCAATTTTACTCTGAGAACACAACTATTTCAAGCGCAAAAATACACACAATAATTTGGTCTCATATTGGCTTAAATTCAAATAGTTTTACCGCACACCAACATAGGAGTGCATTTGCTCCGAGAGCTTGTACTGTGCAAATACCAAACACTGATCAACACATGTCAGGCAATGATAATAAGGACTAGATGGCCATAAAAGGTAACTGGAGTTAAGATATGGATTAGCTGTGATCTAATGAACAGAAACTGGCTCCACATCTCGCAATTTTACTCGTTTAGAGATACAGCATGGAAACAGCATGGACTGGCCGCCCGCTCAGACCACACCGACTCGTACACTAGATCTATGGTTATCCCACTTTCCCATTCTACACATTAGAGGCAATCTTACAGAAGCCAATTAATAAAACCGCACGTCTGCAATGTGGGAGGAAACCAGTGCACCTGGAGACTTGCACGTGGTCACAGGGAGAATATACTAACTCCGCGCAGACAGCACCTGAGGTCAGGATCAAACCAGGGTCCCTGGCATTGTGAGGCAGTTGATCTAACACTGTGCCAGTGTGCCGCTCTGTCTAACATACAAACAAAATCCTAAATTTCTGAAGAAAGGGAAGGGTAGTCTTTACATTCACTTCATCTCAAATCACTCTGTCAATACCAAGGCAATTAAAAAAAATTAATTCTGTCCCAGAGATGGAAAATAAATTCTATTCATCAACTAGTTGCACAGTCTGATGATTCAGAGAAGGAGACGAAATGGAAGGAACTGCAAATGTTGCTTTGCACTGATGATATACATAAAATGCTGGAGTAACTGCCCGCTGAGTTACTTCAGCATTTTGTGTTTATCTTCGATTCAGCAAAGGAAATGACTTGCAACAGTTTGGTAGCCAGCCTCCTTGATGATGTTCAAGCCTTCTCTTCTGAGACAGCTTTCACATTCCCAGCTATTGCCTTTCGCCCAGTTTCTTCTGGCCTCCACAAACTTTATCATTAATTTCCAACGGTCAACAGGGATTTAAATAAAACTGCAAATAATAACAAAGATAGTGCCTTGTTTTGTAAAACTTCAGTATCCTATTTCTGAAAATGAAACAAAAAATGATAACAATCATAATTACCATGGAAATTGTAGATGCCAAATAGATTGCTGATTCAGTCATGTCCTAACAATGCCGTGAATGGACGTTCCGCAGTTGAACAAAAACAACAATGGAACCTTCTTAAAAAAGATATGACTTTACACAAAACCATATTTTTGTACTGTTTGAAAATCAATATTGAAAAGGTTCAAATTTCTAGTTTTATGGAGTATTGCCATATTACTCAGAACCTCAAACCATTTCAGACTATTGTAGCCGATCAGACAGATCAGAGGAAGTCAGCTAAATTAGCCACACCCAAATTGCAGTTTTAAGAAGTCACACTGACGACATACGTGCATTATTAAAATATTACAACAAGCATAGAAATTCAATTAAATGTTGAGCAAAACAAAACCTGCTGGAGGAGTTCAGCAGATCCCTCAGCGTCCGTGGAGAAAAATGGAAAGATGATGTTTTGGGTCGGGACATATATTTCTCTCCGTTTCCCTCCACAGGTGCTGCTTGGCCTTCTGAGTTCTTTCAGTAGATTTGTATTTCGCTCAAGATTCAAGCATCTGCATTAAATTGATTGTGTTTTCCCCCCCAGAATTAGGCAATTGACAATTGATTATTTTTTTCTGGCACTGAACATGACCGTGAGCCTCCTTGGTTCACGAGGTGATACTCTGGAAATTTGATGGGCTTCCTCCAAGCCTGAGTTGCTCCAGCATCCGTGAGGTGATTTCCAAGTCAGGACCGCACAAGTTGATGGAGCATTGTAGGAGCACCTGGACATTTTCCTGGAACAACCGTCCACGTTCCCCTTCAGGACTATGTGGTCCTTCCAAACAGTGCTGAATTGACATCAATGGGTTAAGTCTCTTGCTTGCCTTTTATTCCTCTACTATTTTAATCAGTTCCCCCTCCCTCCCCCATCACCCAACCTCTATCCCAGTCTGTCCAATCACCTAATCCACGTGTCCTAACCATCTAACTCACCCGAGACCTAGGCCCAAAAACAAAATCTCCAAGTAACCTATCCGCAACTTGCCTCATTCTTGGCCTGACTGTTCCCCTCTCCCCCTACATTACCCACCTCAACAACAACACAGATCTCTCCCTTACATCTGCACAACCCTTACAGCAAAGACCCCCTGATGGCTCTCATTCCCAGTCGGCAGACCACGTGGCTCTGATGCGGCTGGTCCTGGCAACCACAAACTGAACTGAAGAAGGGTCTCCACCATTAACGTCACTCATTCTTTCTCACCAGAGATGCTGTGTGTCCCGCTGAGTTACTCCAGCATTTTGTGTCTATCCAAAGGGCTCCGTTTCCCACCTTGTCTCCCCCAACAATCAATGTCCAAAGTACCGAAACGAGTCATCAAGACCCACCATTGAAGTATCATTGTTTTAGTAGTGCCTCTTTAAAAAAAGCTTGTTATTTGTATCCAGATGTAAGTCCAAGTACATGAAGCGGCTAATGACAATAGAGGCGATCTGTGCCCATCAGCCTTCCCGCTGCACCCGCTCTGCATCTGAAGAAAAATTACTTGTGTGATCTAAATATATTAGGGAGCAATGTGGAAGTATATGTAAAAGCATGGCTCTATATTATTACTAGACTAAGTGGGACCTGTTGGGTCCCATGTTCACACGGGAGGGCTGGTACCCCAACGCAATATTCCACCTCTCCACCAATTCCAATATTGGTGGCCAATGGGGGGAGGGGGGCTTTCTGGAGCGCTAGTATGGGTGATGTGGGATGAAGGGACTGGTTTCCAGAGGGCTAGCATGGACATTGTGGGCCAAATGCATCCTTGGGCTGGCAGCTCAGTCACTCAGGCCAGATGGGCTAGCAACTCAGTCACTCAGGCCTGGTGGGCTGGCAGCTCAGTCATTCAGGGTGGTGGGCTGGCAGCTCAGTCACTCAGGGCTAGTGGGCTGGCAGATCAGTCACTCAGGGCTGGTGGGCTGGCAGATCAGTCACTCAGGACTGGTGGGCTGGTATTTCACTCAGGGCTATTCGGCAGAGTGCAGGCCACCAAACTCAATTTCATAGCATTTCAGGCAGAGTGCAGGCCACCAAACTCAATTTAATTGCATTTCAGGCAGAGTGCAGGCCACCAAACTCAATTTAATTGCATTTCAGGCAGAGTGCAGGCCACCAAACTGAATTTCACAGCATTTCGGGCAGAATGCAGGCCACCAAACTCAATTTCACAGCATTTCAGGCAGAGTGAAGGCCACCAAACTCAATTTCACAGCATTTCAGGCAGTGCAGGCCACCAAACTCAATTTCACAGCATTTCAAGCAGTGTGCAGGCCACCAAACTCAATTGAATTGCATTTCAGGCAGAGTGCAGGCCACCAAACTCAATTTCACAGCATTTCGGACAGAGTGCAGGCCACCAAACTCAATTTCACAGCATTTCAGGCAGAGTGAAGGCCATCAAACTCAATTTCACAGCATTTCAGGCAGAGTGCAGGCCACCAAACTCAATTTCACAGCATTTCAAGCAGAGTGCAGGCCACCAATCTCAATTTCACAGCATTTATGGCAGAGTGCAGGCCACCAAATTCAATTTCACAGTATTTCAAGCAGAGTGCAGGCCACCAAATTCAATTTCAAGCAGTGCAGGCCACCAAATTCAATTTCAAGCAGTGCAGGCCACCAAATTGCCAAACAACTCATTGCATTGTTATTAAGGGCTAACAAATCATTTATTGCAAGTACATCGCCGACTCACAATTCAGTTGATTCACAGTTTAGAATCTTAGAACTCGCGATCTTCCAGAGTGACTCGCGTCTAGGCATCCGGGGTTTTATAGCCCTGCCCCCCCGGAAAGGACGTTACCTTTATCATGGTGATTGACAGGCGAGAAGACCAATCAACTGATCTCAAGATTTTTTTTAACACTCATAACTTTTTATATTTTCCATCGCTCGGAATAAATCCACGGGACTGCCTCAGCGGAGAAGTACTGTGAGTAAGGTGGCCAAAAATCATAGCGATATATGGTAGCGTTTTTTCTACAATCAATATACTGCACAGACAGAAAGTGGTCAAGATGATACATTCAGTTATATAGATATAGCACTGTCTGTCGATAGTGCATAGCGGTAATGTCGCATGTGTGGTGTGTGAGATGGAGGGTTTAGTGGGGAGAGAATGCAGGGGTTGTGTGTGTGTGTGAGAGAGAGTGCACAAGTGCATGTGCATGTGTGTTTATGAGTGAGAGGGAGAAAGAGAGAGTATGAATGCATGTGGGTGAACAAGAAGGTGAAGGAAACACATGGAGCCTGCAACAGATGAAGGAGAATATAAACACAGACAATCAGATCCATATATCACATATTGTGACAGATGCAATGATGCACTAAGACAACAATGTATGCACTAATACATTTATGTAAGAAGTCTAGTCAGACTGTATGACAGCCACAGATAATGAGATATGGTAATGATTGCAAAGGTGTTTCTGCTTTATCCTTCAACAATTCAAATTTTATAAGATAATATTACTTGGAATAGTCAAATTCCCCTGCGTTTAAAATTTTAAAATGCCCTATCCCAGAACATGCTTGGAACCGAAAGAAAAATCAACTCTCAAACCAGAAACAATTTTGTAACCTGAGACCAGCGAGATTGGGAACCTCTTATCTGAGTGATAAGAACAGCTCACTTACAAATAGTCAGGTACTTAAGAGCTGGTTCTCTAAATATTTAAAATAGGTAATTAACAGATCATATATCCAAGTCGAATGATAACCAACCCCATCAAAAAAGACCCGCTTAAGTTTTAATTCGATCAGACAGAAAAAAAAATCATTAAATTCATATAATTTTGAACAAGAGACCAGGAGGACATTTATCTCATTCTATTGTTTGATTGAATTTTATTGCTGCCCACAGAGTCTATTATTCATTTCTGAGCATAATTGTAACTTATCGTACAAATAATAGATTACAGGATACTGCAATCTATTCTGAGGTACCCCAGGAATGCTTCTGAATCCATCTTATTTTGTTCATCTGGTCCTTGAGCGATGAGAAGACCTTCTTAGGTGAGACTGTACAGAGTGGCTGTGTGTGTGAGTGTACGTGTGCGCACCTGTCAGTGTCAATACATGTATGTATGTAGGCAGCCCTTTTAATCAATATCAATATTCAATTCCTAAACAAACCTATGGGTACCTGGAAGGTTTCAGATTGGCCATGCTTTAAGCACGGTTTACATCCAGGTGACCACCTGACAGCTCTACCATAATTGATTGATTGAAAGGCACAGCATAGAAACAGGCTCTTTAGCCCACCGAGTCCATGCTGACCATCGATCATCTGTTCACTGTAGCTCCATATTATCCCACTTCGCATCACTATCTACACTCGGGGCAATTTACAGCAGTCAATTAACCTAAAACCTGCATGTCTTTGGATTGTGGGAAGAAACGTGAGTACCCAGAGGAAACCCACACAGTCACAGGAAGAACGTGCAAACACCATATAGACAACGCCCAAGGTAAGGATTGAACTTGGGAGTACAGATCTTTGAGGCAGCAGCTCTACCAGCTGCGCCACTATGCTGCCCATAATTTTCCATATACTATGTCTTTCCTTGCCCTCTAACAAAGAACCAAGACAAGGTCAAAATATGGTAAAAATGGAAGCTTTCCCCATCAACAAACAGTTCAACGTCCAGGGACACATATTTTGGGTAGAAGATACAAGGGAGATTCAAAGAAATACAGCTTTTCATTCAGTGTGATTGTCCACAATTCACGGCCGATTAGAGTAGGAATTTGAAATTATTGTGGTCTAAACTAGCTTTGCGGATGCAAGATATCATTTTAGTTTTTAAGTTTAGAGATACAGCGTGGAAACAGGCCCTTCAGCTCAACGTGTCTGTGCCAACCAGTGATCCCCGCACACTAACACCATCCTGCACACATTAGGGCCAATTTTCAATTTTATCAAGCCAATTGGCCTACACACCTGTTCGTCTTTGGAGTGTGGAAGGAAACCGGAGTTCCCGGAGAAAACCCACGCAGGTAACGGGGAGAACGTACAAACTCCAAATCCAAACTCCAGAACTAGACATCTAAGATATATAAATTATCTTAGATATACGAAGATAATTTCACAAAAGTGATAATTGTCTTATGCATTTTTCAAGTTAAGTGGTTGAAGACAGGTCTTCAACGTGAAAGGACGGTGTGTAAAGCCACTGCATCTCCCAATTCTACAAAAATAAGCCTAGTTAAAAGGAAAAGCCATATTAATTTTCCTAAATTGTCTCCAATTAAAACAATCCTGTGGTGGCACGGTGGCGTAGCAGTAAAGCTACTGCCTTACAGCACTAGAGACCCGGATTCGATCCTGACTACGGGTGCTGTCTGTATGGAGTTTGTACAGTCTCCCCGTGACCTGCGTGGGTTTTCTCCGAAAACTTCGGTTTCCTCCCTTACTCCAAAGACATACAGGTTTGTAGGTTACACAAAAAGCTGGAGAAACTCAGCGGGTGCAGCAGCATCTAAGGAGTGAAGGAGATAGGCGACGTTTCGGGTCGAGACCCTTCTTCAGACTGAAGTCTGAAGAAGGGTCTCGACCCGAAACGTCGCCTATCTCCTTCACTCCTTAGATGCTGCTGCACCCGCTGAGTTTCTCCAGCTTTTTGTGTAACCCTCGATTCTCCAGCATCTGCAGTTCCTTCTTTAACAGGTTTGTAGGTTAATTGGCTTGGTATAAATGTAAAATAAATTGTCCCTAGTGTCTGTACTGTAGTGTTAATGTGCGGGGATCGCTGGTCATTGCAGTCTTGGTGGGCTGAAAGGTCTGTTTCCACCCTGTATCTCTAAACTATACTAAACGTTGCTGGTACAAGTCACTCTTCCTGTTTCTGAAACTTGCATTGACACTAAAATCCCAACTTGTCAATGCAAACACCTCAATGGAGTTAGTAGCTGCTTTTGAATTGTCTCCAACACAATTGCGCATATCAACTAAATGCTTGCATTGCAAGATACTTCCTCAATATTGCAGTGAAACTTGACCCTCACTTCATGACATAGTCCTACAGCACAGAAACGCGCCCTTTAACAACCACATCCATGTCAACAGCAATTACACACCCACACCATCCCAGTTACCACCAATTAGTGTGGTGCTTTCTTGGCCTTGGCAACTCAAGTGATTGTCTCGCTGCTTCTTAAATGTTATGAGAGGAGCCACTTCTGCCACCTACGTAGACAGTGCTTTCCACTTTCCAACCGGCAGATAGGTAACAAAAAAACTTCCTCACTTGCTCCCTAAACATTTCACTCCATAATCCAAAATTATTGGGGTAAAATGTTGAGAGGGCATCGGAGGAAGTTTTTTTTCACCTGTCACCTTGGTTGGAAAATGGAAAGCACTGTCTGAATGGGTGACAGAAGTGATCCTCTCATTTTTGACACCACTGTTATAGGGACAATGTTATTATTATCATTATCTACCCAGCCTCTGCTCCCATAATGTGTAGGAAGAAACTGCAGATGCTGGTTTAAACCGAAAATAGCCACAAAATGCTGGAGTAACTCAGCAGGACAGGCAGCATGGGTAACGTTTTGGGTCGAGCCACCATTCTTCAGGCTGATCAGGCCATGTATAAAGCCATGTTAACTGTCCCTAATTAAACACTTCCCTTCCAAATGGGAGGGAAATCCTATCACCTGTGCTGGAGTCTGGAGCAACTAACAATCTGCTGGAGGAAATCAGTGGGTCGACCAGCATCTGTGGAGGGAAATGAAAAGTCGTTGTTTTGGTTTGGGACCCTTCGTCTTGACTGGCCTTCATTTCGTCCAGATGAAGAATTCTGACTCGAAATGTCCACCGTCCATTTTCACCCACAGTCGTCACGATCTTCCAGCAGATTGTTGGTTCATCCCGAGATGTGTGACAGGAATGTAGAATTGTAGGATGCCGGATCTTTCCTTCGTAAAGGCATAACATGCAGCTGTGCCTGCATATTTGCACGCATGGAGTTCCATAAATAACTATTCGGTTTTGTCCAATGTGAATTAATGGACGATCGGCTTTAACTGCCCATAATTGCAGCCTGACTTCAATAAACCATCCACAATGAAGCTGCTCGAGCCTGTGAATTCAAACCATGATGGTCTGTAGGTTTACAAACATAACCCTGACAAAATACTTCCTCAGCCAAAAAAAGCAAGAGTGGAAAAGATTAGCCAGTTCTATTTCAAGCTGATTAGAGAATCATGATTTTTTTTTAAAGCATACAGTGCCCTCCATAATGTTTGGGACAAAGACCCATCATTTATTTATTTGCTTCTGTACTCCACAAATTTAAATTCGTAATAGAAAAGATCACATGTGCTTAAAGTGCGCATTGTCAGATTTTGATAAAGGCCATTTTTATACATTGTAGAAATTACAGCAGTGTTTATACATAGTCCCCCCCCCCCCCCCCCATTTCAGGGCACCATAATGTTTGGGACACAGCAATGTCATGTAAATGAAAGTAGCCATGTTTAGTATTTTGTCGCATATCATTTGCATGCAATGACTGCTTGAAGTCTGCGATTCATGGACATCACCAGTTGCTGGGTGTTTTCTCTGGTGATGCTGTGTCAGGCCTGTATTGCAGCCATCTTTAGCTTATGCTTGTTTTGGTCTTAGTCCCCTTCAGTTTTCTATTCAGCATATAAAAGGCATGCTCAATTGGGTTCAGATCAGGTGAATGACTTTGCCACTCAAGAATTGACCATTTTTTATCTTTGAAAAACTCCTTTGTAGCTTTAGCAGTATGTTTGGGATCATTGGCTTGCTGTAGAATGAACCGCTGGCCAATGAGTTTTGAGGCATTTGTTTGACCTTGTGCAGATAGGATGTGTCTACACATCAGAATTCATTATGCTACTACCATCAGCAGTTGTAGCATCAATGAAGATAAGTGAGCCAGTACCTTCAGCAGCCATACATGCCCAGGCCATAACACCCCCACCACTGTGTTTTGGATCTTGAGCAGTTCCTTCTCTCTTTCATATTTTGCTCTTGCCATCACTCTGATATAAGTTAATGTTCGTCTCATCTGTCCACAAGACCTTTTTCCAGAACTGTGGTTGCACTTTTAAGTACTTCTTGGCTAACCAGTAGTTTGCATCTTGCAACGTAGCCTCTGTATTTCTGTTCATGAAGTCTTCTGCGGACAATGGTCATTGACAAATCCACAGCTGACTCCTGACGAGTGTTTCTGATCTGTCGGACAGGTGTTTGGGGATTTTTCTTTATTATAGAGAGAATTCTTCTATCATCAGCTGTGGAGGTCTTCCTTGGCCTGCCAGTCCCTTTGCGATTAGTAAGCTCACCAGCGCTCTCTTTCTTCTTAATGATGTTCCAAACAGTTGATTTTGGTAAGCCTAAGGTTTGGCTGATGTCTCCAACATTTTTATTCTTGTTTCTCAGTCTCATAATGGCTTCTTTGAATTTAATTGGCACAACTTTGGTCCTCGTGTTGATAAACAGCAATAACAGTTTCCAAAGGTGATGGAAAGACTGGAGGAAAGACTAGGTCACGAGAGCTCTCGTGTACCTGCATTAAGGAGGCAATTAAACACACCTGAGCAATTACAAACACCTATCTTCTTCTTGCACATTGCTTGCACAGCCGAAAGTTGTGTACGCCAGGTTGATTGCATTCGTCGAAACATGGCAGACAAGGTGAGATTTATTTGCATAGTATTTAATTGGGTGACCAATCAGTTACTTTCCTTTCTATAGTTCCTTTCTCATAGTTACAATAGCGCAGCTGGTACAGCTGCTGCCTCACAGCTCCACATCCAGGTTCGATCCTGACATTTGGTGCTGTCTGTGCGGTGTTTGCAAATTCTCCCTGTGACCGTGTGGATTTCATCTGGGTGCCCCGGTTTACTCCCACATCCCAAAGACGTGTGGGGTTGTAGCTATAAATTGCCCCTAGTGCATAGGAAGTGAATAGAAAAGTGGATTTACATAGTGTGAGCCAGTGATTGGCGGTCGGCGTAGTCTCAGTGGGTCGAAGGACCTGTTTATATACTGTATCACTAAACTAAGCTAGAAAAAAATTCCCAAACTCATTCAAACAAACAAAAGGGAATCCGAAGAAAGGCAGGATTGTTTGCAGGGAAATTCTAGGCAGCATTTTCAAGAAGGAGAGAAAGAAAGAGAGATTACAGGGCTGCAGAAACAGGGGAAGGGCAAGAACGGGCAGACATTTGAAAATGTGGGAATCATTAGAATCATGTTGTTGCTTAATATGAAGGCAAAGTAGATCAACAACACATGAGCTGGAGCTGGCACGAGTTAGGATGTTGGCAGCAGACTTTTGGATGACCTCAAAGCATAGAACTAATGAAGATGATGAGGAGGGTGCTTGAATAATCATGTCTCAATTTAACAAGGTCATGCTTGGGACTTTTAGTGACAGATGAGCTGGTGCTCAATGAACTTGTGCTAGGATATGAAGGTGGAAATGGATAGGGGCTCAGATACAAACATCAGTACATCAGAGTTTGTAGCAGGACAAGGCCATCTTGCCCTTCAAGACTGCATGATTCCTATCAACCTCTGCTTGGAATTAACTCTATGGCAGCTTCAAAGATTCACCACCCTTCAGAATGATGTTTCACTTCATTTCAATCCTTAAATTATCTTCTCTTTATTTTCTGAGACTCTGAGCCTTGATTCTACGCTCCTCAGCCAAGAGAAACATCCTCTCTTCATCCACCCCATAAATCTCTGTGAACAGTTTCAACGTTTCTAATGATCTTATAATCTCTAAAGTATAAAAGTCTTTGAGGCGTCACAGTAGCGCAACTGGTAGAGCTGCTGCCTCATAGCGCCAGAGACCCAGGTTTGATGTTGTTCTTAGGTGTTGTTCTACCTGTGGCCGCCTGGATTTGCATAGGTTGTTCTGGTTTCCTTCCCAAACCTGCAAATTTATAGGTTAATTGGCCTCTGTAACTTTCCCCCAGTGTGTAGGAAGTGAATGAGAAAGTGGCATAACATGTGTAAGGGTGTGTGTATGGGTGATCGACAGTCGGCGTGGACTCGGTGGGCTGAAAGGCCTGTTTCCATGCTGTATATCCAAACAAATAAACTAAAAACTAAATCTAAAGTTCTCCGAATGCAAGAACCAGTATAAATTGGAACATTTTAGAATGATTCATTAAAAAATCAAGTGGTCAGAGTAAAATAAGCTGATATGTAAAAAGATAAAATGAAGACAATGATAAAGGGAAATAAATAATTTGCCTACACTAAATACATTTTTAAGGAATGAGAATGCAGTTTCATTAATTAAATTTTCAAGGCCAAATAAGTTATTGCCATACCACACCATTAAAAATGTGTTTATAATTGAAGGCACCAACCTTTATTCCTTTTCTGGCATGTTTGCTGTATACTTTGTGGACAAGTACAGCGACTTAATTTCCTTCCTGCATTTTAATGCCAATTATTATGACAAGGAAAATGACTTTGGAGATGAAAAAGCTCTCTTTAGGGCCTCAGCCCCAAACTGTTTCATCAAATGCACATTGAAAAAGAGTACATTGAGGCTAAACACCGACGGACTAATTGGTGAATCTGCACAAATGCCACCCAACTCAGTAAATCCTTCCAGTCTTTCAGTTTTGTTTTCAGGTTTGCAGTATCTGCTGTATTGCTGTATTTTTTTTGCCAATTACTGCCTTGGAAAAAAAAGCGCTTAAGAATATCAAGGTAAAAACAGGAGTGGAATATGCATAAATTAGCACAGGCCGACTACCATGTTCACTGTTCCAGACGGCTCACTGATAGCAAAGCTTTAGTAGATGCCTTAAGCGGTTGAAGAATGTCTTTGTAAAAAGGGAATGTGGGATACATCCTAGAATTATACAGCATTGGATGAGGCCCTTCGGCCCAACACATCCATACCGATCATGATGCCCAGTCTAAGCTAGTCCCCATATCCCTCTAATCCTTTCCTATCCATCTACTTGTCCAAATGCATTTTAAATGTGGTTATTGTACCTACCTGTACTACTTCCTCTGGCAGCTTGTTCCCTATACCCACCACCTTCTTTAAATTTATCAATCATCTCAAACTATGCTAACCCATGATCAGGTAATGAAGCACAAGCTAGGAGTTATACCGTGTACCTTCAAACTCTATAGAATTTGGATACTTGTTGCCCAGCAAAACAACTGGAGATGAAAACAAATATTGACTATTTACAGACTATGGACTTTTTACTATTCACCAGTTCTTTGGTTGCATTACTTATTCAAGTACACAACTTGCATCATGTCCCAAAACCTTTCAATTCCAAAATCTGTGTTCTTATTCCTAAACCAATAGCTTACTAACTTGTCGCATTACTACTCTCAATTTGTGCCTCTGCCATGGTTGCTTTGTGAAATTTGGTTGCTAACATTTGCAGATGGTTAGGAAATGAACCAGGTCAAGTGCACCAGGTGCTAGTCTTTATCCGTAAGATGACATGCAGAGAGAAATTTACATTTTTCCAATACCTGAAAGTCAGACTGATTATAAACGTAAACCTGCTCTTCCTGGAATTGTGAAAATCAAACATATCACTAGCTACCTTGGCGCAGAAGTTGTTCGATTATCACAGTTCAGGCGATATGTTGAGTAGATAAGAAAGGAAGTGCGCCAGAACTTCAGTTTCTCATCACTGGCATTAGATGAATATGCATTCATATCAACTCTGGAGAATCAGGCTCGATTGCAATGGTGACGTCCTAGAGTTGGCAGCGTTTTCCCCTGAGCAATTGGCAACAGGTTCCGGGCACAATGTGAACAGCAGCCCACTGCGGTCAAAAGATGGAAGACTGCCATGTCCAGAGAGAGGATTGATGTACTAAACCATTACGGCATTCGCCAAGTGCCGAGATGGAAATCCTGAAAAGATTACAAACTTGGTCACAAACAAGAATGTGTTAGGATGTGACGCATCAAAAAAGCAGCACCAAAGCACAACAGTGGAGCTAATTCAAGATCATTTTGCGAAGCTTCATTGCAGTACCCAATGCAATACATTGTAATACATAAGCACTGGCTGTCATGGAGGAAAGTGACTGGCAGAGTAGCCAGATTCACTTCTGTTCATAAGTGAGACAACTGTCAAAAGTGGGGCAGGAATGGTCTCAAATTAGAAAAGAGAATACCTCCATTGAATGGAGTAATGCCAGATAAAGTACCATCATCTCCCAAGTTAGCTCCAGGCCACAGTAAACACATCTCCCAAATGCACGCACACACAGACTTGCATATAAACACATGCACCCTCTACACTGCCCTTTCCACTTACACAGGGCAAGCCTCAAAATGCAGCATAATGAAGGAGCTCCTCAATTTCTTTAACTTCAGCTGAAGCAGTGAGGAACAGATGGGAGGTCATCCAGACCAAAGGCAGCTGCTTTCTGTGAAACACATAACCAGCATGAGGGCGACAATCCTTCTCCTCTTGACCAGAAGTATCATTGAGATGCAAACAAACCCTTCAGCAGAGATCAACATAAAATATCCCTGATAACCTCATCCACAATGTCTCAGTGCGGTTACTATGACCTCTGTACTGTTCAACAGTGGGTGTCTGGAATGTGTTGCCAGAGGTGGTGGTGGAGGAAGATATGATAGCGGTTTTTAAGAGGCTTTCAGATAGGTACATGAATAAGCAGGGAATGGAGGGATATGGATCATGTGCAGACGGATGAGATTAGTTTATCATGGCATGGATATTGTGGGCCGAAGGGCCTCTTCCTGTGCTGCACTGTTCTATGTTCCAAGTGCAGGAAAGCAATTGCAGGGGCTCAACAGATGAGGTGAAGGGATGGTCTTTCTCCCTGCACTATCCCAGAGGATTCATGGAGTCTTTTCAATCTATCCAGACACGTAGAAGCACGATGGTTTGCTCGTTGTCAGGTGTGTCTGCCTGATTGAATGCAGGGGTGATAAGGAGCATAGTGAAGGGGGCTATGCCGTTTAGTTTAGTTAAGTTTGGTTTATTGTCACGTGTACCGAGGTACAGTGATAAGCTTTTTTGTTGTGTGCCATCCAGTCATGGAAAGATTATACATGATTGCAATCAAGCAGCCCACAGTGTCCATATACAGGGTAAAGAGAACAACGTTTAGTGCAAAATAAAGTCTAGTAAAGTCTGATTAAAGATAGTTTATGGGTCTCCAATGAGGTAAATGGTAGGTCAGGACCACTCTCTAGTTGATAATAACATGGTTCAGAGTCAGGAGACTAGAATCTAAAAAGGACACTAAGCACTGGAGTAACTCAGTGGGTCAGGTCGCATGGATAGATTATGTTTCGGGTCGGGACCCTTCTGAAGAACAGTCTTGACCCGAAACGTCACCTATCACAGAACATGGTTATGGGCCTGTCCCATTCAGGTGACTTTTTAGGCGACTGTAGGAGACTATGCAGTCGCCACATGTTCGCGGGTGGTTGCCGGGGAGTCGCCTTCATGGTCGTGAGGAGATTCCGCATTCTGGGAACTAGTCGCGGCCTCATTATGGTTGCCGCAAATTTTTTCAACATGTGGAAAGATTAGTGGCGACCATAATGAAGCTGCCATGGAGAGTAACGAGAATTCTCATGCCGTGGATGGGTCACCAGGAGGTCCTAGTTGGTTGCCAAAAGGTTCTCGTAGATTGTAGCCAGTGCTGACCGGTGAATATCATTCGCTCATTGGGGGGAAAAAACATAAGCAGTTTTCAGAACCAAGGATAACTGACCGGTAATGTTACATGTCCGCCGAGCTTCACAGCCGTGTATCTCTGGCTTCTTAGAAGTGGTCTCCACTCCTTCTCCCCCCCCCCCCCCCTTAAAGGACTTACCGTACACTGTGCTTTAGCTGTCTTAATTACAGCGCCAACCTTCCTGTACAACGCGGTGTGTGTCTGTATCACCTTGGCTTAACACCGTGTAAATTTCACTCAGCCAGTGCTCCCCCCACTTGCCCTGTCCACCGCCTGCATAACGGGCTGGTGAAGGAAGCTGTGTGTGTATGTGTGTGTTCCACTCTGACATTCGACAACTTGACTGTCGCCGGCAGTCACCTGAAAAATCGCCTAATTGGAACAGACCCAATAGATGATGTTTCAGGTCTGGACCCTTATGAAGAACAGTCTCGACCCAAAACGTCACCTATCCATGTTCTCCAGAAATGCTGCCTGATCCGCAGTTACTCCAATACTTTGTGTGCTTTTATGTAAACCAGCATTTGCAGTTCCTTGCTTCTAGACCATGACCTAAATTCTGGAGATGTTGCAACCTTTTCTGCCAGGATTTGGCAAGAAGCCAGTTGCTGGTTCAGGTGACAGCTGCTTTGAGGTAGGACGCACGATGTCTTTCTGCTCCTCAGCATTATCACCGTGATCCAGCTGAAGGCTGGTTTCCATCAAGCTGTTAGTTCCATAGATAGAGTGATCTGCCATCAGGGAGCAATCAGATTCTCTCCCTGAGCAGAGAGATACCTCTCGTGAGCTGTAGACAAAGGATTGAAGGGTGCCACCAGTGAAGAGCTCCCACTTCTGCAGGAGCAATTTGACATTGCACAAGCAGCCAGCTGTACCCCATGAACAGAGAGATGCTGCGTGTCAGCAGACTGCTCTTCTGCAGGAGCAGGAAGATGCCACCTGTGAATGGATTGCATTCCCACAGGAGCAAAGATATGGCGTGTACAAACTCGTTTCTCTGCTGTACAAGAAGCGGCGCGTAAACCAACTCTCACACCAGTCTTTCACAATCAGGCTTGCAGCGATGTGACACTGAGGACCAGACAACAGATAATGAACAGAGAACATAGAACAATACAGCACTGGAACAGCCTTTCAGCCCACAATGTCCGTACCAAACATGATGCCAAGTTAAACTGATCACATCTGCCTGTACATGATCCACATCCCTCTATTCTCTGCACTTCCACATGCTTATCTAAAACTCTCATAAATGTCACTTTATATCTGCCTCCACCACCAACCCTGGTAATACATTCCAGGCCCCTACTACACTCTGTGTAAAAGACTTTCCCTGCACATCTTCATTAAACTCAGATCAACACTGATGTAGTTGATTTTCATTCTTAAAGAGGATACAAATCCGTCTGACTGGAATGCAACTTCATAAAGCTGTGGTTAGGCCACATTTGGAGTATTGCATGCAGTTCTGATTGCTCCATTGCAGAAAGGATGTGAGGCTTTGGAGAGAGTGCTGAAGAGGCTCACCAGGATTTTACCTGGAACAGAGACTATTAGCTATAAAGGAGAGGCTGGATATACTTAGATTATCTCTGCAGTATCAGAGACAGACCCGATAGATATTTATAAAACTGTAAACTGCCTAGACAGAGTCATACAGCCCAGAAACAGGCACTTCGACCCAACTTGTCTCTGCCGACCAAGATGCCCCATCTACACTAATCCCACCTGCCCATGTATGGCTGATATATCCCTCTAAATCTTACGAATCCATGTGTCGATCCAAATGTCTTTTAAATGTTGTTTTAAGTACCTGCCTCAACTATCCCCTCTGACTGCTTATGCCATACCACCCTCTCTGTGAAAAAATTACCCCTGAGTTCCTTGTAAATCTTTCCCCTCTCACCTTAAACCTATGGTTCTTGATTCCCCTACTCTGTGTAAAAGACTTTGACCTTATCAATTCCCCTTTTACACCTCTATAAGATCATTCCTCAGCCTCCTGCACTCCAAGAAATAAAGGGTGACAGCCCAAACTCTCTAAGCTCAGGCCCTCGTGTCCAGGCAACATTCTCGTAAATCGTCTCTGCACTCTTCCAACTTAATGCTATCTTACCTATAGCAACAACCAAAACTGAGCAGAATACTCCAAATGCAGCCTCACCACCTGTAACATAACATCCCAACTTCTATACTCAATATCCTGACTGAAGAAGGCCCCTATGTACGGAAAGCCTTCCAGACAAACCTATCTACCAGTGCCACCACTTTCAGGAAACTATGTAACTGCAATATTAGATCCCGTGGCTCTACAACACTCCCCAGGGGCCTGCCATTCAGTGGGAAGGTCCTGCTCTGGTAGACCCAAAGTGCAACATCTTGTACTTATCTGAACTAAATTCCATTCGTCATTCCTCAGCCCAATTTATTGATAACCATCTTCACTTTCTATGATACCAACCATTTTAGTATCAACTGCAAACTTACAAATCATGCCTTGTACATTCTCATCCAATAGCAAAGACAGTATTTTTCAAATACTAGAGGGCATAGATTTAAGGTGAGAGGGGGGAAGTTTAAGGATGATGTAAGGCGCAAGTTCTAATTTTTTTTAAGTGTGAAAGATTCCTGAAATGTGCTGCCTGGGGAGGTCTTCTTCTTCTTTCGTGTGGCGTGCACAGCCTAAAGTTGTTGGACAATTTGTTCAATTTGATCTTCCGCTTGTGCACGTCGAGTTGATTGCATTAGTTGAAACAGGGCGGACCAGGTGAAGGTTGCAATCTTCCACCCCCCTGGGCAGGTGGTGGAGGCAGACACATTGCTTATTAGAAAGATCCCAATCAACACGGTGTCTCCAATGTGGACGTTATTTTGTCTCCTGCCCTTAGTCTGACCCTTCCTAACACAGGCTATTCATGAGGACTTACAGAATGAGTAGCTCAGCAGTTAAATGTTGCAGTAGTTTAGTATAATTTAAAGATGCAGCATGGAAACAGGCCCTTCAGCCCACCGCGTCCACGCCAACCAGCGATCCCCACATATTAATACTATCCCACACACACTAGGGACAATTTTTTTAACATTTACCAAGCCTATTTAACTACATCCCTGTATGTCTTTAGAGTGTGGGAGGAAACCGAAGATCTTGGAGAAAACCCAAGCGGTCACGGGGAAAACGTACAAACTCCGTACAGACAGCGCCCGTAATCAGGATCGAACCTGGATCTCCAGCGCTGCAAGTGCTGTAAGGCAGCAACTCGACCCCTGCGCCACCATGCCACCCTAAAGTCTTCTTCCCTAAAGTCCTAAAGTCGCCAGTAAAGTCCTCTTGGTGCACACAACAATAGAGGTAAATCTCATCTTGACCACACCCAATGTGAACCTGACCTGAGACCAAAGATGTAATTCTTTTGTCTTCCAAACAAAACCTGACCAGCAAGTGGACCTTGTGTGTAGGAAGGAACCGCAAATGTTGATTTACACCGAAGATATACACAAAATGAAAAACAGATATGAAAAGTTCCATTTAACTATTTAATCAAACTATTTAATCAAAGATGGCAGGTGGGACTAGTGTAGCTGGGACATGTTGGCCGGTGCGGGCAAGCTGGGCCGAAGGGCCTGTTTCCACATTGTATCACTCTACAACTCTATATGCAAAAAGATTGATTATAGCCAACAATAATGATCAAGGAAAGGTGGAGCCCACAACAGCCCGTTGTTGGCTGTGGGAAAAGTGAGAACGAGTGGATACAAACAGTGATACTCAGCAGGTCAACAGTGAAACTAGTATGACGACTATTGTGGGGCGGGATGCAGAGAGAGCGGATGCACGAGTTACTTGAAGTTAAAACAATATATATACAGGCCGCCCAAGCAAAATACGAGTTGCTGTTCCTACAATTTGCGTTTGGCCACAGTCTGGCAATGGAGGAGAACAGTGTTGGGTCACTTTGTTCTGGTGGTATAAGCATAGTCTTTGGACTAGGGAAGGTGCACGGGCAATTTCCAATCAGTTCTGAATCTGTCCCAACTGTTTCCATTGTCAGTAGAGAGAACATTTAAATTGTGAGTAAACGGAACGGCATGTGCTGCTGGATCTCATGAATCTGTTCCAAAACAGTTGTTGTGTGGATTTTGAGCTCCAATTCATGTCAGAATAGCAGGGTATGTCCACTACACAATGACTGAGATCATCACGTATGTGCCTAATGCCATGAAAAACATTGGACTTTGAATGTGGGCCATGACTGGACATGCCTGGCCCATTTTCATATCTGGCTCACTTTCAAAGAAAAAAAAGATTGCAAACAGAAAAAATAAGAAAATCTATGCAAAGTAAAATCAAATATGGATCACATAATCCTGAAAAATAGTGCCATCCAATATCCAAGCCCAGCCTTTGAGGCCATGGTCAAGGATTGTTGGATGCAGGAAGGTGATGAGAGGTTCTGGAGAAGATTTGACGCATCTTTGATCATACAAAGAAAGGAATGAAGATTTTACAGCAGAATATAGACCTGTACATGCCAGCGCACTCGATTAATGCATTTTCCTCCATTCAATTATTAGGGAAGGTAGGTTTCATTCACATCATGATAACAAGATAGTACTTGGTTTGTGATTCCTATAAACCCAAGGCAATGAACAGAGAAGCTGTTCATTTGTTAATAGGTAGAGAGAGTCTCGACAGTCAGAGTTACTTAGTTGAATAGATTTCTTTGCAGACTCCAACATTTCTGCTTTTCCTTCCTTTCCTGAAGATGCAGATTTGGGAGTTATCAATTTTAGGGCATAATCATGTTTTCTGTAAATCATCCAAACAGACAACTTCTTTGCACAAGCCTCAGCAACAAGTTACAGATCAAATGATGGTAAATGATATCAGAATGAAACTCACCAATTGCAACACCCCAAATGGTGGCCAATTCAAAAACAATCCCAGCAGTCCACCTGAGTGACATCATGACGAATGAATGTGAAGAAGGGCCCCAACCCAAAATGTAACCCATTGAGTCTGAAGAAGGGCCCAGTCCTGAACCATCACTTATTCTGATGAAGGGTCATGACCTGAAATATCACCTATCCATGTTCTCCAAAGATACTCCTGACCTGCTGAGTTACTCCAGCACTTTGTGTCTTTTTTTGTGTTTGCATCTGAAGTTCACTGTTGCTAACATCCTAGTTAAATGCTTTCATAAGCAGTGCATTTAATCAGGGCACCTTTGTGGCCTTTCTATAATTTAATAAAGTCATTACATACAATTTTCCTACTAGGTCACTGAATCAAACAATTTACTGGAAGCATTCTACTAATTTTATTTATGATATCAAACTACTAAAAGGCAGAATCCTTCCTGGTGATATCCTTTATCTCACAGTCCTTTTAAATATAGCATACTCCTCAATTGTTTCACGAAAGAAAGGAACAAGTTCTGAATACCATAGGTATTAAGAGCATCACAGTGCACTATTGATGTTTGGGCAAACATACAAAACTTTGAAGATGAAGGCACACGCAACCAGCTATACAATTATAATTTTAACTAAATGCTAACTAATTTTAACTAATTTGTATACAATCACTGCAATGGAAACAGCTGAGGCATTTTCCGACTACAACTACAAGAGACATTTAGCCACCTCTGCCTGATTCCAGTCACTGGATCTTATATCATCTAGGTGGAACAAAGCCCAGTATCTCATGGGGATAGCTTTGATTTATAATATAAATATATAAAATTCCACACTTGACTTTTGCCATTTCATCTTCATGAGCAAGGCTGTCCAGGGATGTGTGCGCTTTCAGAGATGCTATTAATCCTGGTAATTTATGAAATAGAATTTCCATCAAGGCCACGTAAAACTGCATGGAGATAAAATTGTTCCAGGAGTTAATAGGATACACTTGGCCATGAAACTCACTGAAAGGTTATGATAGATACCACTGCATTGCAAGTCTCTCTTAAAATACTGTCCTTGGCTCTGTCAACAAGGGAGTCATGGCCACGTCATTATCAAGTGCACAAACTGCTTGGATGTAAAGGAAAAGTTGGGCCTTCGAAAGGAAACTTGAATAACAGTCGAGTCTAGACTTGACAAAGACACGGATTAAAGTTTCAGCAAGACCGGCTGAGCAAGTAAGCTAATTTTGATATGATGGACAAATACAATGTTGGCAAAGGACAGGTCTTGTTTAAAGCATAGTGAGTGGTGAAACTAGACACTAAGGCTACAAAGCACAGGAAGTGTCTTGAATCAATGCAAGATGGATAAAACATAAGGCAAGGGAAATGAATTTATAGCAGACATTGGCTTCTGCCTTAATGTTGAGCTGTTAAAAACTTTGGCTAGATAACTTTATACCTTAACTTTAGATCTTTCCATAATGATACAAATGAGGCATCACGAGAAGTGACGGATATGACCGCAATGCCAATACCAAATTAATAAAAATCTACAAGTAACTAAATTTAATTACCAGTTATAAACTTGTCTAGACTATCATAAAAACAGGTGATAAATTAGAATAATGAATTCTTCAAGATTATTGGAACATGGACAGATATAATTTCGCTAATTAAGATTTTCTGTTATGGTTCATAATTGGTTCATGTTCTGAGACAAATAACATTCTCCACAGTCACTTATTAAGCTAGTAATGTTTTCCAATGCATTTAATTTCAGTATTCTCCTCTCCTGATGGATGAGATTAATTGGATTATTCACGCCTAGTTCAATGTGTCTTCTCAGTGCAGACAACTCCCAGGTGTTTCAAATCAAATCCAGAAAGTAAGAAAGCATTTAATGCTGTGTCCTTGGCAACATCCTGCAACTATCCCATTATAAGCACCTCCTGATCATGTGTTACTTTACATCAAGGAGAACGGAGAGAGATCAGATACTTCAATTGCCGTGGAGCTTCAATCATTAACATGTTTAAGTGCTTCTCTTCACATTTCAACTCTCCTGGCTTTCTTCCTCTCTCTTGCTCTGATGCTGATCTAAGTGTAATCCAGATTAAATTGCAGCTCCCTTTTTTTTAAAGAACAGTTTAATCTTATTCGTACTTAACTTGTGGAATGGGTATTTCAAGAGGGTACAATAAGTAATGGACATATTCCGGTCCATCATCGAAAGCATTTACATGAGTGAGGCACTGTCTCAATCAGGCGGCATTGACCATCAAGAATCCCCGCAATCTGGGCCAATTTTCACGCAATCTTCACGCTGCTAACTTCGGACAGGAGGTACAGAAGTCCCATACTACCAGGTTCAAGAACAGCTATTTTGTTACATCTATCAGATTTTTGAACTGACCTGCACAACCATAACCCTACTTCAACAAAGGAGCACTCTGAACCACCGTATACACTACCATGGACTTATTTTCCACTTGTGCTACAAGTCTGATTCATTTCACTTTTGCGTAGAATTTATCTTTTGTGTATTGTCTTTGCGCCAGTGATGCTGATGTAAACAAGACCTTCATTATACCTGCATCTCGATGTACTTGTGCATGTGGTGGGTACATGCAACAAGCAGCCAGAGGAAATAGTTGAGTTTGAGTTTAGTTTATTTTAAGTTTAATTTATTGTCACGTGTACCGAGTTACAGTGAAAAGCTTTAGTTGTGTGCTGTGCAGTCAGTGGAAAGACAATATATGATTACAATTAAGCCATCCACAGTGTACAAATACATGAGAAAGGGAATCTGTTGGTGTAGAAATGTAAAAGATTGGAGCGATTGTAATGCGTGACCGGCACTTCCGTGACCAGCACACAAAGAGTTGCCTAGCTTAGACAGGTACAAGGTTAGGAAAGGTTTAGAGAAATCTGGGCCAAATGGGACTAGCTTAGATGGGATATTTTGGTTGGTATGTTACAAGTTGGGCTGAAGGGCCTGTTTCTTCGCTTTATGACTCAATGCAACAATAATCATGACTCGAATTGATATTATGTTAATGTTTCAATTAAAGATTTATACATTTTAATTTAAATGGCTGTAAATGACATGTTCCCTAAAAACCATAATGATACAAATGAGACAACAAGAGAATAACCTTGATATGATCACTCCCAAGCCTGTTTTAATCAGATATTATTGCACACAGTACATATAAAAGCATGAAGGACATAGCTGATCTCCTCCCACTCACCCATCCAATGCAGCAACTGGAGAGCTTCTTCATTTTGATTTATGTTGTTACCCTTCAAAACCTGAAGCTTATCTGCCACTTATTCCACTGAATTATTTTATTCAACAATATGATTTTTTTTACCATTGAGAGTCCTAAATAATGTAACAAAATAGATCATTAAATTGTACCTTATATGACATTAAAATAAACAGCATAAATTTGATTTTAAACATCTGTTTCAGCCAACTCTTCGTTAGATGAAGAATATTACTGCTATTAATAAACTATTTCCATATTTTCTTATAAATCGAAGCAAGCCATTCAGCCCTTTTTGTCCATGCTGGCCCATAGCAAGATTCAATCTATCTATTTTTTAAGAATTCACTGTCTCATTTTTCTTGTAACCTATTTTTATCAACTGGACTTTTTTTTCCCTCTCGTTTATTATATTGTTTACAGTGTACTATATTTACATATTCTGTTGTGCTGCTACAAGTAAGAATTTCATTATTTTATCTGGGACATATGACAATAAAACACTCTTGACCCAAAACGTCACCCATTCCTTCTCTCCAGAGATGCTGCCTGTCCCGCTGAGTTACTCCAGCTTTGTGTGTCTATCTTCGGTTTAAACCAGCATCTGCAGTTCCTTCCTACTCATTCCCTTTCATCACCGATGTACCAAGAAGCACTGACAGAATTCTGGGTGCGGAATAAATACCTAAACCAACACTGGGCTGAAATGAGTCGGCCTCATTAGCTGTCTGAAATAATTAGGGTAGAACCGTGCAATGTGACAACTTTGAATTAAAGACCACGAAAAACCCAATCACAACAGAACAAGACTTGTCAGAACCAATGCACTCAATCTCTTCAGATGAAACCACGACTCCCGTCTCAGAACAGTCAATTCTGGAACAATGTAATCATCCATCGTTTTCACAGTAAATACACATTTGAGATGATATTAAAAAAATGTACCATTCGTAAAATGACTCACAACGTTGCTGTGTATTAAAAGCACTGGAGACATTGCCAGTTCTGGATTGTAAAGCCCCATAATGCTATAATTGACCAGAAAAGAAGGAATTTAGTTTAAAAATTATTGATTAAAATAATAGGTAAAATAGGATGTAATTATTATAAACAATGTGCGTCCAAATATTGTTCGCACCACCATTGGCAGGAAAGATTAGCTATTTTAAATTTATCATCCGGCCTCCACCATGAATAGGAACACAAAAAAATGTATGGTAGAAAAAAGAAGGTTCCAGAAACACATGGATGCTTTGGGCTACTTATACATATTGTAGCATGCAATCATCATGTTTAGTTTGGTTTAATGTAGAAATACAGCATCGCCCTTTGGCCCATCGAGTCCACATCGGCCATCGATCACCCGTTCACATTAGTTCTGTGTTATCCCAATTTCTCATCCACTCCCTACACACTAGCGCCAATTTAGGCAACAGCTCTACCAGTTGAGACACTGTACCGCACCATTGAATTAAACTCATTTCATCTGCTGCACATGGTCTGTATCCCTCCATTTCCTGCATATCCACATGAAAGAAGGGTTCATCCAAAATTTGAACCCTCATCCTTCACATCTAATGGGAAACAAGGAAATGGCAGAACAGTTAAACGTTTAACTATTTATACAAAACTGCCATCGGGACATCAACCGCCTCGACTTCTCCACTCCCCTGTCTCACTCCAATCTCTCCCCTCCGAACGTACTGCCATCGACTCACTCCGCAACAACCCAGACTGGGTTATCAAACCCGCCGACAAGGGAGGTGCCGTGGTAGTCTGGCGCGTCGATCTCTACAAAGCAGAGGCCACGCGCCAACTCTCGGACACCTCCTCCTACTTACCCCTGGACCATGACCCCACTGACGAGCACCAGGCCACCATCTCGAGCACCATAACCGGCTTCATTAACTCCGGCTCCCTACCCCCCCGAGCCTCCAACCTCATCGTTTCCCAGCCCCGCACAGCCCGATTTTACCTTCTCCCCAAAATCCACAAACCCGACTGCCCCGGCAGACCCATTGTCTCTGCCTGTTCGTGCCCCACCGTACACATTTCCACATACCTTGACTCCATCCTATCCCCCTTTGTTAAATCCCTCCCCACCTATGTTCAAGACACCTCAGACACTCTCCGTCGGCTCCGCACATTCCGTTGTCCAGGCCCCCATCCTCTCATCTTCACCATGGACGTCCAGTCACTATACACCTGCATCCCCCACCAGGATGGTCTCAAAGCCCTCCGGTACTTCCTCGACCAGAGGAGCAACCCATACCCATCCACTGACACCCTCCTCCGCCTAGCGGAGTTGGTCCTTACCCTAAACAACTTCTCTTTTGACTCCTCCCATTTCCTCCAAACACAAGGCGTAGCTATGGGCACACGCATGGGCCCTAGCTACGCCTGCCTCTTTGTCGGGTACGTCGAACAATCTTTGTTCTCGACGTACCAGGGCCCCACCCCCGACCTTTACCTCCGTTACATTGACGACTGCTTTGGTGTCACCTCCTGCACCCACGCAGAACTGACTGACTTTATCCATTTCACCACCAACTTCCATCCGGCACTCAAATATACTTGGACCATTTCCGACATTTCCCTACCATTCCTTGACCTCACCATCTCTATTGCAGGTGACACACTCCTGACTGACATCCACTACAAACCAACTGACTCCCACAGCTACCTGGACTACTCTTCCTCCCACCCTGCTTCCTGTAAGGACTCCATCCCCTATTCCCAATTCCTCCGACTACGCCGCATCTGCTCCCAGGATGACGTGTTCCACACCAGGTCATCGCAAATGTCCTCGTTCTTCAGAGAACGGGGTTTCCCCTCCCCCACTATCGATGAGGCTCGCACCAGGGTCTCCTCCATACCCCGCAACACTGCCCTCTCTCCCCATTCCCCCACTCACAACAAGGGCCGAGTCCCCCTGGTCCTCACCTTTCACCCCACCAGCCAGCGCATACAACAGATAGTCCTCCGCCAGTTTCGCCACCTCCAACGTGACCCCTCCGCTCGCCACATCTTCCCATCTCCCCCCCTATCTGCCTTCCGCAAAGACCGCTCCCTCCGCAACTCCCTCGTCAATTCTTCCCTTCCCTCCTGCTCCACTCCTTCCCCGGGCACTTTCCCTTGCAACCGCAAGAGATGCTACACTTGTTCCTTCACCTCCCCCATCCACTCCTTTCAGGGACCCAAGCAGTCATTCCAAGTCCGACAGAGGTTCACCTGCACCTCCTCCAACCTCGTCTACTGCATCCGTTGCTCCAGATGCCAGCTAATCTACATCGGTGAGACCAAGCGGAGGCTAGGCGATCGTTTCGCCGAACACCTCCGCTCGGTCCGCAATAACCAACCCGACCTCCCGGTGGCTCAGCACTTTAACTCCCCCTCCCACTCCGTATCCGACCTCTCGGTCCTGGGCCTCCTCCATGGCCAGAGTGAACAACACCGCAAGTTTGAGGAACAACATCTCATATTCCGCTTGGGGAGTCTGCATCCTCTGGGCTTAAACATTGAATTTTCTCAATTCTGTTAACCCAGACTGCTCCTTTCCCCCCCCCCCACCTCTCCCTCAGCCCTCGGGCCCTGACATTCCTTCTCCATCTCCCCCCCCCCCAAGTCGCACTAGCTTCTCATTTTCACACCAGAAACAGCTTACAATGGCCTGCTTTCCTTATCACCAATACTTTTTTGCATATCTTTCACTCATTGTTCTTGCTTTATCTCTCCATATCACTGTTTATATCTCTCGTTTCCCTGATCCCTGACCAGTCTGAAGAAGGGTCTCGACCCGAAACGTCGCCTATCTCCTTCACTCCTTAGATGCTGCTGCACCCGCTGAGTTTCTCCAGCTTTTTGTGTAACCCCAGTTAAACGAGTACTTTGGTTCTGCCTTCACTAAGCAAGACACAAACAATCTCCCTGAAATACTAGGGGACCGAGAATCTAGTGGGAGGGAGAGAATAAAGGGAATCCACATTAGTCAGAAAATGGTGTTAGGTAAACTGTTGGGGCTGAAGGCAGATATATCCTCAGGGCCAGATTGATTAGTAGGACTGGATGTTACAATCCCTAAAGTTTTTCACTACAATTGACATTTGGTATTCTTGGGGATGACCACTAGGTGATTTTGCTACCAATCAGACACATCTTCAGTTGTGTACCTCAACGTCACTGGGTGTTTCGGCCAGGGCCGGCCTTAGGAGGTACGGGGCCCAATTGGGAACAATTTTAGTGAGCCCCAGGTTCCCAGCCAAGGTCTGTCAGCCCTGTTATTTAGTACATATTATGAAATTGTACACTAGGGTTCTATGGATTATACACTGTCTTAATCTATCCTGCTCCCGTCTGACTGTCAGTACGTCCGCTGGCTTCCAACCTTTACCGTAGCTGCTAATTACCATTTAACTGCATTATGTGATTGGACACAATGCCCTTGGAGACAGCAGCTGATTGGACGGGAGGAGACCGATTTGTTCATTAGACGGGAATTTTAAGGCAAGCTGGTCGGTGATTGGATGCAACCTCCTTAGAGACAGCGGTTGATTGGCCACCAAATGACCGGGCCCAAACAAATTGACAAATAGGAAAAACAAAAAAATCGGAATTCCGATTTAAATCTGATATAAGGTACATAGGGTGGGTAATGATTAATTCTAGACAACAGATTAAAAAAAAATCTATCCCCATTAATCCACTCAAGGTGTATTACGATGTGTTCTACAGTATGAAGTGTACAGCAAAACTTGCACTTCCAGAGTGGTCTATCATGTTGTTTCTTCAGCGGACCACGGATTTATTTTAAAGGTAGACACTAAATTCTGGAGTAGAGAAAGCTGCATTCTGGAGAGTTGCAGTTGATGAGGTGAACTAACCCGATGAGATTGAGACATGCTATTAATGCATTCCGTTTTTGCAGGAGGAAGACAGGCAGAATACTTGAATATATTTGAAAAGCAAACATCATAAACAATAGTGAGCCAGTCGCGCACTCCAGGAAATGAGGAGTGAATTTGAAGAAATTCTCAATGTGTCATCAATATATCGATCTACATTCCTCAGTAAATGTAATTGTGTTTTGACCAAGTATAAATGACGCCACGTTCCTTTGAATAAAATTCAGGGGAGTGCCGTGAATTTTATTCAAAGGAACGCGGCGTCATTAATACTTGGTCAAACCACAATTACATTTACTGAGGAATGTGGATAGATGCATTGATGACACATTGTATAACTACATTGTGTTAACTACTGGCTGTTAACAAGTGCTAACAGTGGTAGTTAACAAATCATTTTTGTCTGATGGCTGGTGCTGAGGTTTTTATCCATGTTCGTTTTTAACAAGGCAAATGTTTTTTTTTAAATCTGTATTTAACAACGCGAATTCGTATTTCCGTACGAAATACGGAAAATTAGCACAGGGCCCCCTTAGGCGCAGGGCCCAATTGGGAGCAATCAGTCCAATCAGCTTAAGGCCAGCCCTGGCTTCGGCCTTTTATCACAAGACATCCTCAGTCGAGGCAGGACCACCGCAGGGTGATCAGCCCTGGGTGTGTGTCTTATGGTTAGCCTCTAGATGGTCATGTGGCAGGCCAGACAGCATCTTTTCTCTTCAGCTACAGCCAGTGACTGCTCCATTTGGCTTTATTCTTTCCATCTTCCTCTCTACCACTGACTGTGGCTGGTTGGGCTCTGGACTCGTGTCCGTTGGTGGGACAATACTTGGTTGAGCTTTGCCTGGGGTGCTGATACCCTGTGGACTGTGGTGGTTAACCTGCCACTGGGCTTCAATCGACTGATTTGGCCTACCTCTTAGAAAGTAATGGTCAATGCGAGGCCCCTCACCAAGCTCTCTCAGGCACTTTTTCCTGCCTGGACCGAAGATCTAGTGGGAGAGAGGAACTGAAGGAAATCCACATTAGTCAGAAAATTGTGTTAGTTAAACTGACACAGAAGGCAGTGGAGGCCAATTCACTGGATGTTTTCAATAGAGAGTTAGATTTAGCTCTTGGGGCTAAGGGAAAAAAGCCAGAACGAGGTATTGATTTTGGATGATCAGCCATGATCATATTGAAGATGGTGCTGGCTCGAAGGGCCGGTTTTCTATGTTTCTATCCATATCGAGAATCATACCCCAGGCCTACTACCTATTTTGCCACCAACTAGCTATTTTGTCTGTGCCTGTGTTAGATGCATGTCAGATGTTTCAGATACAAATTTACAAAAACTAGTGGTTGTTCTGCAATTGAATGGCATCTTTTACAACCTATTAGCTTCAAAATGTCATGCACAAAGCAGAGCAATGTTTTAAGAAATGTTCAATATTGCACAGAACTGGAATGTATTTTGATCATGACAATATTGATATTTCCTTCAAAATGCAATGCTGCAAAGGAGCATTAATCAATTGATCAATTTGAGTTTGCACAAATTATATCTGCCATTATAAATTCTATGTGCAAACTCAGAATAATGCCTGCCTATACAAATGGGTCATATTGTAGATAAGCTTCTCAAATTTCATGTCAGAAGTGACAGGAGTAGAATTAGGCCATTTGGCCCATCATGTCTACACCGTCATTCTATCATTGCTGATCTATCTCTCCCTCCTAACCCCATTCTCCTGCCTTCTCCCCATTACCCCTGACACCTGTACTAATCAAGAATCTATCTATTTCTGCCTTAAAAATATCCATTGACTTGGCCTCCACAGCTTTCTGTGGCAAAGGATTCCAGATTCACCACCCTCTGATTAAAGAAATTCCTCCTCATCTCCTTCCTACAGGAACATCCATAATTCTGAGGCTATGACCTCTAGTCCTGGACTCTTCCACTGGTGGAAACATCCTCTCCACATTCACACTCTCCAAGCCTTTCACGATTCGGGACATTTCAATGATGTTCCCCCTCATTCTTCTAAACACCAGTGAGTACAGGCCCAGTGTCGACAAATCTCTTAGTCTCCACAGAGTAATTCCCATACTCCATTTTCAAGTTTCGCCAAAGTGTTGCATTTTGCTTTTTAGTTAAATAACAACACTTGGTGGGCAAATTATATGATCCTAAAAAGGGATCTGAATGTCCTGGACCTTTGTCTGTGCTTCATCTTGGTTACTCGTCTGTTCATATCACAATAGGCAATCAAATAACCATTTTAAAAATGCCACAGCAGTGCTGTATTTTTGCTAGGTAATTCAGTTCCTGTTCTCTAAGTAAATGCAGCACATTGAAGGTGATCTATTCAAATTCTATAATTGGAATAAGTGAGAATGCATTGTGAGGCAAATGTATGCATGGAATTGGCGGAAACAAAAAAAAAGGTTTGTAACATTGTTCACAGAAAATCATGCATTTCATTAAAGTCTTATGTGGGAACATGGCACAGGTCAGTTTAGAGCAAATATGCACAAAGATTATTTCCATTAACTTGGATTTAAGATTACGGGTGATCTTATCAAGTTACTTCAAGAAATAAAAGGTTTCACACGATAGGTGATTGGGAAAGTCCTATCAAAGGAACAAAAGTGTGAAACACAGTTAGGGCATTTATGTGTGAGAGTGAGAAGTACTTAATCCACACAAGCCAAAGCAATAGACATTAGACAATAGGTGCAGGAGTAGGCCAGGCCCATTCAATGTGATCATGGCTGATCATCCCCAATCAGTACCCCGTTCCTGCCTTCTTCCCCTATCCCCTGACTCCGCTATTTTTAAGAGCCCTATCTAGCTCTCTCTTGAAAGATTCCAGAGAACCTGCCTCCACTGCCCTCTGAGGCAGAGAATTCCACAGACTCACCACTCCCTGTGAGAAAAAGTATTTCCTCATCCCCGTTCTAAATGGCTTACTCGTTATTCTTAAACTGTGGCCCCTGGTTCTGGACTCCCCCAACATCGGAAATATGTTTCCTGCCTTTAGCATGTCTAAGCCCTTAACAATCTTATATGTTTCATTGAATGAACTCATTGCCCCGATAAGGTTGTGGTTGTCAGGTAATTTAAAGATTAAAACTATTGATGTTTGCATTAGATTATGAGCAAAGAAACCAAGATGGTTATGACGAATGTAGATGGTACAAGAGATGCGACGCTTGTCGCTTTACCTCCCTCCTCGACTCCATCCAAGGACCCAAACAGTCGTTCCAGGTGCGACAGAGGTTCACCTGCATCTCCTCCAACCTCATCTATTGCATCCGCTGCTCTAGATGTCAGCTGATCTACATCGGTGAGACCAAGCGTAGGCTTGGCGATCGTTTCGCCGAACACCTCAGCTCGGTCCGCATTAACCAACCTGATTTCACCCGGTGGCTCAGCACTTCTACTCCCCCTCCCATTCCGAATCCGACCTTTCTGTCCTGGGCCTCCTCCATGGCCAGAGTGAGCACCATAGGAAATTGGAGGAGCAGCACCTCATATTCCGCTTGGGCAGTTTGCACCCTAGACGGCATAAACATTGACTTCTCCAATTTCCGGTAGCCCTTGCTGTCTCTTCCCCTTCTCAGCTCTCCCTCAGCCCTCTGGCTCCTCCTCTTCCTTTCTCCTTTCTTCTCCCCACCCCCACCCTACATCAGTCTGAAGAAGGGTTTTGGCCCGAAACGTTGCCCATTTCCTTCGCTCCATAGATGCTGCTGCACCCGCTGAGTTTCTCCAGGACTTTTGTCCACCTTCAATTTTGCAGCATCTGCAGTTCCTTCTTAAAAATCTCAATATAACAGTCAGTATTAGAGTACTCTCCAATCAATATAGAACTTCATGGTCTTGAACTGATCTTCTCATCCGAAAAGGCGACAACTCCACTTGTGCCCAAAAATCCTCATAAAGCTGGAGTGTGAAAATGAAAACTCTCCCAGTAAGCATCTACACCAGTAATTGCACTAAACGTTATTCCCTTTACCATGGCTCGATTGTAATCATTTTTATTCTTTCCGCTGACTGGTTAGCATACAACAATAGCTTTTCACTGTACCTCGGCACATGTGACAATAAACTAAGCTAAACCAACTGTTATTGTGATTTAATTTATTTTGCCAAATTATTCCAGAACAGTTGCATACTTCATATTTAGCTCCTTTCTAAGGGGACCATTTTGACAATAAAGAATGGTATCCAGGATTCTAAGTTTACAGAATGGTTAAAGTTGCTGTCGTTTTAGTATTACAAAGAATTGTGAAATAATTGCACATTATTTATGCAGGGGTGGAAACTGGCTCTACAGCTCCAGGAGCGAGGGAAAATAATAATAATCATCTTCCAGGAACAATCTTATTCCATTGAGCCTGGACAACACTTCTACACACATTTTCCTACATTACTTTATTTGAGGATAGTCATTATTTTTCCTTACATTCAAGCCTCTGGCTCAATGTGTGTAATGCCCTAAAGACATGGCAATATATTTTAAGCACATTTTGTATGTACTTTGCATACAGATTTCACATGGACACAGATACAAGACTTTCTCCCCCCAAAATAAGCCTGTTGTAGACTTAATCACTAAACTTTGTAAGCTTAGGCAGGAAACTGCAGATGCTTGTCTACACCTAAGATAGACACAGAGTGCTGGAGTAGCTCAGAGGGTCAGGGAGCATCTCTGAAGGAAAGGAATAGGTGACGTTTCAGGTCGAAACCTTCTTCAGATTCCTTTCTCAGATGGAATCAAGCAAACTTTGTATGCTGTGCTTAAGGCTGATCTCATGAATTTACAAAAGATCCTGATTGCCTTTGCCTAATATAAACTGATAGACTGATGCAGCGTAGGGGGCCATTCTGCCATCAGTGCATCTCTTTGATGGTTTATACGAGTTTTCCCACCACCATGCACTTTCCCCATAGCCCTTCAAAACCTTCTTCATGGAATCAACTAATTTCCTTCAGAAGGTAGAACTGCATTTCTTATCAGCACCAGCTGGCCACCCCTGGTTCAGATGATTTTTCCAACATCATAGTGAGAACAGTGACATGGAAGGGTCAGGTTGGATCATGACATGCGAAGCAGCAGAAAGATCTCCTGCAGTCATCTAAAGCACCGCAAGGTAGTTGAGCATTTTGATTTCAGAAAATGTTGATCAATAGCTTTAGAAAATCATCTTATCGCATTTGATTACACCAGTGGTGAAAAATTGCAAATGATGCATCCTTTCTCTTATCAGTTGCACTATTTCTGAGAAGCCCAGTGAATATAACCTCATAGCTGGAAATTAAAATAATCCATAATTAGTAATGATGTAAACTACTAGGCAATTTAGCATTGCAGCAATTTCACAGCTGTAAAGGTTTGTAAGCAATTTGATTCTTTACAGTGTAACGAGAAACCTCTGGCTCTGATATAGGTTCCAGCTACAACATATCTATATCTTAATAGTATCCCACAGGGATAGGTTTGTTGTATCACAAATTGCAATTTTACAGTTATATTTATTCATGGATAAGGAAAATATTGTGTCCATGGATTCTCGTGTGGTTATCACAGGTAAGAAGGAAACAAACGTAACCACTATCTACGAAAAAAGGAGAGAAAACAGAGAACGACAGCCTTGCCAGCCTAATGAATCAGTTTATTGGCCAAGTATGTACACATACAAGGAATTTGCTTTGGTGCTCCGCTCGCAGGTAACAACACGACATACAGTAAGACATCAAACATTAAGAATAAAACATTATAGTTTAAACATGTGAATTGAATAAAATACCAGAGCAAAAGGAGGCTACAGACTTTTGGTTATTGAGTAGAGCTACTGCTCGTTGAAAAAAAGCTGTTTTTATATCTGGCTGTGGCAGCTTTGACAGTATGGAGTCGCCTTCCAGGGGGAAGTGCTTCAAAGAGTTTGTGGACAGGATGAGAGGGGTCAGAGATGATCTTACCCGCTCGCTTCCTGGGCCTTACAGGCTTTGTCAATGGAAGGGGGAGGTTGCAGCCAATAACCTTCTCAGCTGATTCGATGCAGCCTCCAAGTGTCATGCTTGGTGCTGAGCCAAACCAGACCATGATGGAGATGGTGAGGATAGAGTCTATGATGGCCGTATAGAATTGGACCATCATTGCCTGTGGCAGATTGTGTTTCCTCAGCTGCTGCAGGAAGTACATCCTCTGTTGGGCCTTTTAGACTGTGGAGTCGATGGTGGCCCCCCATTTAAGGACCTTGAAGATGATGGTTCCAAGGAACATAAAAGACTCCATAGATATGACTGTGGTGTTGTTGATGGTGAGTGGGGGGAGGGGAGGGGGAGCTCTCCTATCAAAGTCTACTATCAATTCCACTGTCTTAAGAGCATTGAGCTCCAGGTTGCTACAAAGGCACCAGGTCACCAGCTGTGTCACTTCCTGTCTGTAGGCAGATTCCTGGATCAGTCCAATCAGGATTATGTCATCCGCAAACTTGAGAAGCTTGACAGAGGAGTCTGTGGAGGTGCAGTCGTTGGTGTTGAGCGAGTAAAGGAGAGGGCAAAGTACGCAGCCTTGCCCCTATGCTGAGGGTCTGCGGGTCCGAGACGTGCTTTCCCAGCTTCACATGCTGTTTAATGTCTGTCAGGATCCACTGGTGATCCACTGACAGAGGGGTTCAGGCACAGTCAACAGGGAGAGTTTGAAGTGTAGTAGCTCTGGCACAATCGTATTGAATGCAGAGCTAAAATCCACAAATAAACTCTCTGCACAGGTCCGCTGGCGGTCTAGGTCCCAACGTTAGTAATAGAGAAAATAGCATAAGCTATTAATAAGAAAGTGACAGAAAGGCATTTAGTCATTAATAATAGGATTGGACAGCATCAACGAGAATTGTAAATGGGAAATCGTGCTTGACAAATCTGATTGAAAGAATGAAAGGTACAGCATGGAAACAAACCCTTTGGCCCATGAGTCAATGCCGACCATCAATCGCCCATTCACACTAGTTCCATGTGACAATAAAATACCATCGAACTATTGAACATTACCCCATTTACACAGCCACTCTCTACACATCAGAAGTAATTTACAAAGGCCTATTATCCTACAAACCTGCGGGTCTTTGGATGTGGGAGGAAACCGACATGGGGAGAACCATATAACCATATAACAATTACAGCACGGAAACAGGCCTTCTCGGCCCTTCCAGTCCGTGCCGACCATCTAAAGAACATGCGCTCTTTAGAAATATGTAACCTAGATGGCAATGGAGGGTAGGACGCATGTGTATATTGGAAAATAGAACATAGAAATGTCCAGCATATGTACAGGCCCTTCGGCCCACAATGTCTGTATCGATTATAATGCCAAGATAAACTAATTTCATCTGCCTATTGACAAGAAGCTGATGGTTTTTTTTGGTTATTAAGGGATTGAAGAGATGTGAGGATTTGACCAAAGGGTCTCTTTCCATGCTGTATCTCTAAACAAACCGAAACTACATTAAACATGGGATCACACAGCAAGAAAACAGTACGTTCTGCTCATTGGGGATCATTAATTATCAAGCACACATTTATGCTAATCCTATACTAATCCTATTTTATTCTTCCTTTTTTCTCATCAACTCCCTCCAGATTTTGCCACTTACCTACCTAAAGGTGTGTGTAAATAAGCAGTGGTCAATTAGTTTACCAACCCACGTGTCTTTACAAGGAAACTGGAGCACCTCGGGGAAATCCATGCAGTCACAGAGATAATATGCAAATTTCACGTGGATAACACCAGAGGACCACAGGTCAGGACAGTTTTACAAGCTGTGCCTCTGTATTATCCTTTCAAAACAGATCAGAACAAAAAGGTGAGATATAAGAAAACTCTGACAAGGAGTCTTTGACCTAAGACGTGAATTTTGTCTCTCCACAGACACTGCCATGCCTGCTGAGGCCATCTGGCATTTTTCTGTTTTTATTTTTAATTTCTGGAGCGTTTCGATTTTGATTCTGTGTGATAACTGATCTGGTGCGGGATTGCTGCAGGGAAAGGGGCCAATCAATCGATGCACAACAAACTCCTACAAACAGCTATGAGGTAAATGACACAAGAACAAGGACAGAAACTATTTTGTGGAAAATAGCCCTGGGTAGAGAGGGAATTAAATTTAAAAAGAATAACCTGCTCTGAATAAAGCGTGCACCTATTCTATCAGCTGGGTTATACAATCCACTGTGCTGTTAATTTTTCCTTTGTTATAGCTGACAGCCTGTGCCAGTACAGTCAAGGCTGTCACCTATCTTTTCAAGGTCCTGGCTGCTGCTGTCTGTTTCTGCAATTGCATGTCCAAAAATCACTGTGAAAAGTGGTAACTTTAACTCTTTGCATTGTTCATTCCTTTGAGTTGCTCTTCTTGTCTATGCTTGCCATTGTTTTTGACTTCAAAACAACAGCCACAATCATTTGAATGAAGATAAATTATTTCTGAAACATCTGGGGGAGTGGGCAGATGCATGGCAGATTAAGTTTAATGTGGGTAGATGTGAGGTTATCCACTTTGGTATCAAAAACTGGAAAGCAGATTACTATCTAAATGGCGACAATTAGGAAAAAGGGGATGTACAACGGGATCTTGTTCATCAGTCTATGAATGTAAGCATGAGGGAGTGTAGCGTAGGTTTACAAGGTTAATTCCCGGGATGGCGGAACTGTCATATGCTGAGAGAATGGAGCGGCTGGGCTTGTACACTCTGGAGTTTAGAAGGATGAGAGGATATCTTATTGAAACATATGATTGTTAAGGGTTTGGACACACTAGAGGCAGGAAACATGTTCCCGATGTTGTGGGAGTCCAGAACCAGGGGCCACAGTTTAAGAATAAAGGGTAAGCCATTTAGAACAGAGATGAGGAAATACTTTTTCTCACAGAGAGTTGTGAGTCTGTGGAATTTTCTGCCTCAGAGGGTGGTGGAGGCCGGTTCTCTGGATACTTTCAAGAGAGAGCTAGAAAAGGCTCTTAAAGATAGCGGTGTCAGGGGATATGTGGAGAAGGCAGGAACGGGGTACTGATTGGGGATGATCAGCCATGATCACATTGAAGGCTCGAAGGCCCGAATTGCCTACTCCTGCACATATTGTCTATTGTCTATCTGAAAAACCCTGCAGTGGGTGAAAATCTGAACAACACAGATAAGGTAGACAGTCAGAATCTTTTTCTCAGGATGGAAACAACAAATACTGGAGGGTATAATGGGTATATCCTGATCTGCACTCCTTTATATCGGCGAGATCAAGTGTAGACTAGGCGACTGTTTCATCGAACACTTATGATCTGTCTGCCAAAGCCCGCTGGATCTCCCGGTTACTAACCATTTGAACTCCCTTTTTCATACCATCAATTCTGTCCATGAACACCTCCAAGCCAGAGTAAGTCAACATGTAAATTGGAAGAACAGCACCTTATATTCCACTTGGGTAGCTTACAATCCAACAGTATAAACACTGAAGAAGGGTCTCGACCTGTAACATCACTCATTTTTTTTCTCTCCGGAGATGCTGCCTGTCCCGCTGAGTTACTCCAGCATTTTGTGTCTATCTTCGATATAAATACTGAATTCTCCAATATCAAGTAATACCTCTACCACACACTCTTTCCTGTAACATCCACCCCAATTCGGGTGTACATATATTTCTCCCACCATCTCCTTTCAGTCACCCTCCTCCTTTCCCCCTCCTTCATATACTCATCTATTTCTTTCCGACCCCCCCCCCCCCTCCTTTCTGTCCCTTCCCACCCACATCACTCCCTCCGGCTTTATATCTCACTCCTCTTCTTCTGTCCTTATCTGACGCACATTTGTCTCCTTTTCGTCTTTAGTCTTTGTTATGCAAACCCCTCCCTCACCTGAACCCATCTATCACTTGCCTGGCTTTGCTCCACCCCACCTCCCTTTTCCAGCTTTCTCCCTTCCCCCACCCTACTCCAATCAGTCCAAAGAAGCGTCCTGACCCAAAAGGTTGCCTGTCCATTCCCTTACCAGATGCTGCCTGATCCTACTCCAGCATTTTGTGCCTTTCTCAGTTCCCCCAGCAGATAGCGTTTTGTTTTTCATTTTGCCATTTGATTGCCAGCACATTATGTGCTGGCAGTGTTTAGTTTCGTGAAATGCTAACATGTCAATGGAAAAAAAAGTGCTTGTTTCTGCTGCGGAGAGACCATTATTGAGCACACTGCTTGAACCCAAGCTGCTCTCAATCTCATTTTATTTCCACAGTGTTACTAACAAAACCCAGCATTGACATACGGGACTTCCCAATGTGAAGTTTAAAGTTTGCCTTGTCCAATAAAAGTCAAATGGACAATAAGCTCTTTCGGGATGAAAGCATTTACAGATTGAGAGACGGATATAACAATGAAGAAATCCATGACACCAGACATTACCAGTTGGCCCTTCCCCTGGTATCCCTCCTACTTCTGCCTCCCAACCGCAACATGCTCAAATCAGTGTGGGATCATAACAAGGCAGACTTCCACTGTAATGATCATTACAACAATCAAGAGGGTTGGCGTGGCAGGTAACTATGAAAATATAAGAAAACTACTCAACGATTCAGTTGCCAACTGCAGACAGCTAGAGGCCAGTTACTGGGCGACACAGTGGCACAGTGGTAGAGTTGCTGTGTTACAGCGCCAGAGGCCCAGATTCAATCTTGACCATGGGTTTTGTCTGTTCGTAGTTTGTACGTTCTCCCCGTGACCTGCGTGGATTTTCTCCAGGAGCTCTGGTTTCCTCTCACACCCCAAAAACGTACAGGTTTGTAGGTTAATTGGCTTTGGTACAGTTGTAAATTGTCCCAAGTGTTTGTAGGATATAGTTAGTGTGCGGGGATCGCCGGATGACGCAGACCTGGTGGGCCGAAAGGCCTGTAACCGCCCTGTATTTTTAACTAAATAAACTAAACTAAACTACTAATGCATAAACACCTCATCTCAGAGATGTGGCAAAACTGGTCTAAGGCATCCTGATCTATAGGAAACTAGGTTTTGAATGAGTTCCAATGCATCACTGTTTGAAGAAATGAAAAGCTGGTTTTGCAACTCTCCACACTTAGACCAGCAGCTGTAAAAATAGTTGTCTAGGAACATTCCAGACATCTTAAAGAATTATAACTGCCATTGTGCTTTGTGGCCAGCTTCCATCAGAACATTTTCTGGATAATTTTAAAAAGCCAGATTAATGTTGTACCATAATGCATCGATGGCCCAGAGCAGAAATAGTGCAGATTTTCAATGTGAATCATCACTATATTACAATTCCAAATGGATTCAGCAAATATTTTTATCATGACAAATAAAGTTCCAATTTGACGAACATGTTAAAGTCAGCACTTTCTCCAACATCAGCTTATCATGAACCAGGAAGCTGCCCGAATGTGTAATTCTTCCATTGATCCACAAGACTTGAGCACCCTCTCCCAGTGCTAACAATCTGAAGCTGTCTGTATGACAAGCACAAGGTGTACACCGAAGACAGACACAAAGTCCTGGAGTAACTCAGCGGGTCAGGCAGCATCTCTGGAGAAAAAGGATAGGTGACTTTTTGGGTCGGGGCCCTGCTTCAGACTGACGTTTTGGAGCAAGATTAATGTCTGAAGAGTCCAGAGCCGCAAAGTTCCCCACAGAGATGCTGCCTGACCCGCTGAGTTACTCCAGCACTTTGTGTTTATCTACAGATCCTTGTTTCTACAATGCTTTCACAATCATCACAACCTTTGGGCACTAATACACAAATGGGCTTGTGCAGGGACTGATCCAAAAAAACATAATTGCCTTACAAAATTGAAGCCAGTCATTCTATTCTATGCCAGGAACATATCATTTGAAAACACAATCTAAATGTTTGAAAAATAAACTTTTTTATTAATGAATATTAATTGCTTCCATCCTCCATCACTAATTGTCTTGGATTAAGTACTGCACCACCTAATCTATCTGGAATCTATCTGTCCAAGGAATGATTGGGTAAACATATGATGTGCGTTTGACGGCACTGGGCCTCTACTCGCTGGAGTTTAGAACGATGAGAGGGAACCTCATTGAAACCTACCCAATAGTGAACGGCCTGGATAGAGTGGATTTGGAGAGGATGTTCCCACTAGTGTGACAGTCTAGGACCAGAGGCCATAGCCTCAGATTAAAAAGGACGTTATTTTAGGAAGGAGATGAGGAGGAATTTCTTCAAACAGAAGGTGGTGAATCTGTGGAATTCATTGCCACAGAGGCTATGGAGGCCGTCAGTGGATATTTTAAAGACAGAGTATGAAAGATTTTTGATTAGTAAGGGTGTCAGGGCTTATGGGAAGAAGGCAGGAGACTGGGGTTGAGAGAGAAAGATAGATCAACCATGATTGAATGGCAAAGTAGACTTGATGGGCCGAATAGCCTAATTCTGTTCCTAGAACTTATGAATTTATGAAACATAAGATAGTAATAGAGATGAGGAACTCCAATGGAGAGCCAGGTTTCAGACTGCTCCACAAACTGTGCTGTGAGGATGGTCTATAAAATCAACAGTCACCGTTGACGCAGGAGCCTTGCACATCTGACTCCAAATACAATCAAATTATCATTAGCAATGTGTCATTGAATACAGTGTCACTATGAAACAGAAATTAAGTGATAAAAGAAACTACCACCTTGCAGGACTTCATTAATTTTGAAACTGCTTCATAATGTTGTCAAAAAAATGTTATATGACAGATGGTATCGAGCACTACATGGAAATGTTGCCACTTTCACGATGGGCAGCACGGCCTGAAGGCTTCCCGATGGGCCGCGGCTGTGAACTGGAAACGCGGCCAGAGGCCTTTATCGAGGCACCGCGGTCTCGATGCCTCCCAGATCGACGTGTAGAAGCCTGGGTCGGGACCCGGCCGGGATCTCGCGCATTGTCGCCCGGATCGGGCGAAGTGGCTGACAGAGCCCACGGCTGGGACCCGGGTTGGCATCATGGAGGCGTGAAGTGGGGCATCGACAGCGGTGAGGCCTTAGCGGCGACAATGGTGAAGCCTCGCGACGATGGGGCCTCGGCGGTGGTGAAACCTCGCGGGGCGACGAGAGCATGGAGGACCACTGTGAGGGGGAAGAACAATGGAGGACAAGTCTTGGGGGGGGGGGGGCAAAGGACAATAGAGACCCGGCGTGGGGAAATGTTGGGGGGGGGGGGGGGGGGAAAGAGGAACAAAAAGGGGAGCCGGCGTGCTTTGTAACTTTGTCAGTGCCATAGGTGGCTGCTATTTGTATACATTGTATGCAAGCAAAGAATCTCACTGTGCCTAGTCACAAGTGACAATAAAGTATTCCTATTCCTAAGTATGGATAACTTGGAGATTCTCTTGTTTTCCGCTCTATACGTCCCCAGTGTATCTGCCTGCCATTAAATAGATGGGTACATTTTAGTAATTATTTTAGTGACTTGCAGTAGGGTTGCCAAATCTTGGGTAGCACCATGAAGGCCAAAGGCAGATGGTACATGGAGCATTACCACTGTTCTCCTAGTAGTGTTCCATCATCATCATCATCATCTAGACCCTGGAATCTCTATTAAACAACATGGTGGGAGTGGTTTTGCCCGAATGATTGCAGCAATTTAAGAAGGCAACTCTGGCTATCACCTCCACAAGGCCAGTGAGAGGTGGACAATAGCTGTCCATGTTGTACAGTTCTGGTCGTTCCAATGCAGGTAGAATGTGGAAGCTTTGGAGAAGGTGCTAGAGATTTACCAGGATGTTGCCTTGATGAGAGGGTATTAGCTGTGAGATGAGGTTGGACACTCTGGAGGATTGGAGGGTGAGGGGAGACTTATTGGAAGTATATAAAATTATGAGATATAGATATAGGACCCTGTCCATGCTCCAAACCAATAACATACAACATAGAACAGTACAGCAGAGGAATATGCTCTTTGGCCCACAATGTCCGTGCCAGGTAAAACTCTGCCTGTACACGAGCCATATCCCTCCATTCCCTGCTCATCCAAGCCTTCCTACAAGCATTTTGGAAGCCATCCTTTAGCTTTCAATTTTATACTACAATATTTGTTTTCAGTGTTTGTGTCAATGTTTTCCAGCTTAAAAATCGACAATACTTATTTCTGGGTAGACAAAAATGGGTAGACTCGGTGGGCTGAAGGGCCTGTTTCCGCATCCACCGTTAAACTAAACAGCACGGTGGGAGTAGTTTTGCCAGTAGGGCGGCGGCAGTTCAAAAAGTCAACTCCCTAATCAATCCCAACACTGTGTTTTAAATCATACATTCTTATGTTGGGAGCCACTGTAAGTAAGAGGTGATCATACCTTTGAATTTGTACACACCCTTCATTACAAGGCCACAGTGTCCCCACTCACACTCCTAAATCCAGGGAGGTCCAGGCCCTGGTTGTCCAATCCACCAACCAGTCCATTCTAGGGCCCAGATCCCAAAGTTGTGACATCTGAAGATCTCCAATGGAGGGCAACATAGCATGCTGCTTCCCAAATACCAACAGTTTGGACTTTTATCAGAATTCAAAATATTGGGTAAAACGCACAAGCCCTGAGATATGGTAGGGCTACCTAAATACCACAGACAGGGGAAGTGCAGAAAAAAGGCCGACGTAAACCATCCATTTTGCGAAATGTAAGAAAATCCCAGCAAGTTGTTTTGCCAATTTTCGTTGGTACAGCGGGTGAAGGTGAATTTTCTAACAGCTGGAAACATCACGTTGCTAAGGCAACATGAATTACATGGCTATTGTGTTTCGCAAAAGGTATTCTATTAAAACAAATACGTGGGAATAAACACTACATCAATTTGGAAAGAATATCCAACTTCTATTTTCTTTATTAATGATCAAAAATGTAAACATATTTATGGTTGCTTCTAAAATCTCAGTGTGCACCTAAGCTCCTAACTGGGATGAAGAACAACAGTTCTAAACTATGACTGATAATGTTAGAAAATAAACAGCAAATGCAATGAATTTGCAGCAGATCCATCATCAAAGGTTTCAAATATCTTTTATTGTCACATGTACCAATTAAGGTACAGTGATATGCGAATTACCATACAGCCATACGAAATAAAAGCAACAAGACACACAACTGCATAAAAGTTAACATAAACATCCACCACAGTGGATTCCCCACATTCCTCACTGTGATGGAGGGCAAAAAACTGCAATCTTCTTCCCCTTTGTGTTGGTTCGGTTCAGTTCAGCTCAGGGAAACAGCCAAGGAAGCAGGCCCCTTGGCCCACTGAATCCATGCCAACCACTGGTCACCCATTCATACCAGTTCAATGTGATCCCACTTTCGCATCCACTCCCTACACATTGGGGCGTCATACAGCTGTCAATTAACATACAAACCCGCATGTCTTTGGGATGTGGGAAGAAACCAGAGTACCCGGCGGAATCCCATGCGGTACAGGGAGAACGTACAAACGCCACACAGACAGCACCCGAGATCAAGATCGAACCCAGATCTCTGGTGCTATGAGGCAGCAGCTCTAACAACTCGCCACATTGCCGCCCCCATTAAATCGAGCCTGGTGCCAGGCTTGTTTTTATGAAGAAGAATGTGATCCGACTATTGTCCCATCTTCACTCTTCAGTGAGACACTGGCAAATATCCAGCATTTCCTGCAGGAACGATGGCCTATCATCTTTGGGTGATCCCCAACACTAGATGTAGAAAAATGACAAATCATTCCGAGCAAGCTTCAATGGTGGTTCTTTTTTATTGTCACGTGTACCAAAGGTAAAGTGAAATACATTTTTTGCATATAGCTCAGTGAGATTATTGCAATACATAAATAAACCCCAATTAAGTACCCCATGCATGAAAACATCCCACTGAATCCATATGCAAAAGTTGCCAGATCTTGCCGCCATTTTCCACAGTCAAATAAAACCTCATGGCAGCCATCACCTCATTCGGGTCGCCACCCTTCACCTCTCCAGGCCTTCAACCTTCGTGCCCGGGGGGGGCCTCCCGCAGCCGACTTTAGGTTAGAATCTCCGCTTCACCCACCAGCCCTTTGTCTACAACTTCGGCAATAGCCATGTGGTGTGGAGTACAGCAGATACAAGTGAGAAAACAATCTGAGCACATGCATTCTGGATACTTGGCAGAAAACCACTGCAGGAGCAAAGTTCATGGTTTGAATAATACAAAATCGTGAGAATCCCGAGAAAGACGAGCACAATGTACAAATTTTGCTAAACTATTATAAGCAGGAGTGGGCCATTTGACTCCCTGCCATTCAATTCGATCTTGGCAGACTTTTACCTCAGAACCAGTTTCATGCACTAACAGCATAATCCCTCAAATCCCCAAATGAAGGAAAATCTGTTGACCTTGCGTCTTGAGCATATTTCTGCACTAACTCGCGACATCTTCCATTGGGCAGAAAATTCCAATGATTTGTTTTCCCCTAGACAAAGAGGTTTCTTCCCAAACATTCCCCAATGGTCAACCCCTTACTTTGAGGAGCATAGGAGCCAAAACACTTGGCTTAAAACAAGGGTAGACTCTTATTGTCTGCCAGCTTCTGGAAATTGGGTAGGGGCCAATGGAAAGAGAACAGAAACTTGCAAGAAGTGATAAAATCTCTGCTTGTAACAAATGTCAGGAATCAATGCTGTGGGTTATTCTCCCAGACAACTCACAAGGCAGAACTGTTTGGCTCCATAGATATGCCCATCCTGTCCTACGCTGCTGTCTTTTCCCCACCTAATGAAGCCAGTGCCTTTATAGTCCCTTTATTCTGTATCAGTACACTGTGGATGGTTTGATTGTAATCACATACAGTCTTTCTGGTGACTGGATAGCATGCAACAAAAAACACTTTTCACTGTACTTGGGTACATGTGACAACAATAAACAAAACTAAGCTAAACTATTAATAGTTGTGATTTGTGAAAACCTGAAATGGTTATAAATAGGATTTTGAAAGGACTCCATTTCCAGTTGCCCCAGCCAAATTAGTTTAGTTTAGTTTATTGTCACGTGTTCAGAGGTACAGTGAAAAGCTTCGGTTGCGTGCACCAAATTACCACGCCTTAAGAGCTTTCAATAAAGGAGCCTTCAATATCCACATCGGTGTCAGTATTAAAGCTGATGTGTCCTGTGGCCAATTAGTTACAGCGTGGTGTCTACAAAACATCTCAGTTTTAAAAATATCTGGTACTCGCTATCTGCTGTACATCTGTGGTACTCCTTTAGTGGGCGGGTGCTGCTGGGTTCTGCACATGGTAAAAGCGATACTTCAAATTGAGTCATCAGTTTAAAAATTTTTGAGGGCAGGGTTGTCCAATAAAAGGGCAGTCGCTGGAAGCATTCACTGCTTCTCTCCCAGCAGGCGCTGTCTGACCTGCTGAGTTCCCAGCATTTTCTGCTATAATTATCCCTTCAGGTGATTTGATTTTTGGAAGGTGCCACCCGGAAGCTGGTTGCAAGAAATGTTTCAGCATGTTAATCACTTCTAGCACCCAAAGGACTGGGTAGATTCGAAAAGGTAATTCGAAATTTAGTCCAGTTACAACTCATTACACATACTCCTTAAGGGGTATATAGATAGGCGACGTTTTCAGTCGGGACCCTTCTTCAGACTGAAGAAGCGTCCGAAGAGAGGCTCCAACCCAAAACATCAGTCTATCCATGTTCTCCAGAGATTCTGCCTGACTTGCTGTTCTGCTCAGCAGTTCCTTGTTTATCCTTAGACAACTTAAAATTTAAAAACAGGCCCTGAGGCCCACTGCGTCTATGCCAACCATAATGTCTGTCTATACTAATCCTACTTGCTTGTATTATTACATCTCCTTATTAGCTCTTTTCATTCAACTACATATCCAGGTGCCTCTTCTATGTTATTATGGCTCCTGCCTCCTCTGACAGCTCATTCTGGATACCAACTATTCAATGCATGAAAATAAATATTAATCTGATCTGATCTCCTATGAGAAAGGCAATAGATCATTTGATGTCCTATACATGGATGTATAACTTTCAATGACCCATGTGCAAGGAGTTCACACAGCTATACATTGTACTCTCTTCAATAGCTAAATATACGATGCCACTGTATTAGGGTGGTAGAGGGATCAATGTACTAGAATATAACACAGGAATGCAAGAAACAGATACAGGAGTAGAGTATTTAGCCCCTGCCATTCATAAGGTCATAAGTGATAACAGCAGAATTAGGCCATTTGACCCATCAAATCCATTCTGCCATTCAATCATAGCTGAACATTCTATCTCTCCCTCCTAACCCCATTCTCCTGCCATCTCCCCATAACCTCTGACACCCGTACTAATCAAGAATCTATCTATCTCTGCCTTAAATATCCACTGACTTGGCTTCCACGCAGCCTGTGATAAAAATTCCACAGATTCACTACCCTCAACAAGATCCTGGCTGATTTTTTTCCATGACGCTATTTTCCTGCACATCTTTCGATTTTCTTAACATCCAAAACTCTATTCATCTCTTCCTTGAATACACTCAGCCTTCGTGGGTAGAAAATTATATAGTCGTACAGCACGGAAATGAACCCTTTAGCCCAACCCGTCCGTGCGACCAAAATGCTCCATCTAAACACATCCCACCTGTCTGCGTTGGCCAATATCCCTCTAAACCTTTGCTACTCGTACCTCTGCCCAAATGCCTTTTAAATATTGTTACAGTATCTGCCTCAACTACATCCTCTGGCAGCACATTCCATATACCCACCACCCTCTGTGTGACCATGTTGCCCCTCAGGTTCCTCTTCTCATCTTGAGAACAGATGCAACAGAGACAGAAACTGTGAGAAAGGGATGGTGTCCTTGAAAGAGAAAGGGTGGGAGGAGGTACAGTCGAGGTAGCTATGGAAATCAGTGGGTTTGTATTCATCAAGCATCGAACTCTTGAACAACACTGCACAGCCCTAACTACAATTCTACCTCACGACAAACTACAGTGGAATTTTTATAGGTTGTACTATGTACTTCAGCTTGCATTATTTGTCTGGTTATGTAGTATAATTGATAATTTATTGTATTATTGCTTATTGTTTACGATATGTAGTTGTGTTTATGTGCCTATAAAACTGTAGCAAGTAAGAATTTCATTGTTCCATTCCCATTGCAGATCTCTTGACCTTTGATGTATGTGTACAGTGTGTCTCCTGAGAGAGAGATCAACAAAGGGGAAAGAGTTGTAGAGATGACACAAGTGAACTTAAGGGTAGAGTGGAAGTTGGTGGTAAAGTTGATGAGTTTTGCACGGGTTCAGGAGTCAGCCCCAAAACAGCCATTGACGAGGCAGAGAAAGAGGTGGGGAGGTACGTTATAGCTGTGGTATACATAGGTGCCCAAGGCTACATCTTTGATTTGAAGAAAGTAACATAAATCTGAAAACATGAGAGGTTGAGAAACTAACTAACACTAACAACAGGGTGCGTTTAGTTATGCAAAATTAGCCTATTATGGACATTGGACTTTGACTGTGGAACTGACGCACCACAATGCTGAGAACTGTATTCTGCTCTCTACACTCTCTTAGCTCTAGCTATTGTACTTGTGTTTGACCAGATTGTATTTATGCATATTGTATTTGTCTCTTTGGAGAGCATGTGAAACAAAACTCTTCGCTGTACCTCGGGTACGTGACAATATTATACCCAAACCCTATAAATCTTGTTCTCTGGAGAATTACTCAGGTGACTACTTTCTCTGCATCCATCCCTCACTCCAGCTGATACTGAGCATGCAGAAAGCAGGTTTATTTTAACCATACACTTAATAACTGATAATGGATTTCAAATGCGTTGTATTCAATCCACAATACCTTCAGTGCACCAGCTCCACGTTCCTTTAAACCTTTCTACAACTTTTAATGTTCTACTGACTTGTCAGCCGAGTTTGGCAAGTGTTCTACGTGCTCTTTGCCAGGATTTACTGTCCACTTCTTTAATTCTACATCAATGTTATGCATTTGTTGTCACACTGCTGGTGAAACGACGAGAGAATGATTGCGCTTCCCTTTCATTCAGCAAGGACTTTCTCACTTTACACATGCCATTTCCTCATTTCTCATCATTTATTAACCAGACGAGGGTAATCAGCTTGGTTAAAAATTGATGATCATCTATTGATTACAATTCTAACCCAGTTCATATCGCTTTTACCTCCAGGCAACTCAGCAATCATGCTTCACATCAGCAAGATGGTGATTTCACGTGAATTGTTCAGGAATCCATACTCCACATTACTCCCCACGTCACAATGAACATCGTCTGCATCTACCTCTATAATTTAGGACTGAATCGAGATACTGAAATTAGGAGTGGAGCTGGTAGCTGCCAACTCTGTACCTGACTGGGCTGTGTCTGAAGAAGATAAAAAAATCTCACTTTCACCTTGTTGGCATTATTCACCTTCCTCCACAGGGGAAAGGGAGTTCAGAACATGAATATGCAGGCAATGGGGGGATCTGAGTCACATGCATCAGTTTATCTTGGCATCATGTTCAACACAGACATTGTGGGCTAAAGCACCTGTTCCTGTGCTGTACTGTTCCATGTTCTAGAACAGCACAGAAACAGCCCCGTCAGCCCACAATGTCTGTGTTGAACATGATGCTAAAATAAACTAATCTTATCTGCCTGCGTGTGATATTTACACAAGCATCCATTTACACACCCATTTTATTCTCCTTCCATTCCCATCAACTTCCCCCAGATTCTTCCACTTATCTGCACACTGGGAGCAGCTTACAATAGCCAATTAACCTACCAATCTGCCTCCCCCCCTACCCCCCCCCCCCCCCCCCCACCCCCCACCCTCACCAATGTTTGCACATCACCAATACTGTGTCACTTTAATTTCATGTCCCATGTATCTTGTTGTGTTTTATGACTGTTGGCAGACCAATTTCCCTCCTGGGAAAAATAACGCTCTATTGTGTCGTATCGTATATCGACAAAAGAATGATCACTGCTTAATGCAGCAGCAAAAATATCCCGAACTTTGTTCCACGCAGCCTGTACAAATTACAACTATACACATGCTGGGCATGCACTGCATCGTTGCATTTTGTGGCATTTGGACATTATGTCCACTTAATTGTTCTGTGGATTTGAGCCTCATGAATGATATGGGCCTCACACAGTGGAATAGGCCTCGCAGCTTGCTCAATCTTTCCTGATCAACCGCTGGGAAGTCCAAGACCTCCTTCATCTTCCAGGTAAATATTTTAAATGGTATTATGTGTGTTAACTCTCACCACTCCCCTCTTCTCTTCCTTGTTGACATCCCCAATGCCTCTCCGACTAATCCAGCTCAGTTTGCTAATCAGCTTGCAATTGCTCCAGAGTCCAATCTTTTATTAGACTAAATCTCCCTCAGTTGAGGTCCAGGCTAATCCTGTGATCTTCTCTCAGCCACATCTCACCATCTCCTCAATGCTCAGTGGATAATTACTTCCCTCACTGGCTTGCGGTGTAAATGCCTTTGTGTGCAAATAACATCCTAGACCTAGCCAACATATAAAGTGGCTTCAGCGAAAATCTGGTGTGGGCCTATCATATAACTTCCCTTTCATTTGTATTTATAACTCACAGATAGTCACATCTTGTCTAAGAACCCTACATGTAATAGAGTGAAACCAGAAAGAGGACTGGACAAAGTTCTGCTGATGCACAGCTATAATTCAAGAACTCAACTGGAGCCAAATTTGGAAACTAGTTGTGCAGAGAATAATGAAAGTCTCCATTCCACCATGTTAGGTCAATGAACTTCATAAGTCTGGTCAGAGACAATTAGGGAGCTGTCTGCTTCACAGATTAGGAGTTGGCAGAAAAAACCCAGAAAACAAAGTAACTGGAGTTTTGTTTTGATCGCATCAAAACAATGAACTTTAAATTTCAAATCAAAGGATAAATTTAAATATATATATAGGTATACGTATATATAGAGCCCATTTAGATAAGTCAATGGATATTTTTAATGCAGAGATAGACAGATTAGTAAAGGTATCAAGGATTATGGAGAGAAGGCAGGAGAATGGGATTGAGATGGAAAGATAGATCAGCTATGATTGAATGGCGGAGTAGACTTGATGGGCCAATTGGCCTAATTCTGCTCCTATATCTTATGAACTTATGAAAAAATGTTCAGATCGCATCACAAGTCACCACATGACCATAGGGCCAGGAGGGAGCTCAGCGGGAATGACTGGCATGATGTGAACCACTGCTGGTTGAAATTGATGAGCCACACTCACGCAAAGAAGTTGGACCTTTCACAAAGCTTTCAGATGAGGCCATTTAGAGATTCAAGCCATCTCAGACACAGTGAGATCAGACCATGCCCCTCAATCATCACAGAGCGACATTAACCACAGACAGAATGTTATGCAGCCAAGGATCACCACACTTTCGACTGCAGGCGCCAGGAATCCAGCTGGATCTTAAAATTTATGTCAACATGTACATACTCATGTCACCACCTGTTTGAGCTGATGTTCTAAAGTTCCAAGCCACAATAAAACAACACAAAATATGATAAAAACACTGAAAGATCTGTAACATAAAACTAATATGTGTGGGAAGGAATTGCAGATGCAGATGTTGAAAAAATAAGTTGAATTAAAAAGGACATAGTGATGGAGCAACTCAGTGGGTTGGGCAGCATCTCTTAAGAACATGGAGAGGTGACGTTTCGGGTCGAGACCCTTCTTCAGTCATGATCTTCAGTTTGACTTGTTTCTATCGATTTATAGTATAATCTGATCTGATTGGATTGCATCCAAAACACTGTATGCTTTTCACTGTACCTTGGTACACGTGACAATAAGAAAACTAAATCAAAATCTGAAACTAAAACTAAAATAAATCAAAGACTGAGGAATGGTCTCCTCCCAAAACGTCACCTATTCATGCTCATCAGAGATGCCTCCTGACCTGTTGAGCTACTCCACCTCTTTGTGTCCTTTTGTGTAAAAAAAAAACAAGCATCTGCAATTCCTTGTTTCTTTACTAAGTTCAATTGTGTGGGCCTCTAAGCTGTACTGTAACTGCAAATGAACAGGGGGGTTTATTCGAGACACTTCTTCAGTCTGATTCTCAAATTATTTTTCTCCAGAGATGCTGCCTGTCCCTCTGAGTTACTCCAGCGTTTTGTGTCAATCTTTGGTGTAAACCAGCATCTGCAGTTCCTTCCTACACAGGGGGGTTTATTCATTAGCCTAGATCCATGAGGTTGAAGATGGTATGGTGTCAATGGCACAAATTACGACATGGTTATCATGGCCGCACCATAAAGCATTTTACTCTGATATCACGATGAACAAGTCTCAACCAGCTCGAGAATGTGTTTAGTGTTGTCTATCTAAACAAGCAGCTTGGGAGAGGCTTGCTGGCCAATTGAGTGCTCTGTTCTTCATGTAAGTGTGAGCTCTTTAACAGAAATGTTTTGCTGCCTGCTCTCTTGTAACTGCACATTAATCATGTGAAAAGCAAAATAGCCCAACAAGCCCCATTTGTTTCCCGAGGGGCTTTATTTGTATGGATACTGGAGTTCCACCTTATTTGATGTGCTGAACTGAAGGGGTGCAGCCCGCAGTGGGGTAACAGCAAACAAAAATTTTGAAACCGGGGCAAAACCTCGTTCTTAAATAAAGACCAGCCAGGTGGTTTACACCACAGGTCACACTGTTCCGAACAGCAGCTGTCGGCAGAGCCCACGTGTCATTGACTCCTTGTTCACTAAAAAGAGTCAGCTGTTAAAGAAACAATTCTCCATAGTAGCCACAGTGCAACAACACAAAGGCAGTGCTGGAAAAGAGTGAATGGCAGCCATGGATAGGGCTGTAGGATTGGGCACCGATGCTGGAATGCTGTGGTGTGACCCAGCCCTGCGCCACACACGGCCACGAGCCAGTGTTTAGCTTAGCTTAGAGAGATAGCGTGGAAGCAGGCCCTTCAGCCCACCGTGTCCATGCTGATCAATAATCACCCATACACTGGGTCTATCCTACGCACTAGGGACAATTTACAGAAGCCAATTAACTTACAAAAACCAGCACAATTTTGGAGTGTGAGAGGAAGCCGGAGCTCTCGGAGAAAGCCCACGCAGGTCACAGGTGCTGTAGGGCAGCAACTCTACCGCTGCACCACTGTGCTGCCCCCCTGCAGTCATGGGCTTATTGTCAGTGGTGCCTGCAGGTAAAATGTGGAGCACTGAAAAATGAGTCTGACAAATTCCCAGGCCTAGCCTTCTGATCTTATCTCTGACCTTTGTTCCACTCATCTGCTTATCAAAAAATACCCTCACCTATGTTGACCTATTGCCTGCCACGCTTTGTCCGGTCTCTCGTCTTTTCTAGCTTTCTTCTCCCCCAATTAATTCTTCTCAATTAATCTAAAGAAGGGTCTCAACCCACAACATCGCCTATCCATGTTCTCCAGAGATGCTGCCTGACCTACTGAGCTACTCCAGCACTTTGTGTAGTACCTTGTACGTGCAAATTGCTCACAACTGATATGTACATTTGGGTCCAACTTCAGGGCAAGAATTTCCGTGTTCTGTTTGACCTTTTTGAACCTGAGAGAGAGACAGAGAGAGAGAGAGAGAGTTTATTGTCATGTGTCCCAGATAGGACACAAGACAATAAACCTGTGCCTCATCATTAGATAATCAGATAGATGCCAGCAATTAATACAAATCTGTAACGAGAAAATCGCTTAATCCTGAAACACACCTTTAAGTACAATGGTGCAGAAATAATTGATTCCTCTTTAGGCCTTTTCCACACAACATGAGACTACTTACCCTGCAATATGTATTGTGCTGTTATCACCTGACAAAGGTTTTTACCTGGTCACAGTACCAATGCATTCTGATTATTTTGCTGCTATTAGTCAATCATGTTGTCCCCACAGATTGCATCAATGGTGAAAAAAAAATGAAGGCATTATAATCTTGATAAGCTGGTTTCAAAACCATCTGTGGGAATTTATACCTCAATGGAAAGTGCTATCCATGTCACTGTACAATAATTAATAACCATGGTAATTTGCTGTTAAACACACAGGCCAAAAAGCTGCGGTAACCTAATTCCATTTCCCCATTTCCATCTAGTTTCATCTATCACCTACCAGCTAATATATCCCACCCCTCCCTGGTAATGCTGGATACTGATAATCGTTCGTCCACTCTCTGTGCCTCACTCCGAAACATCGACTCAACACCTTTTGCCTCCACGGATGCTGTTTGACCTGCTGAGTTCTCCCGGTCTTCTGATTCTTTTGCTGCAGTAACCTTCATTTATTGACCTGTTTACAACCAACTCCCTGCATTCCATTTACAATGACAGCCAACTAGAGGTCAGTGCAAAAGGAAATGGCCTGATGGGAAGAAAGAGCAAGGAGAACAATTGAGGCTGATCCCAGAACTTCGGTTAGAATGAAGAGGTGTGTTAGTTTAGAATGGAGCGCAAGAGGTGACCCAATTGAGGACCCTGAAAAGTGTGAAGGTGCTAAATTGGATATGCAGAGACGAGGTGCTTTTACTTTGGGGGTAGGAGGGTGTGGGGGTGGGGGGGGGGGGGGGGGGGGGGAGGAAGCGGAGCTTTTAAACCAGAGGCCACAAATATTGAGTCATAGTCATAGAGTCATACAGTGTGGAAATAGTCCTTTCGGCCCAACATGCCCACTCTGACTAACATGTCCCATCCACACCAGTCCCACTTGCCTGTGTTATAATCTACATAATCTGGTTTTCAAAACCATCTGTGAGAATTTACACTTCAATGGAAACTTAAGATGGTTTCCAGGAATTCAGGGAAGCCTTCTGCACAGAAAGCTATGAAAGCTATGAAGTGTTCACTTTCAGTGGCTCATTTGAATGTCATTTAGTTTAGTTTACTTTCGTTTACAGATACAGCAGGGAAACAGACCTTTTAGCCTACTGATTCCATGCTGACCATCAACCACCCATTCACACTAGTTCCATGTTGTGCCACATTTTCATCCACTCCCTACACATTAGGGTCAATTTTACAGAGACCAATTAACTACAAACCCACACTTCTTTGGAACTGGGTGGAAACCGGAGCACCCAGAGGAAACCCACACAGTCCTAGGGAGAATGTGCAAACACCACACTGACAGCACCTGAGATCAGGATGAAACCCAGGTTTTTGGCACTGTGAGGCAGTAGTTCTACCAGCTGTGCCACCTTAAGAAGAAGTCTGGGTAAATATCTGAAGGAGGAAGAAACATTTGAATACGCTGATAGGTTGAGTTGAAGCTGAGTGGGAAAAATTGACGAGCAAAGGCTGGCTGGGCAAAATAGCCTGTTGATTTATAGGTAGATTATTGAGGAAAGTGGAAATTCTGGCAAAATAATACGATATATATGGATGAAATAATCAATAAATTTCAATTCACGATGCAGTGGGTAATTAGGTCCATCTTTAATTCATCTTTACCAAGGGAACTCAATTAAACTTTTGCTCTAGTCATTTCACTATTCCTCAACAATATCCCCTCTCCTACCAGGCTGCATCCCGCTTTCCCAAAGGTTTGCACATTTCCACAGAGAGAGGATAAAAAACATTTGGGTGACAGAAAAATAATTCGATAATGGTGGAGTTAAAAAAAGTAAATATTAGTAGTAGCAATAATATTGGATAGGCCTTTCTAATTACATTTGAAACTGAAAAGTTGACAGGCAAAACTTTTAGCAAATGTAGTTGGTGAAATCCATGCGGTTTCCTCTGGTTTCATTAACAGGAAGAGAAGCAGAGTCACATTAGAGGAAGGTGCCACATCAGGGATTGTGAATGTAACCATGTGAGTGCTGCTGAAGAGAGAAAGGGAACAGATCGGCTTGCTGATTCATTCATAACAGGAAGGTGACTGACAGACACACAGCAACCATGAGCTTTTTTTATACACTGAGAGCACTCATACTTTAGGACACCGAAACACCAAGGAAGAAAGAAATGCAGTTCAATTCAGCCATGTTCTTTTTCTAACGTTCAGACATAGAATATTTACAATTCAAATGCAGACCATGCATTAAACACACCACCATATTAAACTGCTTCAATACTCAACAGAATTCCCAATGCCTTAATGTACAACCAGCTTAGCCTTCTCAAGCAAAACCAATCTTGTGCCATCAGGTCTCCAATTGATGACTGCAATTCACTAGGATCCAATTCACCAGGATTCAGCAGATGTTCAAATTGCAATCTGGTCTCCAAAAAGCTTTTTAGATTTTAAAATATAAGTTAACTATCAATTATTGATTTCACTACGAATAAATTGAGCTTCACCAGCATGTCTGAGGAAGGTATAAAAAATAACCAACTGGATTGGATATCCGTGCTCCCTTCTTATTCATTACCTGTCTACTCATTTGTATCACCACTCTCGGCAGTAGTAGTTGGGTCTTGCCAACACATTTGCGTTTCCACCTGGGTTGTCAGACACACTCAGATTAGTTTTGTTTAATTTAGAGATAAGCGCGGAAACAGGCCCTTTGGGCGACCCAGTCTACACCGACCAGCGATCCCCGCACATTAACACTATCCTACACACGCTAGGGACAATTTTACATTTACACCACACCACTTAACCTAGAAACCTGCATGTCTTTGGCGTGTGGGAGGAAACCGAAGATCACGGAGAAAACTCACGGAGGTCACGGGGAGAACGTACAACCTCCGTACAGTTAGCACCGGTAGTCAGGATCGAACCGGTGTCTCTGGCACCGTAAGGCAGCAGGTCTACCGCTCCGCCACCGTGCTGCCTGTGCAAACTATACAGCTCGGTTGGTAGCACCCTTGTGTCTGACATAAAACATTGTTAATTCATGCTCAGTTTAACACAAGGGTATAATAATGTAGAGTGATACTCTGCTACGGGGGAGTGCTGCGTTATCAGAGGCACCAACATTCAGAGGGGATGTTGAATCAAAAGCCTGTCTACATTCTCAGGTAGACAGAAAAGATTCCATGATGCTGTTTTGAAGACAAGACAGAGTTATTCCCCATGGCTTAATCAATGTTCACCCTTCATTCAACATCACTAAAACAAATTAGAGTCATTATCACACAACTGCTTAATAATGAGCCAGCTGTGTGCACATCATTGCTGTTTCCCACTTTACAACAGTGACGACAATTCTGCGTATAACTCTGGTGCTCCTTCATCCAAATCATTGATCAGCACGATGAAAATTTGACCACAGAGTAGATCACAAGAAGATTAGCACACATTTAAATCTTTAACCTCTAAAACATAGAACTGTACAGGAATGGAACAGGCCCTTCAGTTCATCATGTCTATACCGAACATGATGCTAAATTAAACTAATCTCATCTGCCTGCAGGAAGGAACGGCAGATGCTGGTTTACACCAAAGATAGACACAAAATGCTGGAGAAACACAGCGGAACAGGCGGTATCGCTGGAGAGAAGGAATGGGTGACGGAGAAGGAATGGTCTGAAGAAAAGACTCAATCTGAAACGTCACCCATTCCTTCTCTCCGGAGATGCTGCCGGTCCTCCTGAGTTACTCCAGCATTTTGAGTCTATCCTCGGCCTGCTCATGGACAGAATCTCCCCATTCCCTGCATATTCAAGTGTCTATGTAAACTCTTTGAAAATACTACATATTATATCTCTTCCACCGTCACCACTGGTGAGATCCAGGCACCCACCACTCTCAGTTTAAGAAAACTTGCCATATGCATCTCCTTTAAAGCTATGTTAAAGCTATACCCTCTAGTATTTGACATTTACACCCTGGGACTGTCCATGCAATCTATACCTCTCATGGTTTTCAGGTCTTCTCTCATCCTCCGACACTCCAGAGAAAACAATCCATGTTTATCCACCTGCTCCTTGCGTCATAGAGTTCGGATTCAGTCCCTTCGACCCAACTCCGCCGTGTCAACCAAGGTGCTCCATCTCAACTAGTCCTATTTGCTCGCGTTTACCTCCTATCCTTCTAAACCTTTCCTATCCATGTACCTGTCCAAGTGTCAATTGAACAGTTATAGCATATGCCTCAACTACCTGCTCTGGCAGCACACTGCATATAACCACCACCCTCAGAGTGAAAAAGTTGTCCCTCAGCTTCCTATTATATCTTGTCCCTCTCTCCTTAAACATACGTCCTCTTGTTCTTGATTCCCCTATCCTGGGTATAAGGCTCTGTGCATTCACCCGAGCGACTCCCCTCATGGTTTTATACACTATGCTCCCCATATGTTTCTCATAGCTAATAACCTCTAATCCAGGCGGCATTATGGTGAACCTCTTCTGTACTCTCTCTAAAGCCTCCACATCGTTCCTGTAGTGGGGAAAACAGAACTACACACTATACCCAATGTTGCTTGCAGTTAATTCTACATTGATAAAATCTACTTGTCATCTGGTCGGTGAACACCTCAAAACAAAATCAGCTGTTTCTCAAGTCAAGTCATGTTTATTCGTCACATACATATACGAGATGTGCAGTGAAATGAAAAGTGGCAATTCTCGCGGATTGTGCAAAAAAACCCACAAACTACAAACAAACAACTACTTCTCTATAATCAGCTAATTCTTCAACTGTCCAAGTTCAAGTTCAAGTGAGTTTATTGTCATGTGTCCCTGATAGGACAATGAAATTCTTGCTTTGCATCAGCACACAGAACATAGAAGGCATTTACTACAAAACAGTGTGTCCATATACCATATATAAATATATACACACATGAATAAATAAACTAATTAAGTGCAAATAACAGATAATGGGTAATTAGTTATCAGAGTTTTGTCCGAGCCAGGTTTAATAGCCTGATGGCTGTGGGGAAGTAGCTCTTCCTGAACCTGGTCGTTGCAGTCTTCAGGCTCCTGTACCTTCTATCTGAGGGTCGCAGGGAGATGAGTGTGTGGCCAGGATGGTGTGGGTCTTTGATGATGCTGCCAGTCTTTTTGAGGCAGCGACTGCGGTAAATCCCATCGATGGAAGGTCAGAGCCGATGATTGACTGGGCAGTGCTTACTACTTTTTGTAGTCTTTTCCTCTCCAGGGCGTTCAAGTTGCCAAACCATGCCACGATGCAACCGGTCAGCAAGCTCTCTACCGTGCACCTGTAGAAGTTAGAGAGAGTCCTCCTTGACAAACCAACTCTCCGTAATCTTCTCAGGAAGTAGAGGCGCTGGTGGGCTTTCTTGATAATTGCATCAGTGTTCTCGGACCAGGAGAGATCTTCAGAGATGTGCACGCCCAGGAATTTGAAGCTCTTGACCCTTTCAACCATCGACCCGTTGATATAAACGGGACTGTGGGTCCCCATCCTACTCCTTCCAAAGTCCACAATCAGTTCCTTGGTTTTGCTGGTGTTGAGGGCCAGGTTATTGTGCTGGCACCATATGGAAAGTTGCTCGATCTCTCTTCTGTACTCCGACTCATCCCCATCAGTGATACGTCCCACAACAGTGGTGTCGTCAGCAAACTTGATGATGGAGTTCGCACTCTGACCGGCTATGGAGTCATGAGTATAGAATGAGTACAGCAGGGGGCTGAGCACGCAGCCTTGAGGTGCTCCCATGCTGATTGTTATCGAGTCTGACACATTTCCACCAATACGAACAGACTGTGGTCTGTGAATGAGGAAGTCGAGGATCCAATTGCAGAGCGATGTGCAGAGACACAGTTCTGCGAATTTGGTAACCAGCTTGGAGGGGATGATAGTGTTAAATGCCGAGCTGTAATCGATGAATAGCAGCCTGACATATGAGTTTTTGTTGTCCAAGTGGTCCAGAGTGGAGTGGAGAGCCAGCGAGATCGCATCCACCGTTGATCTGTTGTGGCGGCAAGCGAACTGCAGTGGGTCCAGGTTTTTGTCGAGGTAGGAGTTGATTTGTGCCATGATCAACCTCTCGAAGCACTTCATCACCACAGGCGTTAGTGCCACAGGTCGATAGTCATTGAGGCAGGTCACCTTCAGTCATTCTGACCACAATAATTCCTTCTCTCCATAGATGCTGCCTCACAGGCAGAGTTCCTCCAGCATTTTTGTCTACCTTTGATTTTTCCAGCATCTGCAGTTCTTGAACAATAATTATTCCAATAATTCACATCTACAAAAGATGTTGCACTACGGTAGTTTGATTTTCCTTTTCTTTTTCCCTTAAATAACTGAGTGCCGCTTGCAACTTCCATCAATTCAAACATCTTGCATTTGATTCTCTGCTGCTATACCATCTACCATTTTTTAAAAAGGGGTTGTCCATTAAGGAAAGAACTGGTGATTTTTTTTCTCTCTGACAACATGTGAGCTTTAGAAAGCCTCTTGCAAAAAAAAAGTGGTAAATGTAAATTCTTTGGATATTTTTAAGACAGTGGCAGACAGATTATTGATAAGCAAGCAGGTGTAGGATTATGGTGGTTAAATTGTGAGGTTCCGTTCTCAGTCATAGAGAGAGGTTCAGTGTGGTTACAGGCTCTTCAGTTCTCTGCATGCACACCAACCACCCATTGATATTAATCCTACATGAATCTCACTTTTTATTCTCCACATTCTCATCACATTTTTCCACCACCACTCTTCCCCACCCCAGGTCACGTCTACTGATCATGTACACTAGATGATGTCCAATTAACCTGCCACTCCACATGTATTTAGGATGTGGGAGCAAACTGGAGCATCCAGAGGAAACCCGGAGTCACAGGGTGAACGTGCAGACTCCAGGAGGACAGCATCCAAGGTCAGCATTGAATCCGGGTCACTCGAGCTACTACTAGCTGCACCCCTGTGTAGTCCTATTAATGACAGAGTTCCAATGTCATGCCCCTGCTCCTTGATACATATACATGTGTTTTGTGTGCCGTGTTCATCCAGCTAAAGTGAACGTTATAATGATGAATGCAATTGGTGCAATGCCAGACTATTTTTTTTTTTCAAACATTCTCAAAATAGTGATTATCATCACTTCCCCTTCTTAAGTTTCTTCTTTCACGTCAGATGTGCTCTCCCTTATCTTCAAGGATAATTCGTTTTTTTTGGAAAAAGATGCAATTAGTGTCAAATTTGCATGAATGCGACTTTTTGACTAGAAGCTTGTTCAAATATTTTGCCTTTTAGCTGACGATTTCTGGTCTGTTAGATTCATTCTCGACAGTGATCCCCTGAGTTGTCTCTGTGAATTAAACACCCACATCAGCTGAATTGTCAGGCCATGAATCCAAGAAGAACTTCTTCAATTCTAAAAAGCAAAACCAAAAAAGGTGCATCATCACCATATGTAGAAACATTACTGAGTGAGACACAACTTTGGAGACCCTATCGTGTTCCTGATGTTTATGATGAGCTGGGGAGAACAGAAGAAGTGGAAAGTTAGACGGAGTATTTTCCAAAAAGAAACCTGGGAGGAAAGTTTTCCCAGAGCTCTTGCAGCAATTAATTGCAGAAAATAAAAATCTTTTTCAACTGGTTTCTTGTCTGACAGCTGGTCAGATTAGCTGCCTGGATGTCTGCAGCTGAGGAACAGATGTTATGTTGCAGGATGATTAGTAGGGATGAATCGGTGTGGACTCAACTGATGGATAATTGTTGAGACCCGTGATGGGTCTCTTTCTGTGACTGGATGGATTAACTCCAGATCCCCAATTGATAATTGATGGCCAGCGATTGGGGGTCGCCAGAGTACAAAGGGGCAGGTTCAGGAAACAAGGACCATTGTAGCCCCGTATGACATAGAAGGAAGCCAATTAGTCTTTAAAAAATTAGACTTTATTTAGACTTTAGAGATACAGCACAGAAACAGGCCCTTTGCCCACCAAGTCTGCGCTGACCAGTAAACACCCCATGGTTTGTACACGCTCTGTACAATTTTTTTTACAATTTACCAAAGCCAATTAACCTACAAACCCGCATGTCTTTGGAGTGTGGAAGGAAACCGGAGCACCCGGGGAAAACCCACACGGTCACTGAGAGAACGTAGAACTCGATACAGACAGCACCCGAGGTCAGGATCGAACCCGGTCTCTGGCACTGTAAGGCAGTAACTCTACCGTTGCGCCACTATGCCGCCAAACCCTTTGCCCATCGAATCAACGCCAGCTCACACAGCAATCCAATTCCCCCACTTATTTTCCATGAAATCTATTCTCCCAAAAGTCCCAACAAGTTATTCAGTGCAAACGTGCTTGGCATAGACAACAACTTAGTCAGATTGCACAAGTTGGGCTTAAAAGCCTGTTTCCATGTTATGTAGCTCTATGACTCTGAAACTCCTTCTTCACCAACAATTCTACCATTCACTTACACACTGAGGGCAATTCAGAATGCTGGATACTTTTGGTTGTGGGAGGAAATTGGGGACCCCAAGTTAATCCATCCAAACACAGAATGAAGGGATAACTTGCACACAGAAGGGCAGGATTAAACTCGGGTCACTGGTGTGTGGATCAGCAGTCTACTAATTGCCCCACTGCACTGCATAAAAACAAAAAACTGACAAAGAATCTTCAACATGAAATGTTAATTCTGTTTCTCCTTCCACAGATGTTGTCCGAACTGTTGAGTGTTTCCAGCATTTTCTCTATTCAATTTTATATTTTTAGCATTCTTCCTTGGTCTCAGAAATCTGGTGAACCAAACAAGAGCAGCTCAAAGGGCTGACCTCTTCATTTTGCTACTTGTTAGTTTAGTTTAGTTTAGAGATACAGCGCGGAAACAGGCCCTTTGGCCCTCAACGTCCGCGCCGACCAGCAATCCCCGTTCACTAACACTAACCTATACACATTAGGACAATTTACAATTATACCAAGCCAATAATTAGCCTACAACCTCTACGTCTTTGGAGTGTGGGACGAAACCGGAGAACCCGGAGAAAACCCGCGCAGGTCACAGATAGAACGTACAAACTCTGTACACATAGCACCCGTAATCAGGACCAAACCCAGGTCTCTGGTGCTGCGCACCCGTGCCACCCTTGTTCTTGATGTGGTTGAGATGCTGGCAAGGTTTATTCACAGGACTGGTTGTCCACAGATTCATTGATGTTGCTCTCACCCTGGTATCATGCAGACTTTTGCAAAATATTGTCCTGCCAAAAATGATGGATTCATCAGGGGGAGAGATAAGAAAACAGAAGAGAAAAGAAGACGAAAGAGATTGCAAATGCTGAAATCCAAACAATCTGCTGTAGGAACTCAGCAGGTCGAGCAACATCTGTGGAGGGAACTGGAGGTTGTATCAGGCCATGGCACTTTATCCAGACTGCTGGATGATGGCCCAGGTGAAGGATCCCGAAACATAGACTGTCTCCTTCCCTTTGCAGATGCTGTCCAACAGGAGAGAACTTGTATGTATTGTCCACTGGACAGATTTTGAAGGAACTAATTGCAAATGCTTCAGCCTCATCTCTTGTAGTTGTGCGTTTGGTTCAACCATGGTCAAGAATGGAGAGCGTTGTGGATTACCACGTCTTCCAGCTAATTGTCCAATTGTTAGCAATCCCTAAATGGACTAGAGAACTCTGCTCCTACCTGTGTATTTTGAGACCATTTACCGTCTACTACCATTGGGGTAAGGCAAGCTTCTCCTGAGGATCTCTCCACACTACTGTCAACATCTTACCCACTGAGTTTCTGTGACATTAAAAGCCAGCTGATTGCACCACATCGAACAAAAGCTCCAGTGCCTCACCAGTGTCGGTATTTCAATCTAAGTTTGCCTGATAATGCTCCTTGCATATTTTTCTAGTTCATGGATGAACTTTCGAAGTTCTCTCCATAGTGGAAGATAGCAATCTGTGGAACATATCAAACCATCCAGCTATTGAGTGATGTTTCAGTGGCTATAGAATGTAAAGGATGTTAAGATGTGTCTCAATTCTGCGTCATTCTGCATAGCTCCCAGATTCAGACACACACCTTCAGATTCAGTGACAGTTTCTACCCATCTGTTATCAGGTAACTGAATCATCCTCCCACAACCAGAGAGCAGTGCTAAACTTCTATCTACCTCATTGGTAACCCTCGGACTATCCTTGATTGGATTTTGCTGGCTTTACCTTGCACTAAACGTTATTCCCTTATCAAGTATCTATACTCTGTAAATGTCTTGATTATAATCATGTATTGTCTTTCTGCTGACAACACACAACAAAAGCGTTTCACTGTACCTCGGTGCCACATGGCAAGAAACTAAACTGAACTTATTTATCTTTCTCAACCAATCTTTAGATGGCTGAAGGATCCAGCTGATTTCAGTTCCAGCTACATGCAACCCAAACTCAGGGTAAAAAAAGAACCCTGATTGCAACTTCTGTACTCCTATCCAATGAAGTTGACTGAAAAGCAGAATTAAGTTTAACTGCAATGTCCTTTACATCATATAGCTAACTGCGGAACAGGCAACATCTCTGGGGAGAAGGAATGGGTGACGTTTCGTGTCGAGGCCCTTCTGAAGAAGTCTGAAGTCTGAAGACGTCTCAATCCGAAAACGTCACCCATTCCTTCCCTCCAGAGGTGGTGCAGAGGTGAGTTACTCCAGCATTTTGTGTCTATCTTTGTTTTAAATCAGCATCTGCAATTTCTTCCTACAAATTTAGCTAACTGCATTCACCATCTGGACCCGCATTAAGGAAATGGCCTCTTGGAATAGAAACTGAAAGTTGCCAGCATCACACCCGACTCACTGGGTGAATGTTCACGTCTTTCAAACAGAACATCCTAGCCACCTGGTTGGCTGAGTAAAGAGATAAACGTCCTTACATGAGGCCGACTACAGCTTACCCATTTCCACATTCAGCGAAGTCACTGATTGCTGTCTCATTCCCGGTAAAGACATTTGCTGCATTTTATTTGCACATTCTCTGATCTGCAGTGGTGTTGTTTATGAATAGGCCGACCATTTGTGCTTTATACAGATGAGATTGTACCATGAAAATGCACAATATGGTCATCTCTTACTGAGTGATCAAACTTTAAGATCACTAATTACTAGGCATGCAAATCCTGAGATTAATTGGATTTGATGTCATAGATCCTCAGAATACCCTCAATTTCTCAGTGGTAACCAAGCTGACTAAAAACGTGGTACGTAAATGTTAGTCAGGAAGCTTACAGCTAGGTAGAAATTAGTGTTCCACAGGGATCGGTACTGGGATCAATGTTCTTCATAATTCATAGTAATGATGCACACATGAGAATGTTAAAAGTCAATGTCAAAACGTGCAGCTGATATCAATGAGGAAGGCAGTGGAATGGGGCGAGATGGAGTATAACTAACACTGCAGACTGGCTGGTCAAGACGCACATTCATTTAACATGGAAAAATATACATGCTAATAAATGTTGGTAGGGAAAATGGAAATTAGAAAATAATGGCTCTGAACAATTGTAGAATGTTAAAAGCAGCCAAAGCACATCTCACAAATGCCATTAAAAAAAACATAAATATATTGCAGTACCAGTTCCAAAACAATATTGAGAGGCTCTCTCACGTAATCTTACTCTGATTCATGGAGGATGCATTTAAGGTGTTGAATTTCCCATGTTCTTTGCATCTTTACTCCCGGGTCTGACCTCAGGAAGTTGTCCTTGAAGGGTCACACCACAACAGAAGCAGCACACCTTCAGCTACTACGGAGGAATGGTATGGAATGTGTAGGAAAGAACTCCAGATGCTGGCTTACACTGAAGAAAGGTCTCGACCCGAAATGTCACCCATTCCTTCTCTCCCGAGAAGCTGCCTGTCCCGCTGAGTTGCTCCAGTTTTTCGTGTCTATTAATGTTATGGAATGAATGCACGCCACCATGATGGGAGAGGTGTGACTGACTTCTCTCAGAGGAGCTGAGGAACATGCCAATATAGTGCACTCAGGAAGTTGCTAAAGGGAATTTATGGCAGGAAGTTGCCAGGAATGATGGGATTGAAAATCTTGATGGTGATTTTTAAAAAATCCGCTTTGCACCATTATTGATATCATTTGAACAAGCTGGACACTGGGGAAAAAAGAGCCTGGGTTCAAAAAAATCTCTCACCATAGGTCCATAAGATGTAAACAACCTCAGGAGAGTAGTAACTCTCCTAAGAAATACGCAAATTGGTTAATGCAATCTTTGCGTCAACTTGCTTTTTCTGGTGTTCTATAGGCACATTTCTAGGCTGAGGAACTGAATGGAATTGAAGTACAAAGATACATAGATACATAGACAATAGGTGCAGGAGTGGCCATTTGGCCCTTTAAGCCAGCACCGCCATTCAATGTGATCATGGCTGATCACCCACAATCAGTAGCCCATTCCTGCCTTCTCCCCATACCCCTTGATTCCACTAGCCCTGAGCTCTATCTAACTCTCTTTTGAATGAATCCAGTGAATCAGCCTCCACTGCCTTTTGCGCAGAGAATTCCACAAATTCACAACCCTCTGTGTGAAAATGTTTTTCCTCTTCTCAGTTCTAAATGGCCTACCCTTTATTCTTAAACTGTGGCCCCTGGTTCTGGACTCCCCCAACATCGGAACATGTTTCCTGCATCTCGCGTGTCCTATCCCGTAATAATTTTATATGTTTCTATAAGATCTCCTCTCATCCTTCTAAATCCCAGTAAATATAAGCCCAGCCGCTCCATTCTGTAATCATATGACAACCCCACCATTCTAGGAATTAACCTCTTGAACCTACGCTGCACTCCCTTAAATAGCAAGAATGTCCCTCCTCAAATTAGGAGACCAAAACTGCACACAATACTCCAGCTGTGGTCTCACCAGGGCCCTGTACAACTGCAAAGGGACCTTTTGCTCCTATACTCAACTCCTCTCATTATGAAGGTCAACCATTCATGGCATTGGGATACAAAAAAATCAAAAAAGTTAGGGGATGGTAAAATTGTACAGGACTGTGAAAAGTTTGAACTTGGTAGCTATACAGAGATCTGATCTCCACAGTATAGAAAACATGATAAAAATGCAAATATGAATTGCATAAGAGCTAAGAGGCTAAAGTCATTGGGAAAGATTGAACAACTTGGAGGGGGTTACCCTTCAGAAAAGAGAAGAGAATGGGCTGGGAGGTATATATTGAGAGAAAATGTTTCTATCTAGCGGGGGTAAGCCAAACCAGGAGACATAAATGCAAGGTATGAAAGTAAATAAAGGGAAGTAAAGTATACTTTTACTAATAGAGTGGGTAGAAAGTGAAAATCATCACTGCAAAAAGTGGTTGAGGCATGAACTTAGACATAAGAGTGGCATAGAGTCATACAATGTGGAAACGAGCCCTTCGGCCCAATTTGCCCACACCAACCAATATGCCCCATCTACACTAGTGCCACCTTTCCTCCACTTAGAATTTAGAACATACAACAGCACAGAACAGAAAGAGGCACTTCGGCCCACAATGTCCATGCCAAACATCTGTCTTCATGTGGCCCAGATCTCTCCATTCCCTGCATATCCATGTGCCTATCCAAAAATATTATAAACACTTCTATTGTATCTGTCTCCATCACCACCCCTGGCAGTGCATTCCAGTTACTAACCACCCTCTGTGTGGGATGTATCGACCTCTATGTTTGGCAGAAACACTGGAGCTAAGGGCCTATTCCTGTGCTGTACTGTTCTACATTCTATGGTCTACAATGGATGGCCTCCCTTACACAGTAGTGAACCACAAATGGAAACATTGTACAGGTCGACCGCAGGGATCCCAAGGATGGGACATCCAGAGTGACCTTGACCAGGGCCCTCACTGGCGAACCAAACCAGGCGCATGTGTGAGCTTGTATTGAGGTCACAGGAAATCACAGATATCAGCGAGGACAAAGAAAGCAGTTTGAATGTTGCTCTTTTAAGTAGCATGCTTTCAGGTAGGCCAAGGTTATTAAAATCTGGTTGTTATGCGAGTAAATAAGAAGTGGCATTGTTCGGGATGGCTAGGTTGAAAAGCTCTGCTGGAAAAATAACTTTTGGCATGCACTACTGCTGGCACTATCTGGGAGACTTTTACGTCTAAAAAATTAATGTCCGTTGTTCATGAAAAACCTCCACAAATTTCCCGCCAGGGCCATGGAAGCCCAGGAATTGGCATCGTCCTTCTGCCCCAGGTTACATTGTTCTTCAATGCACAGTGTTGTTTCTTTCTGGAACTGTGCAAAGTAACTCTGAGCCCACCATCTTGGGAATGTCTCTCACAGTTGAGTATTGGGCGGCACGGTGGTGCAGCGGTAGTGTGGCTGCCCTGCAGCACCAGAGACCCGAGTTCGATCATGACTGCGGGTGCTATCTGCACGGAGTTTGTACGTTCACCCCATCACTGCGTGGGTTTTCTCCGGGAGCTTCGGTTTCCTCCCACACTCCAAAGATGTACAGGCTTGTAGATTAATTGCCTTGGTATAATTTTAAATCGTCCCTACAGTGTGTAGGATAGTGTTAGTGTGCAGTGAATTGCTGGTTGGCATGGACTCGGTGGGCCGAAGGGCCTGTTATCATGCTGTATTTTTAAACTAAACTAAATTAAAAAGCACAGTTGCTTACAAAATGTTTCTTCAAATAAAACCATACGCCGTTAGCGTCAAAATTGAACTCTGCAATAATTTGACACCATCAAATATTCCCCTATGTCTTTATCGGCTAATCTTAAACTTGAATGATGGCTTGTTTAGGCTAAGCAAGAAACTTGTGCGGAGTTGGCACTGACTAAAATACATTTTTTATAGTTCATGAGCTGGATAATGCCCACAACATGGGACCTGCAACGCCTCCCTGCAGAATGTTTTAGAAACATAGAAACATAGATAGAAGCATAGAAAATAGGTGGAGGAGTAGGCCATTCGGTCCTTTGAGCTAGCAGCGCCATTAAATATGATCATGCCTGATCATCCAAAGTCAGTATCTCGTTCTGGCTTATCCCCATATCCCTTGATTCCCTTAGCCGCAAAAGCTAAGTCTAACTCTCTCTTGAAAACATCCAGTGAATTGGCCTCCACTGCCTCTGTGGCACAGAATTCCTCAGATTCATAACTCTCTGGGTGAAAATGTTTTTTTTCATCTCGGTCCTAAATGGCCTACTCCTTATACTTAAACTGTGACCCCTGGTTCTGGACTGCCCAAACATCGGGAACATTTTTCCTGCATCTACCCTGTCCAATCCTCTAAGAATAGTATATGTTTTTGTAAGATCCCCTCTCATCCTTCAAAATTCCAGCGAATACAAGCCCAGTCGACCCATTCTTTTAGCATACATCAGTCCCGTCATCCCGGGAATTAACCTGGTGAACCTACGCAGCACTCCCTCAATAGCAATAATGTCCTTCCTCAAATTGGGAGACCTAAATTGCACACAATACTCCAGGTATGGTTTCATCAGGGCCCTGTACAACTGCAGTAGGACCTCCTTCCTCCTAAACTCAAATCCTCTCGCAATGAAGGCCAACATTGTGGATTACCGATACACACAACAATTACTGATTGTGGATGATCAGCCATGGTCACATTGAATCGCGGTGCTGTGTCAAAGGGCCGAATGGCCTACTCCTGCACCTATTGTCTATTGCCATTGGCTCTCTTCACTGCCTATTGTACCTGCATGCTTACTTTCAGTGACTGATGTACAAGCATACCCAGGTCTCGTTGCACCTCCCCTTCTCCTAATCTGTTCTTGCCACCAAAGTGGATAACCTCACATTTACATACATTATACTGTATCTGCCATGCTTTGCCCACTCACCGAACCTATCCAAGTCACCCTGCAGCCTCATAGCATCTTTCCCGTAGCTCACACTGTCACCCAGCTTTGTGTCATCCGCAAACCTAGAGATGTTATATTTAATTCCCTCGTCTAAATCGTTAATATATATTGTAAACAACTGGGCTCCCAGCTTCGAGCCTTGCGGCACCCCACTAGTCTCTGCCTGTCATTCCATTAATTCCTACTCTTTGCTTCCTGTCTGCCAAACAGTTCTCTATCCATGTCAATACCCTACCCCCAATACAATGTGCTCTAATTGTGTGGGACCTTTTTGAAAGGCCAGATACACCACATCCACTGTCCCTTATCCATTGAATTTGTTACATCCTCAAATTCCTTAATAACCCCATAATAAATCCATGCTGACTTTGACCGATCCCATCACTGCTTTCCAATTGATTGTCTGCCATCTCTTGCCCAACCCCTCTCCCTCTCCCCCCTTTCTACTAGCCATTTCCCCTCTACTCTTTCAGTGCAGTTGAAGAGACTTGACACAAAAAGATGCTGTCTAACTCGCTGAGTTTCTCCAGCAGATTGTTTTTAGCTCCAGATTCTAGTATCTGCAGCATTTTGGTCTCCAAGCAATTTTCATTGTCCCCTTTTACTTACTGTCTTGACAAAATACCTGCTAAAAATGTTAACACGTGTGGTGTTCAGGCCTCTGCTTTGTTACCATGACAAAGAGGAGGCCACTTGGCCCAAATGCAGAGGAACACCATCACTCCTATTCCCCTGCTCCTTATATCCCTGTCTTTTTCACCGTCCATTTGATTCTATTTTCCAGTTAACTACTCTAAATTCCATGATAATCTAACTAACACACGACTATGTCTCTGGGAGGTGAGAGGAACCCAGAACACAGGACAGAACCCCACGTGGGCTCAGTGGGATTGTGCAAACCACACCGATAGTACAGGAGCCGTGAAGCAGCAGCACTAACTGCTGCACCATCATGCCACCCACTTCAGTGTAGTTTGTTTGGGTCACCATCTTCACATAACAGATCTTTTAATTAGGTTTTATGCTTCCAAAAAAAACTCCACTCCCTACTTTGATCAAATGGTACCAAGCATTCCTGCCCATGCTAAGACTTCCTGTTAAATAGCTGTAAACTCACAGAAGGCCTTGAATTATTTTCTTAGGCAAGGACTCCATTTCAATACCAAGGAGGGAGGGTATGCGAACAGGCCTCACAGCTTGAAACAGAGGTTGTTACATTAAATACCAATGGACCAGCACAATGGCGCAGCTGGTAGAGTTGTTGCCCCTTGCACAATCACCAATATGCCAAGAAATGCTTGAAGAGTCACAACAGCTTCATCGAACTAGTGCCAACCGTGCCAGGCACAAAAAACAAGCAACAGTGCCTTGCTTCCTGTCTGCCAACCAGTTCAATACCATGTGCTCTAATTTTGCACACTAATCTCTTTTGTGGGACCTTGTCAAAGGCTTTTTGAAAGTCCAGATACACCACATCCACTGGTTCTCCCATATCCATTCTACTTGATACATCCTCAAAAAAATTCCAAAAGGTTAGTCAAGCATGACTTCCCCTTCATAAATCCATGCTGACTTTGACCGATCCCTTCACTTAATTTTTGATGTCGATTACAGTGGAAATTATTCTTCATGGTGCAGTTGATCATTCTGGTCACCATGGAGAAAACTGCATTAGGCGGCACAGTGGTAGAGTTGCTGCTTTACAGCACCAGAGACCCAGGTTCAATCCTGACTATGGGTACTGTCTGTACGGAGTTTGTACGTTATCTCTGTGACCATGTGGGTTTCCTCTGGGTGCTTCAGTTTCTGCTCACATCGCAAAGACATGCAGGGTTGCCGGTTCATTAACTTCTGTGCAATGTCATTAAGTGTATAACAGAACTAGTGATCACTGGTTGGCGCGGACTCGGTGGGCCGAAGAGCCCGTTTCCATGCTGCATGTCTATATACTAAATTTGAAATTCTGTGCATTTAGTGATTTATTTGCAATGGAGGTGGTACAAGACCTTCAAGCTTACAGACACAAGACAGCAGTCATAGAGTCACACAGAGTGGATCAGGCCCTAGTTCCACCTGCCTACGTTTGGCCCATATCCCTCCAAACCTGACCTATCCATTTACCCGTCTACCAGTTTCTTAAATGTTGCAGCAGTTCCTGCCCTCCTGGCAACTTGTTCTGTACACCCACCATCCTTTGTGTGAAAAGGTTACTCCTCAGATTTCGAATAAATAGTCAATCACGTATCCTCAATCAATGGAACATAAGTGCCTTGTTGAATGTGTATGCATCACCACCACAGATCTCCTTGAATTAAAACCAGACTGCATCCTGCCTGCAACATCCATTTATTTATGCTTTTGAAACTTGACAACTCTTGCTTCTCTGCAAGACCCAAAGCTGATCATGCAACCAAAGGGTGACGATAAGAAACAACACAGCACCATGATCAGATGGGTTTCACGTGAGTAGGATACTATTTAAAACAAAGACCATGTAAAAGAAAATGGTGTAGAATCTCTACTTAACAGAAGGGGCTCTGTAGACTTCTTGGGCAATAACATACTGATGGCTAACAATGCAAATTGTTATGGAGAAATTACAAAGAATGGATGGCACAGCAGCTTAGCTCATAGAGATGCTGCCTTCCTGTGCTGGAGACCTGGGTCATCACAATCTGGTGTTCTGGTTTATCCCATATCGCAAAGATATGCGTGAGTCAGGAGTCAATAGTATTTTATTTGTAATATGTCTCAAAATGAAACAATTACATTTGTATTTGCAACACAGACAGACAGACAGCCAATCTGGCAGATCTGACCTTGACAACCACTGTACACACCCACATATACCCAGGGAGCCAGGCACCTTACAAAGACATTCAAGATAGGGCATAAATAAGAAAAAAAGGGGAAATAATACAATAAATCATATTTTAAAAATCCTTCATCCATTCATCACCTCTGTTAATCTTAAATCCAGTTTTGAAGCAAAAGGTTCATTGTGAAAAATATTTTTGTTCGGTACAATCAAGACAGTTAAATAGAGCAAGAGAGGCTTAAAAAATGGGGGAGGAATGTTCAATGCACCATAAAAAGTACAATGCTTCACTGTTTTCAGAATATCTCAAATACTGTATGCTCGTTGTCATGACAATGATGAATATAGGATAAAGAAAGGAACAGGACCTTGGATGTTTAACTGCCTCATACCAGTATTTTCCTTGCACTGTTACATTATTATTCCTGCGAAGAATTGTCAGGTCTGAGAAGAATAGTCAGGGCATGGAAGGCCACAGATCAAGGGGAAGTAAATGCAATTAGTGTTGGTGAGTAATTGTAGCCAACATGAATATGTGGGCCGAAGCATCTACTTAACTGCACTGTGTCTCTAAAGCATATCCATCGGGCACTTCCCTTAATCTGACAAATTGAAAGTATAGTCATGGGAGGGCAAAATGTGAGCACAAAATATGTGGAACAGAATTCCTCAGTCATGCCAGAATTAACAACTATTATTTTAACAATGTTGTCACTAGGTTTAGATTTGTTTTTGTCATGTTGACCAATGTACAGTGTAAAGCTTTGTTTTGCATGCTATCCAATCAACTTAGATAATACTATACATAAATAAATCATGCCAAACTCAAGTAAAATAAGGTAGAGCAAAGGAGGAGATACCGAGTGCAGAATATAGTTCCCAGCATTGTAGTTTCAGAGACTAAGTCCAATGCCCGCAATGGGGTGGAGGTAAATTGGGCTGTGCACTAACTGATATAAGGATCATTCAAAGGCCTGATAACAGAGAAGAAGCTGTTCCTCTGGTGGTGAGTGCTTTCAAGCTTATGTATGTTCTGCCTGACAGAATTGGAGAAAAGAAGGAATGATCGGGATCGGACAAGTCCTTGATTGTGTTGTCTACTGTTCCAAGGCAGCATGAAGTGTAGACGGAGTCAATGGTGGGAAGTCTGGTCTGTGATGGACGAGGCTACATCTGCAACTCCCTGCTCTCTACCTGATGACAGGCTGCTTATTGAATGGAAAGCCTCCAGTAACAGGTCACAGCTGGTGATGGGGCGGAAAGGAGACAACGGTGGGCGTGGAGACAAGAAGCAAATTCAGATAAGAAAGCACGTTTAAGTTGAATCTGACATTGTCTTGAACGCCAAAGAAAATATCTCCCTTGCAATTGGCATCATTGGGCAGTGCAGAAAATTAAATATTCGTACTTTCATCTATGCAAACATCACAAGACCCGGGAATAGAGCGTAGAATCCATTGTCTTTGTACTCTGGCAAACCGCAATACATCACATTATATCAATTTCAGAGAACATATTCATATTAAGATTAGTTTATTGTCAGGTACACCTGGGTGTAATGAAAGTCCTTGTTCACATGAAGCTCATAGAGTAAACAGCATGCATACAATGATATTAAATATAACAATAGTGGCGTTTAACAGGCTTTTAATTAAGCACACAGATATGCAGGCTCCACATCATAACCAGGCAGATGAAATGAGTTTAAATAGGCATCATGTTCACCACAGACATAGTGGGCCGAAGGGCCTGTTCCTGTTATGTACTGCTTGAAAGACACAAAATGCTGGAGTAATTCAGCATCTCTAAATGCTGCTTGTCCTGCTGAGTTAACCAGCTTTTTGTGTGTATCTTCAGTGTAAACCAGCATCTGCATTTGCTTCCTTCAATGTACTGCTCTATGTTCTTTATTGTGCACAAAACAGCAGTATGGTTCAATACTGTGGTGTAGTTGTAATATATATAGACCAAAACCTAGTCAATAAATTAATGGACAACTATATTTAAGATTTTACTTCGGAGTCACGTGAGTGACTACGTGAAGACCCCGCCAGCACGCATGCGCGACATATCGTGGGCTGACCCAGAAGAAGGGGAGTTGGCTGAAGCACCTGCAGCGTCAGGGGTGTGTGAAGATTATATGGATGTGGTGAGCAAACATGCCATGCCCAACCATATCGTCGTACGCATGCGGAAGCGACGGTCGGGAGGAGCGGGGCTCCTCCAGCGTGAGTTTAAAAAGCTCACGCCAGGTAAGTCTCACCGAAGGAGTGAGTCGACCAGTATGGTGGAGGTAGATGGAGTGGAAGGGCCTACCCATCCACCCCAAGCTGGCTGCCAGCATTGATTATATGGCCACTAACCAGCGGGGTTGTGTAAGCCTGGGAAGACGCAGCCTCCAAGCCTGCTATTCGGGGAAGATCTCCCAAAACAGGTTAAAGATCTGGACGAGGAGGCTAAGGCTTTGGGCCTTATTAAAGTACCTGGGTACACTAAGCCTCATCACCCACACAGAACGCACCCCTACGCACCCACCGGGCAGAGTTACCCTAACAGGTCTGCCGGTGGTGAAAGCTCGAAGGCCGGCATACCTGCTCAGCGGTCTTTTTTAGGCCAAGGCCCAGGCCGGCCTCCTTGGAAGATGCGCCACTCCCAGAACACCTACAACCAGCCGAGGAAGCAAGGCCAGAAACCACCACACCGGCAGTAACCATGGAGGTAGGTGGGTCTGGGATCCCCAGGAACACTACTGGCCCAAATTCACTTTGCATAGGGGGCAGGTTGCACATGTTCCTCGAGAATTGGCTCACTTTTACCTCTGATCCTTATATACTCAGGAGTATTCAGGGCTACAAAATTGAATTTATTCACGAACTCCCTACCCCGGTACAGCATGCACCTAGTCGGAAATTCGTCCTTTCTCATAGAGATAAGGCAGCAGGGCATGCTGAACTACAGAGGTTGAGAGAAAAAGGGGTAATTGAGAAGACCATTAAAGAACCTCAGGAGTTCGTGTCTAATATATTCACTAAAAACAAAAAAGATGGCGGTTGCCGCATCATCATAGATTTGACCGACCTGAATACTTCTGTCCAGTATATTCATTTTAAAATGGACACCTTCGACACTGCTATACAGCTTATAGCCAATGGGTACTACATGGCATGCGTTGACCTCAAAGATGCATACTATTCAGTACCCATACACAAGGATCATAGGAAATACTTAAAATTTATCTGGATGGGACAATTATGGCAATATAAAGCTTTGCCTAATGGGCTATCGTCAGCACCCAGATTGTTTACCAAGATATTGAAACCAGCTTTGGCCTATTTAAGGAAACAGAATCATACTGTTATGGCCTATCTTGATGACATCCTCATAGTGGGGGAGAATTTGGAAATGGCTACTTTGGCAGTCACAGCCACGAAACATCTTTTTCAGAAACTGGGGTTTACGATACATCCAGATAAATCAATATTGGAACCCTCTACCACCATGAAATATTTGGGGTTCATTATTGACTCAGTGCAAATGTCTGTCACGTTACCACCAAGCAAGGTGGAAGACCTGATAGAGGCTTGCAGGAGCCTCATTGGCATTAAGGTCCCATCCATTCGGCAGGTGGCCAGGGTGATTGGGAAGATAGTAGCTGCATTTCCTGCAGCACAACATGGGCCCTTACATTACCAAAACTTACAAAGAGCCAAAATTACAGCGCTCAAAAATCATGCTGGCCATTTTGATAGGCCCATGAAAATTCCAGGAAAGGCAAAAGCCGAATTATATTGGTGGATGGGTAATGCCCAAAATTGTTCCAAACCCATTACTATCACCAACCCCTCGATCACCTTACAAACGGATGCCAGTGCCATAGGGTGGGGAGCTACTAACACTACCTCTAGCTGTGGAGGTAGATGGAGTGCACCAGAGTTAACCCTATTTAAAAACTTAGGGATTAACTATTCAGAAATGCTGGCAGCATTTCACGGCCTTAAGGCATACTGCACTAACATGCACAAAGTTCATGTCAGAATACAGATTGACAACACCACGGTGGTAGCCTATATTAACCACATGGGCGGTGTAAAGTCGATATCGTGTGATGAATTGGCCAACAATATCTGGCACTGGTGTCTGCAAAGAGAAATTTGGATCTCCGCAACTTACCTTCCAGGTAAACTAAACACAGTGGCAGACACCAGGTCACGGAAATTCAACGACAACATAGAATGGATGTTGGATCGGAATGTGTTCGCAGATATTGTAGAACGTTATGGGACACCAGATATCGACCTTTTCGCGTCCAGGCTAAATCACCAACTACCAACGTATGTTGCTTGGGAACCAGACCCGGGGGCAGTAGCGATGGATGCTTTCTCGCTACACTGGGGGGATTTATTTTGCTACGCTTTCCCCCCTTTCTGCCTCATCAGTCGGGTCTTGCAAAAAATCAAGCAAGACTCCGCATCGGGTATCTTGGTAGTGCCCGACTGGCCTACTCAACCATGGTTCCCTCTGGTACAGAAGATGGCCACAGAACCCTGTATCAGGGTGAATAAAAGACCTAGCCTGCTTGTTCATCCTGTTACAGGAGAATGTCATCCATGTCATGACCGCATGGGATTATTGATTTGCAGATTTTAAAACGGCCACTTCATGGATTCGGACTCTCCAACAGGACCATTGATACCATCACGGCAGCCTGCAGAGAGTCCACAAGGAAGCAGTACCTGACCTACATCAGGAAATGGGAAGGATTCTGCGTGACTACCAAAACAACATACGAAACCGCCACCATCACGGAAGTGCTGGAGTTTCTGGCTACCCTTCATTACGATGAGGGTCTAAGCTACAGCGCCATTAACTGTGCCAGGAGTGCCCTATCGTCTTACTTGGGCAAGGGGAGTGACCAATTGGGAATTGGGTCACATCCCCTAGTATCCAAATTTATGAGGGGAATATTTAATTCCAATCCCCCCAGGCCCAGATATAGCCATACCTGGGACATCAGCACGGTATTGACGATGCTGAGAGGATGGACACCGAACACGGGACTCCCTTTGGCCAAATTAACCTACAAAATGGTCATGATTATGGCACTGATCACGGCGCAACGGGTCCAGTCCCTGCACAAACTCAGTCTGGATGCCATGGCAATTACCAGTGGGAAGATCACATTCCAGGTGCAGGGACTATTGAAGCAAGATCGACCCGGAGTGTCTGGACATACGTTGGAGTTCCTGGCTTACCCAGCGGACACCCGTCTTTGTATCGTTACATTGATTCTGCGATACATTTCAGTCACTAAAGATCTAAGAGGCACGGAAACAGCTTTGCTTGTCAGTCACAAGAAGCCTCATCACAGGGTCACGGTGCAAACCATTTCCAGATGGTTAAGGGTGGTTCTGGATGCGGCGGGGGTGGATACTAATGTGTATAAATCTCACTCCACCAGGGCAACATCCACCTCGGCGGCTAGAAGGATGGAGGTACCACTGGATCACATCCTGGCCACAGCGGGTTGGAACAATGAGAGAACCTTCCACCGCTTTTACAACAAACCTGTGACCTCCCCTGGCAATTATGCAGGGAGGATTTTAAGTGCTGCCAGATAAATAACCCTTATGGGACACAATATTGTGTTTGGTATGAATAAATACCTGTTTTGTTTTTCAGCCAGTGTCTTGTCTGAATCACGTCCATCCTCTTATCCCAGCTTTAGCGGTGTGTGAGCATGGAGCTTCCAGGGCATGAAATCACAGAGCTTTGAAATCTTCACGTAGTCACTCACGTGACTCCGAAGTAAAATAGTAAGATTAAACGAGAACTTACCAGTTTGAAGTTTGATCTTTATTTTATGAGGTGTTACGATGAGGGATTACGTGCCCTCCGCTCCCGACCCTCTATTATAAAGATCACCTGGTATGAAAGTTCTCTTTTTCTCTTACTATGTCAGTCATTGTGACTGTTTGTTCTGTGATTTCACACCACTGCTTTGAAGAATGTCGCGCATGCGTGCTGGCGGGGTCTTCACGTAATCCCTCATCGTAACACCTCATAAAATAAAGATCAAACTTCAAACTGGTAAGTTCTCGTTTAATCTTACTATTAAACAATAGTGTTTGGTTAAGTAGCACACTTATAGTGAATACAAACTTTACCAGTCTCCTTCAAACATCCTTCAAATGCCCAGCCTTTAACACAGATACAACGTTCAGCCAAGCCAATGCACAATTTATTGTGGCACTAATCCACTAAGACTGCAAAGCTGTATCTAGTTCTGATTTAACCTAACCTTTTACGCTTCTTATTAATGTACCGGACATTGAGGCTCTGGCCCAGTTACAGCATATGAATTGAGATTTCATGTTGCAACAGCACATTTCTGCTTGAGTACCAAGATAAAAATGCAAGCTGATACTGAATTATTGATTCAACAGAGACATTTATTTCAAATGGCTATCCTTCTCCCAGGTTTACACCCATAAAATACTTCAACTTGTCTGTGTTCATTTACAGCATGCTTAAAGGATTTCCCGTTCAGAAAAGCTGGCTGGGTTCAGTTGGTAATGTAATTTAAGCCGCGGAATATGGAGAGTGATCTTTAAAAGCACCGCAGATTTCCACCATGGATTCTCACGAAGATTAAATGATCCAGAAGTCATAAGCAATATTTATCTTCCTACTGCAAGCAACCCATTGCCATTGGAAGCTCTTGGTTGTAAGCCATTTTGATTTAACTTCCCATTCCCACACTGATCTGTCTATCCCCAGCCTCATCCACTGTGACGTTAAGCCAAACACCAAAATAGAGGAAGAGCACCTCATATTCCACCTGGATAGTCCACAACCCAATGGCATGCCCTCCGAATTCTCCAATTTCAGATAACCCGCTCACCCTTAGTGACTTAGATCGACGCAAAATGCTGGAGTAACTCAGTGGGACAAGCAGCACCTCTGGCGAAGGAATGGGTGACGTTTCAGACCCTGAAGAAGGGTCTTGATCCAAACGTCACCCATTTCTTCTCTGCAGTGAAGCTCCCTGTCCCACTGAGCTACTCCAGCATTATGTGTCTATCTTCAGTGTAAACAAGCAGCTGCAGTTCTTTCCTTGTCCTTTTCTCTCTTCTTCTGATCTACCCGAGTCCTCCCACACACACCCTTCCTTCAAATCACCCCACCCTCCTCTTCCCACCCAGTTTATTTTCCCTTCCCCACTTACCCCATTTGCCCATTGCCCACATATGGTTCCCATTGGGTGCCCCATCCCTTCCCTCACCCTGCTCCCATCTGGACATTATCCCACCATTATTTGTTTCCACTCTTCCTTTGTTATCAGAGTCCATAAACCAGTAGCTCTCTGTTGTCCCCAAGTATTCCTTCCCAGCCCCTGTAGCGCCCCACACCTTTTGATCCCCCCCCCCCGCCTCATTTTGCTCATTTGCCAATCAACCCCTCCTCATCTGTATCCACTGATTAGAAACATAGAAAATGGGTGCAGAGGCAGGTCATTTTGGCACATTGAGCCAGCACTGCCATTCAATATGATCATGGCTGATCGTCCAAACTCAGTACCCCATTCTGGCGTTTTCCCCATATCGCTTGATTCCGTTAGCCCTAAGACATAAATCTAACTCTCACTTGAAAACACCCAGTGGATTGGCCTCCACTGCCTTCTGTGGCAGAGAATTCCACGGATTTCTCAACCCTCTGGGTTAAAACGTTTTTCCTCATCTCAGTCCTAAATGGCCTACCCCTTATTCTTAAACTATGATCCCTGGTTCTGGATTCCCCCAACATCGGGAACATTTTTCCTGCATCTACCATGTCCAATCTTCCAAGAATTTAATATGTTTCTATAAGATTCCCTCTCATCCTTCTAAATTCCAGCGAATACAAGCCCAGTCAACCCATTCTTTCATCATACGTCAGTCCCACCATCCCGGAAATTAACCTGGAATGAACCACCGCTGCACTCCCTCAATAACAATAATGTCCTTCCTCAAATTTAGGACACCAAAATTGCACACAATACTCCAGGTGGGATTCACCAGGGCCCTGTACCACTGTAGGAACTCCTTGCTCCTAAACTCAAATCCTCTCGCAATGAAGGCCAACATGCCATTATTGGCTTTCTTCACTGTCTGCTGAACCTGCATGCTTACTTTCTGTGACTGATGTACAATCACAGCCAGGTCTCGTTGTCCCTCCCCTTCTCCTAATCTGACACCATTCAGATAATAATCTGCCTTTCTGTTCTTGCCACCAAAGTGATAACCTCACATTTAACCACATTATACTGCATCTGCCATGCTTCTGCCCACTCACCCAACCTATCCAGGTCACCCTGCAGCCTCATAGCATCCTCCTCGCAGCGCACACTGCCACCCAGCTTAGTGTCATCTGCAAATTTGGAGAAATGTAGGAGAGCCTACATTTAATCCCTCGTCTAAATCGTTAATCTATATTTCTAAAAGTCTGATCTTGACCACCAACTGTTGTTCTGTATATTGGTTTTAGAAAAAACGCTGCCACTTACGGCAGTGAGTTTTGGCCATCTAACTCAGAGTTCCCTTCCGCTGCGCAGGACAAGAGGATTTTTCCCATCAATTAAAAATAAGAGTTATTAGTGTTTATAAAAGATTGAGATTCTCTCTCCTGAAGGTCACGCCCCTTCCAGAGGAACTATAAAACACGGAGGTGTTGAGTGCCTTCGTCAGTCTCTGCAAGAGGGTCAAGTCTCTCAGTCTGAGCTGTGAATAACACATGTCTACTAAACTGTGAATGGTTTTACTGACCTGTCAGTGCCCTTAATGTGGTTTGAAAATATAGTTTGGAAATGCTAAAGCTGTGTTGCCTTTGGTTTGGAAATGCTAAAGCTGTGTTACCTTTGGTTTGGAAATGCTAAAGCTGTGTGGCCTTTGGTTTAGAAATACTAAAGCTATGTTGCCGTTGGTTTGGAAATGCTATAGCTGTGTTGCCTAATTAAAGTTGCCTTGCCTAATTAAAGTTGTCTTGCCTAATTAAAGTTGCCTTGCCCTCTGTATAATTAAAAGTCTAAACTTGACCACTTCCTGTTTGCGCTTTTAGAAAAAACGCTACCACATACAGCTCTGATATTTGGACATCCCACTCAGAGTCCCCCTCCTCTCATCAGGTGACGTGGATTTTTCCCATCGTTAAAAAGTAAAAGAGTTATTAGTGTTTTAAAAATGTTGACATTCTCTCTCCTGTCAATCATGCCATGAGGGGGGGGGGGGGGGGGGAGGGACTATAAAAACCCAGAAGTGTGGGCATGGCTCAGTCTCTGCAAGATGGAGGAGGGAGAGGTCATGATCCGCTGTCTTTAGTTGCCTTGCACCCTGCTTGAAATGGTATGAAACTGCACTTGAATTTGGTGGCCTTGCACCCTGCTTGAAATAGAATTTCAAGGAATAGCCGCGAGTCAACTGCCAGCCCACCAGCCGTGATTGAGTGAGCTGCCAGCACAACAGGCTTGAGTGACTGAGCCGCCAGCCCAAGAATCCATTCAGCCCAGAATGCCCATACTAGCCCTCTGGAAACCAGTCCCTTCAGGCCACAACACCCATACTTGCGCTCCAGAAAGCCCCCCCCCCCACCCCCCCCACCCACTGGCGGCTATGGTGGAGAGGTGGAATATTGCGTTGGGGGACAAGCCCTCCCGTGTGATGCGCGGACCCAACGGGTCCCACTTAGCCCAGTATATATTGTAAACAACTAGGCTCTCAGCACCGAGCCTTGCAGCACCCCACTAGTCACTGCCTGACATTCTGAAAAGGACCCGTTAATTCCTACTCTGTGCTTCCTGTCTGCCAAACAGTTCTCTATCCATGTCAATACCCTACCCCCAATACAATGCGCTCTAATTGTGTGGGACCTTGTCAAAGGCTTTTTGAAAGTCCAGATACACCACATCCACTAGATCTCCCTTATCCATTCTTCTGGTTACATGCTCAAAAAATCCCAAAAGATTATTCAAGCATGATTCCCCCTTAATAAATCCATGCTAACTTTAACCGATCCCATCACTGCTTTCCAATTGATTGTCTGCCATCTCTTGCCCAACCCCTCTCCCCCTCACCCCTTTCTACTAGCCATTTCCCCTCTACCCTTTCAGTGCAGTTGAAGAGACTTGGCACAAAAAGATGCTGTCTGACTCGCTGAGTTTCTCCAGCAGTTTGTTTTTAGCTCCAGATTCTAGTATCTGCAGCATTTTGGTCTCCAAGCGATTTTCATTGTCCCCTTTTACTTACTGTCTTGACAAAAATACCTGCAAAAAATGTTAATACGTGTGGTGTTCTGGTCTCTGCTTTGTTACCGTGACAAAGAGGAGGCCACTTGGCCCATATGCAGAGGAACACCATCACTCCTATTCCCCTGCTCCTTATATCCCTGTCTTTTTCACCTTCCATTTGATCCTATTTTCCAGTTAACTACTCTAAATTTCATGATAACCAAACTAACACACGACTATGTCTTTTGGAGGCGAGAGGACCCCAGAACATAGGACAGAACCCCACGTGGGCTCAGTGAGATTGTGCAAACCACACCGATAGTACAGGAGCCGTGAAGCAGCAGCACTAACTGCTGCACCATCATGCCACCCACTTCAGTGTAGTTTGTTTGGGTCACCATCTTCACATAACAGATCTTTTAATTAGGTTTTATGCTTCCAAAAAAAAACTCCACTCCCTACTTTGATCAAATGGTACCAAGCATTCCTGCTCGTGCTATATTTAACAATCGGTTACCAATGATGCCAACTAAGACTTCCTGTTAAATAGCTGTAAACTCACAGAAGGACTTGAATTGTTTTCTTTGGCAAGGACTCCATTTCAGAACCAAGGAGGGAGGGTATGCGAACAGGCCTCACAGCTTGAAACAGAGGATGGTACATGAAATACCAATGGGCCAACACAGTGGCGCAGCTGGTAGAGTTGTTGCCCCTTGCACAATCACCATCATGCCAAGAACTGTTTGAAGAGTCGCAACAGATTCATGGAACTAGAGCCAACCGTGCCAGGCACCAAAACAAAACAACAGATGGTACCAGGACACCACCTGCCTTATATTACCTGGAAAGCCTTAAACCACCTCCGCACTGGAGCGGGACGTTGCAAACTCAACCTGAAGAAGTGGGGCTTCTCAGACTCTGACAAGTGCAACTGTGGAGAGGTATAGATAATGACCCACCTACTGACTTGCGGCGGAGAGGCATGCATTGCGGACGATCTCCGCAGAGGCACAGATGTGGCACTGGCTGTGGCAAAGCGATGGCAGAATGTCATCTGACACACGAGCAAAGTGCCAGAGACCCAGGTTGAATCCTGACCTCAAGTGCTGCTTGTGTGGAGTTTGCACATTCTCCACATTGGGTTTCCTCCGGGTGCTCCAGTTTCTTCCTACATCCCAAAGACGTGTGGGTTTGAACGTTAATTGACCTCTGTAAATTGCCCTCTAGTGTGTAGGAAGTGGATGAGAAACATAGAACTGGAGTGAACTGTAGAACTGGGTGAGCGGTGGTAGGCGTGGATTCAGTGGGACGTTGGGCTGTGTCTTTCAATCAAATGGGTTTAATGACCTCGTGTGCTGTTGTGTGGAGTTTGCATGTTCTGCCTGTGACCGTGTGGGTTTCCTTCAGGTGCTCCGTTTCCTGCTCTCCCAAAAGTGTATAGGTTCGGAGATTAATGGGCCTCTGTAAAATTGTCACCAATGTGTAGGCAGCTAAATAACGGTGTTGTTGGGTGATCGAAGGTCAGTGTAGCCTCGGTGGGCCAAAGGGCCTGTTTCCATGTTGTATCGCAAAACTGAAACTAAACGATCAATTAATTATAATTACCAGGGAGGAGGTGTGTGAAGGAGATGTATCAGAGAGAGAACTGACAAAGAGGAAAATACAAAAACCTTTAAAATGTAGCAAGCCAAGAAAGGGTGCTTTCGTTGCTATATAAGGCAAAGGCCAAACTGTCTGGAATGGTGTGCGCTGTTTGGGTCAACTAACTCATATGATTGAAGGTAGTGAGCCAAGCGATGATTCTGGTTATCAGGAATTTAAGTTATAAGCAAAAAGGTTAAGAGAGTTGGACTTTGTTTTTTTCAAAATGACAAGTCCTAATTAAATCTTCCAATATATGAAGAGAATGACCCAAATAAAGCGTACTCATTTAAAATGATATAAAATTACAATATAAAACACATTTTAAAAAAGAGTTGATGTATTTGACAAGAACGTGAATAAATATTCTGAATATGCAATAGAGTCCGATTTATTGTGGTGGTAGCTTTCTTCTAATTCCAACCATGCATTCTTATTAAAAGCAGGCTAGAAATAAATAAATAAATTCTGCCATCTCTCTGGTGTATCAGGGAATGTGTCAAACGGAACTAACTAGAGTGAAGTTTTACTTCCAACTATGCAACACCTGACCAGGAGAGCTCAAGATAGACACAAAATGCTGAAATAATAGCAGGAGAGGCAGCATCTCTAGAAATAAGGAATGGATGACATTTCCTGTTGAGACCCTTTGTCAGACTGAAGCTGAAGAAGGGTCTCGACCCGAAATGTCACCCATTCCTCCTATCCAGAGTAGCTGCTTATCCCGCTGTTACTCCAGCATTTTGTATCTATCTTCGGTGTAAACCAGCATCTACAGTTCCTTCCTACACAAGGAGAGCTCAATATTGACATTGGATGTCCAAACAGGAAGTGTTCCATTGTCCCTAATTACACGATGCTCAAACATGGGTCATCTGTCCCAACTAGTCATTGTGGGCATTTATACCACTTCCCTTTCACATCCTTCCTCATCTACCACCACATCCCTCTATTCCCTTCCCTTTGTTTTGCTTGTCAAGCCTTCTCATGGGCACAGTAAAAAGCACCATTGAACCATTGATTGAGTTTATGCTCTTCATCTCAACTACGAGTGAGTTCCACTTATTCAGGACTTTGGATAGGAAAGTTTCTTCCGAATTCTTCATTCGATTTGAAGATGACTATGTCATAACAATGACCTCTGTCTCCAGAGAACAGAAATTGAAAAGTAAGAGACGAAGGATATAGTGTCAATGTGAAAGAAACCCCTTTATTTTACACAGAGCGGCTCTGGCACTCACTGCCTTTACGCATGGAGTCTGTCAGAACTCTCATAAGGGAGATAGGTGGGAATTGAGGGAAAATAACGGACTGCCGCAGGGAAAGAGTGGTGGAAAGGGAAAATGGATGTTCTACGAAAAAGTCAAAGAATTTATGAGCCAAATTACACAATAATCCTATGATTCTAATTTTGTTTTTTTCCCCAAGGAACACTCTGCCAACTTTTTCAAGAGAGATCCAGGCTGTTCATCTTTCAATCTCCAGCTATTATCAATATTATTAACAAAAAACTAAATAATTGAATATTTATGCCTAACAATATTGTCCTTTGCTCAATACAAAACAATTGACATGAGACCGCCAGGAGACCTACGCATTTTGTTTCTGGATTTTAGCTCTGCATTCAATACCATTGTGCGAGAGCTATTACATTCCAAACTCTCCCAGTTGACCGTACCTGAACCCCTCTGCCAGTTGATCATTAACTTCCTCACAGACAGGAAGCATCCTGAGGCTGGGAAATCACATCTCAGACCCGCTGACCCTCAGCATAGGAGCACCGCAAAGCTACGTACTCTCCCCTCTCCTTTACTCGCTCTACACCAACGACTGCACCTCCACAGACTCCTCTGTCAAGCTTCTCAAGTTTGCGAATGACACAACCTTGATTGGACTGATCCAGGATAGGGAGGAATCTGCATACAGACAGGAAGTGTCACAGCTGGCGTCCTGGTGCCATCGCAACAACCAGGAGTTCAATGCTCTTAAGTCAGTGGAATTGATTGTAGACTTTAAGAGAGCTCCCCCTCCCCCCCCCCCCCCCTCCACAGTCACATCTGTGGAGTCATTTAACTTCCTTGGAACCATCATCTCCAGGGACCTTAAATGGGAGGCCACCATCGACTCCACAGTCACAAAGGCCCAACAGAGGATGTACTTTCTACGGCAGCTGAGAAAACACAATCTGCCACAGGCAATGATGGTCCAGTTTTATACTGCCATCATAGAGTCTGTCCTCACCTTCTCCATCATGGTCTGGTTTGGTTCAGCCACCAAACATGACATCCAGAGGCATACAGCACATCGTTCGATCCGTCGAGAAGGTTGCTGGCTGCGATCTTTCCCCCATCAACAAACTGTACACTGCAAGGGCCAGGAAGCAAGCGGGTAAGATCATCTCTGACCCCTTTCATCCTGGTCACAAACTCTTTGAAGCACTTCCCTCTGGTAGGCGACTCCGGACTATCAAAGCTTCCACAGCCAGACATAAAAACAGCTTTTTTTCCCCCACGTTCAATAGCCCTACTCACCAGCCAAAAGTCTGTAGCCTCCTTTTGCTCTGAAATTTTATTTAATTCTTCACATGTTTAAATTATAATGTTTTATTCTTAATTGCTTACTGTATATCATGTTGTTACTTGCGAGCAATGCAACAAGGCAAATTCCTTGTATGTATACATACTTGGCTAATAAAATTTATTCAAAATTGAAAATTCAACTATGTAGTATTTTTTTTAAATGGAACTGCAGATGATGGTTTATACCAAAGATAGGACACAAAATGCTGGGGTAACTCTGTGGGTCAGGCAGCATCCATGCAGAACACAGATCTGCGATGTTTCACATCAGAATCCTTCTGAATTTTTATCTAATGATGTAAAATTAAATTTAATAATTAGATTTATAACAATTATAAATTGCGATTTTTTTTCCTCAGGTTGGAAAATATATAACTTCAACAAGGTACAGGAACTTCTCAATCTTTATGCCTTCAGAAGCACGCAAGCTACACATTGCACATTTAAAAGACCAGTTACTCAACATGCACTGCTTTAATGACTGTACACATACTCAGGGTAGATCAAATAAGCTTTGAAATCTCTCTTCATGCCAGTAATTAAAATGTGTCATCCAATGTGTTGTTGGACTGCCCCACACACTGAGCTTTAAAGGAACAGTTTTGCAGCAACATTGAAAGTTTATCAATTAATTCTGGTCTTATTACCCAACGGTTGAGAGATCCTGCTATAAAGCACCAAGATACAAGTCCATCAACATATTGATTGCCCGTTCACTCTTTATTTCCAGCAATAAAATTTCTACACATTTATTGAAAGTACAGCTCAATTTCACTCCTTATCCTGAACCCAATGTCAATTGATGTTTAGGATGTAGGTATAGCCTCTAGAAACACATTGATGTTGATGGGATGAACTTGATCATCAAAACTAAAGCAACAGCCACCCTCAATGCTGGCACATCTGCCTAGAGATTAGGTTTCACCCTTCAATGGGGTTACCCTGATAGAAGTATACAAGATTTAGAAATGAAAGAATGGTCAAAACCTTTTTCCAATGGTAAGTGTATCAAGAACAAGGGAGTATAGGTGTAAGATGAAAGGGAAGGAGTTTTAAATTTGATGGGGTATTTTATTGTTTACACAGTGAATAGTTGACATTTGGAATAGAACATAGACCAAAACAGCACAGGAACAGACCAGCGGTCTCAGGTTGGCTGCATCAAACATGCCATCAAATTACATTCATTCCTTCTGCCTGCATGTGCTCCATATCATTCCATGTTTTGCCTATTCATATCAGTGAAAAGTATCTTAATAACCATGACCATATCTGCTCCCAAAGATTTCAAGGCACCTATCACTATGTTTAAAAAACTTGCTCCAAACATCTCCTTTAAACTTTCCCTCTCTCATAATAAATCTATGCCCTTTACTATTTGACATTTCCACCCTTAGAAAGATATGGACCATCTACCTCATCTATAGTCTCATCATTTTATAAACTTCTACCAGTTCTCTCCTTATTCTACAACATTCCTGAGAAAACAATCCCAGTTTGTTCCTCTCCTTATAGCCAATACCCTCTAATCCAGTCAGTATTCTGTTAAATATCATCTGCATCCTCTCCAAAGCCTCCACATCCTCTGTAATTAATGAACCACAACTGCACTAAAGTTTTACAAAGCTGCAACGTGACTTCTTGACTCTTATACTCAATGTCCCAACCAATGAAGACAAGTGTACCATACACATTCCTTACCAATCTAGCTACTTGCGGTGCTCTATTCAGGGGGACCCCCACATCCCACTCGTCATTAATGTTATTAAGGGTCCTGTCATAAACTGTATACTTTATTTCCCTTTACATCCGACCTCCTAAACTGCACACTGATCTCACTATAATTTACATCCTTCTCCTTGGTGAATACCAATGCAAAGTACTTGTTTAGTCCTTTTGCTGCAACCCGATTCTAAGCATAATTTTTATCTATTATCCTTGTCCTACCCACTTCCTAGTTGCCCTGTTTTTTTAATATATGCATAAAAAGCCATGAGATTTTCTTTAATCCTACTTACCAAGGATGTTGGATTGCCCCTTTCACGCCACTTAATACCCTGCTCGAGTTCTTTCCTGCTTTAAAAAAAATATTCCTCAAAGGTTCCGTCTGATGTCAGCTGCCGGAACTTACATCTGATTACATTTTGACCAAATTCCAACATCATTTATCATCCACAGTTCCCTTATCTTTCCATCCTTGTCCCTCCTCCTTGCCGGAACATGATGGTCATGAACTCTAATTAGCTGGCCTTTAAATGACACCCACATGTCAGATGTGGGCTAACTCAGTAACAGATGCTCCCAACTTACTCTCCCTAGCACTGCCTAATAATGTTGTAATTTGCCCTGCCCCAATTTAGTACCTCACCCAATTCCTGACCTACCCTTGTTCATAACTATCTCTGTCCCCAAAATGTTCTCACTGAAATGCCAGTGAAAAAAGTCCAGTATGCTCCTCCTGGCAAAAACATGGGGGCAGAGGCAAAGACAAGGGGGCAGATTACTTACTCAATGGGGTTAGGTTAGGTAAGGGGGAGGTACAGCGAGACCTTGGTGTCCTTGTACACCAGTCACTGAAAGTTGGCATGCAGGTACAGCAGGCAGTGAAGAAAGCTAATGGAATGTTGGCCTTCATAACAAGAAGATTTCAGTATAGGAGTAAAGGGGTTCTTCTGCAGTTGTATAGGGCTCTGGTAAGACCACATCTGGAGGATTGTGTACAGTTTTGATCTCCTAATTTGAGGAAGGACATCCTTGTGATTGAGGCAGTGCAGTGTAGGTTCACGAGATTGATCCCTGGGATGGCGGGACTGTCATATGAGGAAAGATTGAAAAGACTAGGCTTGTATTCACTGGAGTTTAGAAGGATGAGGGGGGGATCTTATAGAAACACATAAAATTATAAAAGGACTGGATTTAATTTGCAGAAAAAATGTTCCCACTGTTGGGCGAGTCCTGAACCAGGGGCCACAGTCTTAGAATAAAGGGGAGGCCATTTAAGACTGAGGTGGGAAAAAACTTTTTCACCCAGAGTTGTGAATTTGTGGAATTCCCTGCCATAGAGGGCAGTGGAGGCCAAATCACTGGGTGGATTTAAGAGAGAGTTAGATGGAGCTCTAGGAGCTAGTGGAATCAAGGGATATGGGGAGAAGGTAGGCACGGGTTATTGATTGGGGACAATCAGCCATGATCACAATAAGTGGAGGTGCTGGCTCGAAGGGCCGAATGACCTATTTTCTATGTTTCTTCCAGTTGAACTATCCACTTAAATGTAAAGCCAGAAGTGATGGTGGAATCAAGTATGGTTTCTACAATTTGGAGGCATTTAGACAGACCCTTAATAGGCAAGGCATGGATAGATATGGTTCTACTGCAGGCAAATGGAATTAGTACAGATGAGCAAAAGGAATGAATGGATGTATTAGTCCAAAGGGCCCGTTGTTTGTGCTGTATGACCATGCCTATGATTAATACCGGGTGGCGCTTCAACAGCAGCCTCGCTTACAGTCCTTTTCGCATTTTATTTTTCATTTTTAGTGTGTTTAAAAAGTTTGTGTTCATGTTCTCCAGTTTGTTTTATGTGGGGGGTGGGTGGGGGGGATCGGGGAAAACATTTTTTCAATCTCTTACCTTGCCGGAAATGCAATAATTTTCCGGGTCGTATCTCCAGTCGCTCTGCGGCGTAACATCGTGGAGCTGGGGGCCTTGCTCGGGACTGACTTTGAGCCCCACCACGGGGCGTGGACTTGCCATCGGAGCCGATCCCTTGCCTGGGAACGACGCTCCAACCGCGGCCTGCAGATTTTAATATTAAGGAGCTCGCAGTCTCGGGAGAGACCAAGCCGGGAAGCTCCAAATCCGAGGTAGATTGCCCGGCGCGGGGGAGATGAGTTTCCCCCCCGATGCAGGAGCTTGATCGGCCCGAAGAGGAGGCCCGCCGCCGGCTACGGGAGTAAGATGGTCCCATCAACGGAAGGTTAGAGGCCCCCGACCGCTGGAGAACAAAGAAGGGAAGAGATTGAACTTTTTTCGCCTTCCATCACAGTGAGGAATATCGAGGAGTGACTGTGATGGATGTTTATGTTAAAATGTATTTTGTGTGTTCTGTTGCTTTTATTTGTATGACTGTATGGCAAATCAAATTCCTTGTATGTTGCAAAACATACTTGGGTAATAAAGTATGATTATGATTATACAGATGAACAGATAAGAGGGAACCAGTGCAGATTTTTCAGAAAGATTTCGATAAGGCATCACACACAGGAACTTCATCAACAAGGTTAGAACACATATGATTAGGGACAGTGCAAGGAATGAGAATTGTTTTACAACAGAAAGCAAAGAATGGGAATTAAACAGCCCCTATCGGGTTATGACTTGCGGGTACTACAAGAATGGGTGCAAAGTTCTTATGGGAGTTGACAGGTTGGATACAGGGGGAGGGGTGTGGGGGGGGATGTCGAGGCATCTCATAACAGACTTAGAATAAGGGGCAAGACATTTATGACCGTGATGAGGAGTAATTTATTCATGCAGAAGGCGATTGATCATTTGAATTATTTACGCTGCAGGGCTGCTGAGGTTCAGTCAAGTTCCTTCAAAAACAGAGGTCGATAGATTTCTGAATATTAATGCAATCAGGGAACTGTGCGGGAAAATAAAGCCAAAATCAATCATGATCTTGATCAAAGGCAGAGCAGGCTCGTAGGGCCAGATGGCCATAACGCAGGACCTGTGCAGATTCCAATGGGACCACATCCAATTTCGAGCGCCTGGAAGCACTCTTCTTGCTGCAATCAGACCAAGACATCAGCTCTTAAAAGGTAGACACAAGAGACTGCAGATGCTGCAATCCTGAGCCTAAAAACCAAGGAGTTTAAAGGTATATGTACCTTGGTGGTCAGACACCATGTTAGCTGCCGCGTGGAGCCTGTAGGGTGAAGGGATCTGCCTAGATTTAGCGGGAATTACTTGAATATTAGCGTCAGAGATATAAACAGCAACATCCAAAGGTCTTTCCAATGAATGTCACACACCTGAGAGATGAAAAGCTGAACCTAAGCCTGAGAAACATTATTCATCAGGAGGCTTTGGGTGTGACTGAAGACGCTCTAGTAGGACACACTTCACTCACAGCATCTCATTGACTTCAGCTCAGGAGTTCCCAGCTTGCTGCTTGGTCAGTCATTGACATAGGATTGCCCTAACCATGTTGCCAACCAACCACTGAGTTAATATCTCAGCGCCAGAATGTTACAAAAACACTTCCTGTTTGAGTTAGCACACACTTGGTGGACTCAGAGTTGTCTGAGTCGCCTGTCCAGCTAGGTCACCCTGGACTCAAATGCAAGGCAGTAACATGGCCACTCCTGGCCTGTATTGTACTGAAAATGGCCAACATGCCGCTGAGGGGAAACGTGGTGTGCAACTTGTGACAGAATCAAGTGTTAATTGGACACCGGGTGTGTAATGGACATAAAAATATCCAGACCAATTTCCAGCTGGCACAATTATACCCCAAAATGATTTCTAGCAGTGTCTAACACAGGTTAAAAAAAAAATCTAAATCTCGTCCATTCGTCTAAAAATCTAAATCTTGTCCATCCAAAAAGAGTCCCATTGTATCCAAATTCTAATCCTTTAAAAAGAGACAATAGGTCTTGCTTATGTGTGTAATTTATATAGTCACGAAGTGAGAAACAGTTTCAAATCTGCCATAACACTTAGAACATACAGCATAGAAACAGGCCCTTCCACCCATAATGTATGAGCTAAACATGATGCCAAGATAAACTGATATAATCTGCTTGCACATGATATCTATCCCTCCATGCCCTGCGTATTCATAAACCCATCGAAAAGCCTCAACACCACAATCGTATCTGCCTTCACTGCCACGCAGCAGATTCCGGACACCCACCATCCTCTGTAGTCAAGCATTTGCCCCAACACATCCCCTTTAACTTTGCCCATCTTGCCTTAAAGCCATGCCCTCCAGTCTTTGACTACTTGTTTTATAATCTTAGCAGTGTGAGCAGAATTTACAAAATTTGGGTATTAAATTACGTTAAACAATTTTCTGTCTCACTTCAAAGTCATATCCTTTCAATTAACAGCCCTTAAATGGTCTTAACCTTGACCAGAAATAAAAACTAAACTGGCTTAAAAAGTAGATATTTCTGCTGATTGCATTAAAAAAAGTCAAACTTCAGATATAACTAACCAAATGTTACAACTTCAAGAATAAATCATCACAAATTAATACGCGCACGCTTCAAACATGGAAAAGTTATCGTTCTATGGAAACGAAAGGCTGAACCTTCTACAGCCCCCATTTATTTTCAGTTATGCATGTGTCTTTCCAAATATTTCCTCAGGTAATTATTAGTAAGAGCATGCTAACTACATTTTCTTTTATGCTGAAAGTCTCCCAATTGATTTAGTGCTTAAAGCCAGTATTTTCCAAGGAGGGTGAGATTATTGTGTCAGAGTAGGTAATCAACATGATTTATTTTCACTTTCAAAACGTGCCACTTGGAAACCCACCAAGATGAATCACAATTGGGTTTAATTCCTTACGCTGCTTGCCGTGGTTATGTACATTTATGGGAACCAGACAATGATTGCATTAGTGTGCTCAGTGGGCCCATTGCACACAATCACAGCTTATGATCAACTTCAGTACCTTGTTCCCACCTTCTCCAATATCCTGTCAGCATTTCAAGATACAGCTACCTCTTTCTTAAATACATTTAATGATAACCCCCAGAGCTTTTTGTGGTAGAGAATTCCATTGGTTCACAAATATCTGGGGGAATACATTTCTCCTCATCTCTTTATGGCCCATTGTCCTAAGGTTAGGTGCTGTGGTGGACTCCCTTGCCTCCAGTAAACCAGTCTGATTAGACACAAAGTGCTAGAGTAACTCAGCGGGTCAAGTTGCATCCCTGGAGAATATGGATAGGCAACGTTTCGGGTCAGGATTCTTCTTCACACTACCCAGTCTGATTCTACTAAGTTACAATGAGGTTACCTCTTAATTTCTCAAAACTCCAATGAATATAGTCCTGACCTACCCAATCTCTTCTCCTATATCAGGAATCTTTAACATGGAAGATGTTTCAAATTGGTACATCGGGGGATTAAAAATCTCTCTCTAAAATGAAGCGACACGTTATTATTGAAAGTCGGAATGATGTCTCTACGCAACTGCTGTTTATTTTACCATTCAACACAAAATAATAGGGCATCACTTTGGAAACCAAAACAGGAAGGAAAAGGGGCTATTTTCTACTTTAAACATTGCTGCAACTGCCATCTGATTAAAAAAAAAACAATTTGCTGAAGAAACATGTAAAATGTGGCTCCTTGGACTTTGACACCCAATTTTAAATAATTGCAAAATACATTTAATGTCATACAGCACCATTACTGGATGGACTAAATTACAACTGAAGGGACTAAATTACCTAACCAAGTTTGTTCAGGTTACCATGAATTTTCTCAATGCCCAGTGATTCTTGAAACAAATGACCCACAGCAGTGCAGCAAACCTCCATCTTTCACACACTGACTGCCAACCACAATATTCATCAATTGCAGACAGGAGACTGCAGCACTGTCAATAATATGACCCCATCAAAGACTGCTTAATAAACCTGTCACTGCATTGATATACTGCCGACATTAAATTAAAATAATTAAAATTAAAATAATGTTTAAAAAAGAAAAATGAGGTTTATAGTATTACTCTGGGTTTTAACTTTTTATTTAAATTATAAAAATGGAATACACCTTGCACTAAACAGCATCTTATGTAATAATTAATTTTCACATTTGAAGATCTTCATTTAATTCTGTGTAGAAGATTCTAAAAGAAACACACATACAATGGTCTGAAGAAGGGTCTCTACCCAAAACGTCATCTATTCCTTTTCTCTAGAGGTTCTGTCTGACCCGCTGAGTTACTCCAACTTTGTGTCACATATACAAGAAATTCCAGTATCTTAATAGTATAGAAACCTGCCTTTTTGTGCCTAGTAGAAACAAGGAACTGCAGATGCTGGTTTACAAAAAAAGACACAAATTGCTGAAGTAACTCAGTAGATCAGGCAGCATCTCTACAGAACATGGATAGGTGACATTGCGAGTTGGGCCCTTTCTTCATTCTGATGCGGCCTGACTCGCTGAACTACTCCAGTACTTTAGGTCTGCCTTTTCTCACCTACTTGGTTTAGTAGCAGTCCAAAATACTTGCTGCTTTCTGTATCTTTTCATATTGTACCAGAAAAGCTTTTCATTTTTAACATATCATTTTGTTCGATTGCAGTTTTGCAAAATGGCTGCTTTTTTAAAGCCAACTCCTTCACAAACTGTAATTTCCAGAGTCTCTCAATGTTTAGAAACTGTCTAGAAATAGTAAATTTCTCCCATTATTGGCAAGGAATGTTATGAATTGTGTCGTGAAATACCTCATTATTTGTGAAGACTTTTGCAATTATATTTAACAACAACAGAGGGAAATTAGCTTTCTAAAGGATGTCATGTGCTCATTTCTCACTGATCCAGTGGATAGGGCATTATCGAAGAGTTCAATTTGTTGATTTTGCATGACTAAAGTGCCGTGGTAATTTTATTTCAAACAATCTTATTTTACCAACTCCTTTATCGTTTCACCCTGAATTAAAATCACCTCTTTATCGCACATATGAATACATAAAATGCTGGAAATACTCAACAGGTCTATCAGCCACTATGAAGACAAAAACATAGTTAAAGTTTCAAGTCAATTACTTATCAACAGATTAAAAATCAGGTGAACAATCGATCATCGACCTCAAATGTCAACTCCATTTCGCTTTGCTATCTCTCTCTACTGATACTACCTGAACCACTGAGTATTCCCAACGTTATCAGTTGCTATTCCAGTTTTCTTATATCTGCAATTATTTTTGCATTTCGGTTTTTATTTTAGTTTGTGGCTTGCTGGGAACTCCATGCTTTCCTCAAAAGTAAAGAAATAGAATCAGGCACCTTGCCATATGCAATTTAGAAAATAATAATCAATAGCTTAATGTTTCTGAAACCCCAACAAAATGGTGCAGGCCAAACAAATGACAGGATGACTTCCCGCCATGTTCCTTTGCCACTGAGCCTTCTCAAATCCCAGGAAGGAGACTGTGAAATATTATTGGAAGGCTGCAGCAGAAACTGTCCTGCACTACCAACATTGGTCAGGAAGCAGGAGCAAAAGGCCTGGATCAGATCAAATGAAAACAAAATAAAGCAATATAAAAAACTCCCTTGTTGCATCTCTTCCAACAATAACTGATCCTTCCGGCACCAATTACTATTTCACATCTTCACAGACGTGATCAATTAAATTACATACCTTCCTTCTGCAATCATCAATCCCTCAGAACCTAATGGAGGCACTTCAGGTAGTCTTTCTGAGTCTTTATCCCAACATATTTATATATTTGATTCCTAAGGTGGTAAACTCTATAGGCAGATAAAACACCCATCCATCGAAATACAACTTTTTCATTTCTGACACACATGAGTTTAGAGATACAGCATGGAAATGATCACCCATTCACACTAGTTCTATGTTATCTCACTTTCTCATCCATTCCCCACGCGCTAGGGGCAATATAACAGAGGCCAATTAAGCTACGAACCCACACGTCTTTGGGATGGTGGATGCAACCGGAGCACCCAGAAGAAACAAAGGTGGTTACAGGAAGAAAGTGCAAAGTCCACACAGACAGCACCCGAGGTCAGGAATGAACCCGGGTGCCTGGTGCTGTGAGGCAGCAGCTATACCAGCTTGGCCACTGTGCCGCTTCTGCCTGACCTTTGGTTCTCCTTTTGTTTTTGAGAGACACTTCTCAGGAGACTAAAGGGCCTGTCCCACCAGCATGTAACTCTATGCGATGAGCGCGACCTAACATGGTCGCTTGAGCAGTCCGGCGTTGCGGGGCCGGTCCCACTTCGATCGCCGGAGCCGTGCGGAATTGTGCGGAGTTTGTCCCGACATTACGCGGGGCTCCGAAAAACTGACCATGTTCAAAAATTCCGCGCGGCAACGGCTTGTCGGCTCGCAGTCGCCTCGATGCATTACACACCGCCTTGACGTCGTGCCTCCGTGACCCCCTCTGTAGGTGCCTCCGTGACCCTCTCTGTGTGTGGCTCCGTGGCCCTCTCTGAGTGTGCCTCTGTGCCCCTCTCTGTCCTGGCGAACTTACCTTTAAGACTTTGCTCCAAGTTCGCCTCACTTTGCACCGCGTTGCGCCACTCACCCGACCTCCGCGCGGCCCTCGCAGCCGGTTTGGTCGCGCTTGCCGCATGCAGGCGCATGCTGTTGGGAACGGCCCTGTACAGGGATCACCCGACCTCCGCACGGCCCCCCGCTTTTAGTTTGATCGCGCTCATCGCATGGAGTCGGATGCTGGTAGGACAGGCCCTTAAATGCGAAATCCTGTGGTGCTGCACTTCTACTGAGCACACTGCCCTTAAGTGGAGTGGCCCATGGCCCACCTTTTTCAACCAATACTTATTGTGATGGTGATTATTCATTTGAAGCTTCAATTAGCAAAACTTAATATTAAGAATGTAGGACAAGGTTCATGTTGTATGTTTTTAGAAGAGTATATTGGTTTGCTGCACTGTAGGCTTCTCCCTTTTGTATGTCCCATCTCCTTTTCCATCTTTGACAATTGATTGCCTCAATTCCATTATTCATAGCTTTGACCATTTGGTCATCCATCTCTGCAACAATCTTCATTCTTTCCCCACCACATGCTTAGATTTAATTTGTAACCCCTCCTCATGTTGTGGTCCTCACCAAAAAAAATTACCAGAATGTTTGAACTTTTTACCAGCTAACAGGACACTTCTGCTGGCAGATATTAAATATGCAATCTTGGGTGTGATGTGACTGAGACAGTGAACCACAGAACAATTCAATTTCCTTACATTCTGGCATCATGCACCGGAGATCACATGCTTTGCTTGGCCAGTTTTTAGTGCAATAAATACCACATTGTCAAGCCATTGCACTCAAACTGAAGCTGATAATCAGAATTATTTACATAGCAGTTAATTACGCAACCTGCCATGTGTCATGCTTTGGAACCAGTTTGCTGTAGCTGAGCAATGTACACCCTAGAAATGTATGCCCAATAATTTCTGTGGGACGTTAGTTGTTGTGTCAGGTCAATTTCACACCCTGATCGAAGCTGTGATTATATTTTTGCCATCATCCAAGACTTCGACTCTAATACTCTCTTACAGCTTGGAAACAGGCCCCTCGGCCCAACTTGCCCACACCAGCCAACATGTCCAATCTCCGCTAGTCCCAACTGCCTGCCTGCCTGCCTGCCTTTGACCCATATCGCTCAAAACCTGTCCAAACTATGTTTAAATGCTTCTTAAACATTGTGACTACCTGCCTCAACTACCTCGTCCAGCAGCTCGTTCCATACTCCTACCACCCTTTGTGTGAAAGGATGATGTAGCAATGTTACAAAATTTTGAGATTTAAAAAATCAAGTCTGCAATTTATCCCATCAGATAAAGCATAAAAATAAGTTTAATTTGACACCTAATTCACTTTCATATCTTCAGTATTAAAAAAGTTAGGGCCATTTTCATACTCAGAAATTAGCAACTTGCTTCCTATTGCTTTTCTATTGACTTGTCACAAAAGTTGTGATCGAGGACAGTCAAAAGCCCATAACTTCCTTAAAATTTAAGAGAACTGAAAGAAATTTTCAATTATTATAGATTGAAGTATTCTGAAACAAATATGAAACAATCTTACTTGGATGACTTGAAATTAAAGCATATAATTAGTTAGTTACCCAATTGTAGCCAATTACAAAATTCAATTACTAAACATTTATCAATTTCTTAAGCAAATTTTTTTTTAAAAAGTAAAGCCTAAGTGTCCAATTAACAGTCACACAATAATTCACAATAAAACATGATTTTTAAATCTAATTGTCATTAATTTATAGGCCAAATTGAAGGAATTCAGTGTTTAATGCCTGTAAATTAATGGGCATTTTAAACAGTTTGCGAGTGGGATTTTATGGAACGCGCTGAATTGGAACGTTGCGGTGAATTTAAACCCCATATTAGCAGGAAAAATTCTGACAGTTCATATGGGGACTAAATCACCGTTTCGCAACATGAAATATTGATTAAAGTCCCCTAAAAAAGCAAGTTTATATGAAAAAATAAACAGCTTTCACTACACCTGTCCCCTACGTAAAATCGGTCCCCGTTGTCGGCGTTCATGGCATTGGGAGCTAATTTTTATTTTACTGCAGCAATTAAATAGTCGGACGATTTATTTTTAAAAACTGACTTACCGGCAGTCGGAACGCATCTCCAGAAATAGATCGCACTCCGAGAAAATAAAGCTCCGGATTGCAAGGGGAAAACCGCATTTCAACCCCGCCCCCCCCCCCCCCTTAAAGGCGCCAAAGTCGCACACACGGCCAGCGACAGAACTCCAGCACCGCTAAAGGTAAGTTTTGTAACTACCTAGACGATGGGTGTACAATCGTCCATTAATGATGCAAACCCAAACCCGCAATTATGTCTGCAAATCGGTAGTAGGACCTACCGTGTTATTTCAAGTCAAGTCACTTTTATTTATATAGCACATTTACAAAACAACTCTCGTTGGCCAAAGTGCTTTACATTGGTGGAAGTACTAACGTTATACAACAGTTGTTCATAGATTAATTACATACATAAATACATACATATAGCCCTCACTCAGAGGACGTCAAGAAAGGCTTGATGAGTTTTTAGTCTCGACTTAAAGGAGTCGATGGAGGGGGCAGTTCTGATGGGAAGAGGGATGCTGTTCCATAGTCTAGGAGCTGCAACCGCAAAGGCGCGGTCACCCATGAGCTTATGCCTATACCGCGGGATGTTCAGTAACCTCAAGTCGGCCAATCTGAGGGACCTGGAGGTGGTGTGGTGGGTAAGCAGACTTTTGATGTAGGTGGGGGCAAGCCCGTTTAGGGCTTTGTAGACATAAAGGAGGATCTTGAAATTTATTCAGAACCGCACAGGGAGCCAATGGAGAGAGGCCAGGATCAGGGTGATGTGGTTCCTTTTTCGGGTGCCCGTCAGGAGTCTCGCTGCGGCGTTTTGGACCAGTTGCAGGTGGGGCAGGGAAGATTGGCTGATGCCGGTGTAAAGGGAGTTGCAGTAATAGAGGTGAGAGGAGATAAATGTATGGATGATCTTTTTGAGGTCATCAAACTGGAGGAATTGTTTTATTTTAGCTATCGTCTGAAGCTGGAAGAAGCTAGCTTTTACCACGGCAAATTTCAGTGCCGAGTCAAATATCACGCCAAGGTTTTTGACGTGAGGTTTGAGTAGTGGGATAAGGCTTCCAAGGCTGCCTGCTATCATTTTGATTGAGTCCGAGGGGCCGAGAAGGATGACCTCAGACTTACTCTCGTTTAGTTGGAGGAAGTTCTGGGCCATCCAACTTTATATCCTCGAGGCAACGGATAAAGTTAAGCAGATTTGATCGTTTTTGGGCTTCAGGGGGAGATAGTTATGTATCGTCGGCGTAGCAATGGAAGGAAATGCCGTGCCTTTGAATGACTTGGCCTAAGGGGAGCATATACAGAGAGAAGAGAATGGGGCCAAGGATGGAGCCTTGAGGAACCCCACAGCAGAGGCTAGCTGGGGAGGAGAAAGAATTGCCTATGTTAGTAGAGAAACTCCTACCTTTGAGGTAAGTAAGTAAGTTTATTGGCCAAGTATTCACATACAAGGAATTTGCCTTGGTGCTCTGCCCACGTAACAACATGACATACAGTGACAGTTACAAATGACTCAAAAAACACTAAACATTAATAATAATAAAACATTAATGATAAAACACCATTGATCAAGCGTGTGAACCAACAAAATACCAGATCAAAGGGAGGCAACAGATTTTTGGCTGTTGAGTAGAGCAACTACTCGTGGATAAAAACTGTTTTTTTAGGAGTTGTTGTAGGAGATGAACCAGCTCAGGGCAGTGCCATCAATATAAACCCCATACCGGAGACGCTCAACAAGGATGGTGTGGTCGACAGTGTCAAATGCTGCGCTGAGGTCGAGAAGGAGCAGGATTGCACAGTCACCGGAGTCAACGGTGAGAAGTAGGTCATTATGTACCTTCAACAAGGCAGACTCTGTGCTGTGGTGGGCCCTGAAACCTGATTGGAAAGTTTCCAAGATAGTATTTTGGTGAAGGTGAGGCATAAGTTGACTTAAAATGACCCTTTCAAGGGCTTTTGGAAGGCAGTTTTGAAATGGGTATGTAGTTGCTTGGCAAGGTGGGGTCGAGGTTAGGTTTTTTCAGGAGGGGCTGGACCACCGCATGCTTGAACAGTGCCAGGTATGAACAGTGCTAGTGGCCAGAGAGCTGTTGAAGATGGCGAGGATGCTGGGACCGGCTATTGTAATGACATCCTTTAGAAGGGCAGAGGGAACAGTGTCGAGGGGGCAGGTGGTAGGTTACATGGTGGTGACCAGTTTTACAAGGGAGGGTAGAGTAACGGGTTGGAAACAGTACAATGAGATAGCCAGGTCACAGACGGGAGGGGAAATATTTGTTCTGATGTTCTTTACTTAGTTGGTGAAAAATGTAGTAAATTCCTCGCACTTATCAGGGGACCCAGTTAAGCTGGTGCTGGGGGCAGGACATATGATGGAGGTGATGGTGCTAAAAAGGACCTTGGCGTTATGATCGTTTTTGGAAATAAGGGTGGAAAAGTATTTTGTTCTTGCAGACTTTACTGCTACCTGGTATTTGTGAAGATTGTTTTTCAGGAGTCCAAAGGAAATTTGAAGCTTATCAGATTTGTACTTCCGTTCTGATTTTCTGCATTCTCTTCTTAGGGCTCTGGTGGTGTCATTGAGCCACGGCCAGCCTTTAGGCTTAGGCCTTTTCATTTTAAGAGGAGCAACAGAATCCAGGATGGAAGAGCACGTAGTATTGAATAAAGAAATGAGGTAGTCGGTGCAGAGATGGAGGGGAGACGCCTCAATAGTGCAGATGTCGGGGGCGGCTATGAGAGCCTCAGAGAATTTACTGGCCGTCGTGGAGTTTACGTAGCGGGAGTAGCGAGCAGGGAGATGGGATTTTGTGGGAGAGAAAGGCAGAGATGCATCAAATATAATTGCACTATAACCGACAGACAGGCATCAATAATTTCTGTGTTACAAATTGGGAGACCAGACGAAAGGGCTAGTGTATGGCCAAGCTTGTGCGTGGGTCCAGTGGTGAGTAGAGACAGATTGAAGGACTCAACCAGGTTCCTTTGTTTAGTTGGAAAAACTGTGGTCCAAAGATTCAAACTCGAGAAATCTTTGCGAATGGAAAAACCTTGATAAAATCTGCTGCACCAATGTAGGCAACAGTAGTGCTCTGTGTCTTACAAGCTTACTGGGAAGGTTAAACTCGGAGAAGATCTCTGTGACAAACCTCATCTGAAGCCTGTTTTCAATTACAACAACTCTGTTTCCTGTTGAGTGTCAAGGAAGATGTTCTGCCTATTACAACAAGTTGACATCTAGACCTCTTCTCTTCCTGAATAATGTAAGACATGACTTTCAATGGTGTTGGAGGTGTGATGAAAACAGGACCAAATCTGAGGAGGTTTACCAGAATGATGCCTGATTTGGGGGTATTAGCTACAAGGAGAGGTTGGACAGACTTGGATTGTTTTCTCTGGAAAACTAAAGGTTGCGGGGAAACCTGATAGAAATATATAAAATTATGAGAGGGATAGTTAGGATGGACCGTCAGAATCTTTGTCCCAGGATGGAAGAATCAAATATTAGAGGGCATAGCTTTAACGTGAATGAGGCAAAGTTTACATGAGATGTGCAGAGCAAGGTTTTTTACACCAACGGTGGCAAGTACCTGGAATCTGCTACTGGGGGTAGTGGTTGAAGTGGATACAATAATGACATTTAAAATACTTTTGGATAGGCATATGGATATGCAGGCAATGGATATGCAGGTTATGTGCAGGTAGATAAGTGATCGGCTTGGCATCATGTTCGGCACAGAAATTGTGGGCTGAAGGGCCTGTTCTTGTGCTGTACTATTCTGTGTTCTATGTTCTCTAGAGGGAAAAAATCAACGCAGGTTTCCATTTGTGGGACACTATAACAACTCCTACCTCAGTCATGTAAATTCATGAGGTCATTATAGTCTCAGCTATAAGTTCAAGCAAATGGTTGTTCTCCCCATTAGTCCTTCTTATCAATTAGGCTTACTCGAGCTTCTATGCTATCTCAGGATGCATCTACTCCTAATACATATGGGGCAATTTTAAAGAAGCCAATTAACCTGCAAACCCGTACGTCTTTGAGATGTGGTGGGAAACCAGAGCACCGGGAGGAAACCTACAGTCACAGGGAGAACATGAAAATTTCACACAGACAGCACAAAAGGTCAGAATCAAACCCGGGTCTCCGGCGCTGTGAAGCAGCAGCTCTATCAACTGCCCCATTATGCCGACTGTGCCTGGTTAATCTTGCCTGAATGTACGCCAACAAATCCATGATATTTTTGGGTAGAAGCTGATTCTAATTGTCTTTTAAAACATGCTGTTAAATGTTTTAAACTCATGCTTTCTCCAAACGATTGATTTAAAAACCCTGAAGACATCTGTCAGCTGCATCCTTTCGTAGGATGTAGGTATAAACCTGTTCCTCAATCCTCATCACCTGGAAAGGTAATCCTATCCCTAGCAATCCCAGGGAAAGGAAGCAAGTGTTGTAATCAACACACTGGTCATGTCCTCCCCACCCCATGAAGGGGCCTGCCTGAAAAATAAGGTTGGCCAATGATATTTTGGCAGAAGCTGGTGGGACTTACATTGTCAATGTTCTCTTCAATGTTTTAAAGTCATGCTTGCGAGCATGAGAGGATGCTTTCTCTAAACTCTGAAGAATGCTAGTGGGACATGGTGTGGCTTCAACCCAACAGTAAGGGGGTTGTGGGCATCAGGTCATACAATCCAGCCTGCTAATTCTGTTTCTCCCTCCGCAGATGCTGCCTAACCTGCTGGCCATCTCCTTATCTTATTGCTGATTTTCAGCAGCTGACATGATTTTTCTTCCATGGAGTCAAATCTCAAAAAGTGTCAAGAGAGTCAAGAATGTTTTATTGTCATATGTACCGAAACGGAGTAATGAAATGCTTACTTGCAGCAGCACAAGAGGTTTGTAAATACAGTACTTACTAGATTATATAAAAAGGAAAGGAAAAAAGTTCAATAAATAAAAACCCAATATAGTGCAGAACAAAACAAAGCTCAAAGTCCCTCGAGCAACCAAGATCATTCAGGGTTCAGTTGCAGTTTGTTGTGTCAATAAACTGAGTTGTTGGGAAGAAACTGGTCCTGAACCTGGATGTTAAATTTCAATGAAACAGATAGGTCAGAGCGTGAGAGTATGGTGAGTTAAGTCAGCAGTGATGACAGATCATCCAATCCTCCTGCACTCTTAACAATATGGTCCACCATAACCACCCGATCATGTTGCAGCCTTCTGACATCATTTTGAAATCTACCACCTCAGGCAACCTACTGCCACATCTGCTGCAAAACATTCTCAATTGTTCCTGCTAGGAATGGCTGGCTATTGCCCTTCGTCAGGGAAGGAAGGAAGCTGTGTGCTTCATGCCTCCTGCCGGCACTTTGCAACCTCCCCATTTCCCTGGGACACCTGAAGACTGCACCAGTCCCCGATTTCAGCATCCACCCTACAACAGCAAAACTCACCAGTCACTGGGAACATATTGCTTGCACTGGTATGTGCCTTTAAGAGTTTCCTGCAAATATCACACATGTTGTGCGGCTTGCTGAGAAAAGTGCGAACTTGCAACACATCAATAGTGAACCCCATTCAAACTGAATGTCAGTACTCGCTTGCCATTACCCAGCAAAACCTAACAAACACTCTTCTGTGAATTCACAAATAGAATTCACGGTCTTCATGGAACTTTCACAAATTGTATTTGGGAGACCTGTAGTGTTACATTAACACTGAAGCCATCAAAACCATACACAATGGTTGCTTCAGGAGGTGAATTTTAGGTTGAGGGCATGCAAAGAAATAAAAACTAGCATATCAAACGCATTTGCTGATTTATTATAAAGAAACAAAAAAGCTATATGCTTTAGACTTGCAGACTTTAGGGACACACGACAGCCCTTCAGCTGACCCTCTGCACCAACCAGCGATCATAGCTTACACTAACCTACACACGGCAAGGACAATTTTTACAACTTACCGAAGCTAATTAACCTACAAATCTGTACATCTTTGGAGAGTGGGAGGAAACCGGAGCACCAGGAGAAAACCCACAGGTCCCAGGGAAAACATTCAAACTGGATACAGACAGCACCCGCAGACAGGATCGAATCTGGGTCGCTGGTGCAGTAAGGCAGCAACTCTACCATTGCGTCACTTGCCACATATTAGGTAGTAAGACAGTTTTCTTGGTAAGCTACTTGCCTGCTACTGGCTCGTTAAGTGGAATAAGTGGACGTTCCAGATGAGATACTAAACTCTAAGTAAGTCTACAATTCCATACTGAAAGGCTGGCTGGCTCGGTGACTGCCAATCACCCCCCCCCCACCCCCGGACACTTATTGTTATTTATTCAAATCATTTGCTGTGTCGCTCTTCCAGGGAGATGCTAAATGCATTTTGTTGTCTCTGTACTGTACACAGACAATGACAATTAAAATTGAATCTGAATCTGAATCTGAATCTATGGTGTACGTGTCAGTAACTCTAGAGGTCCATGCCTACAATGCAATGTGGACGCACAGAGCACATTGGCGGTTATGTGGTGGCATATCCGACCTCCCGTGTTACTACTGGATCCAGTCATCGTTCAATAATGGAGCTCTCTGGCTGAATACACATTGTTTAGCCATAGCTGGCACATCAAACACAGCCCCTTTACATTAAATGACTTGATGACCTTCTCTGAATAGGCAGATGATGGCAAGTGACGGATTTTGTAACATTTATTTTCATCTATGTTCTTTTGTTTTGTTCTCGTTACGTGCTGATTTGCTATTTGCAAAACTGGCCCCAGGCCCCATCTCTAGGTTTTTTCCAACACATATATCTACAGCGTATGTGCACATGGAGGAACTAATCATTGCATCAGTGCAGTGATCAGCTTCCAGACCACTTGCGTCAAGTGGCTCCCTGTTGTGCATTTTTCGAACAAGGAGCTTTTTTTTTTACACAGCTGTATCTTGTGAGTTCAGTTTCTAAGCCGGAATAGAAGTTGATTGTTAGCTAATATCATTTCCTTTTAGATTTTTTAATATGCTTCATCATGCTTGTTAATGCTATTTTGATATTATTGGACGTTAATGCTGTTTTGAGGGGTATACTGCGTACAAATGATTGGACCTTAAGATTTGCATCTCAGTGGGCAGACATTCACCTATTCCTTGTCGTTAATGATGATTTAGTTTGCTAATATTTTAAATAATTTACACAAGCAAAAATGTGGTTTTAAATGGACTAATGCATTACCATTTTTAATGACTTACATGATTTTCCACCTGTTTCTAACTATCTCTGCTCATCTGAGAAATTTGGAAACCGATTAATAAGTCTTCTGACAATATGAGCTTTAGGTGATCCATGGGCTTTCTCTCCATTTTTCTCTCCATGTTTCTGTTTGCAGCGTGCTCGATGGAATATCAGCAGGACATTGGAAGTCATGTGGCCACAAGGGATAGGGGTATCTATAAGCCACCAGTGGAGGTGCAAGCTGGCTTCAGCACCGTGCAGCCTATTAACCAGTGTGGTGTTGCTCTGTTACCAAGCGCTAAGGACTGCTGCACCATCTTATCAGTATTTCAAGTGCAGTTAGATTGCCAGTAATCAAAGGAGCAATGTCGACTGATCTTTGCATTTCCAAGCACCTGCCAAGGCCCTAAAAGCTTTGAGTAGAATTTCCACTTAGAACAATACCTGCACATCTTGCCATTTTTCCAGATTCAACTTGCCTTTCCACAGTCACCCATTTTTCACTTTGAAATGTGATATTCAATTCAATTTTGAAAATTATGCTTTAAAAACCCTAGTTTCGTGACCAACAGCCTGTAGGTTTAAAAGGTTGTGATCAAAATCACAGTGAAATAAAGTACTCTTCCAAAAGTCAGTCCATTTTCTAGAGACCAAAGCAATGATCTTGCTTCTCCGATGGTCAAAAGCCTATACTTCAAGAGTACTTTACCCATGAGCGAAGTACTCCTTTAAGAGTACTTTATGTATTCACTTGTTTTTTCAATGAGACGTTAAGTTGAAATCCTATGTGCTCTCAGATGGATTTAAAAGATTTGTGGAAGCATTTTAAAGGCTGAGGAGTTATCTCAGATTCTTACCCAATATTTATCCCTCATTTTACATTACTTAGCACAGATTATCTGGTTCTTACTAAATTGCTGTTTGTGGGACAGTAATCTGCATACATTGTCGGGCCTGTTTCTTACTTTGTGATAGTGGTTAGATTTAGTTTACGTTAGTTTAGTTTAGAGATACAGCGTGGAAACAGGCCCTTCAGCCCATGCCGACTAGCAATCACCCATACAATAGTTCTATCCTACACACTAGGGACAATTTTTACAGAAGCCACATTGACACACAAACCTACAAGTCTTTGGGATGTGGGAGGAAACTGAAGCACCCGGAGAAAACCCACACGGTTCCAGGAAGAACACACAAACTCCATACAGACCACACCTGTAGTCAGGATGGAACCTGGCGCTTCAAGCCAGCAATGCTACCACTGTGCCACTGTGTCGCCCAATCAAAAATTTCACTGATTTTAAATGGATATCCTGAAATAGGTACACGAGGCACCAGAAGTTGTTCTTTCTTTTAACTTTTTTGTAAATTCAAGAAAATTCACAATGGATTTTATAAAATGCTCTGAATTATTACATTTACTGCATGCTTGGGTACATCATGTCAACAGATGTCTGTCCGCACGCGATGAAGCAAGTATTCCTTCATAAATCAATAATTTACAGCTTTCAGATTAAGCATAGAAATTGTGATGCACTTTAGACTGAAGAATGTTAACTGCACAAACCTCCCATCTTAAAGTCAGCAGTATACATGAATATTTTGGCAGAAGAAGACATCAAATTAGCACCTGAGGTTGCCCCAGTACAAGCCAGGGTGTTTCCAATAGTGGGCGAGTCTAAGACTAGAGGTCATAGCCTCAGAATTAAAGGACGTTCTTTTAAGGAGGGGATGAGGAGGAATTTCTTTAGTGAGAGGACGGTGAATCTATGGAATTCTTTGCCACAGAAGGCTGTAGAGGCCAAGTCAATTGATATTTTTAAGGCAGAGATAGATACAGTGCATTCAGAAAGTATTCAGACCCCTTCACTTTTCCACATTGTTACGTTACAGCCTTATTCTAAAATGGATTAAATTAATTTTTTTTATCATCAATCTACACACAAAACCCCATAATAAAAAAGCGAAAACAGGTGTTTAGAAATTTTTGTAATGTCATTAAAATGAAATAACTGAAATATCACATTTACATTAGTATTCAGACCCTTTACTCAGTACTTTGTTGAGGCACCTTTGGCAACGATTATAGCCTCAAGTCTTGGGTATGACCCTACAAGCTTGGCACACCTGTGTTTGGTTAATTTCCCATTATTCTCTGCAGATCCTCTCAAGCTCTGTCACGTTGGATAGGGACCGTCGATGCACAGCTATTTTCAGGTCCCTCCAGAGATGTTCGATCAAGTTTAAGTCCGGGCTCTGACTGGGCCACTCAAGGACATTCTTAGACTTGTCACAAAGCCACTCCTGCATTGTCTTGGCTGTGTGCATAGGGTCGTTGTCCTGTTGGAAGATGAACCTCCGCCCCAGTCTGAGGTCCAGAACGCTCTGGAACACGTTTTCATCAAGGATCTCTCTGTACTTTGCTCCGTTCATCTTTCCCTCATTCCTGACTAGTTTCCCAGTTCCTGCCGCTGAAAAACATCTCCACAGCATGATGCTGCCATCACCATGCTTCACTATAGGTATGGTATTGGCCAGGTGTTGAGTGGTGTCTGGTTTCCTGCAGAAGCGTGGCATTCAGGCCAAAGAGTTCAATTTTGGTTTCATCAGACCAGAGAATCTTGTTTCTCATGCCTTTTGGCAAACTCTGGCGAGTGGGTTGTCATGTGCCTTTTACTGAGGAGTGGCTTCCATCTGGTCACTCTATCATAAAGACCTGATTAGTGGAGTGCTGCAGATATAGTTGTCCTTCTGGAAGGTTCTCCAATCTTCACAGAGCAACTCTGGTGCTCTGCCAGGGTGACCATCGGGTTCTTGGTCACCTCCCTGACCAAGGCCCTTCTCCCCCGATTCCTCAGTTTGGCCGGGCGGCCAGCTCTATGAAGAGTCCTGGTGGTTCCAAAGTTCTTCTATTTAAGAATGACAGGGGCCACTATGCTCTTTGGGACTTGCAATGCTGCAGAAATTATTTTACACCCTTCCCCAGATCTGTGTCTGGACACAATCGCGTCTTGGAGGTCTACGAACAATTCTTTCAACTTCATGGCTTGGGTTTTGCTCTGACATTCACTGTTAACTGTGGGATGTTATATAGATGAACCTAAGCTCAATTTTGAGTGTCATAGCAAAAGATCTGAATACCTATGTAAATGGGGTCAAGAAAAGAGCATTCACATAGGTATGTTACCAAACTTACCTTGAGCAGCGCTGCAGTTCTGCCGCTCCCCGCGTGCGTGTCTTTGGCGCCTTTCAGAGGGGGCCGGGCTTAAAGTGCCGTTTTTCTACAGACCGGGCAAATCAATCCACGTCGGGCGATTTCGTTGCGAAAGAAAAATCGCTCCGACATTTCATTAATGAAGGTATTTTTAAATTACGCTAGATTATTTATTATCTAGAGTAATTTAAAAATCACCTTCAAAAGCCGTGAGCGCCGACAACGGGAAGGATGTTGCGTAGGGGAGAAAAAAAGGTACACAGTTTATTTTTATATTAAAAGTTGTTTTTTATGGAAATGGGGTCCTAAAAAAATGTATGAACCAACAGTATTTTTCCTCCCGACTTCACCACAAACCACAACGTTCCAATCCACCGCATTCCACTAAAACCCACTCGCTAGTTAATTTAAATGGCCATTAATTTACAGGCATTAAACACTAAATTCCTTCCATATGGCCCAGACATTCATGAAAATGAGATTTAAAAATTATGTTATATTGTGGATTATTGTGTGAGTGTTATTTGGACACTTAGGCAATTTAAAAAAAGTTTATCTTTTCTTAAGAAATGGATAGATGTTTAGATCTACTCGTTGAATTTTGTAATTAGCTACAATTAGATAACTAACTAATGATATGCTTTAATTTCATGTCATCCAAGTAAGATTGTTTCATATTTGTTTCAGAATGCTTCAATATATAATAACTGAAAATTTCATTGAGTTCTTTTAATTTTTAAGAAAGTTATGGGCTTTTAACGATTCTAGATCACAGCTTTTGAGTTAAGTCAATCTAAAGGGAACAAGATGCTAATTTCCGAGTATGAAAATGGTCATAACTTTCTTAATACTGAAGATATGAAAGTGAATTAGGTGTCAAATTAAACTTCTTTTTATGCTTTATCTGATGGGATAAATTGCAGACTTGATTTTTAAAATCTCAAAATTTTGTAACATTGCTAATTCACATCGCGGCCCTGTATTCACCAATCTTTCCACCACCACGCACAATTCTTCTTAGCCCCCTTCAGTCATGGCTGACCATGGGTGTCTCCAGGGTGCTATTCCCTATATGGAGGACGCCTGTGCGTGACTTTGTTTAACGTGGGGAGACTGGTGCACAGACAGCCACCCCACTGCCGTTGACAGATCTGGGTCAGGATCCAGTGGCATGGAGTCCAAGACGACCAGAGACCCTTTTCTGCTGCAGCCTTCATCAGTCTACCCAGCCGTTGTGAAGCTCCACTAAAGTCAGCCATCGTCCTCTGCCTGTTCCACCGTTGAGGTCTTGTTTGGATTGCTCTTTGTCAGAGACCTCCCCTTCGACCTTACCGCCATGGGTGGTATGTAAATATGATATTTCAGTTATTTCTTTTTAATTACTTTGCAAAAATTTCTAAACACCTGTTTTCGCTTCTTCATTCTGGGCTATTGTGAGTAGATTGATGATAAAAAAAAGAATTAAATCAATTTTAAAATAAGGCTGTAACGTAACAAAATGTGGAAAAAGTGAAGGGGTCAGAATACTTTCTGAATGCACTGTAGATTCTTGATTAGTACAGGTGTCAGGGGTTATAGGGAGAAGGCAGGAGAATGGGGTTAGGAGGGAGATCGATCAGCCATGATTGAATGGCTTAGACTTGATGGGCCGAATGGCCCAATTCTATTCCTATCGCTTATGACCTTCTGAGCATGGGCCTGTGTGGTGAGGGAGTGGTGACTGGTGCAATACCTTCACATGGTGAACCTGAGTAAACCTTTGATAAATGTCTTGGCCACACATTCTGACTTCAAATGTGTCTAGACATCAAGGTCATTTAGAACATTTAAATACGATTAAAGTACTGAAATTTAATAAATATATTTTTCATTTCGTAAATGCAAATAATTAAAAAAGAGCCAATTAATCTTCTATAATTAAATAAAATAAACATGTTCACATCCTTCCTTTGATCCTGCCAGCCGTTCCTTCCATTGAAATGACTGGACTCACTGCTCCTACCCCTAGTCTAATCAGGGATGGAGACATAAGGAACTGCAGATGCTGGAATCTTGAGCAAAACACACAGGGCTGGAGTAATTCAGTGGGTCAGGCAGCATCTGTGGAGGTACTGGACAGGCGATGTTTCAGGTCAAGATCCATCTTCAGACTGATTCTTCAACCCAAAACATTGCCCGTCTATTTCATCCACAGATGCTGCCTGACCCACTAAATTTGTCCAGCACTGTGTGTTCTAGAAACATAGAAAAAGAGGTGCAGGAGTAGGCCATTCGGCCCTTAGAGCCAACACCGTCATTCAATATGATCATGGCTGATCATCTAAAAACAGTACCCCGTTCCTGCTTTTTCCCCATATCCCTTGATTCCTTTAGCCCTACCTGTTCTGATTAGCCCTTGCTCTAATTAGGCATGGATTCAGTTGGGGAGCTGCAGCAAGCCTATGCTCCTCCACGTTGATTGTCAATGCAGTCAGAAACAGCCCAGAGAACGTCTAGAACAATTGGGCAGGAATTATCACAATTATGCATAAAAATGCCAACAGATCCATACCAAACTGCACCAGTTCCCTTTGTGGGAAAGGTCTCGACCCGAAACGTCGCCTATCTCCTTCGCTCCTTAGATGCTGCTGCACCCGCTGAGTTTCTCCAGCTTTTTGTGTAACCCCCAGTTCCCTAGACGTTCTGTCCTCTTTTCTAGGCCCTGGACCTCTGCGATTTGACCTTTACAGTAGGTATGGTAGTGCAGAGGTAGAGTTGCTGCCTTACAATGCCAGAGACCTTGGTACGATCGTGACTACGGTGCTGTTTATACGTTCTCCCCGTGCCTGCGTGGGTTTTCTCCAGGAGCTCTGTTTCATTCCCACACTCCAAAGACGTACAGACTGCTCTAACTTCAAGGAACCCGTGCTTTCCCTCTCTCTCCATCCCTCCCCCTTCCCAGTTCTCCGACCAGTCTTACTGTCTCTGACTATATTTTATCTGTTTGCTCTATTTTTACCTTCTCCCAACTAACAATGATCTATTCTACATTTACCTTGAAACCCAATTCCCTTTGTCCTGCTTTCACACCTTACACTTCCTTATCTATGTATCTCCCTCTCCCCTGACATCAGTCTGCAGAAGGGTCTCAACCCAAAATGTCACCCATTCCTTCTCTCCAGAGATGCTGCCTGTCCCGCTGAGTTACTCCAGCATTTTGTGTCTATCTTCGATTTGAACCAGCATCTGCAGTGCCTTCCTACACATACTTGGCCATACTTGAAATATTGTGGTCAGTTTTGATCACCCTGCTAAAGGAAATATGTCATTAAGCTGGAAAAATGACAGAAATTACATAGGAAGATATTGCCAGGACTCAAGGGCATGAGATATAATGAGAGGTTGGGCAGGGTAGGACTTTATTCCTTGGAATAAAGGAGACCGAGGGGTAATCTTATTGATATGTATAAACCATGAGGGCTTTGACCAGAAACTTCACCTTTTCTTTTTCTCCAGAGATGCTGCTTGACCCACTGAATTACTCGAGCATTTTGTGTCTGTCTTTGGTTTAAACCAGCATCAGCAGTTCCTTCTTACACATTTTGCAAGAGGAAGTGATTGGGTCAGGAACAGTAACAACAACATTTAAAAGACATTTGGACAGGTACATGGATAAGAAAGGTTTAGAGTGATATGGGTCAGATGTCGGCAAATGGGTCTAGCTTCAATGAGCATCTTGGTCAACGTGAATGAGTTGGGCCGAAGGGCCTGTTTCTGTGCTGTATGGCTCCATAAAGGATGGTCTTCCTAGCAATGTTGATATTAAGAAAATAAAAAGTTTATTTTGCTTATCATCTAACAATCACGGATGAAAATTACCAATGACTTGACATAAGTTTAAGTTTGCTCAGACAATTGAAAATCTATCAGTCCCTATGCAGCTAGAAATGATTCCTAATTCCACTCCTGCAACATCTGGTCTAATGTGTACAATTGCCCTCTGGTCGTTGGCCCTCCAACAGCAGGTAATAGTTTTGTTCCACCCACCCTTCATCATATTTCAATAGTCTGAAACATCTCTTCTCTGCCTTTCAGGAAGCACAATTTTAATTTACATAATCCCTCTTTAACATTTTATCCTTGCAATCCAGATATTAGTCTGGGGAATTCCTCACAGAAATAGAACTCCTTCACTTGTACATATTTTTGTGTCTCAGACAAGGTACGGGTGAAAAGACTGAAAATAAAAGCACCCTTTGTGACTTTATCAGATGACTAGTTTATGGAACCAAGGACATAATAGTGATTCTGTGGCGTTTGTAAGTTATGACAGTGGTAAGAGGGTGCTGACAGAAACTTGTGAGGCAGCACCAGGAAATGAAACTAACATGAACGGATACATTGCCTTAGAGTGCTGTGGATTACACATTAGAATACTACATGTCGGTAAGACTCCAGCTGCAGTGATCTCCATAGAACTGTTAGGCAAAAAATCAAAATTTAATGGCGAATACAGCTGGCAGAGATAGTCTGGAACGTGTGATTTAGAAAGCAAAGTAATAATGGTGTTTCAAGGTTTTAATGAGGAACAAGTTTATTGTGAAAAGTAGGTGTTTGAAATAATGTAATCGACAGATCAGATACAAAGCACAAGTGAATGGAGTGGGAAAAAAGTATTCACCAATACTTTGGTAGACTCTAGGTACAGATAAGTTGATTGTTTTAGATCCGTGTGTGTCAATATTCAAACTGACTTCTACACCACTGGGGCTCCCTTATGTGCAGCAGAATAGTCAAGCTTTAAGCACCCTCTCCTGTGAGTTTCTGATCTCAGCCAGCTTCTGAGAGTAGACCAGGTAGTACCAGGCTGTCTGGTCAACCCGCTGGGAACAGAGAAAAGGGCAGATGTTGCCCAACTCTCTCATTAACCTGCTGGTGTGCAGCTAAAGAGCTGAAATGCGGGAAGCCGAGCAGCACACCGTCCAATCCCAGCAGTCAGCTGCACAACGTGAACAAAGAAAGAAAACAATTCCTAGAATTTTATCAAGTACTTTGACTAAGTCAAGTCAGGTCAAGTCAAGTCAATTTGTCACATACACACACAAGATGTGCAATGAAATGAAAGTGGCAATGCCTGTGGATTGTGCAAAAAACTACAGAACAGAATAGAACAGAATCAGTATTTACATATTAGGAAATAAATCAGTAATTTTAAAAAGACACAACACAACAGTAAATTGTAGCCCATATAAACAGTAAATTAGTCCCTGGTGAGATCAGAGTTTACAGTCCGAATGGCCTGTGGGAAGAAACTCCGTCTCATCCTCTCTGTTTTCACAGCATGACAACGGAGGCGTTTGCCTGACTGTGACAGCTGGAACAGTCCGTTGCTGGGCTGGTAGGGGTCCCCCATAATGTTGCTGGCTCTGGATCTGCACCTTCTGATGTATAGTTCCTGCAGGGGGGCGAGTGTAGTTCCCATAGTGTGCTTGGCCGAACGCACTACTCTCTGCAGAGCCTTCTTGTCCTGGGCAGAGCAGTTCCCAAACCAGATTATGATGTTGCCAGACAAGATGCTTTCTACAGCCCCTGAGTAGAAGCACTGAAGGATCCTCAGAGTGACTCTGAATTTCCTCAGCTGCCTGAGGTGGTAAAGGCGCTGCCTTGCTTTACTCACCAGTGGGGCAGCGTGTGATGTCCATGTCAGATCCTCTGTGATGTGGACTCCCAGGTATTTAAAGCAGCTCACCCTGTCCACAGTAGCCCCATTTATTTCCAGTGGCGTATACGTCCTCAGATGTTGTGCCCTTCTAAAGTCCACAATAAGCTCCTTCGTTTTTTATGACATTCAAGAGCAGGCTGTTGTCCTGACACCAGGGTGCCAGATCAGCCACCTCCTCCTGGTAGGCCTTCTCATTGTTATCGGAGATCAGGCCCACCACACAGTGTCATCAGCATACTTGATGATGGAGTTGGAGCTGAATCTGGCCACATGTGTGTACAGTAGGGGGTTGAAGATGCAACCCTGGAGGGATCTTGTGTTCAAGGTAAGGGTGTTTGATGTATTTCCTCCCATCTTGACTTCCCGGGGCCTGGCAGTGAGAAAGTCCAGGGCCCAGGCACACAGGGGAGTGTTAAGCCCCAGTTCCAGCAGCTTCTCAGCAAGTCTGGTGGGAACTATCGTATTGAAAGCTGAACTGAAGTCAATGAACAGCATCCTCACATAGCCCCCGTCTGGCTGCCAAGGTGAGAGAGAGCGGTGTGCAGAACCTGGGAGACCGCATCGTCCGTGGATCTGACCGGACGGTATGCAAACTGTAGCGAGCACATATTACGAGGGAGGAAGGCGCAGATGTGGTTCTTGACCAGCGTCACAAAGCATTTCATGACTGCCGAGGTGAGGGCCACAGGACAGTAGTCATTCAGACATGTTGGAGAGGCATTCTTTGGTACAGGTACAATGATGGATCTTTTGAAGCAGGCAGGGAACACGGACTTGGCCAGGGAGAGGTTGAATATTGTGGTGAGCACTGGAGCTAGCTGAGTAGCACAAGACTTAAGTACTCGCCCAGATATACCATCTGGGCCTACAGCTTTCCTCGTGTTCACACGTGTCAGAGCCCTCCTCACATTGTGCTCGTATCCCATATATCCAGAAACATTAGTTTCTGGATATATGGGATACCTATAGGCTGCAGATCACACAATCCATATCAGGGAGGATGGGCAGGAGTGGCAAATGAGCAAACAAAAAATGAAGGATAAGAAAGCTAAATGCAGAGAGAGAATCAGAGAGCAAGCAAGACAGGCAGCGAGACAGAGATTCTCAACTGAGGTGTCTTTAAATGTTACGTTGAACAATACCAGATCAAGTAAAAATTTGCTATTTGCATAGAGATATGATATAAAGAATAAGGAATTACGAGAGCATTTGGCACTGGATGCAGGCAAAGAGAATTTATTAATAGACTTGGTAATCCTTTGCATTAAAAAAACATTTACTGTGAGATTAAAATGAAGGAAACCATTCCATTTATTTTTACTAAAAATTCCACTATCAAGCTCACAAGGGAAGTTTTCCCAGCAAATTACTGTGAATTAGCCAGAGAAAGATGCATCAAGCTCTCAGTATAAAGCACACAACATAACATTTTGGGTGTGGGGTTAACGGAGCTACATTTTATTTCATGGCCTGCAATTCATTTGTATACCACAAACATCAGCTGCCCTTGATTAAAGCAGTTCACTCCAAAATAAATTTGTCAACAATTTCAAATGACTACTATCACTTTACAATTGCAATGACATTTATGTCAAATTTTCTCCTCCCAGGGGATTTATATCTTTTCCTGGCATTAAAGCAATAATTTCATTTCTCATGTCCATTTCAGACTGTCCAGGACAGGATGTTTTTTTATACATCTCACTCACAGACTGCTTTTCACTCATTTAAATCTCACATTAAAAGGAACATTGGATTAAAGGCTACAGTCAGGAAGCTATTATTTTCTGCAAGTGTAAAAATAAACCCATCAGGTGCCTCATCAAAAACTTCACTTTTTATCTTTAATTGTTAGAATTCAGTATTCGCAATAGAGCCTGTTTCAATTGTCAGTTTGAAATTACACAGTTAGAAATTCATTTAATTGTGCATATAAAGCTCATTCCAGTTTCACTGGGAGGTTTTATATTGAGCACGTCTTACTCACTCAGCATTCAAACATAGAGTCCAAAATGTCTTTCAGTAGAATTAAACTTTATTTGTAAGGGTTATTTTTCTCATCAATTGATTTTTTTATTTTCTATCTTGATATCACCATTCCATTGTACTTTCATTTTATTTGAGAGAATATTACACTTCAATTCATTCTTTTAATGTTTGGCTTTTTTTTGTAATAAAATGTAACGGGTTTTGCAAAACTGTTGGGACAAAACTTATTCGATATTAGTTTGCTTGAAGCTTTGGCTGATTTTATTTGTGAATCATTTGCAATAGTTAAAGACTGTTCTTATGGATATAAACAAGGTATATAACAGATAAAATAGACATAGAAACATAATCAAAAAGCAGACTGAATATTTGCAGCCTTGTACAACATAACCCAGCAGCAAGGAATTTGTGTACGCACACACGGCAATAAAATATAATTATGAGACACAAAAAAACGCAGCTGCTGCCATCATGAGCAGAACGTAAGAAGGAACTCAACAGGTCAGGCAGCTTCTGGGGAGGGAAAGGACCATTGAATTTTCAGGTTGGGATCCTTCTTAATTCCCTCTCCAGATGCTGCCTAACCTAAATTTGGCTTGTACTCGCTGGAATTTAGAAGATTGAGGGGGGATCTTATAGAAACTTACAAAATTCTTAAGGGGTTGGACAAGCTAGATGTTGGAAGATTGTTCCCGATGTTGGGGGAGTCCAGAACAAGGGGTCACAGTCTAAGGATAAGGGGGAATTCCTTTAGGACCGAGATGAGGAAAACATTCTTTACACAGAGAGTGGTGAGTCTCTGGAATTCTCTGCCACAGAAGGTAGTTGAGGCCAGTTCATTGGCTATATTTAAGAGGGCGTTAGATGTGGCACTTGTGGCTAAAGGGATCAGGGGGTATTGAGGGAAGGCAGGTACGGGATACTGAGTTGGATGATCAGCCATGATCACATTGAATGGCGGTGCAGGCTCGAAGGGCCGAATGGCCTACTCCTGCACCTATTTTTCTATGTTTCTATGTTTCTAACCTGCTGAAATTAGTTTAAGATTTGGTTATTTTTCTGAAAATTGGTTATTTTGCAACAAATGCCTAAACCAGAATAATGCTCAACCTGGTTTCAATGCCAATGCCAGAGACACAGGTTCAATCCTGATCTCAGGTGCTGGTGTTTGTTGAGTTTGCATGCTCTCCTTGTAAGCGTCTGGGTTTCCTACGGGTGCTCAATTTTCGCCCACATCCCAAAGACGTGCAGGTTTGTAGGCCATTTGGCCTCTGTAAATTGCCCCTAGTGTGTAGGGAGTGGATCAGAAATTGGGATAACATAGAACTAGTGTGAACAGGTGATCGATAGTGGTACTCAGTGGGCTGAAGGGCCTGTTTCCATTGTTATATCTCTAAACTAAACTAAAAGTTATACTCATGGTATTTACGGAAACTGATACAACTTCCAAGCTAACCCTCCTGCTATAAAACATACTAGGCAATACTGATGAGAGAAAAGGGTGGAGATTGGGTAGAGAATTTGTGGCAGGGGTAGAAAGACAAATTGGTCATTGGATTTTGTGCAATATTTAACTGAGGATAGTTCGTTTTAGATTTGCTTATTCCACGTATTGCAGCGTCCTTTATTCCATTCTTCATGAACCTGAGGTTATTCAAAACTCTTCTACCCTAATTTATACATTCTTCTCTTCATATATCACTCATTTGTTTGCTGATCGATACTGGATCCCAATTAAGCATTGCTTTGATTTAAAGTTTATCTCAGTTTACCGATCCTTCCAGGGTCCAGGCTTCTAAATATCTGCAATCTCCCCCAGTCATATAACCTAATGAGATGTCTGTAATACTCTCATTCTGGCTACTACTTCATCCCAGATTGCATTTGGCAGCCAGGCCCTCGATTTGCTATTTGAAGGTGTTGTTTATTGTTCAGCCATTGGTATTGGTCATGTTATGAGGGAATTCAAAAAAGTAATGGAGGTTGTGACGAGGAGTCGTGTGGTGGCAGATGAACAATGATGGAGCTCTAGAGATGAACGCCAATATAAATACAATATAATAAAAAAATAAAATATTGGTCCTGGTCTTTTCTCGCCTCCAGCTCTTCACCCCCTACTTTCAGTTTGAAGACCCAAAATGTCAACCATCCCTTTTCTCTAGAGATGTTGCCTGACCCGCTGAGTTACTCCAGCACTTTGTGTCTATCTTTGGTATAAACCAGCATCTGCAGTTCTTTGTTTTTACAGATGAATACCAATGCATTTGATTATTTAACTCTGACTAGACAGAAATAAATAGAATCAGTCAAAGATAGGTCTAACCAGCTGGCGAAAAGACATTTTAAATTGTATTCAAGGCAAAAAAAATGAGGAAGGACAATGTACTACATACAGCGACATAATTCCAGTGGTGTAACAGCAATAACAAAAAAAAAACATATGTAAGGTTTTATCATTTGCCGACAGAATTCAAGACACTGACTGGGAAAAACACAGCAACATTGGTTAAAAATAACCCAATCTACCACTTTTCTAGATCGTATGATCATTTATATTTTTTATAGTTTCAATGGCATGACGCACGCTTCAAAGTCACAACTTGTTTTGGACATTTAGATATAACAACTGTAGTGGCAGGTGGATCAGAAGAACGTGCTTTAGTTTGTCTGTTAACCCTAATTTTAATTCTAACACGCCAGTACTGCAATGGTTGTTTCTGCATCGCTGCTGGACTTCCCTCTTCTGATTACTTTTCCTTGACTTCGGAAGAGGGTGCATGTGTGTACGTACTCGGTTCGACGAGGATTTAATCAGATTATGTAAACGGTGAACTAATTATAGTTTGAAGGTCTTTCCATACTAATGCTACAGTGGCGTTGCTTGCTTCTCTGTGTCTCATGCAGATCCATTCAAGTAAGAGCCTAGTCTACTTGCAACGGGCTCGATTTGGAGGCAGAGTTAGACCACGATAGATGCGAGCTGCCCCCCTTCTATCTCTCCATCAGCCTCTGTCACCCACCAAGATGGGCAACCCACTGAAATTAAGGAAGTTTGAGGCGTTCTTGCCAGTGTCACAGGGCAGAAGAATATTCACATATTTTAAGATGTGAATTGATTCAGATGCCAGCTCCGAGTCTCGACATTTCCTAGAAATATAATCAGCTCCCAGAAGCGATTAAAACCCAAGTAAAAAAACGGATTGTACTCACGTTCCCAGGACTTCCTTGAAGTCGTACGCCACTTTAATTTCCTCCTTCTTTTTCCATGTTTTGTCCATCTCTCCTAGAGGCATCTTATGTATGTAGATTGCAGCGTTTCTCCACTGCAAAATAGGAAGGAGATGGGAATCATATTATGTGGTACTTACAATGCATGCACACAATAAACAAGTCAGCAACGGCTCGTCACCTCCGAGGGTGCTTGTCCACCGACGCGAAGAAGCAAACGCGATCGCTTGGCTCTCGCCTTAAGAGATGCACACGGATATGAATTCAGCAATACAGTAGTTCCCTTGTCAGAAACGTCCACGATCCCTCATGGCAACAAAGAGATGATAATTCTGGGGCGCAAGAGTTGCAGCGTCTCCTACCTGCGTTTATAGGTGTGAGATGCGGAGGGAGTCAGGCTGCAGGCTGATGTGTGTGTGTGTGGGTCTATGTGTGTAGGGGAGGGGGGGTGGAGAGAGAGGAGGCAAGCGCTCTATCCTCTCTGCACCTCCCGCTCCATCCAGCGCTGGCCCGGGGCGATTGCTGCTGCTGCTGCTGCTGCCGCAGTGACGTCACTTGCCGCTTGCCCGCCCCCGCCCCTCCCCCGGGGGGCGGGGCCTGGAGCAGCTCGAATGGGGGCGGGGGGAGCTCTGGCCGTTGGGCGTTGGGGTGCGCGCGCGCGCTCTGAGGGGGAGAGCGTTGGGCGGGGGAAGCGCGCGCTGTGGGGGAGCTTTGGCCGTTGGGCGGGGGGAGCGCGCGCTGTGGGGGAGCTTTGGCCGTTGGGCGGGGGGAGCGCGCGCTGTGGGGGAGCTTTGGCCGTTGGGCGGGGGGAGCGGGCTCGCGCGAGCCCCGGGGTGGGGTGCATTGCCCGTAGCCGCGGTGAGGGGAGAAGCCGTGGACCGTCGGCCATGGTGGAGCAGGTCGCCGGCACTGAGGGGCTCAACTACAGAAGCTCGGCAGTCTGCAGGGGAGCCTGAGCTACAGGGGAGTGGGTGGATTGAGCCAAGGCTATGGGGAGAAAATGCACAGTCTCTTGCCAAGAGTAGGGGAACAAGAGGACGGGTTTAAGATGAGGGGGGAAATATTTAATAGGAACCTGAGGGGTAACTTTCACACAAAGGGTGGTTGGTGTATGGATTGAGCTGCCTGAGGAGGTGGTTGAGGCAGGGACTATCGCAATGTTTACGAAACATTTAGACAGTACACGTTTAAAGGGATATGGGCCAAATGCAGGCAAGTGGGTCTGTAAATGGGACATGTGTGGACAAGTAGGCCGAAAGGCCTGATTCCATGCTCCACGACTCTGACTAGAGAGGAGCACCTTCTCCAACCTTTATACCTTGGAGCGCAGGAGAATGAGGGGTGATCTTACAGATCTTCAGGGGAATAGACTGGGTGAATGTACAGAGTCTTTTACCCAGAGTTGGGGAAATCAAGAAACAGAAACAAAGAACTGCAAATGCTGGTTTATACCAAAAATAGACACAAACTACAGGAGTAACTCAGCAGGTCCGGCAACATATTTTTAGTTTAGAGATACAGCGTGGAAACAAGCCTTTCAGCTCACCAACTCTGCGCAGATCAGCGACTCCAGTACACTAACAGTATCCTACTTGCACTCTGCAGACAATTTACAATTTTTACTGAAGCCAATTAACGTACAAACCTGTATGTCTTTGGAATGTGGGGAAACTGGAGCAGCCAGAGAAAACCCACAGAGAGAACGTACAAACTCCGTACAGACGGAAGGGTGCCAACCCGAAATGTCACCCATCCTTTTTCTCCAGAGATGCTGCCTGAACTGCTGAGTTTCACCAGCACTTTGTGTCTATCTTAAGGGAAATGAAGAATCGGGGGGCATAGGTTTAAGGTGAGAGAGTTCAGTTTTAATAGGTATTCGAGCAACTCTTTAACACAGAGGGTGGTGGATATATGGAACGAGCTATCAGAGGAGGTAGTTGAAGTAGATATTTTAACAACTTTTAAAAGATATAAGGACACAAAGTGCAGGAGTAACTCAGCGGGCTAGGCAGCATCTCTGGAGAACATGGATGGGTGACGGTTTGCCTCAAAACATCACCTATCCATGTTCGCCAGAAACGCTGTGTAACCTGCTGACACTTTGTGTCCTTTTGTGTAATCACCAGATCTGCAGTTTTTTGTTTCAACATTTAAAATACATTCATGGACATGAAATGATAGAGGGATGTGTGCCAAATATGGATTGGTGGATCTAGTGTGTTTGGGACAGCTTAGTTGGCCTGGGTAAGTGAAGGGCCTGTCCCACTGTACAAGCTAATTCAAGAGTTCTCCCGAGTTTCCCCTGATTCGAACTCGGAGAATTACGGTAATAGCTGCTCGGAGCTCTCGTGGACATTTTTCAACATGTTGAAAAAATCTGCACGAGTCTTCACGAGCTTACCGCATTTCCCGAGTACCTGCCGTTAGCGTTACGAGCCACTAAGAGACGTCCCGAGCTCCGACATAGCCACTACATACGTTCTACGTGTTTACCAGGAGTTTGATTTTTTTTTAAAACTCGGGACAGCTCTTGAATGACCTCGTACAGTGGGACAGGCCCTTTAGACTGAAGGGTCTGCTTCCATATTGTATGACTATTACAGAAGATATCAGGGTTTTAACAAATAAGCTCATTTCTTCTGATGCAGACTGCAGTATTTTGTTTTAATGCAACTAAATATCAGAAGGAGGAACAATATGTTTGCAGTTAGATTAGTCCTAATTAATACAAATATATTTAATAGAGCTGAATTAGGATAAATCTTATACAATTAAATATTTATTCAAAGGATGAACAATAAATTTGCAGTTAATTGGACCTAAAATTTTACAAATCCTAAATTTATACAAATATATGTATGGATGTGAATTCTGGTAAATTTATATAACAAAATATTAATCTGGAGGAACAATTCATTTGCATTACTGTAATTGGATCTAAACTTACACGAATCCCAAAACATAATCAAATCCTAAATGTATACAAATATGTGCATACACCATCATTTGGATACATTTTATACACCTAAATATTTATCTCAAGGAGCAACAATAAATTTGAAGATACCGTGAGAAATCCTCTCCTCTACTCTCTCTACACCAACAACTGCACCTCCACAGGCACCTCTGTCAAGCTTCTCAAGTTTGCGGACGACACAACCCTGATTGGACAGACCCAGGATGGGGAGGAATCTGGCGACAGACAGGAAGTGTCACAGATGACGCCCTGCTGCTGTCGCAACAACCTAGAGCTCAATGCTCTTAAGACAGTGGAATTGATTGTAGACTTTAGGAGAGCTCCCCCTCCCCTCACCCCACTCACCATCAACAACACCACAGTCACATCTGTGGAGTCTTTTTAGTTCCTGGGAACCATCATCTCCAAGGACCTTAAGTGGGGGTCTACCATCGACTCCACAGTCAAAAAGGCACAACAGAGGATGTACTTCTTACGGCAGCTGACGACGCACAATCTGCCACAGGCAATGATGCTCCAATTCTACAGGCCATTGTGGAGTCTGTTCTCACCTTCTCCATCATGGTCTGGTTTGGCTCAGCCACCAAACACGGCACCTGGAGGCTGCAGCAAATCGTCCGATCAGCAGAGAAGGTTATTGGTTGCAACCTGCCCTCCATTGATGAACTACACACTGCAACGGCCAGGAAGTGAGCAGTTAAGATCATCTCTGACCCCTCTCACCCTGGCCACAAACTCTTTGAATCACTTCCCTCTGGAAGGCGACTCCGGATTGTCAAAGCTGCCACAGCCAGACATAAAAACAGTTTTTATCCATGAGTAATTGCTCTACTCAACAGCCAGAAATCTGTAGCCCCCTTTTGTCTGGTATTTTGTTGGTTCACATGCTTGATCAATGGTGTTTATCATTAATGTTTTATTATTATTAATGTTTAGTGTTTTTGAGTCATTCGTAACTGACACTGTATGTCATGTTACTTGTGGGCGGAGCACCAAGGCAAATTCCTTGTATGTGAATACTTGGCCAGTAAACTTACTTAATTAGACCTAAACTAATATGAACATCTTAAAACTTAATCCAATCTTAAACATATACAAATATGTGAATAGACATGCATTTGGATGAATTATATGCAACTAAAATATTAACCTGAAGGAGGAACAATAAATTTTCATTTATTGTAATCAGACCTAAACTGATACAAATCCTAAACTGATACAAGTATATGAACAGATGTGAAATTAGATAAAAAAACAACCAAAATATTTATACAAAAAATAGTTTCGCCCTCCTCCCTGGCCGTCCCCTTCCACCTATATCCCACCCTCTGGCTTTACATTTCATTCCTTTTTTCCCTTATCTTGCACCCTTTGGTCTCTTTTTCAACTCTGGCCTTTGTCACTTACCCCATTCATCTGCCAATTAAGCCCCCCACGCACCTATATCCACCTATCACTTACCAGGCTTTGTCTCATTCCCCCTTCTGTTTTCCAGCTTTCTCCCCCTTACTACAATCAGTCTGAAGAAGGGGCCTGTCCATACCCTTCACAGATGCTGCCTGATTTGCTGAGTTACCCCCGCACTTTGCTTGATGCTGTGGATAAAGCTGTTCATGAAGTCATCTGATTGATAGGTTACTAATTAGAGAGAATATAGGAGTGAGAACATGAAGGAATATAAAAGCTGCCAAATGCAGAACTGTAGGAAATGCAAGAGGGCTTTTAGTTTATACATGTTTTTATGATATGGAAAGAGGCTGTTTGGCCCACTGAGTCTATGCTGTCTCTGAACAATCCCATTTTTTCACCAAATTTACTTGTAATCTTTTTGGAATTCAGATAAACCAATAAGAATGTAACTTACTTTGTAATAAATGGAAACTTGGTGAGTCAAACCAATTATTACTAATTAGGACAGTTACAAATAATGTTCAGCAGGTTAGGCAGTGCTAATTAAGATACGCAAACTGAGCCAGTGATATAAATGGATAGCATACAGAACTGGCCAGTTCTAAGATAAGATTGAGCCAAGGTCGAAATTTAATGGTGGCGAGATAGAGAAAATTAGAATTGAAGATAGATTGATGCGAAAGGAGTACAGCATGCAAGATAATGCAGCTGAGATAGGGCTAGAAACTGTAATAAAAAGTGGCCTGTTTCTGTGGATCGGAGAGCAATTAGAGAACGGACAGGTGGTGTCGTCAATGAATGTTCCAAGCTCATATTTGCAAATAAAGGCTTTCGTCTTCTTGAAGAATTCTCTGTGTCTGCGTCATATTATCCAAATTTGAGTCTTAAAACCACGACATATCCAGGTTAATGTTCTGCCTTGTAAATAAACCACTACCCCTTTGAAGTGTATTGACCTTATCTCAATATATTTGCAAAGACATTACATCCATATTAGATAGACCAGCACCTGCAGTTCCTGTAATAACATCCATATTTCGATTTTTTTTTTTAATCGCTTGACAGAGATATTGTTTATACTCCCAAACTAGCCCGACCCCAAAAGCTCAATTCCAAAGCCACAAAATCTCTCTGGAGTAACAGCAGGTCAGGCTGTATCATGGAGAAATTTGACAGATATGCTGCTTGACCGGCTGAGTTACCCCAGCACTTTATCTTTATATTACATCTTATATCTTATTATTACATATTATACAATATGAATCTTATACAATGTTATGAAATATACACTAATTAAATTTTATTTATAATCGATATTTCCACTTTTCAAACTGAATCAAATTAAGAAGATTGACGGGTGGACGAGTTGTGGAGGCTGCTTTGCAGGGGTGAAGTCTGCGAGAGGTGCGGATAACAGAGGCATATGATTAAGCAGTCACGCTGGCGCTCGCCTTTATGAATGAAAGTCTGCCTTTGGCGCGCTGCTGGCCCGGGCAGCAGCTGCTACAGCGGGGGCTCCCCCTGCTGGGGCTCCCCCCGCTCGCTCGGCACGCCTGCTGCTGGAACAACCTGCGCTCGGCCCAGGTAAAACAGCTCGTTTCACTGCAACATGCCTCCACTCCTTTATACACCGTCTACTTTAACTTTTGTGATGTTGTTTTATGAAAACCTAACAAGCGATCCCAACATTACATCGCAATTTACTTTATTTAAACTGGTTCCATATTACCGTTACAGCGGCTCGTTGGTCTAGGGGTATGATTCTCGCTTTGGGTGCGAGAGGTCCCGGGTTCAAATCCCGGACGAGCCCAACTTTTGCAAATTTTCCTGGTTGTGAAACTGATTAATCTGAACATAATTTTTCTCAACTACTCACATTAGGTACATCAACTACTACATTAGGTAATAATAAAAACCGTTGGATTACAAAGAGAAGATCCCTTTTACTCGATGATCTATAATGTGGTGTTGAAGTTAAAACGTGTACTCGTAGAAAGAAGGGTGGTTCATTTTACTTTAAAAGTAACACAAATGGGCAAAAACTGGGCTCGTCCGGGATTTGAACCCGGGACCTCTCGCACCCAAAGCGAGAATCATACCCCTAGACCAACGAGCCGCTATAACAGGCTTTTCGGCGTCAGTCTATATGAAGCTAATGCAGCCTAAATGTGATTAGATATATGTAAAGATGTGAAGAATCAAATGTGAAGATGCAAATGCTGGAATCCTAACCCAAAATATAAAATTACGTGATACCTTAGCGGGTTAGACAGCATCTGTGGAGGGAATAGACATTTCGGATCGGGACACCTCTTCAGAATCACGATGACCACTGCCTGAAATGTCAATGCTTTCCTGCAAAAGTCCTGAAAAGTCTTCCAGCAATGTGTATGAACCACTGACCAGCGCCATGTGATAAAAATGGGCTCGTCCGGGATTTGAACCCGGGACCTCTCGCACCCAAAGCGAGAATCATACCCCTAGACCAACGAGCCGAGATATACAAGCTTGTTCATTTCATTAAACATTAAAGTATGGATTTTTTAAACGTAAATATAAATGAGTGAAAAGACTTTGGATCAGCCAGTATCTCTAGGGTGAGAATTAAAGTTAACATCAACTTTTACAAAACTATTATATGTTAGGGGCAATTTCAGATTTACAGCTGCTTATTTTCAGAGCAAAAAAATAAACTGCTGGAAGAACGCAGCTGGTCTGGCAGCATATGTGGAAGCAAAGGGATCAGTGTTTCTGGACTGAGAGTGTAGACGAGCAATAGCCAGAATAAAGAGGTTAGAGAGACAGGCGTAGACAGGAACTGCAGATTCTGGTTATACAGAAGATAGACAGACACAAAGTGCTGGAGAAAAGGATGGGTGACGTTACAGGTCAGGAGAAGAAGGGTCCCGACAAGAAACATCGCCCATCTTTTTCTACAGGGATGGTGCCCAACCCTCTGAGTTACTCCAGCAATTTGCGTCTGACTTAGAGACGGGCGATGAGGAGTTGGCGTACGATGGGTGGAATGTGGTCGAAGAGCAGTAGAAACCAAAGAGGAGCAGCAGTGCGTGAGCAACTCAAAGAACGCCCATCAAAGAGAGGAGGAAAACTTTTTCAAATCAGGTATACCTTGGAGAATTTGGATTTTGAAAATGGAAATACGAGAGATCGCAGTTGCTGTAATTTAGAGCAATAAAAGAATGCTGGAGGAACTCATGGAGGCAAAGCGATAGCCCGTGACTCAACCCTTTATAGTCACCTCTTTCCCAGCCCCTTCCTCTACCTATTTATACTAGCTATCTCGCATCTATATTGATTGGTTTGTATGTTTGCAGATGACACCAAGATTGCTGGGTAACAGAGTGTGAAGGAAGCTGTCAAAATATACTGCAGGATATAGATCAGCTACATAAATGGGCAGAGAAATGGCAGATGGAGTTTAACCCGAGCAAGTACAAGGTGTTGCATTCTGGAAGGTCAAATGTAAGGGAAAATATATAATTGATTACATGAGCCTTATTGAAGTACAGAGTGTTCTTGGGGTCCAAATCCATAACTCTCTGCAAGTGGCAACACAAGTAGATAGAGTGGTAAAGAAGGCATATGATATTGGTATGTTCGCTTTCATGGGTCGGGGCATCTGTATAATACTAAAACTCTTTGTATTATTTGTGGCTGTATATGGGTGTGTTAATATCTGGTTAATTCCTATTTTCTTCCAAACACTAGGCCGCAGCCTTACCATTTTCACACATCCTACTCACATTTTGCCGTTGAGGCGATAAACATCTTCCCGTCGCATTCCCACCTATATTTCTGAAGTTGTTAATTGTTTAAAGTTTTAAAAACAGCCCGAAAAATCACCCATTTCGGAAAAAAAGCCCGTGTGACATCACAATGCACCCGCAAGGCAGGACGGGACACTCCGGGAGGGAGGGGCACACCAGAGCTCGCAGTGAACGAGAAATGGCGACGGCTGCCGGCACCCAACGGACGGTGGGGAGTGTGGTGCTGGAGCTGGAGTGAGGGCCATGCCCGGGGCTTGGGATGGGGCCGTGACCAGGGTCGAGAAAGAAGCTGCCGCTGGAACTAAGGACGAGCCTGGGTCCGGGGTCAGGGACGAGCTCAGAGATTAAGTCAGGGCCTGCACTGGAGCCCAGGTGGCAGCCGAGCTGACGGCTGGAGTCTACAGCCAGGGCTGGGTCGAGTACAACAACCAGGCCGATTTCCAGGCCCTGGTGCTGCTCTAGTACCTGGGTAGGTTCTGAATGGGAGTGAGGGGAGGAGTATGAGGGAAATGAGGAGGGAGATGGGGAGTGGGGTGGAGGAGGGAGATGGGGAGGGGTGGAGGGGGGAGATGCCTCCTACCTACCCTCAATCCCACCGTCTCTTACCCCCCTCCCTCTCTACCCCTCTCACTCCCTCGCCCTCTCCCTCTCTACCCTCCCTCCCCCCCACTCTACCCCTCCCTATACCCCCTCCCTCTCTCCTTCTACTCCCCTCCCTCTCTGCCCCTCTCCCACTCTACCCCTCCCCCTCCCCTCCTTCTCTACCCCCCCTCCCCTGGGATGTCAGGACTTTCATATGAGGAAAGATTGGATAGACTCGGCTTGTACTCGCTGGAATTTAGAAGATTGAGGGGGGATCTTATAGAAACTTACAAAATTCTTAAGGGGTTGGACAGGCTAGATGCTGGAAGATTGTTCCCGATGTTGGGGGAGTCCAGAACAAGGGGTCACAGTCTAAGGATAAGGGGGAATTCCTTTAGGACCGAAATGAGGAAAACATTCTTTACACAGAGAGTGGTGAGTCTCTGGAATTTTCTGCCACAGAAGGTAGTTGAGGCCAGTTCATTGGCTATATTTAAGAGGGTGTTAGATGTGGCACTTGTGGCTAAAGGGATCAGGGGGTATGGAGAGAAGGCAGGTACGGGATACTGAGTTGGATGATCAGCCATGATCACATTGAATGGCGGTGCAGGCTCGAAGGGCCGAATGGCCTACTCCTGCACCTATTTTCTATGTTTCTATGTTTCCCCCTCCCTCTCTAAACCCCCCTCTCTGCGGCCGGTCCTCTCTACCCCCCTGCTCTCTATCCCCTCCCTCTCTGCCCCTCTCCCACTCTACCTGCCCCCCCCTATCCCCTCCCTCTCTACCCCCCTCCCTGTCTACCCCCCCCCCCCCCACCCCATCCTCTCTACCATCCCTCCCTCTCTACCCCCCCTCCCTCTCTAGGGATTGAAGAGGGAGAGTGAAGAGGAGGAGGAGGGAATGCTCGGGGATGAGGAGAAATGAACCGCGCCTGCGCCTTGTGTACAGTTCTGGTCGACCCATTACAGAAAGGCTGTTGAAGAGGTTTACCAGAATGATGACTGGATTAGGGGATATTAGCAACAGGGAGAGGCTGTACAAACCTTTATGTTTTCACTGGAATGCTGGTGGCTGCACAGATAGGGTGGAAACATCAAAGACCAGAGGGCGCAGTAAGTTGAGAGGGGTTGAAAGGGGATTTCTGGGCAGCTTCTTTACACAGTGTTGAGTGCCTGGAACATTTAAAAACATTTTTTTTTTTTTTTAATGCCGTTTATTGTCATTTCAACATAAGTTCAAAAGAAATTAAGTTTCTGCAGTCATAACAACAAACAACAAAAACACACAATTCCCCAATTACACACAAACATCCATCACAGTGAATCCCCAAACACCTCCTCACTGTGATGGAAGGCAAAAGTCTTATCTCTTCCCTGTTCTCTGTTCTTATTCTTCTCCCGCAGCCAAGCAGTCAAACTGTTGCATCGAGCTGATTGAGGCTCTTGATGTTAGATGTCGGAGCCCCCCCCCCCCCCCCCCGGCGGGCAATGGTAAGTCGATGACCGCTCCGGGTCAATTTAAACCCCTCAATTTGGGCAGGCGAAGTTTGCCGTTGCCGGAGTTCCCACCAGGGAGCTCCCGATGTTACCGTCCACAGGGCCTGCAGCCGGAGCCTCCAAAGCTCCGAAGTCGGGTTGCAGCCGCGCGCCGCCACAGCGCTCCGCACTCCAAAGTCGGCCAGCTCCGCGATGGTGAGTCCGCAGGTTCCGCGACTGGAGCCCCAGGTCGATTCCGGTTGGAGACCGCCGATGTTAGGCCCAACGACTACGGAGACTCGACAAGGAAAAAGTATGGGTCCCCGTACAGGGAAGAGATTAAAAACTTTCCCCCACACCCCCCGCCCCCCCCATATACACAGCTAAAAATAATATAAATCTAAAACCAAGACATCCACTTAACAGACAAAAAGGAAAAAATAAGACGGCCGAACAGCAGAGGCCGCTGCCGCGAGGCGCCGCCACCTTACATCTTACATGCTGCCAGGTGCAGTGGTTGAGGTAGATACTATAGTGGCATTTAAGGGACATTTGGATAGCCATATGAATATTCGGGGATGGAGGGATATGGATTATATGCAGGTAATCTTGGCTTGGCTTCAGATTTGGCAGACATTGTGGGTCGAAGGACCTTTTCTTGTGCCGTACAGTTACATGTTCCATGTTTAGTGATAGATGGATAGAGGTGAGGGAGGTTTTCATTGGCAGATGGATCGAGTAAGTGACAAGGGCAAATGTGAAAATGAGACAAAGGGTGTCAGTTTAAGGAGGAAAGGGGAGTAAAATGTAAAAGCAGGGAGAGGGATGTAGTTGGAAGGGAGCAAGGGGGAAGGGAAAGATGGAGGTGGCATAAAAGGGAAATGAGGGAGTCTGGGATGGAGATGGAATACTTTATTGTCCCATGTGACAAGGCACAGTGATATTCTTTGCTTGCACACCCAATGTGAACAAATAGTGGCCACCTACGGCACAGACAAAGCTACAAAGGATGCCGGCTCCTCCTTTGTTTTACCCCCCTCCCCAACAGAGGTTCCCCCACGTCAGGTCCTCCATTGTTCTCCCCCTCCCTCCCTCATGGCAGTTCCCTCAAGCCCACATCGACGGCCAATGGCAGTTCGACCTGCAAGGCTTCACCGCCGCCGCATGGCCTCACCGGAAAAGAAGCTGGGTAACTGGGAGTGCGGGAAATATTGGGAGAAATGGATGCACCATATGGTTAGGGGATGCAGGGAAGAGAGATGGGGTGAAGGGGTATTACTTGGAATTGGAGAATTTAATGTTCACACCTTTGGGTTGTACCTAAGCAGAATATGAAGTGTTGTTCCTCCAGTTTGCGTGTAGCCTCACTTTGGCAATAGAGGAGGCCAAGGACAGAAAGTTCAATTTAGGAATGGGAAGGGGAGTTAAAATGGTTAGCAACCGGGAGGTCCAACAGGCCGAGACGGACCAAGTGCTTGGCCAAACGGTCGTCTAGTCTTTGCTTGGTCTCACCGATGTAAAGGAGGCTACATCAGGAGCAGTAGATGAGGTTTGAAGAGGCCCATGTGAACCTCTCTCATCTGGAAGGGCTGCTGGGTCCCTGGAGTGAGGTCAGAGTGGTGTTGGATCAAGTGGTATGTCTCCTGAATTGCCAGTGAAAGTACCTGGGGGGGGGGTTCAGTGGGAGGGATGAATGAACCAAGAAGTTATGAGGGGAGGGGGTTAGTAGTCATTGCAGAAAGCATAAAGGGATGGGATCACGTTGAAGGCAGAGGGAATGCCGGGGAATGATGTTGGATGTGGAGGCTGGTGGGTGAAGGGTGACAATCAGTTGGAACTCTATCCTTAAAGTTGGACACAAAATGCTGGAGTAACTCAGAGGGACATACAGCATCTCTGGAGAGAAGAAATGGGTAACGTTTCAGGACGAGACCCTTCAGTCAGAAAACCAGCATCTGCAGTTCCTTCTTACACAGAACTCTATCTTCATCTTGTTTGGGGAGAGGGGGAGCAAGAGCAGAACTTCTAGACACAGTATAGACATGGGTGAGGGGTCCATCCACAATAGCAGGGGGAACTATATTTACTAAAGAATTTCAATGTAGTGTACTGTTCTGTTACCCTCTCCACGGGTGCTCCTTTACAGCATTTGCAACACATGGGGGTCTTATTCCATTGCTTCCCTTTTCCTTTCTGCATTAATGTATCATGACACTGGTAAAATCTCACTAAAGTGTTACTTAACAAAATCTCCGGACCGCTTTGCCTGTCAGAAGCAGTGTGGATGCAATTAATGAGATAATCCTCGTTAAAGATTGGATGAATTGTGAGTCACAGTCTCAAAGAAAGAATCAATTACTTGATTATCTGATTATCTTATAAAAGAACCTACAGAAACTCTCATGGTTTGAAGATTGTTGGTAATGAAACATCATTCCCAACCAAGTTGGGTAATATCCCTGTTGATCAAGTATACAATGCTGTAAGTGCTGAAAGTGATTTTAAGCATGCAATATCCACTAACTGCATTGGCAGGATTTTCTTTACTGGAAAACTATTTTTTATGTGGACATATTTCATTCTTAAATTGACTGTTTTCTTAGTTAACTGTGATGGATAATCCATAGCTGTAGGAAGGAGCTACAGATGCTGTTTTAAACTGTAGACACAAAATGCTGGAGTAACTCAGCAGAACAGGCAGCATCTCTGGAGAGAAGGAATGTCGGGACTTTTCGGGTTGAGACCCAACTTCAGACTAGAGTCATCGCTCATTTCTCTTTCCCCCAACTCTAGTCTGAAGAGTCTCGACCCAAAACGGTGCTGTCCCGTTGAGTGATTGCAGCATTTTGTTTCCATCTTCATGCTTTATCCATAGCTCCCTGAGAATCCAGTCACAAGCTTGGACCTACTGTATTTTTTAAATCAATAAAATAGTGAAGTGAGTGACATTTCGAGGGGAAACAGGTTTGAGTGGCTCCAGCAGTTATTGTTAGTCTTGGTTTAATAGTGAAGAGCTGGCACATGCTCATGGATGCAGTAACAAAACATGGGGCTTCGAAACATTTATATGGGAAGGCAGAATGTTATTAAGAAAATAGCTTCAGAACTTCTTAAGAGCAGATTCCTACTTTGTGTTAATGATCTTAGTCAAGAAGTTTATTTGATTTGTAAGCAATGCCGCAGATCATTTATCTCATCTTTCCAGGATACACAAGGCTGGCTATTAAATACATATTTGATCCAAAATAATCAGTTGACATTTATTGAAACGTTATTTAAGTTCCAGTTAACGACCAGTACACTATTGAGGATTTAACATCTCTAATGATAAGAATCTCATTTGCTTCAGATGCAATCGACTAATTTAGCATGAGCACATTGGGTTTGAGTATCAGAGATTGATGGTCATCATTGGCATTCAGATCAGTGACTCTATATGATCCGTTTTGAAGGGACATTGTTTAGTTTAGAGATTGAGCATAGAAACAAGCCTTTCAGTCCACCAAATCCATGCTGACCATCGATCACCTGTTAACACTAGTTCTGGGTTTTCCCATTTTCTCATCCACTCCCTACACATCATGGTTTTTAAAAAATAATTTAAAAAGCCAATTCACCAACAAACATGCACGTCTTTGGATGTGGGCGGAATGCAGAGCACCCGGAGGAATCCCACGTGGTCAGAGTGTACATGCAAGGTCATGAGTTGTTCTTGACCGTCCGAGGTCAGGATGAAACCCACATCTCTGGCGCAGTGAGGCAGCAGCTCTAGCAGCTGCACCTCTGTGCCACTGTGTCCAACTTACCGATAGACAGGCGATCACAGTGCTGATATCACAGAAGAGATTACAAAATTATGTAAAATCACAACAAGACTCCTTAAAATGATTGGCATGCTTAGCGATATGATTTTAAAACATTTCTTTAATACAATAGTAGTGATAGAATAGTATTTTGCAAAACATTTCCACAGCACACCCTCAATCCTCCCACATTTGTTCTTCCTCAATACAGATTCAAGCATCAGCAATCTCATCCTATCCGCCATATTACTGTCCCGTTTACAATACATCAAAGTTTCTAGATATCCACAGGAGTGTGGAAGACTAACACAGCTAAACCTGGCCCATTTCCTAGCAAATGATCCAGCTGAAAAATGAGCTGGATTGTCTGCTACATGTCTTTGATCAACTATAAAATATAGCATTAAATTGCACCACTTTGTTCCAAAGAAACGCCTGCAGATTGCTTCCCATCCAAACAATGCAAAAGCTAAATTTAAAAGAAATAGCAACCATCTTAGAAAATGTTCAGTGTTAGATGAGATTCATGGAATAGATGTAGGAACACCGATTATCACTAACCAAAGGTGCTTTGAACTTCTTGATCAATTTATCATTGCTAGCTGCCAACTTCAGAGAATGAATCAGGGATTATTCTAAATTGCCACGGCCAAGGAAACTACAAAAGGACACAAAGTGCTGGTGTAACTCAGCAGGTCAGGCAGCATCTCTCAAGACACGGATAGGCAACGTTTCAGGTTGGGACCCTTCTTCAGAGAAACGTCATCTATCCATATTCTCCAGAGATGCTGCCTGACCTGCCGAGTTACTCCAGTGTTTTGTGTGCTTTTGTGTCAACCAGAAATTGCAGTTCGTGGTTTCCACAAGGAAACTGCAAGCTTTGTATTTACCCAAAGGCTCCACAGCAGAGCACCAAGGACATTTGTAGCAGTGGGACCCTGGATCTTGTCAAGGGTTCTGGTTCCACAAAGATTATGCTACCTCCATTTCCGTGAAAATATATTTTTCTCTCTCTGTCTCCTCCCTTCCCCCCTCTCCTCCAATATTTTGACATTAGAATTTTGCAGTATTTCGAAAAGCAGGAAGATTTAAATTAGTTACGAGGGATCCACTGTGCATTGGCTTTACAGAGAGGGGAGTGGAAACAGAAGAAAAGTAGTTAAGGGAATAATGATAGGTTTGGGTAATAGAGATAACCCGACACATTATTACTGTAAAACTTTATTGGAGTGAGGAAATAAGCGAGGGACATTCTTCCTCATAACTATTAAAGTGTCAGTTGTTAATGTCACATTTTGAAGTACTGGCAATGGCACACTCTCATGTGAATGTTACACTCTTTTCTGATCACATGGCAGAAACATTATTCTTACACACAGTACAGACTATCAAAGCACAACATCCAGATTTTTTTAAATGAGACATCCATCGTCGACATACAGAGCAAACACGTTGCAACAGAGACAGCCTGCTGCAGTGGAATGTTACCCGTTCACAACAGGTAGGTTTCAATATCACTTTTCTTTTGTCAGTTCAAGTCCAAACAGCTCGGGAGTGACAATCGCTTCGCCAATATTTCTGAAGTAACAGAGTAACTCGTGTGTTGGCACTTTTTTTTTAACTGTCCAACAACTTAAGAATGCTCTCCCTTTCCTTTAGGGCTTTCCACGCCTGATCCTTCTCTTTTTTTGTAGGTGTGCGTTTCTTTTGCCGCGCTGCCATGATCTTCCGGAAGGCGTCCATCACTTCATTGTCTGCTATCCTCACCCGCTGCCTTAACTCCTGCTTTTTTAACTCCTCTTTGGCAAGCCTGGTTTTAAACAGCAGGTTAAAGTAAGTTATTATCACTAGAAAGAAGATCTGAGGACAGTCATCACTCCCCAGCCGCACTTCTTTCAGTGCCATATCAGAATTATTTAGCGGTAGAATTCATTGCCGCAAACGGCTGTAGCAGAGGTCAATAGATATTTTAAGGCGGGGATCAATAGATTCTTGATTAGTACAGGTGTCAGGGGTTATGGGGAGAAGACAGGAGAATTGGGTTGATAGGGAACGATAGATCAGCCGTGGTCGAATGCATAATAGACGATGGGCCGAATGCGACAGAGTTAGCTCTGATGGCCATCGGAATCAAGGGATATGGGGAGAAAGCAGGAACGGGCTACTGATTCTGGATGATCAGATTGACTTGTATGGCTTGAAGGACCTACTCCTGCATCTATTTTCTATGTTTCTATGAATGGCCCAATTCTGCTCCTATATCATGAACATGAATTATTACGCAGGGGTATGAATGGTGGTGGTCAGAGATGAATAAGGGCTTCATAGACCCTGCAGAACAACATGATTGTTCTACAGACAGCATTTTCACCATACAGATAAAATAGAACCATCCTTGCCTCAGATCTAACAATTCAGATGAAGCCAATGAATAGTTCCATGGTTGTAAAGCTCAAACTTGTGTTATGCGTCACCGAGCTTTAAGCACATTTTCTAGTATTGTCAGTGGACAAAAATGCTGAAGAAACTCAGTGGGTGAGGCAGCATCTATGGAGCGAAAGAAATAGGCAACGTTTCGGGCCGAAACCCTTCTTCAGACTGTCCTGGTAGACCCATTGTCTCTGCCTGTTCGTGCCCAAGCAAACTCATTTCCACATACCTCGACTCCATCCTATCCCCCCTGGTTACACCGTCTCCACAACTTCTAGTATTGTCAGTTTGCTTTCGACGGCTTTGCTCAGTTATCTCCAGTCAAACAGCAGAATCGCTAATTTTGGAAAATCATCATTCATCTGCATTTTCAAGTTTGAGGTGAGGGAGGAAATGTTTACAGGAGATGTGCGGGGCTAGTTTTTTTTTAAAACAGAGAATGGTGAATGCCTGGAATAGGCTGCCATGGGTGGTAGTGGAGGCAGGTACAATAGTGACATTTAAGAGGCTTTTGGATAGGTATTTGGATTTGAAGACAATGGAGGGACAGGGATCATGTGCAGGCAGAGGAAAGTAGATTAGCCAGGCATTATATTCGGCATAGACATTGTGGGCCAAAGGGCCCCTGCTGTACGCCTCTATGTTCTTTCTAGGACATGTTTATTTATTTTTAAATCTGAATACAAGAATACAAAATGCTATACAAATCGTGTCTTTCATTTCACCCTAAGCCACTAGCATCGATAGATAATCCTCAACCCAGCCCATTTACGCTACCTGAGAAGTTCCTGTTTCTTTGCACGATTGTGGCTACTGAGGGCTTTCAGTTCTGCCTGACGTTTACGGAGCTCTGCTAGGACTTCATCCTCGGAGTCTTCAGTAGGACGATCCTCAGAATCCAGCAGACCCTGTGCAATTAGTTCTTCCTTGATTCGAGCTTCCAGAGACTTTGTGTGCGGAACACTGCACCAGATGCATGATACCAGTTAAATTAATAGTGAGCAATGACAAATGATCATTATTTTAAAAAGGCCATCACAACGGCTCACAACTAATGAACACTAGACACAAAATGTGAACAAGCAGATTGTCAAGAGCTAATTAAGTTGAAAAGGGTACATAAACATTTATTACATAACTACACATAAGCCCCGTTTGGAAATGGTGCCAGTTATTGCCAATTGTCTGCTGCTGCCATCATGATTTTATATACCTCTATAAGATCACCCTTCAACCTCCTGTGCCTCAAGGAACAAAGTCCTAACCCTTCCAACCTCTCACTGCAGCTCAGGCCCTCGAGACCTGGCAATATCTTTGGAAATCTTCTCTGCCTTCTTTCCAGCATAATAGCATCTTTCCCATAGTAGGGTGGCCAAAGCTGAACAAAATACTCCAAGTGCAGACTGATCAACAATATAATATAACGTCCTGACTGATGCTCCACAACACTCCCCACAGCTCCACTGTTCACTTACCAAGATGCAACTGCTCACATGTTTCTACTTTACACTCCATTAGCCATTCCTCAGCCCACTTGCCCAGCTGATTAAAATCACCCTATAATTCTTTTTAACTGTCTTCGCCGTCTACAATACCACCTATTTCAGCGTAACCGGAAAACTCACTAATTATGTCTTTTACATTCTCATGCAAATTGTTTACGTAGATGACAAACAGCAAACTGGCCCAGCACTGATCCCAGAGGCACACCACTAGTCACAGGTCTCCAGTCCAAACAACAACCTTCCACCATCACCCTCTGCTTCCTCCCTTGAGACCAATCGTGTACCCGGTTAGTGAGCTAATCCTGGATCCAATGTGTTCTAACTTCCCAGAGCTACCTACCTACCAGAACCTTTTCAAAAGTCTTGCTGAAGTCTATGTAGACTGCATCTACAGCCTTGCCCTCGTCAACCTTCTGGGTTACTTAAAAGAAAAGATCAAATTTGTGAGACACGATCTCCTTTGCTGACTATCCCTAATAAATCTTTCTTTCCAACTGATTGTATATCTTATCCCTCAGTATCCTCTCCAGTAAGTTTTCTAATACAGATGTTAGGTTTGCTGGTCTATAGCTCCCAAGTTCCCAGGCTTTTCCTTGCAACCCCTCTTGCATTAGCCCTCTCCAGTGTTCCTGATGCTCACCCGTCTCTTAACGATCATTCCTATATCTCAGCTGGATGCCTGCAATTTCTTCTCTGGCTTCCCACAGTGTGCTTGGGTATATCTGATTAGGCCCAGGAACTGTATTTACCATGTTAGGATGTGCAGCACCTTCTCGACTGTAATATAGACAGTCCTCAAGACATCTTCATGAACTTTCCCAAGTTCCTGCATATTCATGTCTTTCTCCACAGTAAAATTAGAAGAGCAATATTAATTGTGGACCTTGCCGATCTCCTGCAGCTCCACACATAGATGGCTGCTTTGGTTTTCAAGGGGCCTTATGCTCTTTCTAGCTACCCTTTCTCCTGTAATAATTCTAAAATCTGTGTGGATTATCCTTCATCTTCAAGAGCTGTCTCATGCCGCCCTTTTGCCCTCCCGATTCCTTCATAAGCAAGCTCCTCAATCCCCTATAGTTCTCCAGGGTTACACTTGATCCCAGCTGCCCATGCCTGGCCCACACCTGATTTGTCCTGACAAGTGCCTCAATTTCACTCATCATCCAGTCTTCCTTACCTACCTTGTCTTTCACTCTAATGGCATACCTTGAACTCTCACGATCACTCTTATAAAAGCATCCCATTTTTCAGATGCCCCTTTACCTACAAACAACCTACTCCGATTACTTGTGTGAACAAAGCCGATAATATTCTTAAACAATGACGTATACAATCTATGATATATTCTTAATGTAAAACACCATTTTTCTTTCATTCCACACTTTTCATTTAATAATGTCCTGAGATAAAGCTTAAGTGTGCAAATTAACTTAGCATCTCACATTTCCAGGGCAGATGTTTACACTGATCTTTCCCATTTGTACCCTGTGCAATTCTATTGTCCAGGGACCATACCTAAATGTTTTATTCTGACTTCGAGGAGAGGTGCTTGCTCCATCCGTTCCCGCATCTTTCCCCGTCATCTCTGGTATTGGGGAATCTTCCATGGGTGAAATAATGTTCTCCTGTGAAGGAAGGAAAAAAGACATGAGATACCCAAGAGAACTCTGTTCTAGTCCGTTCAGTCTAGAATATAGAATGGAACAGGCCCTTTTGTTCACAATATCTGTGCTGAACACAATGCCAAGATAAACTCTCATCTGCCTGCACATCATCCATATCCCTCCATATCAGTGTGCCTGAAAACCTCTTAAACACCACGATCCTATCTGCCTCCATCACCACCCCTGGTAAGGTGTTCCAGGCACCATGCTCCATGTCAAAACAAAATTGCCCTGCAAAACTCCTTTAAATTTGACGGGATGGGCCAAAGGGCCCATTTCTGCGATTTACAGCTCACCGACTCGATAATAATTATTTTTTTAATGTAAATGGTTTTCAACTGTTTCTAAATGTTTTGGATCATTTACTAAACATTGGAAAGGTCCCACCAACAGCAAAAAGCTGTCAGTGAGCCCTCAGTACAGTTCACTGCCAGCATCTAGGCTGGTGTTCGATGGTGCAGCTGCATAGCAAGGATGCAGTCAGCTGGGAGGCGTATGGCCACAAGTGGCATGTGTGGCCACTAGCATCCCACAAGAGGGGGATGCAAGATGCAGGCAGGTCCACTGAAATCCTATCAGCGAGCGCATATCCTCTCTCTATGGATGCTGCTTGAACAGAGAAACACTGAGGATTCCCAGAATTTATTCGGCAAGTATGTTTGGCAACATACGAGGAATTTGGTTTGCCACAGTCATACCAAAAAAGCAACAAAACACGCAACAACATAAAAATGTAATGTAACCTTCCACTACCGCGGCTCCTCCACATTCCCCACTGTGATGGAAGGCAATAAAGTCTTATCTTCTTTCCTTCTTTCCTCCAATGGTCAGGGGAGTCGAACCATCTGCAGACAGCGATCGAGCTCCCGTATTGGGGCGGTCAAACTCCTACGGCTTGGAGTCGGTCTCTCACCAGAGACTACGAGCTCCATGATGTTAAAGTCCGCAGCTCCTGCAGGTTGAAGCACCAAAGACCGACTCCTGGCAAAGGGATCGCCCGCTCTGAGTTGCTAAAGTCAGCAGGCTCTGCGGTTTTCGAACTCTAAAAGTCCCAGCAAGAGGCCGTCAAGTACACGATGTTAGGCCGCAGTGCAGGCGGAGATACGACACGGAAAACGTTGCTTCTCCATTGAGGTAAGAGATAAAAAAGTTTCCCCCACCACACCCCCCTCAAATACAAAACTAACGATAAGCTAATACATACATTTTACAACAAACTAATACTCCAGTCTCACCTCCACCAAAGCCTGGAGCAATCGTTGTGTAAGGGGCCCAAAAGGAGAGCCGTCTTCAGGCTGATCATGTTGTTCCTTCTTCAGGATTGCGTCCACATCTAACAAGATAAGAATCACTTACAACTAATAGATACATTTGTACACTATTTTTTAAAGAAATCATACACAACCTTTCACAAAAGGGGCAAGGTAATAGAAAGTGAGCCAGCAAGGAAGAGGGTGACCATAAATGTAGTCAAGGTTAAAGAAAAGGTAGGCAGCGACAAACATTGAGAACTTTCACCAGTTGATGTCAGTAATAGAAGCTTAAGCAGAAAAAAACTGCTCATTTAGTTTAGGAGGAGGTCAAACAGCACTTTGAGCTGCACTAACATGATCAAAACATATTACACTAATCCTACTCTCCCTCGTCGTTGCATTTTTTTCCTCATTCAAATATTTATCCAGATCCCCTTCGAAGGTCACTGTAAAATCTGTATCCATCAAATAAACATGCACTCCAAATCCTAACCATTGCGGTCAATTATATTTTTCTGCAAGTCAACTCAGATTTTTAGCCATCATCTTAATTGTGTCCTCTGGTTAGAACCCTTCAGACACTGGAACAGATTGCCTTATTTCGTTTTGTTTCAATTCATCATGATTTTAAACATGATTACCAAGTCTCTTTTTCGTTGAAGTGCCAGATTCATTGTTTACCAATATCACCAAGTCTCTCCCTGCCTTCATTCTCTAAGCAAGCACAATTTTCCATACATGTCCCAATTTGTAAAAGTTAGCATTGATCTGGAGAACAGTAGAAAGGATGTCAAGATCATGAAGGGACATGAAGGTGCAGAATTGGGTTTTTGAATCCTTGCACAGGGGGTTGGCAGATTAGCTGGATTGGAGGTGATGGGCAAATGAGATATTTTACACTTCAGGATGAGGAGTACAATTTTGTTTGAAATATAAATGAGCTGGAGTTATGTATTCAGTGCCAAAACAGAATGAGTGTTTAATCTGGTTTCCGCTCCTGGGAAACAGGAAGAACAGAAAGCGAGGATAGCAAGTTTGGAGGACGGGTTGATCAGAGGTCAAGACTAGAGGTTAGTAATTTTGATGGGAATTATTCTGACCCCTGCTCCATCAGTGGCAGTCCACCAGTCAAATCAGATACATTAAACAGATCTTTCCCAGTTGACAAACCAGATGAGGCAACGCTCCAGATAGCCTGTGTAGGAAGGAAATGCTGATGCTGGTTTACACTGAAGATAGACACAAAATGCTGGAGTAACTCAGTGGGTCAGGTAGCATCTCTGGAGAAAAGGAATAGGTGACGTTTCAGTCTCTGAAGAAGGGTTTCAAGTCTGAAGAAAGGTTCAACCCAAAACGTCACCTATTCCTTTTCTCCAGAGATGCTGCCAGACCCGCTGAGTTATCCCAACATTTTGTGTCTATCTCCAGAAAGCCTTCTTGAAAACAAACATTAAATGAATAAGTAGGCTAAAGAATAAGTAGGCTAAGTAGCAAAAAGTTGAAGGACTGCTCAATCTGCTAACTTTATTATAAAAAAACAAACACACTACTTGCAGTGACGTGAATTGCACTGTGAAGTCCAGCTCACCTTTAGAGTCAAGCTCAGTCAAAGATCCAAGCACGCCTTTCTTCTTCTCTGCTGCAGCCGCAGCACGTGCACCTTCCTTCTGCTCCTCCAGAAGGTCCTCTTGTGCCCAACGTTGCGAGTAATGTTTGCCCAGAGGAGGGATCTGCACACACAAGGACGTAATGAGAAATGACGGGAGATAAGAAAGGCGATATAAACGGTTAAGGATTACTCACTGCCACAGAATGTCCGCAGCAACACCTCCCCTCCACAACCAATGCTTCTTTCCTATTGACTGCAACCATTAGAATGCTTTACTCTCGCACACTCTGAGGTGTGATTTGTGCTCAGCTGTTTCAATCTTCCCTGCTTTTCCAGTGAATGTGTCTGGCCGTCCCATTTCAAAAAGAATTAAAATTAACAGGGCTATACTGCACCACCAGGGATCACAATATTCCACAGATGTGCACCAATTTATAGAGATAGTTCAGATTCCACCACAGCGAACAGGGCACTTAAAATTGGAATAAAATACACAATTTAATATTCGAGAGCTATGATCTTTGTCCATACCTTCGCAAAGGGAAATGTGGCACTCAAGCTTGGTTACATAAAAATGACTCTGTGTCGTGGGAGTGCCTTCAAGATGGTGGATCATAACAGTGTCTCTCTACCAAACTACTCAAAGACAATCAGGGATATCAAAGATGTTGGCCTTTTTAACAATGCCCATATAGTAATACTGACTGGGCCGGGGGGGGGGGGGGGGGGGGGGGAAGAGCGTGAGAAACGGGGGATAGATCTTTATTTTCCATGTTATCGTCGCCCGCATTCAGCTTATTGCAGAAAGAGCTTCATCAAACCCTGCCAGATGAAATTTAACCTGCTTGCTCACATTGGAACAGTGGCAACTTGGAGAAAGTGGGAGAGGTAAATGCCACATTTCACCTAACTATGATGCTTTAAAACATGGGCAGCTATCAATCACATACACCGGGAATGTAATCGATGCTAATTCCGTTCCATTATTGTTGAGGTGGTCGTCAGTTATACAATCATCAAAAAGATAATGACAAAAAGGCAAGGAAAGTTTAATGCTAATGACTTGTAATGATTTTTTTAAAATCCAACAATGAAGATTCAATGGCAACAATCTACATGGCAGACATGCCTATTATATCTGAACCATTTAAAATCCTAATTTGGTTTGCTTTAAGCTGTTGTAGGTTCTCTGCTCAGTGGCATCATTAGGCAAGGGAACCATTATAGGCACAAAGCATTGATATGAATTTGGAGTAATGTTTCATACCCTCGTTTTCAATCTTCCTCATCCTTCCCACAGAATCAAATCTATGTTGCTTTCAAAAGCTTCCTTAAAAGAGACACAAAGTGCTGGAGTAACTCATTGGGTCAGGCAGCATCTCTGGAGGACATGAAGAGGTTTCGTTTTGGGTCAGCACCCTTTTTCACGATCTTAAGACTCTGAAGTCTGAGTCTGTAGAAGGGTCCCAACCTGAAACATCATCTATCTATGTTTTCCAGAGTTGTTGCCTGACCTGCTAAGTGACTCCAGCACTTGTGTAGGAAGGAACTGCAGATTTAAACTGAAGATAGACAGAAAAAGCTGGAGTAACTCAGTGGATCAGACAGCATTTCTGGAGAAAAGGCACAGGCGACGTTTAGGGTCTCGACCTGAAACGTCACCTATTCCTTTTCTCCACAGATGCGGTCTGACCCACTGAGTTACTCCTGCTTTTTGTGTCTATCTTACTCCTAGCACTTGATCTTTTTTGATACACCAGCATCTGCAGTTTCTTGTGTCTCCTAAAAGTGACATTCTCTTTGGTTGCGTTTTTTTTGCTTTCTAACCCATTCTTTAGTCTCACTCCCCAGGTTGGCCAATGTTCGACTTTCACCTTGTAATACTCTGCTTCATCCTCAGGGGGTTTCAGAAGGTCCTCAAGGATACGGATCTCCTCATTAGTTATATCAGCACAGTACGGTTCCACTGACGCCCAGAACCTACAGCAGAAGACAATTACTCCAATGAACATGCAGCAACTGTGGACAAGAGTACTCAAGCACCAAAATAACAACAGGGAACATTGGAGATACTCAGCGGGTCAAATGGCAGAATTTGAAAGAGTACGATTAATGCCGAAGACTTTGTTGTCTATCAATTTTTTTTTTTACTCTGCAACTACTGCCTGGCATGCTGAGCATCTCCATGATTTTCTCTTTTCATTTCAGATTTCCAGCATCTGTAGGTGTTTTTTTGCTTTAAAATTTCTCAAATTCAGGATGCATCGCAAAATTGTTAGATTGAACCAACATTAAAATAATATGCTTACAATCAATAATCAATCAGTAAGATCAATAACATATAAATAGTGTCCAATATTATCTGCACTTGATAAAAAGGTTTCAAAGAAGAATGTCAAGGACAATATCAGGGGTTTTAAAGCTAACAGCAAAAGCTTATATGTGTGAACTAATTTTGATGAAAGTGATTTTACCAGAAAAATGTTTGGTGAATGTCAGTAATTCAATAAAGCCTACATTTGTGAACATTGGGATTCAAGCAGCAAAAGTGTTTAATTGTCTCTCTGGATACTTTCAATAGAGAGCTAGATAGGGTTCTTAAAGATAGCGGAGTCAGGGGATATGGGGAGAAGGCAGGAAAGGGGTACACATTGTAGATGATCAGCCATGACCACATTGAATGGCTGTTGCTGGCTCGAAGGGCCGAATGGCCTACTTCTGCACCTATTGTCTATTGAAATTCTTACTTGCAGCAGCATAACAGGCTTGCAAACAGAATACACATTGATAACAAATAACAAAAAATATCAATAAATTAATAACCCCAATACTAGTGCAAAAAAATCTCAGGACAATCAAGGACAATCCACAGCTGATAGTTGAGGTTAGAGTTCTGTAGTGTTCAAGGGCCTGATGGTTGTTGGGAGGATGGGCACAAAATGCTGCCGTAACTCAGTGGGACAGGCAGCATCTCTGGAGAGAAGGAATGGGTGACATTTCGGGTCGAGACCCTCTTCAGACTTGTTGGAGGAAACTATTCCTGAACTGGTGGTCACCCCAGCTCAACAGATGTGCAGACTGCAATGTTACACACTACTGTCTGGCCCTCAGTTGAGGCCGCGGGGGCAGAAGGCCAAGTCAAACGAAAATAGTTTTATTTCTCCCTTCTGTTTACTCATTTCTCGTGGGAGGTGGGAAGGTATACAATATAGAATTCTTACCATCTGATAGGAGGTACAAAAGGAAACGTTTATACTCTTACAACAAACTCCACAGAAGCCTGAAGGTGCCGCACCTTTCCTGACCTGCAGACCTCGCCTGACAAGGCTACGGGCTATTGGTAAAGCAAGATCCTACCTGTTAGGGGCGTCGTTCTTTGGAATTCTGGGAACATCCAAGGGATCATCTGTAAATTCATACTCCTGTATTTTGGGCTGTACATTTTTGGATTTAGGGCGCCCAGGACCAGGTCCACTTCCGTGACTTCCTTTTCCATCAATTTTCTGCTTCTTCGGTTTCCCATGTTTCTGTGGAGTTCCATGCTCTTGCTCTTTCACAAATTTTAACAGCCTCTTATCACCTTTTTTATCCTGCCAGTCTGTGAGGATCTGAAATCACAGTTTAAATGCTCTTAAAAAAAAAAGCACTTCTTAATTTAGTATCAGTGTTTCCTCACTCAGAGAACAGCAACGTATGGAAGCTTGAGCTGTCACAGTGATACTAGTGGGAATGTTCTTCTGAAACTAACCATGGACCAAAGTCACAAACCTTGAAAAAAAACTAGCAACTGCATTTTGAGTGTCACGCTGGTACATAACAGTTAAAGAAATGTGTAAGAAAGAACTGCAGAAGCCAGTTTAAATCGAAGGTAGACACAAAATGCTGGAGTAATTCAGCGGGTGAGGCAGCATCTCTGGAGAGAAGTAATGGGCAAGGTTTTGGGTAGAGACCCTTCTTCAAACTGATGTCAGGGGAGGGGCCGGGACAAAGATATAATGTAGTTGGAGACAGTAAGACTTGTGGGAGAACTCAGAAGGGGAAGGGGATGGAGAGAGAAAGCAAGAGCTATCTGAAGTTAGAGAAGTCAATGTTCATACTGCTGGGGTCTAAACTTCCCAAGCGAAAAATGAGGTGCTGTTCCTCCAAATTGCGCTGGGCCTCACTCTGACAATGGAGGAGGCCCAGGACAGAAAGGTCACATTGGGAATGGGAGGGGGAGTTGAAGTGCTGAGCCTCCAGGGGATCAGGTAGGTTAAGACGGACTGAGCGGAGGTGTTCAGCGAAACGATCGCCGAGACCTCGTTTGGTCTCGCCGATGTAGAGAAGTTGACACCTGGAACAGCGGATACAGTAGATGAGGCTGGAGGAGGTGCAAGTGCACCTCTGCCTCACCTGGAAAGACTGTTTGGGTCCTTGGATGGAGTTGAGGGGGCGGTAAAGCGACAGGTGTTGTTTCTCAGGTAGGAAAGGAAGCGTTTGTTGAGGGCGTTTGCTCAGGTAGGAAAGGTATCTCCACCCCTTTCTGCTTTCCGCAGAGACCGTTCCCTCTGACACTCCCTGGTCAACTCGTCCCTTCCGACCAAAATCATCCCCTCCCCAGGATCCATAGCTATCTTTACTACACTTCTTCCCACCCTGCTTCCTGGAGAGACTCTACCTCTACTCCCAATTCCTCCGCCTACACGCATTTGCGCCCAGGACGAGGTGTTACATACCAGGACATCGGAGATGTCCCCATTCTTTCAGAAATGGGGGTTCCCCTCTTCCATTATAGATGAGGCTCTCACTAGGGTCTCCTCGATATCCCGCAGCTCTGCTCTTACTCCCCTTCTCCCCAATCTTACGAACAAGGACAGAGTCCCCCTTGTCCCCACCTTCCACCCCATCAGCCGTTGCATACAGCATATAATCCTCCAACATTTTTGCCACGTCCAACAGGATCCCACCACTGGCCACATCTTCCCATCTCCACCTCTGCTTTTCGCAGAGACCTTTCTCTCCAAAACTCCCTGGTCAACTCATCCCTTCCCACCCAAATCACCCCCTTCCCCAGGTACTTTCCCCTGCAACCGCAGGAGATGCAACACCTGTCCCTTTACCTCCCTCCTCGACTCCATCCAAGGACCCAATCAGTCTTTCCAGGTGAGGCAGAGATTCACTTGCAGCTTCTCCAACCTCATCTACTGTATCCGCTGTTCCAGGTGTCAACTTCTCTACATAGGCAAGACCAGGCGCAGGCTTGACGATCGTTTCGCTGAATACCTCCGCTTAGTCCGTCTTAATCTACCCAGTGGTTTAGCACTTCAACACCCCCTTCTCGTTCCCAATCTGACCTTTTTGTCCTGGGCCTCCTCCATTGTCAAAGTGAGGCCCAGCGCAAATTGGAGGAGCAGCACCTCATATTTTGCTTGGGTAGTTTACACCCCAGCGGTATGAACATAACTTCAGATAGCCCTTGCTTTTTCTCTCCATCCTCTTCCCAGTTCTTCCACTAGTATTACCGTCGCCGACAATTTCTATCTTTGTCCCACCCCCTCCCCTGACATCAGTCTGAAGAAGGGCCTCGACCCGAAACATTGCCCATTCCTTCTCTCCAGAGAAGCTGCCTCACTGAGTTAAAGAAATGAATCAGACAGAGCATAAGCAACATCTGCATGTCCATTTCCCTCCAAAAAATGTTAAGTGTGTAGTTTTGCCAAATTAAACTGCAAGGCATACAGGAATAAGATACTCTATTGTATCTCTCTATTGTTGATTGTTTATGTTCATGATTACCACCAACTTACATCAAACACACACCCCTTCTGAACAGGTCAAAGCATGGACTTAGTGGGCCAAAGGGCTGTTTTCACTGTGTCTCCAAACTTCACGGACTAGCATAATTTCTACCTGGGTCTCTGCCTCTAGGATGCGTAGTCGCCGACTCGCTGAGGAAAGCAGTGTTTCCAGTTCCAACTGTAACGTGTCCAGTTCTTCAATTCCAATCCCATCCTCTTCTGAACGAGATAGTACAGCAGCATACCGGGGACACATCTTTGCATGGTCGACTGGCTTGAAGTCATGGAACTGCAGTGGGCAATCCTTTAGTTCGCTCATTTTGAACCAGTGGACTTCTCTCTAAAAACTGCGAGAAAAAAAACAGGCAATCAGTTTTCTGCTCCATTTACTCGTTTTTGTAAGAATGCAGACAATGGTGGCATTTCTTGCCCATCCCAAACCACCCTCAAGAAGGTAACAGTAATTCACTTTCTCAGACGACCTGCATTGTTCTGGTAGAGCTAACGCTATAACATTGTTTGGGGGAGAGGTCCAAAATCTAGACCCTGCAACAATGGAGCAGCAATATATTTCCAAGATAGGATAGCGTGTGGCTTGGAGGGAAACCTCAGATAACAATCATCCTCTGGTATGTGCCCTTGTGATCATTCTTCTTGGTAGTAAAGATCACACATTTTGGAAGTGCTGTCAGAGTAGCTCCTCGCCACAGCATTCCCAACTTCTGACCTGCTCTTTTTCAGTGTTTATGTAGCTTCTCCACAGGGTTTCCAATCAATGGAGATGGCACAGGAGGTCAATGTTGGGAACTGACCTTACCATCCATTGCCAAGTAGCTGGCTAGATTCCCTCTTATCAGAAATGGTAATTGTCTGGCCCTTTTGCGGTACAATTGCTATTTGCAACACAAGAACAATTTATCTGCATGTTGCCTGGCTTCATTTCACAAATTGTTAATCAAATCCTACTTGGTGCCATATGAGGACATCCCCATTTCTGACCCTCATAGTAGAAAGAAGGTATTGCTGCAATATGTGAGGATGCTAGCGTCCAGAACAAATGGAATTCCTGCAACAATGTGTGCGGTTGGAACAATTGACCTCCTTCAACAATAATCGTCTTCCTCTATGCAAGGCACGACTTGAACCATTGTTTTATCCTCAATTCCCAGTGATTTCATTCTTACCGGGGCTTTTTGATAGTCATTGGTACCTTGATGTCAATGGAAGTCACTCTCACCTCACCTTCATAACCCAGCTCTTTGGTCCTTGTTTAGACCAAGACCAGAGGTTTGGTGCCATAATCATGATCATAATAAAAAACAAAATGCCACTATAGCACATTCCTTTGTCTCTTGTATAAAACTGTATAAATTTTGGAATGAAATTTTTGAAATTTTTACAAAACTATTTAACACAAAATTGAACCCCAATACAGAACTGATTATCTTTGGATCAATGGAAGAGGGAAGTAAACTAACTATATTCCAAGAAGCTTTTCTTAATTACGGTCTAATAACAGCAAAAAAACTTATACTCAAATTTTGGAAAAACGCAACCACACCAACATTCAAAATGTGTATGTCAAACATGTCTGAAACGCTACATCTTGAAGAAATGAGATTTCTCCTACTAGGCAAAGTAGACCAATTCTCAAAGACTTGGTCTCCTTTTATCAATTTTTTACAAGCATATGGTGCAACATAACATAACCTTAGAAATTAAATGGTTTAGAACCGGGTGACGGATGGGCAAAAATACGAAATAGGTAGATCTCTCCTAATCTCTCTTTTCCTTACTTTCTCCTTCTATTTCAATCTTTTCAGCTTCTCTTCTATGTCCTTTATTTCTTTTGCTATCTGTTTCTACTCGCTTGTCTATCTATTCCGACACTCTATTTCTTTTTTCTCTCACTGTTCTTTTATTATTAAATCAAAAATACGAAGTTGTACAAGAATGGAAATATGTATGTATGTATGTATTAGGTACTCAAGTACCACACTATTGTACTTACTTCTAACAAAAATAAACAAAAAATAATAATAATAAAAAACAAGCATCGATGAGTAGGCTATTGCAATCATGTGCCACTTTGCTGATTGAGCACAGACCGACAGTGTAGTGACTTACCATATGAAATCTGTCCTGATTATTACAGACTGTACAAATTGAAGCAATATTCAACATTGTTGGGTAGGTACCAGCACTACAACAGTTTGAACAGCTAGATCTGGAATGTAAGTCGTAAGTACTACAGCTGAGTTGCCATCTGGTCCCATAACTTTTGCTGCGTTGAAGTGAAACAAATTGATTAAAGATTGGATTTTGTGACAGTGAGAATGTCAGGAGGAAGCAGAAATGGATCATTCACTCAGCACTTTTGGCTTGAGTACACAAGTACTGATGGGGCAGCATTATTAATAGAAGATTAAACAGAATTGAAATGAAGTCTAAAAAAGTGCAGGTGATACACCAGTGCCCTGGTTCCACATACACCCATGTCCTGTGAGCATCTTGTGCAATGTTGAAGTAAATTAGGCCATTTATGCTTTAACATTAAATTCAGGATTAGTGTCAGCAACTCATCGCACACAAAGACGCAAGAGACTGAGATGCTGGATGCTTAAGCAAAAAGCAAATTGCTGAAAGAATTCAGCAGGCCAGGCAGCATCTATGAAGAAAAATAATCAGACAGTATTTCAGGGCAGGACTGTTCATCGGTCTGTCCATTGCCCTCCATAGAGGCTTCCCGGCCTGCTGAATTCCTCCAACAGTCTATTTTGGGTCATTTCACTTCAAAGTTGACGGGAAGGGAGTCTAATGCATTGCAGTGAGCTGGGGTTAAGGCAGACAAAAGGACATTGTACTCAGGACCAATTAATAAAAATCAGGTGTTCACCTTCTAATCTGGAATTTCATGTCTAAAACAGAATCTGAAAAATACCATATTTAAAAGCTCAGATTAATGGAATAAAAATAAAATTGTAAATGATAGAAATCTAATATAGGAAACAAAACATGCAGGAAACATTCAGCATCTTTGAAAAGCAAAACGGAGTTACTGTTCCAGGTAGAGACTCTTTTGACAGAAATTGGGAAGGATCTAATAAAAGCATTTTTTTTATTGCTGAGAAACTGACAGGACTGGATAAGGATGGGAAAATCTGTGATAGTGCAAGTCCAAGTCAAATTGGTTAATATGACAGATGATTACACTTCTGAAGGGTATGCCCCTGAAACGTTAACACAATTTTCCTCTTTCCACAAATATTGCCTAACCTGTTAAATATTTCTAATATTTTGCTTTTATTGAACACAGTAATGTTGAAAACAATTTGCAATCACAAGCAGAATTCTAAAGATTTGATTTCTTCCCAAACTATCCACCAGGTACAGTACAATGTTATATGCAGCATTTAGTAATTCCACCCAATCAAGGGATAACATCCATCCAAACATTCTTGCTATGAATAATCAACTTACCATTACCAACACAAATTGCCATCAAGTGATCAGAATCACCGATAGACAAAAGCTGGGTAGCTGGTACAGTTGCCTATGTCGTCTTAACACAGTATGCATCATACCATCAAATAGGTGACCAAGTTGTCACCTGACACAGGATTAACATAGACTCAAGATAGGTTATGTCAAAAATATATATATAATCCTATAGCATCTAATGCATCCTTTATTTGCAAGTCCTGGGATCAATAGCAGTTCCAGAATTGTTAGCTGTGCCCTCCTTTGTTTAACAATTCTATTTGCACCATGTGAGAAAAAGCCCAAATACTGGTGGTTGAGGTACAGCATACCTATGGTGTTGAGGTACAGCAGAGAGAGAGAACCAACAATAATGGGGTGGTGAGGGTAGCGGCCAGCTTGTTACTGGGCGCCGCGCTGTTTCACATTGTTGCAAAGGCGAGGTTGCTACATTCACCGAGACCCAGCTCCGTCCCGGGCTGCATGTGGGGAGGAGAGGGGTGGGGGATGCCTGCATGGCATAAAGCCGCGCACCACATGTGCATTCGGCCCTCACCCCAGCCCGCTGCTTACCGTGCGCCTGTTGCAGAGTGAGTGTGCGCCGCGGAGAGGAGAGGAGAGCGCCCGGGGTAGAGCGGCATCCACAGGCTAAGCCATCGCCCTCCCCCCGCTGTCCGGCCCGGTGGCAGCGCCCGGCGGCAGCGCGCGGCCCTTTCCGGCGTCGGTGCAGGAAGATGCAGCTGATCAGCGCTTCACCGTGGGCACCAACCGCGGGGATACCCCCGCTTACAGTCAAACCTTAACAACTACCCGACTGCATGATTGCACAGCAGAGTGCAAAAAATAAAGCCGCACAATGCATAGAATCAGCTGCATACACATGCGCACCCCCATTCCCATGCAAACATGGTACATTCCAGACAGGGCTGGTGAAAGATAATTTAATGTTTATTGTTGGAGCAACATCAAAATGCATGCAATGGCTTCCTATTTGAAAACATAGTGTGCTAACTTGTTGTGATCAGCACACAAGGCCGGTGTAGGGCGGGCGGCCGCTCTCTATCACTGTGGGGATGGGGATGGGGATGGACTTGGACTCGCTCTCCCCGGGCCAGCGGGCGGGGGGAGGGGAGGCGAGACCAGACCAGACCAGACCCGACCCGGCAGTGGTGTGCGCACGCGCACGCGACGTTTCCGCCTTCCGGGGAGACAAGATGGTAAGCGGGGGGGAGACGGCGCCGGGCGGCTCGCACTCGGGGGGGACACTCTGCCACGGTGCGGGGGAGGTTAGGGTCCGGCTTCAGACAGGGGGAGGCCCCGGTACCGTGCTTACGGTGCGGCCAGCGGGGTTAAAGTGTCAGCAGAGCCGCATCCGCCCTCCTCCCGAGGGCAAGGAGAGGTCCACACCCAGCGCTTCCTGCTTCAGGCTGTCATTGAGCCAGCGTTAAAGCCATTGAGATTTGGGCCGGGCTGAGGCGCATCGGGCTCTGCACGAAAGCCCGTGTGGTGTCTCTTATCACACGACCACCACCGAACGCACCTGCTGTGTGTCCTCTTTGAAATCTATGCATGGTTAGGGAACCATTTTCTACTCGTCCGCACAGCCCCATCAGGGGAGAGAGAGAGGGGAGGGCGATGGCAATGGCGATGGGTAAGGAAGGGAGAGAGGAAGGGAGGGATAGGGGATAAAACTCGAGGTTGTTTGACTTGTGCAGCTTTTTTAAGTCTGAGGGAATGTCACAGCCTAACCTTATTGCACCTTTGAATGAGGAATTGTCACTAGATCACTAGTTTTATTAATTTATTTGGACCTTACTTTTTCAGAGGTTCACTGATCTAGTAGCTGTTTCTAATTTAGTTACTTTTTCAGAGGTTCTCTAATTTAGTATCTGTTAGTTTGAAAGAACAATCTAGTTAACAAGTTTATTTTCTATTTGACACGCTGGCTTGGGTGTAAAACTTTGAGGTTGAATACCCTGTGGTTAACTTCCAATTATTTTTCAAATACTGTACTATACAATATTTAATAATACTCTATGGTACAATATTTATGATCTATTTAAGTTATTATAAATTAAAGCTGATTATGGACTTGAGTAACTTTATGTACAGTTACATTGCATAAGTATTTGGAATTTCCCAATATGAACTATGTGCTTGGATTTCATATAATTGCTCTAACATAAAATCCTGCCAATGAAGTTTGAGAATTTGAATTTGGTTCTGAAAAAATACAAATGAAAAGTAAATAGTTTCTGGTACCAGTTAAAGTTATTGTCCTTCACTAATGCCCATGTGGATAATCTGGTCTCATACAAATCTTATTTGAGCCTTAGCTGTTCTTGAATGATCTTGTGAGTGGTGATACCTTCAAAAGGAAGGGAGATTAATTAATGCATCCAAATTCATATTAATTAAATTATTTGTTTAAATCTGAGATTTTAATCAGCATTCTGATCAATTTTCTTCCACACTCTCTTATGCGGACCACTGTGTACATGGACTGCCTTGTTTGCCATCAAAGTTATGTTATGGCATTAGGGTATAATGTTGGATATGTGTGGCCTAGTATTTGTACCCAATTTCCAGGTAGGATTACCACTTCCTCTTATCATTGACCACCCACAAATAACTTCACTGCTACATATTATCCAAATTACCAAATTAGTTGTTGTATCCATATTTGTTTTAGCTCTAAACCAGGGTCGGCAACCTTGTTCTGCATTGGGGCCAGGACGCATGTCTGAGCGGATGGCGGACCACATCTATCACGTGTACACATGGATCCTGTCCCGGATGGCAGGCAACAAATCATGTGTTCACATAGATCCCACCCCTCCGAGGACGCCACCTGGAGCACTGGCCCATAGTTACAGGCGCTCACGAACATGGCGCACCTACAGACCATTACCTTGGCTCTGTCCTGAAGGCGGTGGCTCACTCGTCCCCGGCAGATTGACAACCCTGATCCCGACAGTGAAGCCCAGACACAGAAGGTATGCGGCCGTGCCCAGGATGCGGTACAGTCAGAGCTTGGCGGCTCCGCCATTGATGCCACCAGCACAGGCTTCCTTGCGTCACTGCACCTGGGCGCCGTAGCCTCAGGCCCGGGAGTACCAGAGATGACGAAAGTCTGCGGGCCGGAGGATTATGGGGAAAAAAATACGCCTGCGGGCCGGATGATTTCGGGTAACTGGCTGCATTCGGTCCGAGGGACGTAGGTTGCCGATCCCTGCTCTAGACTATTCAATCGTGCATTGTTTGAGCTACATTTTATCAGTTTGCGCAGGGGCTCCCTGTATCCACATTTCTTTATCATGAGAGAAAGCGTGAAATAATGTAGGACACTAACTTCACAGCCGTCACATCAGTAATTCTACGCATTTCAATAGGTGTCTATGCATTTTGTCCAGTAAAATATATATAGTCTACAATAAGAGTTCAAGCCCTTTAGGGATGGAAATACCACCAAAGGCATTCTTGGCCATATAATCTTGACTTTGCTTTTCTCTCCTTTTGAAAAGGCGACGCTTCGGCCATACTTGAATGCAGTTCGTGCCACTCTTCAAGCAGCATTATGTCTGGAAAATTTTTCGTCACAGGTTGTGGAGCGTCATAATAAACCAGAAGTGGAAGTGAGGTAGGATTTGGAATTCTGACTGATTTAAATTTTCAGTTTGTTCAGATGCAGCTTTGAGCTGCTTCTTTTCTGCTGCTATCAGATTTGTGAATGACTTCTCGTATGCCCAGGACGAATTCCAAGTGGTCAATCTACCTAGTTGTGGCCGTTACACTTTTTCTATTACACTTCCTCTGTAGCTGTAACACTATACCTGTATCCTGTTTTTTTCTCTCTTGCACTACCTAGATGTACTTTGGTGTGATTTGCCTGGATAGCACGTAAACAAAGATTTCCATGATATCTTAGTATATGTAACAATAAATCATTACCAATCCTTCATTTATTTGGAAATGAATGTGAGTAAACCCATTTTTTACACTAGATAAAATCAAAAACCACAGAAAGCTGCGATTCCCTAACAAAAACCTTTCATTGACAATAAAGGACATTAAGATTTTAATTTACAAGTGTATATGTCCGAGTATATTTATACAACTGTGGGCAAATGACCAGGTGAACATTCTTTTAAATAACCCTTTTGGAAATGATTTGTGTGGTAATTTTGAAATATTGATAGATAATATCTACTGTCATTGGTACTTTTGTACTTTCAACGTAATGTAGCATTCAAAACTAGTCCACCTCCTATCAATTGTTATGTAGAATAATTTCTGAGGCAATACCCCTTCACAAACTAATTTAAGTAAAAAGCCAACCCTAAATCTTAAAACTGCTTCTTCTTAAACTCAATGCTACATGTAGAAGTTTGGGATTATGCCATCCCCATGGAACTCTTGAGAATATCTTTATATCAATTCTTTCAAAAATAAGTGGATAAAGAGTTCAGGGGAGAGCGTCAGATGATTTTGGATGCTGTATAGTAACAAACAACTGTTTACTTGATTTAAAACAGGAGCAGTAAAGAGTTGCTACTGCAGCCTTTGATCATCAGCAGAAATGAGAAGGAGAAGGTCCTTATTGAGGGCTCAATAAACTCTGTACGAGTCAGCATCGCAATCAAACAGGTCTGTATGTTTTTTAAGTTGTCAATGCATATTTGGCATTGTAATCCAAGTATTGCAAATTAAATCTTGTTTTCCCCTTGAATGATCAAGCAGACCCTCCTTCTAATAATGTGTAACTTGAAGTTTGGAAAGTTTAATCTAGTTAATGTAGATTTTCAGGGAAATGTGTATTTTCTCTTGGAAATAGTTGCTGTAACTTTGTCTCGTTCAGATTTGAAAAGAGCCACCTTCATGGTGCCACAAGCGTTCTAGGAGAAATGGACACAATTAGAATTTCTTGGCTTCTCCCACTACTTTGTCGAATTCACATTCCCTTCAGACGTGCAATGCACACCTTGACTGAGCCTGATGATTAATCTGTGCCAAGATTCTGTCAATTTCAAAAGTTTAAGTACAAACATCATATAGGGCATATAACTGCTTAAGCCTGGCACATCATTTGGTAAGGTAGACACAAAAAACAGGAATAACTCTGCAGGACAGGCAGCATCTCTGGGGAGAAGCAATGGGTGACGTTTCGGGTCGAATCCCTTCTTCAGATTCATTACACATCATTAAGTAAGAACCTCTTCCGCTTTCCTGCCCAGTCCCCAAATCATTTATTCCTGTTGGGGCCAAAAAATCATTTAATCAGTTTTTGTTTTACTCAGCAGCTGATATTGGTTTTACTCAGCAGCTGAGCATGCACAGACCTCTTTGGATCATTCCAGATTCTCATTCATCTGAATGAAGAAATTTCTCCTTAGCTTAGACCTCAAGGGACACAGCTTTATTTTGAAATTCTACCTTCTTGATCTATTGCCCAGACAGGGGAAACAACATTTACTCTTGCATATTCTCATGGAATTATCAACATGTTACTTTGCATTTTTCTGAACACCAGTAAATATGTGCCCATGATAATTCAATCTCCTCATGAGAGAGCCCTGCTTCCACAGAATTACACTAGTGAATCTATCTGAGCCCGTTCATGACCAAGTATGATCTCATTTTGATAAAGAGATCAAACCTCGGTAATCCAGGTGTGGTCTTATCAAAGTCCTATGCAATTGTAGAAAGACTTAATCTTGTACTTCCAGCTGCTTGTAGAAATCCCAGCTGCATCTTATTTTTACGCCACATTTATTTATATCAATTAAACTCCATCTGCCATTCCTTGGCCCATTGGCACAGGTGATCAAAACTCCATTGCGTTTTTGGATAACTTCTTCACCGTCCACTATACACAAATTTTAGTCTTCTGCAAACTCATTAACCATGCCACCTCAATGCTCATCCAAATTGTTAATATAAATAATGAACAACAGTGGACCAGCACTGATCCCTGTAGTACACCACTTTTACAGGCCTCCAGTCCGAAAAACATCACTCTACCACCACCCTGTCTCCTACTTTCAAATCAATTTTGTGTCCAATCTGTTAACTCACCTTTGATTGCATGTGATCTAACCTTGTGGACCAGCTTATCGCTTGGTACATTTTTAGAGGCCTTGCTAAAGTCTACATAGAAAACGTCCACTGCATTGCTGTGAGTTATGATTTCCGAAGCACAAAGATATGCTGACTATCCCTAATTTGTCCTTGCATTTCCAAATGCTTGTAAATCCCATCTCTCCTCCAGTAATTTACTCACCACTGTTGTTAGGCTCACTGACTTGTAGTTCCCAGATTATCTATCCCATGTGACCTTTCATATATAAAGGCAGGTTTATTTGGACAACCTTTCATATGTCACTTTACTGATGGATTTTGAAATTCAGATGCACACATCCATTGATTCTATTTTTTCTCCCCCTTTCTCCTGCTAGATGTATTTTTCAAATAGATTTTCCTTTCATTAAACAGTACTAATCGGATGAAGATCATCTTTGCCTTTCTGCACTTCTATTATAATTGATTCCAACAATTAATGTTAGGTTAACTGGTCTGTAATTCTATAATTTTCCTCTGGTTTCACAAATAGCATTAGACCATTGCATTTAGTCCGTCAGTTCGTAATGTATTTCAATGCTTCCCTCCAGTGTCATGTTCCTACTATTTAATGACAGAACGAGGCCATGCTGACTCCTAGGGGACCAATCCTATTTTCCCTCCTTATTTTATCTGTATTCCTGCAATTTCTCTTTCTAACACGTAGGACTGTCATCTTCTTTTGATGTTTTTCGCTATTAACCTGTGCTAAGGGGTAATTTATAGTAGACATTTAACCTACCAGCTTGTCTTTGGAATATTGGAGACCTGGCCAAGGAGAGACTGCAAAGTGCACAGATAGACCTTGCAAATCTCAATCCTGGTACTATCAGCAAGGGAATTTTGATTGTATTGTTGGCAAAAAGAGAAAGGGTTGTTTTTTTAATGGACTGGAAATGAATGTTAGATTTTTATAGTATTGTTGTACAAGGCCAAATAGAAGTGATTGCCTTGTCAGTTTCCAGAGCAAATCGCTTAAATGGCCTATGCTGTAAACTGGCAGCCTGTGATGGTCGTCCTTCGTAACTTACTTTAATTCTCTTTAAGTTTTATGTTTGTTTACTTTTTCTACATTAATTTCATAATGTAGCAACATGACTGTTAAACCCTAAGTAATTTTAGCCTGGGGATTTTGCACGTATCATTCTTCCACTACATTTCCTGCTGACTCATTTCATTAATACTTTGACTTTGAACAGCAGCAGACAATGCATCTTTAAAAAGAGCTTGAGGATATTTTGAACAACTGTTTAATCCTCAAGTCTCTGTACTTTCCCATAAATGCCTTCAATGACAATTGTGCATGTGATCTCCCTGTTTTTTAAAAATTATCCTCGTATAGTTATTACTCTCCTAAATACTTCGTTTTTTCGTTTTAAATAGGTTGAATTATGTACATGTTAAAGTTTCATATTGTTAATTTTAGGCAGATGAGATTGAAAAGATTCTTTGCCATAAATTCATGAGATTTATGATGATGCGAGCAGAGAACTTCTTCATCCTGCGGAGAAAAGCTGTTGAGGTAATGGCACTGCTTACAATTGCCACTTTATTTGGTTTCTTTTCTATAAAGCATGTCAGATGGACAAAATAGTTGAAGACTGAAAACCAGCTATCTCAGGAAGTCTGTGCACAGGAAGTCTCAGCAGAAGCTGCTGTACTCATCTTGGGAAGTTTTCAGCTGCTCAAATGTGGATAAGTTTAAGCTGAACATCATGTATGAATATTGCTCATCCCATCACAAGAAAATCCTTTTACTTCCAATTGTGTTCTATCGTGTAAAATTAATTTATTTCCAAAAATTATAGTAAGGGAGGATTTTAACTTCCCGTACATTGACAGGAACGGCCATAGTGCTATGGGCTTGCAGGGGTTGGAATTGAAGTGTCTTCAAGAAAGTTTTCTCAATCAGTATGTAGGTGGCCCTGCTAGAGAGAGGATAAAATGCGAGTTCTTGACAAATAAGACGGGTCAGGTGACTTTAGTGTTGGTTGGAGAGCAGATTGACCAAAATTCTATTAGTTTAAGAATATTTATGGACAAAGGACTAATCCAAAAGTCCTAAATTAGGATATACAATAAATTGAATATACAACCAATTTTGATGGTTTTAGATTGGAACTTTCAGAAGCTGATTGTAGGAGAGGATTCTTTCAAGTAAGGGAATGGCTGGTAAGTGGGAGGCTTTTAAACATGAAGTAGGTCAGGTTGGCAAGAGTTGGGAAAATTAATTGACAAGACATTAAGGCTCTGGTCAAAGGAATTGGTCGCGGGATGTCGCCTGTATGTCGTGAGAAGTGACCCAAAGAGTCAACCTTTTTCTGGTCGCTGCTGGATTTTCAACATTTTAAATTATGACGGGTACCGGCAAGTTGCCGAAAAAATCAGGGAAGTGGGACAGGCCCTTAAGGCAACACTTGGAGTACTGTATATAGTTCTGGTCACCTTGTGAGGGAAGGATTTTATCAAAGTGGAATGGTGCAAAAAAGATTTGCATGGGTAGGCTGGTCTTTTTTCCCCCTGGCACCGAGGAGGCTTAAAGGTGACCTTATAGAAGTATACCAAAAGTACGAGCATAGATAAGGTGAATACCCAGTCTTTTTCCAAGAGCTGTGGAGTATAAAATTAGGGGCTATAGAGATTTAAGGTTCGAGGGGGAAGATTTAAAAGGGATCTAAGGGGCAACCTTTTCCACACACAGAGCAGTGCAAATATGGAATAAACTGCTAGAGGAATTAGTAAAAATGAGTATAATTATGACATTTAAACAACACGTGTAGGTACGTGGACAGGAAAGTTTTGGAGGGATATGGTCTAACTAAGGCAAGTTGGACTAACGCTGCTAAGTGATTTGGACAAGTTGGGCAGAAGGGCCTGTTTCCCTGCTGTACAGCGGAATGGCTCTGATTCCATCTGTGTTGAGGTCCTTCTAGGATTCTATTGGTGATGTGCAAGGCTTTCTTTGACCAAATAGGCAGCCATTTATCTATAGCATTCTGTATCCACTAGTCCACAAACAAACTGAATTTTGTTCTCTCCATCATCTTTGTCCTAGTAATTAAACATATGTGGGATTTGAAACTTATGCACTGATATCTCAAACAGGAGAATGTGGGTGGTGCATACTCTGCATGTTGAAGTGATAAACCTTAATACATGCATGTGTAGTGAGTGTCTTACTGAAAATATAATTGATGGGAATGTTCTGGTGCAGCAAGTTGGCAGACTTTTTTCACATGTTGGAAAAGAATTTCAGCCAAAATGTAATGGTTGTGTAATTGAGTATAACATTTACCAAGGATTTTAACAAAAAAATGGTGTGAATACCAGAGCTTTCTGACAGAAAAAATCTAAAGCTTCAGCTCAGATCTGGTGAATGGGTTGTATGAAAATGTTTGTTATAGAGAGTTGCTGATAATCAACTATGTCAGTGATTGCAATAAATTAAACACTGTTTCCTCTCTTGCAGGGCTATGATATCAGCTTCCTGATCACCAACTTCCACACTGAGCAAATGTATAAACACAAGCTGGTTGATTTTGTCATCCACTTCATGGAAGAGATCGATAAGGAAGTCAGTGAAATGAAACTCTCATTAAATGCCAGAGCTCGCATTGTTGCAGAGGAGTTTCTCAAAAATGTGAGTTTACCTTGCTTTCTCATTGTCCCCAAAACGAAGAGATTAGCAGTACTTTGGTGAGCTGCTAAATCTATCAGGATGCCAGAAAATTGCATCCTTTGCAACGGCAGGGTTGGTTAGCATTGCATAAATTATGTTGAGTCAGTCTTTGTGCTGGCATTATTGTACTGTTTGTGGTTTTTGCTTCTCAGAGGAATGAGTTCCTGAAATGTATTTGACTTCCCCTTTAGTGGAAACTGGTCCTTTGGCATTATTTTTATACACGGTGATACTGTTAAAAAGGAAGTGTCCTAAAATAGCCCACTGACTTATCACTATTTTCTTTTATTTGTTGTGTTTTCATTAAAATACATAATGTTGTCATTACTCTTTTGGGATTTTGTTATATCTCCGAAGTGAACACACTCCATTATTGGTTACAAATAATTTCAGAATTCCTGGAACATGCTGCTGGGAGTGGTGGTTTAAGCAGATTCGATAGTGACATTAAGTGCCTTTTTTGGACAGGCATATGGATTACATGTGGGTAGATAAGAGATGGTCTTAGCATCACGTTTGGCACAATACATTCTGGGCTGAAAGACCTGTTTTTATGGTGTACTGTTCTATATTTTATGTATGACTAAAATTATAACTGACAATGCAGCATCCATTTCCAATGTATAGTTATACTGAAAGGGTGATGTTCACGAACCGTCTGTAGTACAGCAGTCTTTTGGGAATTGTTTTCTAACAATCATATTGGTTGGGGAATACTGTGAAACTTTCTGATGACATTGAATGCCACAATATTTCTACCAAAAGTGGATAAGAACCTAAAGGTTAAATACTGATAGATTATTATCTTTCCACACAAGGAGGCTAGAAGAAAGTGGGATGGATTTATCTGACAATCGAACCATATCTGGACTGCATGTTTCTCCTCTGCACATTGCAACCCAGGAAGAATCCAGTGCAGATCCATCAGATTGATACAGAGGCCAAAATGATTGAATTTAAGACCAGATTGCATAGGATAGGCCTGCAGACTCCATAGGTATTTAAGGGGTGCTGTAATTAATTTGAAAGGGGAATATATATCTAGAACACTGAAAACAAAAACTCAGGCCAAATTAAAATTTCAAGACTGAGATTCTTTGAGATACTATAATGCAATCTATACACAGTCCACTGGAGGATCAATTAATCAATGATGAGGATGATAATTCAACAAACTTGTGTAATGGATGTGGTTGCACTTTTTGATAGTTGTAGCCATTGAGACACATGATGACTGTTGAACTGACTTTGTGAATCTAGAGTGGCAAGTTGGGAGAAACTAGTTGTTGCAGTATGTCCAGCCTCACGGATTCATGAGATCACTGATCCAATTAACTTTCTCATAAATGGTGTCAAGTAGCGGCTTAGTATCGCAGGAATGTTTTGCAAGACTAGTTGTGTCTCGCCTTTGAACAGTATATATCCCTTTCATAAGCATTTACAACTCCATGAAGAGATTAGTTTAATCGTAAAAATCCAGGTACAAACCAAGGCATAATATATAACATAATAAATAAGCCCTGTCAATGTAATTAGATATTACATGTAGATCCCCCAAAGCATTGGCCTTGGATGTAGAATGTTTTACCTCTGTGGTCTTGCAAGCCATGGCCCCATCTGGCCACAGCCATCGTACTGCTTATTTTGTGCGTTCAACGTGTTTTACAAGTCTACTCCTTAATTTGACGTCATTTTCCAGCAGTGCTGCAATGTAGTTCATGTTATAGGTAGACACAAAATGCTGGAGTAACTCAGCGGTTGAGGCGGCATCTCTGGAGAGAAGGAAGGGTCTCAACCCGAAATGTCGCCCATTCCTGTAACCTTCGATTTAAATGTCACCTATTCCTTAAACCTTCGATTAAAACCAGCATCTGCAGTTCTTTCTTACTCATAAGTTATAGGAGCAGATTAGGCCCATCAAATCTATTCCACCATTCAACCATGATGGATCTATCTTTCCCTCTCAACCCTATTATTCTGCCTTCTCCCCATAACCCCTGGCACATGTACTAATCAAGAATCTATCAATCTCCACCGTAAAAATATCCATTGACTTGGCCTCCACAGCCATCAGCGGCAATGAATTCCACAGATTCACCACCCTCTGACCAAATAAATGTCTCCTCATCTCCTTTCTAAAGGTACATCCTTTTATTCTGGGGCTATGGCCTCTGGTCCTAGACTCTCCCATAAGTGGAAACATCCACTCTACATCCACTGTATCCAGGCCTTTCACTATTCGGTAAGTTTCATAGTTCCCCTCATCTTTCTAAACTCCAGCAAGTACAGGCCCAGTGCCATCAAGCGCTCATCACATGTTAACCCAATTATCCCTAGGATCATACTTGTAATGCAGCAGATGAGAATCAGATGGGTTTTTCCCTGAATTTTATTTCATCAGTAGCATTGTTCCTCTTGAGGCATCTTTGATGAAAGCGTCACATCAAAGTTGTTATCAGAGCCGCCAAGTTTTGTCAGAGCATTTCAGTATTCTAGTACCTGAAAATCAGTATTTTGCTGAGGAAATCTCTCCCTCTCTCCCTCCATCCGTCTCTCCCTCCCTCTCCCCCACACCCTCCCTCTCTCCCCTTTTTTTCTCCCTCCCTCCCTCCTTCTCCCTCCCTCCTTCTCCCTCCCTCCTTCTCCCTCCCTCCTTCCTCCCTCCCCCTTCTCCCTCCCTCCCCCTTCTCCCTCCCTCCCCCTTCTCCCTCCCTCCCCCTTCTCCCTCCCTCCCCCTTCTCCCTCCCTCCCCCTTCTCCCTCCCTCCCCCTTCTCCCTCCCTCCCCCTTCTCCCTCCCTCCCCCTTCTCCCTCCCTCCCCCTTCTCCCTCCCTCCCCCTTCTCCCTCCCTCCCCCTTCTCCCTCCCTCCCCCTTCTCCCTCCCTCCCCCTTCTCCCTCCCTCCCCCTTCTCCCTCCCTCCCCCTTCTCCCTCCCTCCCCCTTCTCCCTCCCTCCCCCTTCTCCCTCCCTCCCCCTTCTCCCTCCCTCCCCCTTCTCCCTCCCTCCCCCTTCTCCCTCCCTCCCCCTTCTCCCTCCCTCCCCCTTCTCCCTCCCTCCCCCTTCTCCCTCCCTCCCCCTTCTCCCTCCCTCCCCCTTCTCCCTCCCTCCCCCTTCTCCCTCCCTCCCCCTTCTCCCTCCCTCCCCCTTCTCCCTCCCTCCCCCTTCTCCCTCCCTCCCCCTTCTCCCTCCCTCCCCCTTCTCCCTCCCTCCCCCTTCTCCCTCCCTCCCCCTTCTCCCTCCCTCCCCCTTCTCCCTCCCTCCCCCTTCTCCCTCCCTCCCCCTTCTCCCTCCCTCCCCCTTCTCCCTCCCTCCCCCTTCTCCCTCCCTCCCCCTTCTCCCTCCCTCCCCCTTCTCCCTCCCTCCCCCTTCTCCCTCCCTCCCTCCCTTCTTCTTCATCCTCTTCCTCTCTCCACCTTGAGCCCACCCACCGTTCTGTAAAATCAAGGCCAATTCCAATGTAACTGCAACCCCACTTGTAACCTTTCACCATTAGGCGTATCCAGAATTCTACAAGGCTCAACTACCACTGAGAAAGAATTCCAAAGACTCGTTATACGAGAATTTTCCTGAACAGTCTAACTTGTAGCGCTGTGGCCATAGCGCTATGTGTAAAGCCCATAGTGCCCCAGCTGGTAGCGCTATTTTTCGAACCCATAACGCTGTAGCCAACAGCTCTTCGTTTAAATTCCCACCGTTAAAATGACAGTGCTCTGTTTAAACCTGGAGCGGGACAGGCAGCGACTTTGGAGAGAAGGAATGGGTGACGTTTCTGGTCGAGACCCTTCTTCAGACTGAACTGAACTCCGTATTTAACATCACAAAATTGTACATCCGTATTCTAATCACATTTCCGTACAAAATACGGAAAATCCGTACCACTTGACAGCTCTGTGTTATGCATTCAACACTCCACTTCTCCATCCCAATCATTCTCTCTCCTTCAATTCCCCACTGTTTCCTAAACCTGTCTTCCTCATTTCTTGCATCCACTTCTGTTCTTAGCCCCATCCACCCATTTCTTGCAATATGCTCCTCTTTCATTACTCATTTCTTCATACATTTATTTCCTCATTTCAACTGAAATGGTTACGTGTTTCCAGATGTTGCCATCCTCATTCCCCTATTACCCGTCTTCATTTCCATCTTGGATTCCACCCCGCAACAAAAATTAGCTTTATTTAAGGGTCAACAGATATGCAAGGATATAGAATGCCAGGAAGTTATGGGTTTCAGAAATTGGTGATTTCCCGTACTACATGCTTTGCTGAAGGAAAAATTGGAGGTGCAGTTATCTTGTGACCCCTTTGAGAGCTTGCCAAAAATTGCTACTTGAAAAGTCTCATTGATTTGGTGGTAGGTATACAGCTTAAAATTAATAATGTGGAGTATGTTAGTGAGTATGGGGGAGGAGGAGGTGGTGGTAGTACAGACAACTCGACGGACGACTGGAAAAAGCACCAGCTATTGAGAAGGGAGGAAGCCCCATGGTGACCGTGAGCGCGTCCTGTCGTTCACAGTGACCTGAACAAAGCGCTGATGGCTAGGAGCCACAATGTGAGGCGTAACAATGGCCTTGTCAACCGGACCGTGCAGTGGGTGAAGAAGGATTCACTGGTGCACCATGTGAGCCGGGTGTGGGAGTGGAAGACGGGGCTGCAAGTGGCCAGGGAAGCGGTGTGAGCCGGGGGTGGCGGCGGCGGCAGGTCGTCCGCTATAGCCAAAATCCTTTATAAAGGGGGCTGTTAAAACGAGGGTTTACTGTATACAAAATCTGATTTTTCTTTCTGTTTACAGTTCTGATGCTGCTTATGTTTGCTATCGACTGTCAAGACCAAGGTTACGAGAAACTATGTGAAACTGCACTGCTGGAAAGAAGCTTTGGGGCAGGGGTGGGTGTAATCATCTGCTGAAAGGGGGCTCACACAATATCCTGACCAGTTTGCTGGAAGGAGCTTGTATAATAACCCAACCAGACTGCTGGCTTTAGTATTAACAAATCATTTTTCAATTGATACTGTATTTACAGCAGCTTAATATCTGCTGTCATTAGTTCTTTCCCAAATTGAAGGGACTGAGCTAATACATTTGTATTTTGAAAAATAAAAACTTTAATTCATAGTTTGTGTCATATTGTCTCTGACTTGGCTCCTTCTTACTACATGTGTTTTAAGTGATAGTCCATTTTTATTTTTAGAGGGATTTAATTGATGCAATAAAACATATCACTGACCAACTAGCTCTGGACAGTATTAGGAAAATAACTCTACCCAGTGAAACAATAAGCAAAATATTGCAGATGCTGGGCGTCGCAAATAATAAATTTTGACAACACTTAGCAAGTCAGACATGTTTTGGTTAGTTAAAAAGTTACTACCTTTTGTAGGAATTAGTGGATACTCCTCCAAAAGACTGCCAGGCCAGTTACATTTTCTAGCTGTTTTGGTTTCTACTGATACTTGTTCTATAACATTTATAATCCTATTTGAAATGGAGTGTGAGTAATTTATCATTTATATGATCTCCACCACTGTCAATTAGTAAGAAGGGCCACATTCTTTGACTTTTACTTCTGTTTTTATTCTAATAGCTTCTGAATGAGCTTTTTTGTCAAAATTAATATTGTTACTGAAGTCATATAATGGATTGTGTCACCCAAGAGCAAAATACTACAGATGCTGGAAATCTGAAAATATTACAAAATGCTGTAAATACTCAGGAGGTCAGGTTGCATCTGAGAAGTGGAGTTAATATTTTGGGTTTGATGACTTTATCAAAATGGTTTTGATGGAAGTTTTTTTATCTGAATTGTTAACTCAATTTGAGATCAACTTGTGAAAGAACTAATGAGGTTTCATCAGAAATGGTCTTATGAAAGGTCAGCAAACTAAAATGTAAACCTGCTTCACTCTCCACAAATGCTGCCTAATTGGCTGAGTCTTTTCTTCATTTTTCTGTTTTATACAAGTTTTGTTCTACTGCAAATGAGTAGATTTTGCTGCTTCTAACTTTTTATGGTTGTAGCTGATGGAAATGCTGTACAGGCCTAAAACATTTTGGTAATGAATGGCCAGGGTGCAAACTGCAGAACTGTTTGTTTTAGTTTGGTCAATAGCGTTCTTTCTGTAACAGATGTTCTAGAGCAGCACACTGAGGTACGATGCTGGCTCTTGCATGTGCTTGGTGCGTTCTCAGTTGAAAATAAACTCTTAAAAGTAACTTGAATGGTATATTTAAACTTGGGTACATAATCTTCCTGCTGTTATTGCAATTAATATGTATTGACTTATGCTTCTTAATATTAAAAACCTTTTGCATTTCATCTACCCAATCATTTCTTGTAGATTGTTTTTAGTTTTATTTCTGTACCAAACTACCTTATGTAATCATCACATTACAAAGTTGTAATAAGTCCAAGAAAATTTGTAAATGATGTCCAGCAGCCCAATCTCACCCTTCTTCCTTGTCCAATAAGAAACTTCTATTTGACAATTAAACGGACAAAATTAACTAATTAATTTATCCATTTTTAATTGAATAGAGCTTGATACTCATCAAGCTCTTTTGAGTCGCCTTCAATCTCATGCATTTGCATCTTTAAATAACCTGTTTTCTTCTTAATGAAAACCCATCAGTAAATGAAGCAATATATTGAATTTTCTAAAAAGATTAAAAACTTTCAAATATGTGCATTCTAAAGTTGAATAGAGAAGTTTCAGTCAGATCTTTGATTTCCTTTTAAGCAGTATTGCGATATAGTCAATCTACTTTTTAAGTACCTATATTTTTCAACAAAACATTTCTAGAGGTATTTGCATGATTGTAACGGGTAAAATGTTCAGAGGCTGAAACTACAACGAGATAATAAAAAAATGAAAGAATTAGATGCAATATGAACAATGGTAGTAAACATATAGGGATAAGTATTTGGTAACAAGGTCTGATTGAGACTTTGTATTCATTAAATGGATATCAATTATTATTTGATTTTTTTTTAAAGTGAGATCTCAGTAATTTGGGCAATGGTGTATTTATTGAAACATAGTTCCTGGCCCCATGTTATTGGAAAGTGCCTTACAGCTAATTAAGTGTCACTGCTCTAATAAACATGTCGGAATGAGGAAGGATGATGATAAATTGGGTTTGGAATGATCCAATAACTTTCTGAATCTATAATTTGAGTATTAGACGATTGGAGCTTTGAGAACCAAGCCTGTGAGAACTAGTTCAAATTCAGATGTGAAATCTCTGCTTGGTGAGGTGCTGAAAAATCCCAAGGAGGATTATTTTTACAACGATGGCTTGGATCCAAGCAATATCCATGGAACTATCCAAGTAGACACAGGAAGAACTCACTTTCATCTTGAAACAACTGCAATTCATAATAGAAATTTTACCCAACCATCTTGGACAGGTACCTTACTGTGTAACTTCCACCCCATTTTATGATAAAATCTTATTTTAAAGTTTATTTGCAGCAGTCCACACATTGAAAAGTAGTCAGCTCACTTCCCTTTATATTACTAGTCTTGTTTGCTGTCACTACCGTAACCTGGCAATTGTGAAATCAATAATCCTCAATTGTGCTTTTTTGAGTGTGTGTGCAATCCAGTAGTGTCCACAATGTAACCCTGTTTGGCATTTGCTTACCTTGATGCGATGACCACAATCACAAGGATGTTATAACTCAAGACCACACCTGAAACTTCCACTCACCTGCTCTCTTTACAGATGCTGACTGACCTGTGTGTGTTTCCAGTGTTTACAGATTTCCAGCAATTTCACCCTTGTTTATGCTTTTAGAGATTGGTAAGTCTTTCGAATGTTCAACCCTGAAAGATGCTCAGTGGTTGATTTCATTTAAAAAAGCTGAGGCCGATAGGTCTTTGGGCAATGTGAGCGGGGTCATATTGACCGTGTGGGCAACTGGATGAGGATCAGCAATGATGTGGTGAACTGTGGTGTTTATGGCTCACTCCTGTTCCTGCCAATTTCAAATTTCCAACAAGTGGGATTAATCGTGCAACGATGGCCGAAAGAAGCAGCAGTCGCTGTAACGGGTCGAGCTGACTGTCTATTCCCAATGACCGAATGGTTGACCCGTCGCTCGCATTGAACGAGTGCGGGGGGGCTCAACGGCGGTGACCAAGGAATGGAAATAGTCGCCTCCGGTATTCGGTTTCAGCCATTTAATTCAGGATGCAGATGAAAATACTATTTGCGTGCAAACACGGCAGACAGAGAGGTTGTGTGCTTGACGTGGACAAAGGGCCGGTTGCTGAGCGGCGACGATTCGCGGTGACTGACTGAAGAGGCCGCGGCCCGAACAAAGATGGCGCCTGACGTCGTGCAATCGTCGCCGTGGTAACCGTAAACAGACTAGGCCGGGGCCGGGGCCTGCGCCGGGCGGCGGTGGTAGAGCAGCCCCGGGGCAGCTCTGGCGCCAGGGCCACAGGCACCGCAGTGTGCACGCGTGAGTGAGTGAGTGTGAGAGACACTTTGGGGGCAGCAAAGAATCATCAGCAAGAGTGAGTACCGCCAGTGGGAGGAACGGGGAACCAGCACGCCCAAGGCTTTACAGACTTTAAGAACCAAGATGATGCTATTAACATTTCCTTCAAATCCTTGACAGACTTTAATCAGTTCCGTCTAACAGTTTAATGAAAAATTGGCATCTGTTATCACGCCTTGCATCTTTTACCACTTCAGCACATGGAGTCCCAGTACGGACTCTGTAGTCTGTGCTTTATCCTGTGATATATTTTGGACCCAGAGATTATAAAATAACATTATCTGTCAACAGTATAAATGTCCACTAAAATCTATTTTATTGCACTTTGCGATCTCCTAATTGCACGAAGAAGGACAGCTAAAATAGTTGTTTAAAGGCAACCTTAAACCATGATTTCCATGCAAGTATTATTATGACTGTTGCATACACTTTTTCATACACTGCCTGAGAGTTCATGTTTGGCTATTCACATCCTTGGATAAAAGTGTTATAGATTCAGCACTATTCATTAAAACATGGAGCTCTTTTACCCTGTGGGTGTACTTAATATAATGACAGCAAACGTGACTGGACATGTGCCAATTGTAACAGGAAAATTAATTCCTCCATATAATGTAAAAAGATGACCTCAGAATTTAGAAGCAGGCGCTTTGGCCAACCACCAAGCACCCATTTACACTAATCCTACACTAATCCCGTTATTTTATCATTCATGTCAACTCCTAGCTGGTTCCTGTACATCTATTCACAAGCAGCAATTTGTAGTAGCCAATTAACCCCACAAATATGGGAGGAAACCAGAGCACAAGAAAATAGAAACTGTACTCATAGCGAGAACATGCAAACTCCATGCAGACAGCATTGGAGGCCAGGATTGAACCTCAGATGCTGAAATTGAGAGCTGGCAGCTCCATCAGCTGTGCCACTGAGGTGGGTCCCTATTAATAGTCTGTTGTTATGCTAGAGTCTGATTCAAGTATGACTTGCCACTTACAGAGTAGTAAATTAAAACGCATTGTGGTGCTGATAATTCAAAATTGTATAAAGAGTAAATTATCCAATAATTTGAATTAAGATACACCAATAACACTTTACATTGGTAAATAAATTATACAGTTAGGTGGGGACATGAACTGTGAGCAGGATGCTGTGAGAATGCAGGGTGACTTGGACAGGTTGGGTGAGTGGGCAGATGCATGGCAGATGCAGTTTAATGTGGGTAAAGGTAAGGTTATCCACTTTGGTAGCAAAAACAAGAAGGCAGATTACTATGTAAATGGTGTCAAGTTGGGAAAAGGGAAACTACAACGGGATCTGAGGGTCCTTGTTCATCAGTCAATGAAAGTAAGCATGCAGGTACAGCAGGCAGTGAAGAAAGCGAATTGCATGTTCGCCTTCATAACAAGAGGAGTTGAGTATAGGAGCAAAGAGGTCCTTCTGCAGTTGTACAGGGCCCTAGTGAGACCACACCTGGAGTATTGTGCGCAGTTTTAGCCTCCAAATTTGAGAAGGCTATTGAGGGAGTGCAACATAGGTTCACAAAGTTAATTCCCGGGATGGCGGGACTGTCATGTGCTGAGAGAATAGAGCAGCTGGGCTTGTATACTCTGGAATTTAGAAGGATGAGAAGGGATCTTATTGAAACATATAAGATTATTAAGGGTTTGGACATGCTAGAGGCAGGAAACACGTTCCCGATGTTGGGGCAGTCCAGAACCAGGGGCCACAGTTTAAGAATAAGGGGTAAGCCATTTAGAACAGAGATGAGGAAACACTTTTTCACACAGAGAGTTGTAAGTCTGTGGAATTGTCTGCCTCAGAGGGCTAGATAGGGCTCTTGAAGAAAGCGGAGGCAGGTGATATGGGGAGAAGGCAGGAACGGGATACTGATTGTGGATGATCAGCCATGATCACATTGGATGGCAGTGCTGGCTTGAAAGGCTGAATGGCCTACTCCTGCACCTATTGTCTATAAATGGTTCAATTATCAGTCAATCTGCATAAAGCAACTTTTAATTAGAAGTATGTTGAATCACTTGCATTCATCGCATTTTCTCTCTTAACATTGAACCTAATTAGTATAGCTGGTCCACTAGCAAATTATGTATTAATAAGATTTGGGGACATCTAAGCACTGATTAAACTAAAATGATGGCCATGTGAGGAGAGAATAATGGAAAAAGACTGAGAGATGACAAGATGTTTTCTGTTTCTTCTGACACAGTCCTTCAGGCACATGGATGACATCTTACCCTCCAATTCTGTGGGTTCCGAGTTAGCCGATGAGGCCAATGTGGGACTCACAGATTCTCCCATAAATGGCAAAGAAGGCCATTTATATAGTGGAATTTCATGCACTTCTGAGAAATGGAAGCATCCCAATCCACCTGCTCCAGTTTGAGTGCTGGATACCGAGTAATTTGTGAGGATGTTACACATTTTCAAAAAAGCTTTTCCTATCTCCATCCGGTAATCGCTTGTCATCATGCAGCTTAGAACAGAGTGTTTGCTAGTTTTCAGCATGCAAATAATGAGCCAACTCAATGTTGGGGATTTGATCAGGGATAGGATTTTGCATTGGTTGCATCTCTCCATTACTTCAAGTTGCCTTGTGTAGATAGTTCATCTCTCAGGAACATATAGAAGAGCAGGGATCAACACTGCTGCCTGGGAATCTATGCGTTTTATGCCAAGTTTGTGGTCTTAATCCAAGTGGATGGTGAAAGGCACAGAATGCTTGTTAATTTCATCATTGGTGTCTGCCTTTCACGTGTGGTATCATCTAAAAAAAGAAAAATGACCTATCTTTTCCAAGGACTTGCCATGTAACCTCTTTGTTGGAAGAGTTGTATAACGGAACAGGTTAGTGGAAGACCCCTGTTTTGTGATTGTCCCATGTAGGCCCATCCTTTCATTTGCTTCAGTGAATGAGTTGATGATCCTTTGGGGTTTGGAAGCTGGATGTGCACATAGGCAAGCATCATGAGCTTACAGTAGCCTGATGATAGATGTTGGAGATACTTCGGTTCTTGACTGGATGTGACATAAGTTGCCTTGTTGATTGGCTCCGCCCTAGTGCGATGTAGAGCATTGGGGAAATAAGAGCAAGAATATGCCTTTTGGCTCTTTAATCTGCTGCAACATTCAACAAAATCATGGCTGGTCTCCCTCAGTTCCATTTTCCTGCACTATCTATATATCCCTTGATTCCCTCAATATCAAGAAATCTATGTTTCTGTTTTGAATGAACTCCATGACTGAGCATCCACAATCTACCAGAATAGGGAATTCCAATAATCCACTACCTCTGAGTACAGAAATTTCTCCTTATCTCGGTCCTAAATAGTCTGTCCTTTAGTCCCGAACCAGGAAAACATCCTCCCTGCATCCATCCTGTAGCGCCTTATAGGAATTTTGTAAACTTATGAGATTTTCATCTCATTCTTCTACGTTTTCAAGAATACGATCCCGACTTCCACAAACTCTCTAAGCCAGCATAGTGAATTTATGTTTAATAAGCTACTGCTCGTATAGAGCTATATCAATTTTAAATACAGATCAAAAAATTTTAGCAAAGATTTTAGCAAGAAGATTGAGCAAATATATTAATAAATTGATAAACCAGGACCAAACGAGGTTTATACCCAAAAGACAATCACTTAACAATTTGAGACAACTTTTTAATATAATGTATTCACATGAAGGGGAAAAGGAAGACTTATCAGTTATATCTTTGGACGCAGAGAAAGCATTTGACCAGGTAGAGTGGCAGTATTTATACATAGTACTCCAAAAATTTAATATGGGAGATAATTTTATTAGATGGGTAAAATTATTATATGATAATCCAACAGCAAGAATATTAACTAATAATATGTTGTCTCCAAAATTCCAATTATCACGAGGCAATAGGCAGGGATGTGTATTATCACCCCTACTATTTGCCCTTATGATAGAGCCACTGGCTGAAAGTATAAGAACACATCCGAATATTCAGGGATACAATACTAAGGACTCTAATAATAAAATTTAATTATAAGCGGATGATATACTTTTATGTATTAGAAATTCAGAAACGAGTATCCCAAATTTATTAAATGTAATAGAGGAATTTGGCTCCTTTTCTGGATATAGAATAAATTGGAATAAAAGTGAAATTATGTCATTACAGCCCCAGAAAGCAAATCATCTATTAAAATTTCCATTTAAAATTGCAACGGAAAAATTTAAGTATTTAGGTATTCAAGTTACCAGAAGATATAAATCATTATTTAACGCTAATTTTAGTCCTTTGTTAAATAAATTGAACACTCTGATTAAATTTTGGAAAACGCTACCACTATCATTAATTGGCAGAATAAATGCTATAAAAATGATAGTGCTACCACAAATAATATATTTATTTCAATCCATACCGATATATATACCAAAATTTTTTTTTTTTTAAATAGACTCTAATACAACTAATTTTATATGGGATTACAAAGCACATAGAATTAAAAGAAATCATTTGTGTAAATCTAAAGATGTAGGGGGACTTGCACGGCCTAATTTTTTATATTATTATTGGGCAGTGCATATTAAGAATATTATTTATTGGTTGGATTGTCCTTCTCAACAGATGGAATGGATAAGAATGGAGAAAGAGGATTGTTTTCCTTACAATTTAGGAGCGATCCTCTTCTCCCCGATAAAATTGAGTAATATATTATATAAGAAGAATCCAATCATACACAATATAATTCGAATTTGGAAACAAATAAAATTAACTTTAAAATTAAGAAACTTATCATCATTAACACCAATAGTGAATAATCCGGTTTTTAAACCATCTTTTATGGATAAAACATATAGACAATGGGAAAGATTGGGAATTAAAAAGTTGGGTGACATGTATGAAATGGGAAATTTATTATCATTTCAACAATTAAAATCAAAATGTAATCTGAATAATAACCAATACTTTAAATATTTACAGACATGTGACTTTATAAAAAAATATATACCAAGATTTAAGAACATAACGATAGATCCACTGGAAGAAGCAATGAATATTAAGGCGGACTCACAAAAATTAATATCATATCTATATAACAGTATTCTTAATAGAGAATTGCCATCAACAGAGGCAATTAGACAAGATTGGGAAAAAGATTTAATGATAAAAATTTCTAAAGAAACATGGGAGGGGTATTTGATATATATACATAAATGTTCAATTAACACTAGACATAATTTAATTCAATTTAAAATATTACATAGATTATATTATTCAAAAGTTAGGTTGAATAAATTTTATTCAAATATTTCTCCCATCTGTGATCAATGCCTTTCTCAAAATGCCAATTTCACACATTCTTTCGTTTCTTGCACAAAACTTCAAAGATTTTGGTGTGATATATTTGATATTTTCACTAGTTTATTTAGGATAAAATTGGAACCTAGCATGGAAATGATTATATTTAGAGTATTAGGAGATGGAAACAAATTAAATATATCCCAAATCTCATTTATTAATTATGGTTTAATAATAGCGAAAAAACTCATACTCAATTTCTGGAAAAAGGCTACTATACCAACACTCAAAATGTGGATTGGTAATATGTTGGAAACGGCCCACTTGGAAGAAATGAGACTCCTCCTAATAGAAAAAAAAGACCAATTCTTAATGAGTTGGTCTCCATTTATTGATCTTGTGGATTCATGGGGTGTAATAACATCGTAAAAATTAAAAATTCTGGGTTTGAGAGAAAAATGATTAAGAACAAAAATATATATATATATCGACTTGTGGCATGTGAGAATCTCCTTTCTGCTTCACTTTCTCACTTATCTTTCTTTACACTACACTGACTAGACTATTCTTTACTCTTCGATACTTCTTTCTTTCTCAATTCTTTCTAAAAAAAAAAGGAAGTTGTACAAAGAATGTTTTAATAATTCTGGGAACCTGTAAAAAGGTACCATTAAAATGTAATGTACTGCTAATAAATAATTTTTTTTTTTTTTTTTTAAAGAAGCTTCTGGAACATATAATATTCTCATACAACTAGATATGGTGTTTTTGGTAGGAAAGTCAAGCGTTTAAATTTGTGCTAATTATAGTGGCCTTGTGGACAAACCAGATAATGTGGACACTCTGCAGCTTCAGTCAATTGGGAAGCCATCAGGTTAGTGTTGTGCTGCGCCTGAGCCATTGAACCTTGATTTTCTTGTAGCAGTGTTGCTGTTGTTTTTGGACCAGACTAATGGAGATAACAGAACAGATTAGTCAGTGGGCAGTCCAACAGTCCTCTATACCTCACGTAACTCAAACAGGAAATTAGAAATGCGTGCATCAAACAGGAAATTAGAAATGCGTGCGACAAAGGCAAAACAGTTATAATGGGTGACTTCAATCTACATATAGATTGGGTGAATCAAATTGGCAGGGGCGCTGAGGAAGAGGATTTTTTGGAAAGTATGCAGGATAATTATCTAAATCAACATGTAGAGGAACCAACATGTAGAGCAGGCTATTTTAGACTGGGTATTGAGTAATGAGGAAGGGTTAGTTAGCAGTCTTATTGTGCGTGCCCCTTGGGCAAGAGTGACCATAATATGGTCGAGTTCTTCGTTAGGATGGAGAGTGACATTGTTAATTCAGAAACAATGGTTCTGAACTTAAGGAAAGGTAACTTTGAGGGTATGAGACGTGAATTGGCCAAGATTGACTGGCAATCAATTCTAAAAGGGTTGACGGTGGATACGCAATGGAAGACATTTAAACACTGCATGGATGAACTACAAAAATTGTTCATCCCAATTTGGCAAAAGAATAGATCAGGGAAGGTAGTGCATCCGTGGATAACAAGGGAAATCAGGGATAGTATCAAAGCAAAGGATGATGCGTACAAGTAGCCAGAAAAAGCAGCATACCAGAGGACTGGGAGAAATTCAGAGATCAGCAGAGAAGGACAAAGGGCTTGATTAGGAAAGGAAAAATAGATTATGAAAGAAAACTGGCAGGGAACATAAAAACTGACTGCAAACGTTTTTATAGATATGTGAAGAGAAAGAGATTAGTTAAAACAAATGTAGGTCCCTTGCAGTCAGAAACAGGTGAGTTGATCATGGGGAACAAGGATATGGCGGACCAATTGAATAACTACTTTGGTTCCGTCTTCACTAAGGAAGACATAAATAATCTGCCGGAAATAGCAGGGGACCGCGGGTCAAAGGATACTTGAGTGAAATCCAGGTTAGTCGGGAAGTGGTGTTGGGTAAATTGAATGGATTAAAGGCCGATAAATCCCTAGGGCCAGATAGGCTGCATCCCAGAGTACTTAAGGAAGTAGCTCCGGAAATAGTGGATGCATTAGTGATAATCTTTCAAAACTCTTTAGATTCTGGAGTAGTTCCTGAGGATTGGCGGGTAGCAAACGTAACCCCTCTTTTTAAGAAGGGGGGGGAGAGCGAAAACGGGGAATTACAGACCAGTTAGTCTAACATCGGTAGTGGGGAAACTGCTAGAGTCAGTTATTAAAGATGGGATAGCAGCACATTTGGAAAGTGGTGAAATCATTGGACAAAGTCAGCATGGATTTACGAAAGATAAATCATGTCTGACGAATCTTGTGGAATTTTTCGAGGATGTAACTAGTAGCATGGATAGGGGAGAACCAGTGGATGTGGTGTATCTGGACTTCCAGAAGGCTTTCGACAAGGTCCCACATAAGTGATTAGTATATAAACTTAAAGCATACGGCATTGGGGGTTCAGTATTGATGTGGATAGAGAACTGGCTGGCAAACAGGAAGCAAAGAGTAGGAGTAAACGGGTCATTTTCACAATGGCAGGCAGTGACTAGTGGGGTACCGCAAGGCTCAGTGCTGGAACCCCAGCTATTTACAATATACATAAATGATCTGGATGAGGGAATTGAAGGCAATATCTCCAAGTTTGCGGATGACACTAAGCTGGGGGGCGGTGTTAGCTGTGAGGAGGATGCTAGGAGACTGCAAGGTGACTTGGATAGGCTGGGTGAGTGGGCAAATGTTTGGCAGATGCAGTATAATGTAGATAAATGTGAGGTTATCCACTTTGGTGGCAAAAATAGGAAAACAGACTATTATCTAAATGGAGGCCGATTAGGAAAAGGGGAGATGCAGCGCGACCTGGGTGTCATGGTACACCAGTCATTGAAAGTAGGCATGCAGGTACAGCAGGCAGTGAAGAAAGCGAATGGTATGTTGGTTTTCATAGCAAAAGGATTTGAGTATAGGAGCAGGGAGGTTCTACTTCAGTTGTATAGGGTCTTGGTGAGGCCACACCTGGAGTATTGCGTACAGTTCTGGTCTCTAAATCTGAGGAAGGACATTATTGCCATAGAGGGAGTGCAGAGAAGATTCACCAGACTGATTCCTGGGATGTCAGGACTGTCTTATGAACAAAGGCTGCATAGCCTCGGTTTATACTCTCTAGAATTTAGGAGATTGAGAGGGGATCTTATAGAAACTTACAAAATTCTTAAGGGGTTGGACAGGCTAGATGCAGGAAGATTGTTCCCGATGTTGGGGAGGTCCAGGACAAGGGGTCACAGCTTAAGGATAAGGGGGAAATCCTTTAGGACCGAGATGAGAAGAAATTTTTTCACACACAGAGTGGTGGGTCTCTGGAACTCTCTGCCACAGAGGGTAGTTGAGGCCAGTTCATTGGCTATATTAAGAGGGAGTTAGATGTGGCCCTTGTGGCTAAGGGGATCAGAGGGTATGGAGAGAAGGCAGGTACGGGATACCGAGTTGGATGATCAGCCATGATCATATTGAATGGCGGTGCAGGCTCGAAGGGCCGAATGGCCTACTCCTGCACCTAATTTCTATGTTTCTATGTTTCTATGTAACAGGTATTCAATGATACTTTATTGTCACATGTACCTAGGTACAGTGAAATGCTTTGTTTTGCATACAATCCGGTAAAATCATGTAGCAGACCTTATGTAGGCAGTACACAAGTGTCGCCATGTTTTGGCACCAACAAAGTTATACAAATTCACCGAACATCCCAATCTACTACCTCCCACGTTAACGTGGAAGCAGTCCGCCCCGCCTACTCTCCCGGGTCCCTCTTTGTCCTGCTGGGACCCGCATTGAGGTAGACATCCCAGCAGACACAAGAGATTGTAGATGCTGAAATCTGGAGCAAAAGACAATCACTGGAAGAACTCAGCGGCTCAAGCAGCATTTGTGGGAGGAAAGGAATGATTGATGTTTCAGGTTGAGAGCCTGCATCAGGACATTTCCCTTGAGCAGCTTACACCCCAGCGTTATGAATATTGATTTCTCTAACTTTAAGTGACCCTCGCTTTCCCTCTCGCTCCATCCCTCCCCCTTCCCAGTTCTCCAAGCAGTCTGACAGTCCCTGATTACATTTAATCTCTGTTTGCTTTATTATTACCTTCTCCGAGCTAACAATGATCTATTCTACATTATCCTTGAAACTGCTTCTCATTTTCACACCTTCCTTATCTCTATGATTCCCTCTCCCCTGACTCTCAGTCTGAAGATGGGTCTCGAACCGAAATGTCACCCATTCCTTCTACCCAGAGATGCTGCCTATCCCGCTGAGGCACTCCAGCATTTTGTGTCTATCTTCAGGACATCCTTACCATTTCTCATTTGGACATAATTGGTATAATTTATAGCATAGTTTATGCATAACAATGGCATAATTTAGCAGATGCCCGGCTTGCTTATCCTAACGGCAATGTAAATCCCTTCAGGATGGTATTTCTCTTCCAGTTTCCCTTCTGGAGCATGGCCCACCCACAGCCGTGTTGTTTGATTTTGTTGTCTCCTGCCTTTCTTAATCAGAAAGGTTATGTCATTATCAAGGCACTGTTTCCTGGGCAGTGATTGGCTCTGTTGAGATTGGTGAGAAGGATACTGATGTCCAAGACGTGAACTACTTACGGAGGTGTAGATGACTGTTGCACACAAACTGGGAAGTTGGAGGAGGCCAGGATGGGGGCAGGATAGGGGAAAGATGGACTCTTGTTGAATTAGTGCCTCTCTGCAACTGTTCCAAAGGTTTATCTTAGGGCTGGTAATTAAAGGAAAAAGGAGAGAGGAGTGGAGTGATGGGGAGAAAATTGGATACTAGAGGGTCAGAAGAAGATGGTCAGAAGACTGGATCCTAGAGTGGTGCAGGGTCTTACAGAGTAATGACTAGAGCCACTGGTATGGGGCTCTGCCCCATACACACACACTGCAATGATTCGTCTCCCCACCCACCTCACCATGAGCCTGCTCATCCTTGATCTTCTCCTACAGAGTTCCACTGTCTAACTTCCTCCCGTCCTCCTTGAGATCCCTTCCTCCAACTTCCACATACCGCTTCCTATCTCTTGCATCCATCCTGCCCTTTGGCTCCCTTCTTCTTGTCTGACTTTGATAAGCCCTTTTGAGCATTTGCTAAGCAGAGTTCATTCAGCTAAGGTCTTCATTTCCATTAAATCTTCTCCTCATCCTGTGGCTTAACACAGATCTCTGAAACACTCTGTTATAAATTTCCCTGGTGTTCACAGACCAGGACATTCCAGAGCCCGGACAAATAAACCACTAGCTGTGAGTTCATTAACCACATGGCCATCTTTATATCTACAAGGCCTTGGTGTGAGAAGCTGCCTCTTTTGCAGCATTTAGAAAAAGAATGTAAATACAGATCTTAAAAGGGATAAACCTAATAAACATTATTGACAACTTTAAGAAGGTATTTGGTAAGGTTCTCTCATGGGAGACTGATCCAGATTAAGTATCAAATGATGCTCAGTAACAGCAAATGGATTCAAAATTGGCTTGTTCATACAGACAGAGGATAGTAGTGGTGGAGAGGTGTTATTCTGGCTGGAGGTCTGTGACCAGTGGTGTTGCACAAGGATCAGTAATAGGACGTGAAGAAGGGTCTCGACCTGAAACGCCACCCGTTCCTTCTCTGTCCCGCTGAGTTACGCCAGCAGTGTCGTGTTCAGTTTAAACCAGCATCTGCAGTTCCTTCCTACACTGTACTAGGACCTCTCTTGTTTGTGATAATTATAAATGACTTGGGGGGGGGGGGGAACAAAGATGGACTGATTAGTAAGTTTGCAGACAACACAAAAATAGGTGATGTTGTGGACAATGAAGAAGGTTGTCAAAGGACATAATGGGATTGACCAGTTGCAGATTTGGGCAGAGAAATGGCAAGTGAGGTATTGGAATTGCACTTTGTGAAATCAAATTTAACAGGAAAGTATACAGTAAAATATAGGATTGTTTTAGAGCATTAATGTATAGAGGGGTTTGGGGTCAGAAGTCCATAGCTCCCTAACAGTGGCAACACAAGTAGATAAAGTGGCAAAGAAGGCCAACGGCATGTTTGCCGAGATGAGTCGCAGTATTGACTCAGGTTAAATTGGGGAGACATCGCGGCAATCCCAAAAAGAACATGAATAAACAGAAGTAGGAGCAGGCCGTGACTGGTTAGCACACAACAAACGCTTTCCACTGTACCACGGTACACATGACAAACTAAACTAAACTAAATTACTTGGCTCTTCAATCTACTCCACTAATCGATATGTTTAAGACTTGGGCAGTTTATACCCTAGCGGTATGAACATTAACTTCTCCAATTTCAGGTAGTCCTTGCTTTCTCCCTCCTTCCCCTCCCCTTCCCAGTTCTCCCACAGCCTACTGTCTCCGCCTCTTCCTTTATTCCTTCGCTCCATAGATGTTGCCTCACCCGCTGAGGTTCTCCAGCATTTTTGTATACCACTAATTGATACGATCATATGATTCTCCATCTCAGTTCCAAAATTTCACTCCCTCCCCATACCCGCCGATGCCTTTTACGTTTGGAAAGGAGGCACGTTTACATGTATTATATATAATGAAACGGGATAGGAAATAATGTAACAAGATAGCACACAAGAATGCTGGAAGCAGCAAAACTGATCCATTCAATCCTTTGTTGAACAGTAACTGCAGACAAACTTCCTGGAATCAGCATACAGGATGAAACTTCAGAGGATCTATTGGAGTCAGTGTTTGAAGAGCTTATCTTCTAGTCAAGTCTGAACGGGTTGCCTGCTGAGTAAAGTTTCTGGCTAATTTCCAAGCACAGGTAAAATTTCCTCCTTTCTTTTAATTGACATTGGTATTTTCTTTCCTCCTTCCTTTCAGGAGGGGTGAAACTTTTCGGGTACAGACATTTATCAAGGCTGGGAGGGAATTCTCCTTTAGTCAAGGAAGTCATCATTTCAAACTGGCCAACGGGTATGAAATACTTAACACAAAAAGAAAATAAGGAAAGCAGATAGAGGAAAAAAATGAATTAGGAAGCAGGTTTAACCCAGATGGCCCCTTGATTGTGCTCCACCATTCAACAAGGTAATTAACACATGGTGTCAGTGAGAGGTGACATTTTGCAAGCAGCATGCAGCAGTACACATATACACATTCTGGCCTCTTAAAATTTAAATCTGCAGCCACATCTACTGAATTGATTGTAACCACAATTTGTCTACCAGGGCTGCCAACATTGGGTGAGAGTTGGGAGTGAGAAATTGTGAGAGACCAATCCTGAGGGAGCGTAGATACGGTTGTTGGGGGGGGGGGGGGGGTTGTATTCATAACAGAACATTGATAAAAATATCTTTGTTTTGATTGCACCTACCAACATGCATACATTATTATATTACAGTTAATATGTACCAACGGCAAATGTTTGTTCCAATGCTCCCCATTCCCAATTACTTTTACATTGAAGTGATTGAAATCCAAGTGAAGTTTAAATGGCATCATAAAAGTAAAACCTCTGGAATGGATGCTATTCATTACGTGGTTGGTTGCGGTCAGTATCAGCACAATTACTATATTAAACTTTGAATCTTCAGATGTCCTGGTTCAAGCTAAAACTAAAGACAAATAATAATCTTCTCACACATTCCGCTGCAAGTAGCTCTCACTCCTTTAAAATATGCCCCTTCTTTGAACAAGCTCTTAAATATCTCATCTGAATCAGTTTCCATCTGATTACACTCCTTGAGGATGTTCATGTACGTGTTCAATTAATAAAACAACGAGATTGGGGACATTTCTATTCAACCTGCCAAAGTAATTGGTGGGGGTTTAGAAATAGTCAGTGAGGTAACAAACATAATAGTTGAGTGCAAATGACAATAATGCTACCTTCCCAATATTTAACTGAAGGAAATAATGGGTTATTGGGGCTGTATGTTGTGACAGACAGCTTGACACCTTGCATGTCATTTTAATATTACATTTATCCCATCCCCCTGGATATTCCGGATTAATAAAGGTTTTGTCAACTAATTACAAATCAGGCTAATCACAAATCAATAAAGTTAGCCAACTCCGAAACATGAAGCGCTGGGCATTGGGATCCAGACATCACGGACAACTGGCCTCAGTTCCCCGCTCACATCTGGCAGTGTACTCCGTCTGAACCAGGGGCCGCGGAGCGTTTTTGAAAGTGGGGAGGCTGAGCGATCACTGATCACTGGTCTTGGGGGTACCCGGTGAGCAGGCACATGCCGTGAGTAATTACTCGGAGTAGGCACTCAGTCGGATTTTTTTTTAAACACGCATGCGCAGATTGTTCTCTCCGTAAAAATAAAAATAAAACAGTAACAATTCAATTTGCCCAAGGCTTCCCTAGTCTCCTTCATGCTGAATTACTGAATGGATGGGCGGGGGGGGGGGGGGGGGGGGGGGTGAAGGGTGATGGCAGGTGGAGAGATGGTGAGAAAAACGGGAGCACAGGGAAAAGTTGAATGAATTGTCATCTTATTGAATGACAACACTTGTTCAAGGGACCAATTGGGGGGACAGTTCCTTTCACAGCTTGTGGGGAGTCTGTGCCAGGGGTAAAGTTGCGGGGAGCGCAGGACTGTTGAGAATAAGGGGGTCGGGGATTAATGCCAGTAACTCACTCACTTACCTCTGCTGCGGCGCTCCAGGCGTGGAGCCACTACAATTGCAGCCGGGGATAGAAGCAGCTCGGGTAGCTGCGAGCAGCCGCCGGGACCCGACAGTCAAACTGTCCGCCACTTCAGCGCCTTCTGCCGGCCCGCTCACTTCTGACAGTGCTCTCCGTCTGAACATCTCTCACCTGCCGCTCGCTCATGTCAGCGGCTTCCTGCAAATCCTTAAATTCCCACAGCCGAGTAACCTCAATCGCGCTGTCGGAATTTAAGGATTTGCGGAACATGAGTGAGGCCAGCGAGCGGCACGAGAGAGTTTTTGCACGCCTCCGTGCAAGGAACGTCGCAAGTGGCGTTATCCAGATCCCCTCCTTCACAACATTCACCCCCTCCTCGCAACTTTACCCTGGGCCAGACTCCCCAAATGCTATGAAAGGAGCTCTCCCCCCACACCCCGGGAAGTACGGTATTTAAAAACATAAACACAAAATGTACTTACCACATTATTGGTACACGAGCTCCATTCTTCTCTCCCTGTTTCCTAAGATACTTAAAATATTGCCAATCCATATTTGAAAAGAAACCGCCAAGAAACCAGCGCTGCGTATGCGCAGTAGGCTGCTGCGCATGTGCAGTGCTGCAAAGGCAGAATTTCTGCTGCCTGCAGCGCCGCTTGAAATTGATGGCTTCCAGCAGCGCTGACGGCACGTGGGCTACACAGACCTACCCGTGTTACAAGTGCTGCGGTTGAAAGGCACGGAGAATTATGCCTACCTAAGAGATCGATCTCTTAGACAGGCATAATTCTCCCATGCCTTTATTATTTATATTTAGTAATTACTATGTTATAATTTTAGTCAGGATAGGCAGTGCCTACCTTGCCTATCCTGACGGCACGTGCCTGCCGGTGAGGGAGTGGAGCAACCGAGTGGGGAGAGGATGTGGAAGTGGGGTGTCCCCCATCCCAGGGTAGGGACTTTTTGAAATTTGATGTATTAAAATCATGTTTTAGTGCATTGTAGAAGAATGATTTCATACATATGTTTTTTGTATGAAGTATTTTTAAGAGGTAACTTTTTAAGGGGTAATTTTTTCCACACAAAGAGTGGCAGGTGTATAGATCAAGCTGCCAGAGGAGGTAGTTGAGGCGGGGACCATTCCAACATTTAAGAAACAGTTACACTGATACATGGATAGGAGAGGTTTGGAGGTATGGGCCAAAAGCAGGTAGCGTAGCTGGGACATGCACTCTATGACTGCATTATACCTCCACCATGCATGAATGCTTCAAAATCAAGTGATCAGCGGCGCAACGCTTCCGACGGCCTGGGATTCTTGCACTGAGGCTGCTCCATGGCCGGAGCTGCAGTGAGCGACTCGCCAGCCCGGCAAACACTCGTCAGCCCCGCTCCCTGTCTGCATCTGTTCCTGCCGCTGCTTCTGCTTCCAACACCCGCGGCCCATGCAGTTGTTATAACTTTTGAAATTTTCGTTGATCACAGAATTTCGCACGACAGTGTGAGAAATTTGTGATCATTATGAGAATTTGGTGAAATGCGCGATTCTCATGCTCAATGCGTGAGAGTTGGCAGCCCTGCCTCTCTATCCCCCCTCTCTCCCCTCTCTCTCTCTCTCCCCCTCTCTCTCTCTCTCCCCCTCTCTCTCTCCTCTCTCTTTCCCCCTCTCTCCCTCCCCCCTCTCCCCCTCTCTTTCTCTCCCCTCTCTCTCTCTCTCCCTCTTCCTCTCTCTCTCTTCCCGCCCTCTCTCTCCTCTCTCTTTCCCCCTCTCTCCCTCCCCCCTCTCCCCCTCTTTCTCTCCCCTCTCTCTATCTCGCTCTCCCTCTCCCTCTCTCTCTCTTCCCCCCCCTCTCTCTCTCTCTACCCCCTCTCCCTCTTCCCCCTCTCTCCCTCCCACCTCACTCTCTCCCCTCTCTCGTCCCCTCTCCTCTCTCTCTCTCCCCCTCTCTTTCCCCTAACCTCTCTCCCTTCTCTTTCCCCTCTCTCCTCCTCTCACCCTTCCTTTCTCTCTCCCCCTCTCTTTCTTCTCTCTCCCCCTCTCTTCCCCCTCTCTCCCCCTCTCTATCTCCCCCTCTCCCTCTCTCTCCCTCCCTCTCTATCTTCCCCTCTCTCCCTCCCTCTCTATCTCCCCCTCTCCCTCTCTCTCTCTCCCCCTCTCACTCTCTCTCCACACACTCTCTCCCCCTCTCTCCCCTCTCTCTCTCATCTCTCTTTCTACCCTCTCTCTCTTTCTCCTGTCTCCTCTTTCTCTTTGCCCCATCGCTCTCTCTCTCTTCCCCGTTTCTCTCTTTCCCCCCTCTCTCCTTCTTCCCCCTCCCTCTTCTCCCTCTCTCTTTTACCACCCCTCTCTCTTTCCCCCTCTCTCTCCCCCTCCCTCTCCCCTTCTCTCTGACCTTCTCTCCTCCCTCTCCACACCTTCTCCCTCTCTCTTCCCTCTCTCTTCCCTCTCTCTTCCCTCTCTCTCCTCTCTCTTCCTCTCTCACCCTCTCTTTCTCCCCCCTCTCTTTCCCCCTCTCACTCTCCCCCTCTCTCCCTCCCCCTCCCTCTCTCTCCCTCTCCTACCTCTCTCTTCCCCTGTCTCCCTCCCCTCTCTCTCTCTCTCCTCTCTCTCCCCCTCTCTCCTTCCTCTCTCTCCCCATTCTCCCCCCCTTTGTCTCTACCCGCTCTCTCCTATCACTCTCTCCTCTCACTCCCTCTCTCTCTCTCCTCTGTCTCCTTTCCCCCTCTCTCTCTCTCTCTCCCCCTTCCTTTGAGTCTCTGTCCCTTCGGCACAGAGACTCTCACGGCAACGACGCAACACTTCCGACACCTCCGATAGCCCGGGACTCTTGCACTGAGGCTGCTCCATGGCTGGAGCTGCAGCGAGCGACTCACCAGCCCCGCAAACAATCGCCAGCTCCGGCTCCCCGCATCTGTCCCCGTCGCTGCTTCTGCTTCCATCCCTCCCTCGGCCCCGGCTCTCCAACACCCGCGGCCCATTCAGTTTATATGAGTTTTGAAATGTTTGTTGATCAGAGAATTTCTCACGACAGAGCATGAGACATTTGTGCTCAGTGCGAGAGCGTGAGAATTTGGCCAAATGCGTGATTCTCACGCTCAAAGCGTGAGAGTTGGCAGCCCTACATTCAATAACATTTTACCTCTTTGCTTATCATGAATCCATCTACTTATCTTAAAAAAGATATGCCAGGACTCTGCTTTCACCACACTTTGTGGAAAGGTATTCCAAAGATATGTAAGCCTCCGAGGGGAAAATAAATTACCTCATCTCAGTCATAAAAGGATGCCATGCATTTTTAGTTGTTGACCCTGATTCCAGATTCTCTCACAAGAAACATCTTCACCTTGTCATTCTGAGTGAACCAGTTTTGCGCTTCATTTTCAGGTTTTAATGTTGTTTCAATTCTCCTATAATATTTCAGGATGCGTTTAAATTGTTTTTTAATTAAGCCCAAAGAGGTTGACAGTCATGAAATTATTTTTAATGATAGTAATCTTGTAAAAATAAATTAAGCTTTATTTCTGAAATAGTTTTCAAATTCTTAAAACGTAAATCTTTTTATATTTTTAGACAGTGTGCCAGTGAGGAGATAAAATGAAATGCTGCAGCCATTTTGGACACCATCACCAGACACACAGAAGCAAATCTTTCAAGAATCTAAAATGTGAGACTCGTTTTGGAAACTGTGTATGCTGACAATTTTTAGAATGTTCTTAGAATAAAAAAATAAATTGAACCAAGGGATTGGAATGACAGTCACCATTGGGTACTGGGAGACTCCTTTAAGTATCTTGAATTTCTTAAATTGAAAAAAGACACAAAGTGCTGGAGTAATTCAATGGGTCAGGCAGCATCTGTGGAGAACATTGATAGGTGAGATTTTGGGTCGGGGCCATTCTTCAGACTGATTGTGCTGGGTGGGGTAGAGAAAGCTGGAAGAGAGGAGGGGCAAGGAAAAGACTGACAGGTCAAAGGTTGATGCAGGTGAGGTGGCGTTTTGATAGGCAGATGGTCGGACAAAGGCAAGGGCTGAAAATGCAAGACGAAATTATATAATTAATTGCAAGACCTTTAACAGCACTGGGGGTCTCTCCATAACTCATTGAAAATGGCAACATGAGTAGATAGAGTGATAAAGAATGCATCTGCGGCATTGAGTATAAGAGTCTTGGAAGTCATGATGCAGCTTTATAGGACTTTGGTTAAAACACATAAATTGATATAAATTCTGTGCCCCTATCTTGACATTTAGGGTATAGAAGCAAGATGGAAAGAGCGGGGGAATAATTAATGTGAAGCCGGGTTTTTAAATGAGGAAGAAGTGATGGAAGATAGACACAAAAAGCTGGAGTAACTCAGCGGGACAGGCAGCATCTCTGGAGAGAAGGAATGGGTGACGTTTCGGGTTGAGACCCGACTTCAGACGGAAAGTGACGGGAAAGGGAAACGTCTATATCTATATCTCTCGTTTCCCTTTCCCGTGACTTTCAGTCTGAAGAAGGGTCTCGACACAAAACGTCACCAATCCTTATCTCCAGAGATGCTGCCTATCCCGCTGAGTTACTCCAGCTGGATACATGATGGCTCCGATAAGTAGTAATTTATCCCAAAATTGTGTTGAGTATGACTGGAAATTTTGACGGTCTATTATAAGCTTACTAACTGAGATGGGATGTGCTTAATTTCAACTTTCTAACATGCTGCTATTTAGATTGCTAACTGTGTCCATTTCTTTGCATGTAATTTTTGTCGCATTTTCGCTTTGAACTGTGCTTTTTTTAGCACTTAACCAGAGCTGTGAACGATTTGGTTACATTCAAATTCATTACAACAAATGCTGCAGCACATCAGTAAACCACAGGCAAACTGGACCTTAACCTCGAGCCAAACATGGTCATAAGAGGCTGGTTATTTACTTCCCTCATCTCAGCCTCCTGAAACTAGTGTGACTCAGAGTACATTTTACTTCTGGTTGACAAATCACAATATTCTCTTCCTCCCGCACAATGAGTCTCAGTCAAGAGCAATAGGAAGAGGCGTTCATACGATGCAACAAATAAGTCAGCAAATGAGGGAATTCTTTCACAAATTCTGAGCCTCATTTCCCACATCTTGAAAAAAGAAGAGCGTGCAAGCGGATCGGAGAGATAACAGAAACATAACAACCTTGAGGAAAGGAGGCAAATTCAATTAGATAGCCCCCGTGTGGGTAATATGGAAGATACTGCGCTTCTTAAACAATTTCTGCTGGGCATCCACATATTCCTAATGGAGAGGATTAGATGTTCTCCTTGCCATCCTGAGTGCTTTGCCTCCATTTTGAGTGATTTTGGATCAGGAGTGAAAATGTCTTTTAACTGTGTTATAGTAACTGTCTCATCTACTGCCACTTGCAGCTCATTCCATACGCATACCACCCTCTGTGTGAAGAAATTGCCCCACAGGTTACTATAAAATCTTTCCCCTCCCAACTTATACCTTTGTCCTCTGGTTCTTGATTTCCCTACTTTGTGTAAATTATTACTTAATTTACCCAGATATGTTATTAATTATAAATCATTTATACAATTGTTGGTATATTTGACTATCTCAGTCAACGTGATAATTCCTTCTAACTTGCTCAAGTAGTACTATCCCAATCAGGCCAGCCCTACACTAACTGAAGCTAACTGAGTCGTGAGGAACAAAACAGAATGTACTTATGGAACTCTTTATTCTTCAAACAGTGCCATGGCATCATTGTGCCTAGTTAACACATTGGAACTGGCAGAGGGAGGCTTTAATCTTGAGGTCAGTGCCACAGAAAATGCAACAATTCCGTGTCTAATACACAGAAACATTGTTGTTGGTAATGTGCTCAGGTCCTAATGTACAACTCAAGACTCAGACCTCCTGGCCTTGGAGCAAGAGGATTATCAACAAACTGCCTGAATCACACACTTTTCTCTTCTGCCTTTATAAACATTTATGTTGCAGTCTGTTCACCTTTTACACTTGTTCATCCATTGATTTCGCTAGACGATCTTCAGGCAGAAACTTAATGTGGAACAATGAGGGATTACACCCGAGATGGAAACAGAGACAAGGTCTCAACCAGTTGAGTTATATCCCCATCCCCTCTCTCTTTCCTGTGCCCCACCTTCACCTTAATACATGGTAGACAAAAATGATGGTGAAACTCAGCGGGTAAGGCAGCATCTATGGAGCGAAGAATAGGTGACATTTCGGGTCGAGACCCTTCTTCAGACTGATGTGGGGTGGGGGAGGGTGGGAAGAAGAAAGGAAGAGGCGGATACAGTAGGCTGTGGGAGAGCTGGGAAGGGGAGGGGAAGGAGGGAGAAAGCAAGGACTACCTGAAATTGGAGGTCAATGTTCATACTGCTGGCGAAATATGAGGTGCTGCTCCTCCAATTTGCGGTGGGACTCACTCTGGCCATGGAGGAGGGCCAGGACAGAAAGGTCGGATTCGGAATGGGAGGGGGAGTTGAAGTGCTGAGCCACCGGGAGATCAGGTTGGTTAATGCGGACCAAGCGGAGGTGTTGGGCGAAGCGATCACCAAGCCTGCGCTTGTTCTCACCGATGTAGAGCAGTTGACACCTAGAACAGCAGATGCAATAGATGAGGTTGGAGGAGGTGCAGGTCAACCTCTGCCGCACCTGGAAAGACTGCTTGGGTCCTTGGATGGAGTCAAGGGGAAAGGTAATGCTACAATTGTAGCATTTCCTTCAGTTGCAAGGGAAAGTACCAGGGGAGGGGGTGGTTTGGGTGGGAAGGGATGAATTGACCAGGAAGTTATGGAGAGAGCGGTCTCTGCTGAAAGCCGAAATGGGAGGAGGTGGGAAGATGTGGCCAGCGGTGGGATCCCATTGGAGGTGGTGAAAATGTCGGAGGATTATCTGTTGTATGTGACGGCTGATAGGGTGGAAGGTGAGGACAAGGGGGACTCTGCCCTTGTTACGAGTGGGGTGGTGGGGAGTGAGAGCAGAGCTACGGGATATAGAGGAGACCCTGGTGAGAGCCTCATCTATAGTCAAAGAGGGGAACCCCCGTTCCGTGAAGAATGAGGACATCTCTGATGCCCTGTTTTGGAACATGTTCATTTCTCCTACTATCTCCACTCTGTCGCCCTGCTTATTTACTCTAATTCGTACACATCTCCCAAGTCCCTCATTTCCTCCTTATCCCCTAGTTCCACTCTTCACAATTATGTATTCTTCCTGGGCTCACACCTGCCTTTAGCATACAGTCAGCTTATAAGGAAACCCCCTTGCCTGAGGTCATCTGTTGCCGGCCCCGATTTGTCCTGTTTTTTTCCTCGCATCCAGTTTCTTCTCCCACTCTCCCTACTACAACTAGATAGAATGCAACAACAGCTTTTCACTGTACCTCGGTTCTGACCAGAATCATCACTTATCCATTTTCTCCAGAGATGTTGCCTGACCCACTGAGTTACTCCAGTATTTTGTGTCTATCATCACCAATCTATGTTCTCCAACGATGCTGCCTAGCCCACTGAGTTACTCCAGCACATTATGTCTAAATCTTTTAAAATGTTACATTCCTAGAAAAAGTATGAGTAAGTTATTATCTGGGAAACATTTCCTGCAAGCACCTTGAACAAATCTGAAGAAATGTACAAAGTGTTAAAGAAGGAACTGCAGATGCTGGAGAATCGAGGGTTACACAAAAAGCTGGAGAAACTCAGCGGGTGCAGCAGCATCTAAGGAGCGAAGGGGATAGGCGACGTTTCGGGTCGAGACCCTGAAGAAATGTACACCCATTACCACAACGAGATCAAAACAATTTGATTTTAAGTGTTGGTAATCAAGATAATTTACTGCCAAAATCATAAAATGTTTGAATGTAATTATAGTAAACACAAAAGATGCTGGATAAAGTCAGCATCTGTGGGAAGAGAAGCAGAGTTAATGCTCAGGTTAAAGACCTATTGTCAGTGAGTGTAGTGCCCATGAATAGGACATGGGAGTGTGTGCCAATATGGATAGGACATATGGAATATGTTCAGGCCTTGGTTCCCTAAGCATAATTGTTAATTGAGTTATTTGGTCAATGTGTTAATGGAAGCACGTGTTAGAGAGGGAGAGAGAGAGAGAGAGAGAGAACATGAAGCATTGCGTAGGAAGAAACAGATGCTGGTTTAAACAGAAGATGGACGCAAAGCTGCCGTGGGTCAAGCAGCAGAAAAGGAATAGGTGATGGTTCAGGTGGAGACCCTTCAGACTGAGAGTCAGGGGAAAGGGAAAGGAGAGATGTAGATGGTGATATAGAGAGATATTGAACAAATGAATGAAAGATATGCAAAAAAGTAATGATGATCAAGGAAACTGGCCATTGTTAGCTGTGGGCTAGGATGCACCATTGTTCTTTAAACCGATGGAATGCAGGCAGTTAGAGAGTGGGAACGTAAACAAAGGAAAGTAAGTATTGTAAAATGCAAAGTTCATGACATGCCCCTCTTCAGAGACCCGCTGAGTTTCTCCAGCATTTTGCGTCTTTCCCAGCAGGTCAAGTCGTGTTAAAAGTAACATTAAGCGAAGACCTAGGGATAACCTGGCCCACCCTGATGTAGAGAAAGTGAGTTACTTGAAGTTGTGGAGTTCCATTATGAGGATAGATTTGATTTTATCAATGGTGAAATAATGAATTGAAAACTGAATCTACAAATATTAAATAGGTTTGCAATATAATCATTACAATTAATAAAATAATATTTGGAGCACTACCCAGGTATTTGTATGTTGAAACAGGAATTTTAAAGTTCTTAGATCTTTTAGGGGGAAAAAACAATGACATTTAAGGAGCCTTGGTTATTTTTTGGCTGAAGGCAAAACTTTGATTGCGACAAGATTATGCATTTTAATACAATCTGACTGTTGTTAGTTAATTACTGTGACTAACTGTTACGTGACTCTTACGACAGAGCAAAGATACCTGCAGGATCAAGGACAAAATGGCTGGTGGCAGTTGTCCCAAGGGCAATGGTAAGATGTAAAGCATTGTGGAATTATTGCTTTAGATTTTATTTTAGTCAGAGCCCGGTGAATCTGTGCAATTCTTTGCCACAGAAGGCTGTGGAGGCCATTGGATATTTCTAAGGCAGAGATTTATTGATTCTTGATTAGTATGGGTGTCAAAGGTTATGGGGAGAAGGCAGGAGAATGGGGTTAGGAGATCAGGCATGATTGAATGGCAGTGTTGACGTGATGGGCCGAATGGCCTAATTCTGTCCTATCACTTATCACCTTATGGCCTTATGTTGCAGTGCAGGTATTGTCACTCTCCATATTTATACAACATTGCTTTTTCTTTGAAGAGAACTGTTTACCCACTATTTTGCTAACTCTACCATCAACCCATCATACATTTTCAGTAATAATGACAGCTTTCCATAAGCACCAGTGACAGCTGAAGAAGGCACAAGGTGCTGGAGTAACTCAGTGGATTAGGCAGAGACTGACTGATTTGCTGAGTTATTCTAACACTTTGTCTTTTATCGTAAACCAGCATCTGCAGTTTCTTCTGTCAACCAGTGACAGCTGTGCAGATTTTAATTACATCGTTTAAAAAAGCAATCATGAAACCAATAAGCAGAATACTACTTTATCAAGAAATATATCAGGTGAGGATTAGGTCAAGACATGGTTTCCACAGCTGGCTAATCCAGTATGTGTGCTTATTGGACATGAGCCAGGGAACTGGTTGCTTGTACCAATATTCAATGTGGCAGCTGATGTTATACTCCAAAACATGTCACCAACTGGATCCACTTCATGTTGACATAATGACAAATTAAATTGAATCAAATTTAATTAAATTGCTAATTGGAATCTATTACTACTCCTCCGATCCATTTCCTATTCTTTTTCTCCAGAGTTGCTGACCGACCCGCTGAGTTACTCCAGCACTTTGTGTCTATCTTTGATATAAATCAGCATCTGCAGTTCCTTGTTTCTGCAATCTATTCATTTTTCTTAATAAATAGAGAACAGGGTACAAATAAAGGAAGCAGTTTAGTGCTGGCCACAAGTAAATATTCAGTGGACAGGCAGAACAGAGACACACCTCACCTTTTCTGTCCATTCTGTTGCCATTTGTTATTGAACCAGTATACGGAAAAAATAGTGTGATTATTCTTGCACCAAATATAATGCACACTGTAACTAATAAAAAGTAAATTCTGATTAGGTCACGGCACAGGTTTCAAACATGTCTGCCAAAATAATATACGTCTCTCAACCCACATAAATAAAAATCTCCTGCCAGTAAGTACTACAGATTAAAAAGTCAAATAAATGATGTTTTATTCCTCTCTAGCTGATTTAGAATTCATAGAATTAGGAACCCATGATATAATTAGATTTTCTCTTTTGTTGACCTAGTTTCTGAGAAACAGGATGAATCAGTTCAGAGTATGGAAGGAATCAGATTGAAACAGAATTTCAAATCCCAATACTATGAAGCCAAAAAGATAAACAAGTCACCAGGTGAGAAAATACATTTGTATGTACAGGTGTATCAGATGTACTATAGTATCTGCTGGGCATCTAATTCTAAGCACTTTTGAGATTTACATTGTATATATATTCCACTAACACGGTATCTTAAATGCATAGACTTTATGATATTCAAAGTTGTATCATAAATATCTTGCATACCATTTGTGTTTCTAATTCAAATGGTGCCACTCAAGGTTGTATTAATCGAACAATAAATGCAACAAACCTCCATCACTCCAACTGTAAATGAGGACTACTCACACTCATTTATAATTCCATTTATAACACTGTATGTAAATAATTCCACAAGATACCCTTATGTATAAATAAAAACAGATAATGTTGCAAATACTCAAGACAACCATTGTGGTTGAAGTTGGGGAAGAAATTGCAGGAGCCCTGGTTGACTTATGCATCATCAGTCAGGGATGAGATGCCAGAATGCTGCAAGGAGGTTAATATTATGCCTTTATTGAAGAAGGGTTGCAAAGAAAAACAAGGGAAGAATGCACCAGTAAGCCCAATATCTGTGGTAAATAACTTCTTGGAGGGAATTCTGAGGGATAATTTAGAAATTCTGCATTTAGGAAGACGGGGAATGTAAGAGATACACAGCACAGCTTTGTGCGAGGGAGATTGCGTCACATGAATTAGATTGAGTTTTTTGAAGCAGTAACTAAGAAAGATTACCAAGAATAATAGTAGCATTTGATCAGCTCCGTAAGCGGGACGAGGAATGGCAAATGGAGTTAAATTCTGATAAGTTCAAGGTGTTACATTTTGCAAAATCAAACCAGGGTAGGACTTTCACATTGAACAGTAAGCCCCTGGGGAGTGGGTTGAACAGAGAACCAAAGAGTACAGGTACATGGCTCCCTGAAAAATGACATCACAGGTGTGGGCTGATCGGTTCCCGGCTCTGACCTTACTCCTGGCTCCAGGAGCCAGCTCCGGACTCACTCATCTGCTCCCGTACCCAGCGCCTGTCGTGCTCACTGCCCCCGCCCGCAGAACACAGCCCACACTCCACTGCTTCAGCTTTATTCTCGACGGCTTCTGGTCGGGCGGCTCCTGGGCGGGCAGCTCCGGGGCAGGCGGCTCCTAGGCGGGCAGCTCCTGGACCGGCAGCTCCTGGACGTGCTCACGGACTCAGCCCCGCCTCCGGGGTTTTTTCTCCAGCGGGTGCTGAAAGGAGCATTACCTTCATGGTGAATGACAGGCGAGAAGACCAATCTGCTGATCTTATGACTTTTTAAACCTTCATAACTTTTGTAATCTTCCACCGATCGGAACAAAACTTGGTGTCTTGGCGCAGAGGGGAACGGTGAGTAAGGTGGTGAAAAAATCCTGTCAATATACGGTACCATTTTTGCGCAAATTTAAAAACAACGCAGACCGGAAGTGGTCAAGATGAGAGTTTTAGTAATAGTATAGATTTTGTAATCTTGCAGTTACTCTTGCAAATAGCTTTCACAATTCAATTTTTTAATATATCTCACAAAGATAGTATAAAGTGAGGCAGAAAACAGCATAATGTAGCAATGTTACAAAATTTTGAGATTTTAAAAATCAAGTCTGCAATTTATCCCATCAGATAAAGCATAAAAATAAGTTTAATTTGACACCTAATTCACTTTCATATCTTCAGTATTAAGAAAGTTATGACCATTTTCATACTCGGAAATTAGCATCTTGTTCCCCATTGCCTTTCAATTGACTTAACTCAAAAGCTGTGATCTAGAACAGCTAAAAGCCCATATCTTTCTTAAAAATTAAGAGAAGTTAATGAAATTTTTAGTTATAGATTGTAGCATTCTGAAACAAATATGAAACAATCTTACTTGGATGACCTGAAATTAAAGCATATAATTAGTTCGTTATCTAATTGAAGCTAATTACAAAATTCAATGAGTAGATCTAAACACCTATCCATTTCTTAAGAAAAGATAAACTTTTTTAAAATTGCCTAAGTGTCCAAATACCATTCACACAATAATCCACAATATAACATAATTTTCAAATCTCATTTTCATGCATTTCTGGGCCAAATGGAAGGAATTTAGTGTTTACTGCCTGTAAATTAATGGCCATTTAAATCAACTAGCGAGTGCGTTTTAGTGGAATGCGGTGGATTGGAACGTTGTGGTTTGCTGTGAAGTCAGTATGAAAAATACTGTTTGTTCATACATTTTTTTGGACCCCATTTCGCAACATGAAAATATGATTAAAGCCTCCATAAAAAACAACTTTTAATATAAAAATAAACTGTGTACCTTTTTTTCTCCCCTACGCAAAATCCTTCCCGTTGTCGGCGTTCACGGCTTTTGAAGGTGATTTTTAAATTACTCTAGTTAATAAATAATCTAGCGTAATTTAAAAATACCTTCATGAATGAAATGTCAGAGCGATTTTTCTTCCGCAACGAAATCGCCTGACATGGATCGATTTTCCCTGTCTGTTGAAAAACGGCACTTTAAGCCCGCCCCCCTCTGAAAGACGCCAAAGTCACGCACACGGGGAGCGGCAGAACTGCAGCGCTGCTCAAGGTAAGTTTTGTAACATACCTACATAATGTAGCCGAGTTGTTATAAATTGACAGATATTTTGCAGTACATGTAGAAATTATTTATGATTATTCATTCATAGAGGAATGTAAAACTGACTTTAATTCAAACAATTTGCTGGCACAATTGGAAGCAAATGTGTCTTAGAAGTATATTTCTTTAATTCCACAGAGTCATGGGTTATAAAGGATATAAAATTCCACAGGTCTCAAGCAATTGCACCAGAGATAAAGTCCGACCGACTGAGAAACTGCAAACTCCTCGTGGAGAAAGCAATTAAGGTGAAAATGTTTATCAAACATTTAAAGCTACTTTTTGTTCAGAGTAGAGCATTCATTACCCTAAAGTAAAGGACTGGAGTCAGAGGGTTTGAAGCGTGCATGGTTTCAGGTGCACACCAACAGTGGAATTTCAGTTTTTATTTTGTTGCAATTCTAAGATGGTAAATACTGTACATAATCTATTTTCAACATGAGTCTGGGTTGAAGTGATATTATTTATCTCCTCAAATGAGATAGTCTTCCATAACTTGGATTTGATACTGCATGGTAACCATCGTTTGGATAAGTTGTACCTTCTGAACATGCTCTAGATACACCTACTTCACATGAAGACGTGATACACTTACATTATCTCTTACATGCTCTCTTCACGTACGGCTAACCATGACAATACTAGCCAGATAGCTTTAAAGGTGTATTCAGAAGGTCAGAAGGAATAGTAGAATAAGGCCATTCGGCCCATCAAGTCTACTCTGCCATGGGTGATCTATCTCTCCGTCCTAACCACATTCTCCTGCCTTCTCCCCATAACCTCTGACACCTGTACTAATCAAGAATTTATCTATCTCTGCCTGAAAAATATAGTCTTTGGTTTAAATCCATCTTGCAGCTTCCTGTCTCAGACCAAACAGCTGCAGAATATATGCAACACTATAGTTAAGTCCCAAATTGGTTCTGCTCCTGCTCTATCATTAGCATCACTCTGCTTCAAGGTCAACTGAACTCATATTTTTATATTAGTGCATTTGATGTTGAAAATGTGTCTGTGTAGTTGACATTCCTTTTAATCTATTAGAAATGACTTTGTAAAGCATCTAAGGTAGACAAAATTGCTGGAGAAACTCAGTGGGTGAGGCAATATCTATGGAGCGAAGGAATAGGTGACGTTTTGGGCCGAGACCATTCTTCTTTAAATCTAATGAAGCCAACCAAAGAAATCCATGATTGAATTTCCGGAATACAGAATGCCATCATTTCAGCACTATTAAAATTATGGGAATGTCATTGGTGAAATCCAGCCATGCAGAGCAATGTGAATTTTAAACTTTGGTTAATATTGTAATTTAATACTGTACATCGGCGAGACCAAGCACAGACTCAACGACCATTTTGCTGAACATTTGTTTGCCAAGATCTGCTGGACCCCCACGATTGCTAACCATTTTAACTCCTCATATTGACCTTTCTGTCCTGGATCTCCTCCATTTTCAGAGTGAGACCACACACAAACTGGAGGAACACCTCATATTTCATTTCGGAGTCACGTGAGTGACTTCGTGAAGAACCCGCCAGCACGCATGCGCAACATATCGTCGCATCGCATTGCTGCCGACGGCTGGAGGTGGAGCGCGGCTCCCCACCAGCCCTTCAGAGGGCCGACTCAGGTAAGGCTAAGCCCCCTAGAGTTGGTGTTTTCCTGTTGTGGGGACTGTTTTCTCTCCTAACAGGAACGTGGAAGGAGTCCAGGAACTTTGTGAGGCCGCCTCGGATCGGACTGCTGTGGCAGTCACCGGCGGCTCCAATACTCTGGAGTCGGGAAGCCCGTTGATCCAGGAGGGTCCAGGGTCACACTCTCGCCGGCGGAGGACGGCAGAGGCAGCCCGACTCCACACCGCAGCCCGCAGGGGACGCCACGGCTGGCGGCACGCACAGGAGTGGGGCTTGCTGGATCGCCGTCAAAAGACCGGCAGCCCCGACTTTGCGCTACAGCCCGCAGGGGACGCCACGTGCTGGCGGCATGCAGCGGAGTGGGGCTTGTCGGCTCGCCGTCAAAAGGTTCAACGGCAGAGCGGCAGCCCCGACTTTCCACCACAGCCCGCGGGGGACACCGCGGGCTGACGGTGTGCATGCAGGAGTGGGGCTTGCAGGCTCGCCGTTCAAAGTTAGGAGTGGCAGAGCGGCAGCCCCGACTCTACACCACAGCCCGCGGGGGTGATACTGCGGGCTGACGGTGTGCATGTGGAGTAGGGGTTGCAGTGCTTGCCATGGGCAGCAGCCCCGGCACTACACCATAGCCCGCAGGGGTCTCTGCGGGTTGCTGGCATTTAGGAAGGAGCAGGCTTGCATACAAAGGCAGCCTGACTCCACACTGCAGCTGCAGGGATACTGTGGCCTGTCTACATTAAAGTGCCTTGCTACTCCAGGGTGTGCATTTCTTCAAGAAGTTGAGACTGCCAGCACATAGAAGTTATTAAAACATGAGAGGCTGGTCACCATACTTCTTAAAGACCCTCAGGTAAAAGACTAACCTTGAATAGCTAAACGTCTGTATGAGAGTTTGCTTACAGATGGATGGAGACCAGAATGAAGGCACCACAGCAGGTCTCCTAGGGCCGTGCGACTTCAGATGGAAATCAGCAGCCACTATTCCAGTAGAACGCGGAGGTCGGGGAGCCCTGCGTAGCCAGGACCCGTCTCTCCACCACGGCTGACCATGGGGCCACAAAATGGCGGGAGCAGGGTAGGCCTTGACTCCCTACCACTGTCACCTAAGCATAGTGACAGTGGGGCTAAGGTGCGTAACATGTGACCCGCTCGGCAGCTTGTTTGTTTCCCCTACTATGCAGGTACCAGAGCAGGGGGAGGGCTGCGCACAGGTCATGCCCCGCTGCAGCAGGAGGCATCGACATACCACCGGGGGTAACCTGCTAGATTGAGGGCCGGTGATGGATCTGCTGGAAGTCGGGGAGCCCTACAGGAGCAGGAGGTACCGGTGTTCCACTGGAACAGGCTGCAGGAGCGCGGACCAGTGGCAGCAGTTTACGGCCAGGCATCCCCGTTGCTTCGGGTAAAGCCGGCTATGCGCCCTCACGGACCCGTGTGGTTAAGGGTGACGGCAGGCCTGCACGGACAGCGGAGCCGGTAATGGGGACCGGTACCGATCCTTCCCTCTGCCTTCCCACCAGGCAGAGGTGCCGCTTAGGTCCGAACGATGGCGGACTAGCTGTATGTCCGTGCAGGAGTCGTACAGCCCGCGGGAGCAGGAGGTACCGGCACTGCACCGGAACAGGCTGCCGGAGTGCAGACCGGTGGCAGCAGCATACGGTTAGGCGATCCCGTTGCTACGGGTAAAGCCAGCCAAACGCCGTCACAGACCCCTGGGGGTGAGAGTGACGGTGTGCCTGCACGGACCACGGAGCCGGTATTGGGGACCGGTACCAATCCTTCCCTCTGCCTTCCCACCAGGCAGAGGTGCCGCTTAGGTCCGAACGACGGCGGACTAGCGGTATGTCCGTGCAGGAGTCGTACAGCCTGCAGGAGCAGGAGGTACCGGCAGTGCACCGGAACAGGCCGCCGGAGCGCAGACCAGTGGCAGCAGAATACGGTTAGGCGATCCCGTTGCTGCGGGTAAAGCCAGCCAAGCGCCGTCACAGACCCGCGGGGTGAGAGTGACGGTGTGCCTGCACGGACCACGGAGCCGGTATTGGGGACCGGTTCCGACTCCTTTCCTCTGCCTGCTCGTCAGGTAGAGAGGCCGCTGAGGTCCGAGAGACACCGGGCTAGCGGGTTGTCCGTGCGGAAGTCGTTCGGCCCGCAGGAGCGGGTGCTGACGAGTACCTGTCAGCCACTTCGTAGAGGTGTGACCTACTGGCAGAAGCCCCAGCGACTCATCAGGGCCTGGGGAAGTCGACCTGTTGTCTGTGTGTAGCGGCAGCGGTCGCATGGCCAGGATGGAGCTAATGGTGAAAGAGTCACTCGGGTGGAGCTCCCGCCACGGTCGCCGAGTCCCCCATGGATGGGAGGACGAGACCATGCGTCGGCAAGGTCCACGATGTGGGCAGCCGGCAAGCCCGCGCGGGCGTCGGGTCACCGTGCTGAGGCATTGGGTGCCGACTCCCCGCCGCGTTTGCCCCCCGTGGCAGCGGCATTAGGCTCCGCCAAACGAAGGCGTTCGAACACACCTCCCGCGCGGGAATCGCTCAGCTTTGCTACGGCGGCTGGCAGCGACAACTTCCGGCACCGGGTTCACCTCGACGAGGTGCGGGCCGATGAAAGGAGCCTCAGCAGTATATCAGAGCATGAGGACTCCGACCGCCCGAGTGTTCAGGGCGAAGGGCGTATTGACCGTATGGAGCGGCTATTGGAGCTCCTTTTACACAGCCAACGACAGGAGGCATCCATCATCAAAAGGCACAGGGAGGTTTCACCAGTCTCAACAGCCAGCCTGCCACCGTGGACTTCCTGACCAATCATCAGCTCCAGGAGGAGGTCCTATCAGAGGCCATAAACAGATACAAGGCCCAGCGAACTGCAACTCCCTCAACGTGCCCATAGTCAATACGCCAATCTGGGGCAACATCAGCCCAAGGATCAGGACCCAGGAGATGAAGCTCCAGCGGATCCTGAAGCTGCTCACTGCTGGGATTACCGCGTTTGTGCGGTCGGTGGATGGGGAGGATTTGAGCACCAAGCAGGAGGATGCTCTGGCTCTATTGTGTACCACAGTATGAGATAAATGCCTTCAGGAAGAGCGTCATTAAACCCACGCTGAACCCAAAATTTGGGGGGTTATGCAAAGCACCTCCTACGCCACCACCCAGACAGTTGTTCGGGGAAGACCTCCCGAAGAGGGTCTAGGAGCTGGATGACCACGCTAAGACGGTGGGACTCATGCGGTCACATATCTCGACCAGGCAGCAGGCCAGGGAAGTGCCATTTTCAGGCTACGAGGCCCTGCCGTTAGACCAGCAAGGACCTATGCTCCAGCTCCGCCTCAATTTCGGCAGCCTCAACAACCGAGGCCTTCTAGGACTAGGGCCCCAGCGGCCAGCATGGGTAATGCGGGTGCCGCATTATCAGCTCAACCCAGCACCTCCACTTCCGGCTAAACATATCAAGGACCGCCGATAACCATGAAGGTTCTGAACTGGCCATTACTGCGGTATGGTCTATCATCTAGAACCATGGATGCCATCGGAGCGTCATGCCGGGAGTCCACCTGGCGGCAATACCTCTCACACATCCGGAAGTGGGAAACCTACTGCGGCCGCTCCCAAATTACTGATGACGCTGTAACCATAACCGATGTATTGGAATTCCTGGCGGGGTTGCACCATGATGAACACCTGAGCTACAGTGCCATCAACAGCGCCAGGAGTGCGCTGTCATTCTACCTCGATATTAAGGTAAGATCCAACAGGCTGGTGTCCAGACTCATGCGGGGAATATTCAATTCGAATCCGCCCAGACCACGCTATAATATCACCTGGGATATCGGGGAAATACTCACCCTGCTCAGGACGTGGTCGCCCATGGAGGGCCTGGAGCTGGACAAACTCACCCTGAAGCTGGTGATGTTACTGGCACTGACTTCAGCGCAGAGGGTACAGACACTCCACAAAATCCGGATCGACAGGATGATCTCTACCCCTGCAGAAGTAGTCTTCGTCATAGACGAGCTACTCAAGCAGCATACACCTGGGTGCACAGGGCTGCAGCTGAAGTTCCTGGCATACCCCGCTGATGCAAGGCTACGTTTAGCCACCCATATCCGTCACTATGTGAAAGTGACGAGAAAACTGAAGGAATGGAGAAACCTCACCATAGAGTGACGGTCCAGACAATATCCAGGTGGCTCAGGATCGTTTTGGGTAAGTCACGTGTTGACACTAATGTCTTCAAATCCTATTCCACCAGGGCATGCATCAACGTCGGCGGCAAGGGTCATGGAGGTGCCCATGGACCATATTCTTGCCACAGTAGGATGGCGAATGAAGCCACCTTCCAGCGGTTCTACAATACATATGTTGCCGCTCCTCTACAGTTCGCGGAGGCCGTGCTGAATGCAGGTCAAGAACGTGGAGATGTCCCCGAATGAGGGGTTTTCTTTTGTTGTTAACAAATGTTGCTCTTGTTTTTCAGTACAAGCAGTCTGGAAAGTTGATTACTCCTATCCATCCTCATAAGTGGTGTGTGACAGCATGGACGTGGTCCAGGGCGTGGAATCACAGAGCTTTGAAGTCTTCACGAAGTCACTCACGTGACTCCGAAATGAAATAGTAAGATTGAACGAGAACTTACCAGTTCGAAGGTTGATCTTTATTTCATGAGGAGTTGCGATGAGGGATTTCGTGCCCTCCTCGCCCAACCCTCAATCATAATCAACTGGTAATTAGAGTCTCTTCAATCTTACTATGCCAAGTCATTTCTGTTGTTGTTTTCTGTGATTCCACACCGCTACTTTGAAGAATGTCGCGCATGCGTGCTGGCGGGTTCTTCACGAAATCCCTCATCGCAACTCCTCATGAAATAAAGATCAACCTTCGAACTGGTAAGTTCTCGTTCAATCTTACTATTCTGCTTGGGCAGCCCACAACCTAATTGTATGAACATTGAATACCCCAATTTTAGGTAACCACATAAACCTCCTCTCATTTCTTCCTCCAAGCACCCCCCCCCCCACCCACCCACCCTTGTGCCCCATCTAGACTTGCATCTATTTCTCCTCTCCTCCCCTTCTACATTCCTTCCTCTAGCTTCACAATTTTCAACTCTACAATCCTTTTGTCTCATCTTCTGTCTTTTCATCTCTGGCCTTTTTCTAACCATCTGCCCATCAACGCCCCCCCCCCCCCATTCGCCTGTATCATCCTATTATGTGCCAGGATAGACACAACGTGCTGGAGTAACTCAGCGGGTCAGGTTGCATCTCCAGGGAAAAACTCTGAGTGCAAGTGTTCAGCGAAATGGTCGCTGAGCCCACGCTTGGTCTCGCCAAAGTACAGTCTTCATAAGTCTGAAGAAGGGTTCCGACCCGAAACGTCACCCATTCGTTTTCTCTGGAGATGCTGCCTGACCCGCTGAGTTTCTCAAGCACTTTGTGTCTATTTTCGGTACGAACCACATCTGCAGTTCCTTCCTACATATTATGTGCCAGGCTTTGCCCTGACCCTCCTCTCCTCCAGCTTTCTCCCCCGCTCACCCCCACACCTACAATCAGTCTGAAAAATAGTCCCGACCTGAAACATTACCTAATCTATGCTTTCCAGAGATGTTGCCTGACCCGCTGAGTTACTCCAGCACTTTGTGTCTTTTTCTGTAAACCAACATCTGCAGCTCCTTGTTTCAACTTTGTCATTTTCCTTGATTGGTTTTGGGAGTCACAGCATGGTGAGACAGGGGCTGGTAAGAAATAGGTGGAACAAAGTGAGGTATGGTGGAACTGGGTGGGGATAGGGAGGACGGGTTTAGAGACAGGATGGTGGGTGATAAGGAAACATGATGAAACAAACAATGGGCAGATAGAGCCTTGTGATGGGAGGGGAGCAGGAACATTTTCAGTATCATCTGTGAAGGCAAAGTTATGCTTGAGACTTGTTCGGATTTAGTTTGTTGTTTTCTATCGTATGGCGAAAATGGTGAAAGTAATTTTACTAAATAATAAATAATTGATCAACATCATTATTCCTTAGCTAAAAAAGATATTTACCGTCTTTGGACCATATCCAATAATCAGACAGTGTCTACGCCACAGAGGCTGGTTGGAGAAGAAGATGTCGAAACCACCAAAAAGCCCTCAGAAAAGGGAGAAGATAACGTATGTGGAAAATGATCTCGATGATGGAATTGTTGATTCTGATGGGTGTGATTCTGACGGTAGGCAGTTTTTAATCCTAAACTAGATGTGTATGTGTGTGTGTCGGTTCAGCAATTTATATTGATACAAATTTTAGTATATTTCCTTTGTTTTGCACAATCTTGGGCTTTCACACAACATTCTGTAAGTAAATGGCATTAACAAGAAGATCTATGCACCAACTCATGCAATTACCATGTGAGTATTTCACAATTGATTCATTAACATGCAACCCAGTTACTGTGTGAAGTGTCATAAATAGCTTTTGTAGGCACAGGATGGTTAACACATTGGCAGACAACATGATGTAAATACAATGCAAAACCACGAAGCTTCATATCGTATATGCATTTTGAGCATAATGTCCCTTATAGGGATGCACAGATAGCTGGGAGGGTTACATTCGGTCAGGGAACCCAGAGGTTTGTCCCCAAGATCTGTGAATCATGATAGTCATAGGAAAGTCTACAAAACAGGATAAAAGAGATAAAACAGTGATATTAAACCGTGCACCCGAATCCCATTTCAGTAAATATATTCCTGTAACTCTACATCAGAACATCTGACGAAGTGTCTCGACCAGAAATGTCACCCATTCCTTCCCTCCAGAGATGCTGCCTGTCCCACTGAGTTGCTCCAGCTTTTTGTGTCTATCTTCAGTTTAAACCAGCATCTGCAGTTTCTTCCTACGTCTCATCAATTGATTTGTTCAAAACCCCAGAGTTTAAATGTGATTGACCTTAAGCTGTTTTCTTTTACAATGCAGACAAAGCGGGTGATGAGAAAGACCTCCCTGATGATCCAGATAGCATCCATGACATTGTGGTTAGTGTTGTACAGTTATTAATCTATTAAAGTTTACTGTCAATTATATTTTTTTGAAGAAAGGAAGCATCTGGATAAATGGCCAATTTCGAAATGACTGCATCATTTAATGCAGTTTTAATAACAGCATGCATATAAAACCAAAAGAAAATCCTATTCAACAATGTTTCTTAGATTGGAGTGAACTACCAAAAGCATGCAACGTATCAGTAAAGGTATCCATCTTGGAATGGCTCAGACTGCAAGATAGAACTTCGGATAAATAACTAAATACACCATTCTATCTTGGTTTTAGGTTGCAAGTTAACTTGGTGAAAGGTTTTGAGCTGGCAGTTCTGTGCCATAGTAATTTTGGGAGTGATATTGAAGTGGAAGGCTGGATAGAACTTGGGAAATCAAAATTGTGTATAAGGAGGTAAAAGACAAATAAACTAAGTGTCATGTTCTTTATGAAAGGATACCAAATGCAGAAAGGTTGCAATGAAGATTCATCTAGAATTCGCCATGGTCAGAATCCTGATGGTTGATAGGATTTTATCACTTTATTGAGAAGTTTCAGTAACAAAGAACTTCAAGGTGGCTTATTTTCCATGAGAATAAAGAAGATTAAAATATAACGGGACAGGTGAAAAGGATGATCTTTGGTTATACTTTCTTCCTAACTTTGTTGTTTGTTTAAAGAATTAAAGGATTTTTAACAACCATTTCCTAATTCCAACTACAGTAAAATGTTGTCTTTGATCCCTCCAGTTTAATTAAACTGGAGGCTATCTTTGATCCAGTTTAAACAAAAACAACAAACAGTTGGAAAGAAAAGGAACTATAAATAATTGCAGATAAAGTTGCAGACCTAATGGGCTAGATGGCCCATTTCTGTATTGCAAAATTCTACGACTAAGTAGAAAGAGACAGCAGAAGGGAGAACCATTGCTTTATTTGTGATCATTTTCAATGTCATCTATACCATTACTCATTAATGTAATACGTGCCGTATACTACAAATAAATTGTGTTAGCCACTTACATTTGTACTCGTTATATTGAAATACATTTAATTTTATGTTGCAGTCTCGACTATTGAAGAATGAAATGCCACATTTTCTCTGGACAAATGGAATTGATGGGCAGAACCTGCAAAAAGATCAGATTTTCAACCATTTTTTGGGGGCTGGTTCCTTCACCACAAAGGTAGGCTATACTTCATGGGACTCACTCTTTCTTCACAAGCTAGACTGTTCAATATGTGGCAAGTGCTGTTTTGTATCAATGTAGAAAATCCATTACACGGTGGACTCCTTCATCACAAACACAGGACCTCAGTTACATTGCTGACTTCACAATAAATGTGCATTAAGATGAAGGCTTGCAAGGTGAGGCTCCTCATTATATTATCTCTCAATAAACTGTGATCCCTGCTCTACGGGGTTTAATTTCTTCACTATGAAAGTCAGGTTCCAATTGTATTGCAGCTTGTTGCTTCACCAATGAAGGTAAAATGTTACATCAATGCAACAACATTTATCACAGTTATTTGAACATATTTAGCTCATGATACTCACCAAGGAGCATTCAAAGACTGGAGAGGAGAGGAAGGCAGTTCCTGCATTCACTCAAGGGGAGTAGGAACTCCTCTTGAATGCTGTAGAGCCATAAAACTCTAATGATAAATGTTAAATGATATAGAGTCACAACCATATCTCAGCACCAATCTACTATGGACTTTGTTAGGTTGCACTAGATATTTTTGTTTGCACTATTGTTGTCTGATTACCTCGTATTACTGATAATTTGTTGTAGTATTCATGGAAGCAGAGGGTGGAGGAAGGGTGTTTTTCAGACTAGAGACGGACCAGAGATCACCTGGGCCCATAGAAACATAGAAACATAGAAACATAGAAAATAGGTGCAGGAGTAGGCCATTCGGCCCTTCGAGCCTGCACTGCCATTCAATATGATCATGGCTGATCATTGCTGTTTCTGGTTTATATTAATGATTTGGTTGAGAATGTACAAGGCTTGAAGAGTAAGTTTGCAGTTTACACTAAAGTAGGTGGTATCATAGACAGTGAAGATGGCTATCAAACATTACAGTAGGATCTTGATCAGCTGGGCAAGTGGGCTGAGAAATGGCTCTTGGAGTTTAATGCAGATAGGTGTGAGGTTTCATATTTGGGAACTCAAAACTGGGCAGGGCCTTCACAGTGAAAGGTGGGGGCCTGGGGAATTTGTAGAGCAGAGGGATCTAGTAGTAGAGCAACATGATTTCCTGAAAGGGACAATAGGGTGGTAAATAAGGCTTTTGATACACTGTCCTTCATCAGTCAGGGTATTTGAGTATAGAACTTACAATTACACAAGATATTGGTGAAGCCACCTTTGCAGTACTGTGTTCAGTTCTGGCAGAAAGATGTTATTAAACTGGAAAGAGTGCAGTGAAGATTCATGAAGTTGTTGCCAGGATACGAGGGCCTGAGCTAAAGGGAGAGGTTGGGCAGGCTTGGATTTCATTCTTTGGAATGCAGGAGACTGAGGGATGACCTAATAGAGGTGTTTAAAATCAAGAGGAGAATAGGTAGGGTGAATGCACCGAGCCTTTTACCCAGGGCAGTGGAATCAAGAACCAGAAGACATAGGTTTAAGGTGAGAGACATCACAAAGGTGAGCATTTAATAGGAACTTGGGGAGCATCATTTTCAGTCAGAGGGTGGTGAGTATATGGAATGAGCTGCTAGAGGAGGTAGTTGAGGTAGGCACTGTAATAACATTTAAGAGTTACATGGACACATGCATCGGAAAGGTTTAGAGGAATGTAGGCCAAACATGAAACGACCTTAAATGGGGCATCTTGATCGGCAGGTATGAGTTGGGCTGAAGCGTATGTTTCCGTGCTGCACGACTGTATGACTCTATTCATTATTGTATGTTTATTTGTTATGTTGTTGCAATAATGTGATTACTGTGCCAGTAAACCTGCAGCGAGTCATTGTTCTGTTTCCTGTACATATGAGAGTTCAACTCTCTTGACTTGTACAGCACAGAAACGGGACCTTTGGCCAATTTGCCCATGCCATCCATGAAGCTAACCTATTCTTATCTCATTTCCCTGCATAATATTTGTGTGCCTCTCCCACATTCCTATCCAAGCACCCACCCGAATACCTTTTAAATACTCTAGCATTTCAGAAGTCCAAATCCAAGAACATGAATAATTACAGTATGTTAGAAAGAGACAATTCCAATCTTTAACACATTATTTTCAGTGTTCTACAACGGCATTTTATAAAAGACCCATTGAGTAAATGCAATCCTGTGCCTTGTGCACCAGTAACACAGCTGGGAGATTTTTGTCCAGTCTTCTGCATTAATGTGATGTCTTTCACAGAGCCATGAGTTCCTGTTGAAATTGCATCCACACTCCCTTCAAATAGGGCCCCAGACCACAACTCACTGTGTAAACATATGACTCCTTTGTCCACTAGTTCTTTTTTATCATGATGGACAAATAGTGCTAAAGTAACCCAGCAGGTCAGTCAGCATCACTGAAGAAAAAGGATGGGTGACGTTTTGGGTCGGGACCCTTGTTCAGACCTTGAGGTGTCTGAAAAAAGGTCCCAACCCGAAACGTCATCCGTCCTTTTTCTTCAGAGATGCTGCCTGACCCGCAAAGTCACTCCAGCACTTTGTGTCTATCTTCGATATAAACCCGCATCCGGAGTTCCTTTCTACACAGTTCATTTATCATGTTTTTCTCAATCCGTTCCCAAGGAATGCAGTCAGTGTTTGAACACTAAACCACTCCTCGTTCCCCTCTGGAGGCTGGAATGTGAGGAATTTTGGACAAGCATGTATCCACAATCTCCATAGCTGACTCTTTCAAAATGCTATGCTGAAGTCTTGGGGTCCTACAGCACTTCAGTTGCTATTTTTTCTCCAGTACTCTTTTTTTAGCAACACTAATTTAATTGTATCCCCATTGACTCTTAGATTCTCCACTAATTCTGGGTCTTTTTCTGTGTTTTCTTCTATGTGGACAAACAAAAAATACTTGTTTTAGTATAAAGAAAATATTAAGAAAATTTACGATCAGCCATGATCATATTGAATGGCGGTGCTGGCTCGAAGGGCCGAATGGCCTCCTCCTGCACCTATTTTCTATGTTTCTATCTGCCATTTATTTTTCCCCAATGCCATTTTAGCTATAAAACCATAGAAAATAATTTTACATGTTTCGAAGATGTCACCTCTTCAAAATAGATGACGTGAATATTTTTGACTGGTGCGACACAGAATAGGCCCTTTGGCCCACAATGTATGGGAAGACCAAGATGGCACTTTAAACTGCTTATCAGCCTGCAAATGATCTATATCCCTCCATATCTGTTCATGTGTATATCCAAATGCCTCTTAAACATTGCGATCGTATCTGCTTCTACCAATTCCTCTGGTGGCTCGTTCCATACACCTACCGCACTCTGACCACGGAAACCTGACTCGTAAATCTTTCAACTTTATCCCTCTCACCTTAAAGCTACGCCCTCTAGTATTTGACATTTCACCCCTGTAAAAACACTCTATTTATATCGTAACTTTATATACCATGCATACAAACAAACCTTTTTTTAAAAATTGGTATTATTAATGTCATTCTTCATCTAACTATCTTTTGGCTATTACTGAGAGTTACACGAGTCATAGACTTCTGACCAAAGATTAGCTCCTCTATAATCTTTAGAGGATTATAATCTATAATCTGCTGAGCGCACAGTCATGTTTGATTTCTTCATCACTATTACTGTAATGTATTTTGCTGTTTTACAGAACAAGGTGGCCAGCCCTGTCCCTAACCTGTCGTGCAAGCTGCCTGTTTCCTCAGGCTCCCCCTTTGATCAACTTTGCTGGTTGAACTTGCCTGGAGCAAAAGCTCTTGCTAGTTCAAATATTTAGGATTATTAGATCAAGAATGTAATCCCATCACAACAGAAGACCTGCACACCTGCACCTGCACAGTCTGCAGAGATGACCCTGAGCTTCCAGTTACCTACCACTACAATGCTCCTTCCCACTCTCACTCCATTTTATCTATTTGTTGCTGCTGCATTGTTACAATGATATCCATCAAAGCTTGAAGACTAGAACCTCATCTTCCATCTGGGCACATTGCAGCCTTCTCAATTTTACAACATCTGGTAACTTAATTACACTGTTGGTATCAAAACTCACAGTCACTATCGATGATAGTGATTCAGTTTTTCTCTTTGCATTAGCACAGCCTGAAATGTCACTTTTTTCACGTTCTTGCTCTCCAACTGCCTCCATTTCTAAACTGCTTCTTAGTGCAGTCTCTCTCTCTCTCTCTCTCTCTCTCTCTCTCTCTCTCTCTCCCTCTCCCTCTCTCCCTCTCCCCTCCCTCTCCCCTCCTTCTCCCCCCCTTCCCCTCCCCCACTCCCTCTCTCTCCCCCTCTCCCTCTCTCTCCCCCTCTCCCTCTCCCTCCCTCTCCCTCTCCCCCCTTCCCCTCCCCCTCTCCCTCTCCCTCTCTCTCCCCCCTCTCCCTCTCCCTCTCCCTCTCCCTTCCCCTCCCCCTCTCCCTCTCTCTCCCCCTCTCCCTCTCCCTCTCCCTCCCTCTCCCTCTCCCCCCTTCCCCTCCCCCTCTCCCTCTCCCTCTCTCTCCCCCCTCTCTCTCCCCCCCTCTCCCCCCTCCCCTTCTCTGCCCCCTCTCTCCTTCCCCCTTCTCTCTCCCCCTCTCTCTCCCCACTCCCCCCTCTCTCTCTTCCCCTCCCCCCTCTCTCCCTTCCCCCTCTCTCTCTTCCCCCTCTCTCTCTTCCCCTCTCTCTCCCCCTCTCTCTCTCCCCCTCTCTCTCTCCCCCTCTCTCTCTCTCCCCCTCTCTCTCCCCCTCTCTCCCCCTCTCTCTCCCCCCTCTCTCTCTCTCCCCTCTGTCCCCTCTCTCTCCCCCCTCTATCTCTCTCCCCCTCTTTCTCTCTCCCCTTCTCTCGCTCTCCCCTCTCTCTCCCCCTCTCTCTCCCCCCTCTCTCTCTGCTCTCTCTCTCCCCCCCCACTCTCTCCCCTTCTCTCTACCCCCCTCTCTCTCCCCCCTCTCTCTCTGCTCTCTCTCTCCCCCCCCACTCTCTCCCCTTCTCTCTACCCCCCTCTCTCTACCCCCTCTCTCTCAGAGATATTCCCTTTTGCCTCCCTTTAGTCTATCTTGTCCCCATCCCATCCTCCCTGCTATTTAAAGCTAACTTGATATATATTTTCCCCCAGTTCTAACAAAAAGTCTTGCACTTTTTCCTGAAGAACATTTCCAGCATTTTCTGCTTTTATTTCGTTTCCAGCATCTGCAGTTTTTTATACTCTTTGAAGACTGTCTTCATCTAGTTGGTACAGGTACACAAATGATTTTTTGGCACCTTGGGTCCAGAGCCTTGCCGGACCAGCAGAGGTCATGTAATAATAATTCAACAATACACCTCTGACCCACTAATTATACCCCTCCCGTGTCTGTAAAGCACCATGAGCTGCTAAAAACTTAAATAAAGAATTAACAGCTAACAAAGATGTAAACGATTAATGCTTTCATGACAGAGGCCTGAAACCGATAGCCACATGCAATGCTCTTGTAATTTTGTTTAGATTAAAGGTGGTGCCAGGCCATCAGTTGCCAGAAGATCGGTGGTGGACCTGTATAGAATGCTGGAAATACTACAGATTTGTGAATGTGCACATCCCCCCCCCCCCCCCCCCCCCACCCTCATCTGGCCATGTGAAAGAATAATGCTAAATGATAGAGCAGCTAAAGATACCAGGACATTGCCCTGAGGGAATCCTAGAATAACATTCCCAGGCTGGGAAGACTTGCATCTGCCTCCATAATCACAACCATCTTCCTTTGTGTGCGGGACAAAAGCTTCCAATTGGTGACCATTGATTTCAGTTTCACTACTCCTAGAAATTACTCTCAGTTGAACGTTGCCTTAATGTCAAGACATTTCTGACCTCACCTCTGGAATTCAGTTTTTGGTCCATGTGTGGACCAAGACTGTGATGATGTCTGGAATGATTCTGTGGGAACCCAAACTGGTTCTCAGTGAGTAGATTATTGGTGAGTGATTATGATCTGCACTCTCTATCAATTTTCTGATGATTAAGAGTATACTAATTGGACATTATTTAGCTATTGTTGTCCTATTTTTTATGGATCGAACACACTTATAAAATGTTCCCTGTGTTAGATTGCTGCCAGGCTTGTAACAACCATGGAGGAGCTTGGTTAGTGCTGTGTCAACTGCTGGGATGTGGGTCTTCAGGACTACAGCCAGGATGTTATTTGCTGTGTCTTTTGCTCCCAGCCATTTCCTGACATCACATTGAGTGAATTAAATTGTCTGAAGATATGCTTTTATATGGTGGATATCGTAGAGACAATCCAAGATTAATCTTTCACTCGCCACTTCTGATGTGGTTTCAAATGGCTCAGTCTGGCCTTGGATACTCATGCTGGTGCCCATTATCATTGAAGATGGGGATGTTTTTGGAGCTTCCTTTTCTCATCAGCTGGTTTATTATGTATTCACAACCAGATGAAGCAGACTGTGGAGTATTGAATCGATGTGTTAGTTGCAACAGTGCTTAGATCTACCTGTTGCATGCTATATTTGCAGAAGGGCATGGATTTTATCTTCTGTGGCAGCTTCACCAAGTCACTAACTATTGGTTATGGCTAGTGCTGATTCCAGCATCTTGCTCATCCATACTCCACATTGAAGGAGGGTGAATACCTTGGTTTGATAGTAATACAAATTATGCTTGTGTACATTTTTGCTCTGGTTGATTATCCACAGTACCTCATGGATATACAGTTTTAAGCTGCAAGATCTAATCTGAGTCCGTTCAATTTAGCATTATAGTTGTACTTTTTCAATCTACTATAAACATCCACAGTTCTGGAGTGTGTTCACATTATGCCTGTGTGTTTCTACATATTCATTAGATTCTTTGTAAGGAGAAAAAATTACATCAACCCAAACCATATAAAACATATAACATTTTAAATGATGTGTTGAAATTCTACTTCTTTCCAGGCTGGACTTTGTGTAAATCTCAGAAACTTTCAGTGGTTTCATGGGGTGAATCCAGACAATTTTTTCCCACGATGTTACAGGATTGCAGTGGAAGACGAAAAGCAATCATTTATTGGTATGTTACTTAGTCAACTGGCTCCAATGCAGAATATTCCTAAATTATCACTGCAATTAACTTTATTTTTTTAAGAAACATGAAAGTCTGTTAGATTCATTGAGGCTAACCTTTTGCTTAAATTAACCAAGTATTTGTTTCCTTATCATTAAAGTAGGATGGGAATAGATTTTTGTTTTCATTTAATGATGAAGTAGTCTTGAGGGATAAATACTTTTTCTCCTTCTCCAATATTATTTTATCCCTTTCCAGCAATACATGGAATTTCTGCCGGAATGAATTTATACCCACATCTTCCTCAATCACGATTAGTAATTTGTCCTGACTTCCCGAATAAAAAAAATCCTTAACCAAAATTAACAATATGCCTGGATCAATTTAGTAAATTGCTTCTATCATTGTGAAAGCTGTTTATTAGGATTAGCAGGGAAGGATATTTATGCTAGTAATATCTTAAAGAATATAAATGTTATAGAGTTGCGGTGGTGAACCTCAATATGAGGCAGCAAAGACTGATGGCCTTGAGCTGGGAATAGTATCTTGCGACTCTATCAGATCCCCTAATTATCTAGAAACTTTATTTAGGTTATTGACTGGCTTTCTAAAATGCAAAGAATACAAGCTTTGTCTTTCCTAATCTTTCTTCATGGTTTTACTGTAGTACAGCAATTATTTGTCTAACTTCTTGCTGTGTGCTCCTTTCCAAAGTTAATACATTCTTCTTGAGATGTAATGACCTTTACTTCAGATGTGGTTTGGCCAGGTGTTTGTATAATTGTAGCCATGTATACAAGTCTCACGTGGCTTCTAAACCAAAAGTAAATAAGGCATAGAAGCAGAGGAGGCCGTTGCTTCGCTCACCAGTACCACTGCAGTTCACCACTGCATCACTTCCCTGTACATATCCCTTGATTTTTTGTTATTGATAGTACATTATTAATGCATTAGTTCATTTCATAAAAAGATTTAGTGCAGTCACTGTGCGTTACTACTTGACATAAGGACTAATAAAAACCAGCATAATTCACTCTCCAGTAAGAATTGTCATGTATCTCAGTGCAGTCTCATCCAGAGTCTGAAGAAGGGTCTTAACCCAAAATGTCACCCATTCTTCCCTTCAGAGATGCTGCCTGCCCCACTGAGTCACTTCAGCATTTTATGTCTATCTTCGGTTTAAACCAGCATCTGCAGTTCCTTCCTACATAGCCCTTCCCCCCGTACTTTCACTAATAATATAGATTTTTTATTCTTGCAAATCAGAACTGTTTTGGTCCTTTTTGAAGCAATGTCAAATATCTAGGCTGAATTTTGAGACCCACATGTAAATCACCCTCAGTGCAATACATTCCACTTCCTAGTAACCGTATGTATTGCTGATAACTGGGCTGCAAGCAATATTCTTTAAAACAGCAAAATAAGCTTTGGCTGCTCCCATTTTTTGACTTCCTGAGGCTTAGGATTCTTTGAAAACTAATAGCTAAATTGATACAATAAATTCTTGAACGAGTATTGATGGAAGATAGATGCAAAGTGCTGGAGTAACTCAGCGGGACAGGCAGCATCTCTGGAGAAAAATGACTGCTAACGTTTTGGGTCAAAACCCTTCTTCTGACCCGAAACGTCACCCACCCTTTTCTCCAGTACATATCTGCATTTACCACCACCACTACTGGCAGCCTGTTCCAGGTACACACTACTCTCTGCATTTTAAGAAAAAACTTGCCCTGCACATATTTTTTAAGCATTGTCCCTCTCATCTTAAAGTGATGCCCTTTAGTCCTTGACATTTCCACCCTGGGCAAAAGGTTCAGACTATCTAGCTTATTATATGCTTCTCATGATTTTTTTCCACTTCTATCGGGTGTCTCCTCAACCTCCAATACTCCAGAGAAAACAATCCCAGTTTGTCCAAACTCTCCTTATAGCTAATACCCTCTCATCAGGGCAGCATCTTTGTAAACCTTTTCTGCACCTTCTCCAAAGCCTCCACATCTTTTCTATATCGGGACGATCAGAACTGAATCCAATAACTATATTCCAAGAAGCTTTTCTTAATTACGGTCTAATAACAGCAAAAAAACTTATACTCAAATTTTGGAAAATCGTAACCACGCCAACATTCAAAATGTGGATTTCAAATATGTCTGAAACGCTTCATCTTGAAGAAATGAAATTTCTCCTGCTAGGCAAAGTAGACCAATTCTCAAAGACTTGGTCTCCTTTTATCAACTTTTTGCAAGCATAGGGTGCAACATAACATAACCTCAGAAATTAAATGGTTTAGAACCGGGTGACGGATGGGCAAAAATACGAAATAGGTGGATCTCTCCTAATCTCTCTTTTCTTTACTTTCTCCTTCTATTTCAATCTTTTCAGCTTCTCTTCTATGTCCTTTATTTCTTTTGCTATCTGTTTCTACTCGCTTGTCTATCTATTCCGACACTCTTTATTCTTTTTTCTTCCACTGTTCTTTTAGTATTAAATCAAAAGTATAGAAACATAGAAAATAGGTGCAGGAGTAGGCCATTCGGCCCTTCGAGCCTGCACCGCCATTCAATGTGATCATGGCTGATCATCCAACTCAGTATCCCGTACCTGCCTTCTCTCCATACCCCCTGATCCCTTTAGCCACAAGTGCCACATCTAACGCCCTCTTAAATATAGCCAATGAACTGGCCTCAACTACCTTCTGTGGCAGAGAATTCCAGAGACTCACCACTCTCTGTGTAAAGAATGTTTTCCTCATTTCGGTCCTAAAGGAATTCCCCCTTATCCTTAGACTGTGACCCCTTGTTCTGGACTCCCCCAACATCGGGAACAATCTTCCAGCATCTAGCTTGTCCAACCCCTTAAGAATTTTGTAGGTTTCTATAAGATCCCCCCTCAATCTTCTAAATTCCAGCGAGTACAAACCGAGTCTATCCAATCTTTCCTCATATGAAAGTCCTGACATCCCAGGAAGTTGTAAGTTGTACATATGAAGTTGTAAAAAAAAAATAAATAAACAAATATATATAAAAAAGAACTGAACACAATATTTAAAATGGGGCCTAACCAAAGTTTTATAAAGCTGCAACATGACTTCCTGACTTACACTCAATGGTGCGACCAATTGAGCCATATGTCTTCTTTACCACTCTATCTTGGCACTTTTAGGGAGCTTTGGACTTGGATCCCAAGATCCCTCTGTACTTAAATGTTGTTAACGGTATTGCCATTAACTGTAAACCTAGACACGGTACGGTGGTGCAGTGGTAGAGCTGATGGCTTACAGCACCAGAGACCCGAGTTCCATCCTTGGAATCAAACATTTCTTGTGGGTTAAAGTTACATGCACCCAAATGAGGTAAAACATAAAACAGTAGAGTACCAGGCCCTTCAGCCCACAATGTGTGTGTTCAACCTGATGCCAAGTTAAAATAATCTCTTCTACACGCACACAATCCATATCCCTCCGTTTCCTGCATATCCACGTGCCAATCTAAAAGCCTCTTACACAGCTGATGCTGGCTTGACCCACTCAGCTACTCCAGCACTTTGTGTCCATGTTTGGTGTAAACCAGCATTTGCTGTTCCTTTCGACACATTAGTGTTGATGGAGGCCAGGCAGCAGATGGCATGCTCATATTTTTGGGGAGAGGACTTATGTCATCGAATAATATTGGTTGGGAAAAAGCAGACTGACTAATCATTGTTGCAACAGCTGAGGAACAGGTCAGCCTGACTCATGACATTCCCAATGCTTGACCAATATGACTCATAAACAAGCAATAAAAAAAGAATTAGATGATATACAAGCTCGGGAAATCACAAAGCACTTCACAGCCAATGATATACTTTTTAAAGTCAGTCACTTGTAAGTCGACTATATTCTCTAAATGTACAAATAAACATAACACAGTATAATGCAATGTGGTAATTCACAGTAGTAGATATATCATTCCATTTGCTTACAAGATTTATGTTATATTAGCTTGACATTTTTTTTCTTCTACATACATTTTGGGCGGCACGGTGGCACAGGGGTACAGTTGCTGCCTTACGGCACCAGAGATCACTGATGCTGTATGGACGGAGTTTGAACGTTCTCCCTGTGACCGCATGGGCTTTTTCTGGGTTCTCCCACGTTCCAAAGCCGTGCAGGTTTGTAGGTTAATTTGGCTTTGGTAAAAATTGTCAATTGTCCCTAGTGTGTAGGGTAGTGTGTAGGGTAGTGCTAGTTTCAGGGATCTCTGGTTGGCGCTGAATTGGTGAGCTGAAGGGCCTGTTTTTGTTTTTGTGTTGTATCTCTAAACTAAACTAAACTAAACTAAAATTCAATGATTGATGACCAGTTGGTATTTATTAGGTTCCAGCTTTGCGTGTTTAATGGTGGGAGTTTATTAAACCATGGCATTCCCCCATATAGACTTTGTAAAACATTTAAATGTGCACTTTAACACATAGTTCTGGATCTTGGGATATGTCCGTCTGTGACATTTCATTGTGAAAAGCTCCTTGTGCTCGAAGACCAGCAGATGTTAGACCGATGCAAGCACATCTTTTACTGATTTGATAACGTTGCAGATCGAGGGACACAGTGGATAACTCCCCTATTCCTCTTTGATTATGTCTCACTGCCCTAAGAATCAGAGTTGATTTAACATTTCCCCCAAAGGATTGCACCTCTGACGCCCTTAAGTACAGTACTAGAATATCAGGCTAGATTTTATGTTCAACACCTTATATTGGAACAAATATCCCAGCCTTCTGATCTGACCTCTCCATTACGTTGCATCTTAAAACAATGAACTTTATGTATAGTAATCTTTCCATTGTGCATAATGCAGGTTTACTGTGGGTACAGTGTGATGTAAGGTGACCCTTTGTCCCTATTCAATTGTTTCCTTCCAAAGAAATGAGCGACCTTAATTATTGCCTTCCATTTTCTTCAGAGGATTTCAGACTGACAGCAGCCCGAAATATTCTGAAGTGGGTTGTGGAACTGAAGAAGGCAACTAACAATTTGCATAAGGACCAAGAAAACAAAGAGATTGCATCAAATACCTCTGCTGATGAAGGTAGTACAGAAAGGGATCCTATAAGATGTTGTGCTGCAAAATATTTTGGAGAAAAACACCTTTTGCATTCATGCCAAATGTAGAAAATAAGTGAATTCCTTAAAAAAAGACACAGTGCTGGAGTAATGCAGCGGATCAAGCAGCATCTCCGCAGAACATGGATAGGTGACGATTTGGGTCAGGACCCTTCAGAAGGATAGGGACCGAAACCCGCCCATTTTAGAACGTTATCTTCTCCACAGTCCCGACCCGAAATATCACCATGCATGTTCTCGAGAGACGCTGCCTGACCATCTGAGTTCCTCCAGCACTTGGTGTCTTTTTGTGTAAACCAGCATTTGCAGTTCCTTGTGTCTTTAGAGCAATCCCTAAGTGAACTACATTATGTTATGAAGTGAAGATAAAAGCGAGCAGACAAAATGTGTAGGAAGGATCTGCAGATGCTGGTCGATACCTAAGATGCCACAAAATGCTGGACTGACTCAGCGTGTCAGACAGCATCTCTGGATAAAAGGAATAGTTGATGTTTCAGGTCAGAACCCTTCCTCAGACCTTCTTCAGACTTCTCTAGTCTGAAGAAGCGTTTCGATCCTTTTCTCCAGAGATGCTGCCTAACCCGCTGAGTTACTCCGGCATTTTGTGCCTATCCTCGATAAAAGGGAGCTCTCGGTTTGTGATGGAGTAATATTACAGAGCAAGGTTCTTTTAGAGATCAAAATGCTGCTAACAAACATAGCTTCAGAGTGCCAAAATACTGAAATGTTAGGCAAAATAAAATTTGATGGGCTTCTTCAGTTCCATCCTCTCTTCGCCATGGCGATTGAATAGCCTTAATCCAGCTTCTCTGGACTGTCTAGAACACAAAGACTACTCATAATTTGACATAAATTATAAACATTAATAAAGGCTGTTAGAGATGTTATGCAGCAGAATCACAAGGAAACAGGTCATATGGTTCATCCATAACAATTTAGTTAGTCTCAATACCCTGCATTTTTGCCAAAGCCTATCCATTTTTACCTTTTCAAGTACTTACAACTGCTATTTGAATGCCACGATGGAATCTCTTCCACTAATCTTCCTGGCAGTCCTTTCCAAATTCTTACTGTGCATAAAAGATTCCATAATGTCATTTTTGTTCTTTTGCCAATCACCTTCATACTGTGCTCTCTACTTCTACTTCTACTTTCTCCCCATCTATTTAGATTTAGATCTTTTGTGATTTCAAATATGTTTAGATCTCTTCATGTCTGTCTGTTAGGAAAACAACATTAGCATCCCTATTCTATCAACATAACTATCCTCATCTCAGGAATCATTCAATTAATTCAATTAATATTCAATTAATATTGATTTCTCTCAGTAACACCTGCATTCCTTCTCTCTCCATCCCTCCCCCACCCAAGTTGCACCAGCCTCTTGTTCTCACCTAGCAAACAGCTAACAATGGCCATTTTCCTTTATCATCATCACTCTTTTGCATATCTTTCATTTATTTGTTCTATGTCTCTCTACATCACCATCTATACCTCTCGTTTCCCTTTCCCCCGACCGGGTTCAGCTTCTCTGATACCCTTCAGTGAGCACCATCTATCTATACTATTACTAAAACTCTTTACCTTGTTTGTGGCTGTATGTGTGTATGTGTGTGTGCCAATTTCTATTTTCATCCAAACGCTTGGCCACAGCCTTCCCATTTTCACACATTCTACTCACATTTTTCCCATTGAGGCGATAAACATCTTCCCGTCGCATTCACACCTATATTTCCACACTTTCTAATCGTTTAAAGTTTTAAAAAAACATAAAATTCACCCATTTTGGTAAAAAAACCCGAGTGACGTCACAATGGACTCGCAAGGCAGGAAAGGACACTCCGGGAGGGAGGGGCACTCCAACGCACCCGAGTGATGTCACAATACACTCGCAAGGCAGGACGGGGCAATCCTTTTAAAAAAAAGATTTTCATTATACAAATACTTTTATTCAAAAAATAAAAGTAAACATAGAATATTAACACAATCAAAGGCTGCCTATGTTGACAGTTTACAAACAAACTATCATCAAATTAATATGCCAACTTTATCAACAAAACAGTCGACCAGAGTGGCCAGCCGGTACCACAACATAGAGGCCACCAGCTGATTTATGACCAATGCTCTCCCCCGGTAAGAGAGCACTCCAAGGAGGCCTGACCAACGCCCTAGCCGGGTTACGACGTCCGCCTCTAGCTCCTGCCAGTTTGCCAGCCAAGCCCCCTCAGTGGGACTCAGGTAGACCCCCTGTTAGAGGAGGTGCATGGTGCTTCACGCATTAACTGTCATCTCCTCCAGCAGGGAGTCCACCTCCCACTGACCCACCAAGAGACCAGAACACTTCCCCCAGTTGATCCTGGCGGAGGTTGCGACGTGCTGGCACTCACGCATCCTCCGCAGGGCAACAGGGTCGGTGAACATCAGAAGGACATCATCGCCAAAGGCCGAGAGAACCACCTCCACCCATGGCCCCAGCAAAGCCAGGCTTCCCAACCGCCTCTGGAGAAGGTACAGGAATGGCTCTACACAGATGGAATACATCTGGCCGGACACGGGACATCCCTGACGTACCCCCCTCCTAAAGTGAATGGGGGCCAACAAAGAGCCGTTGACCTTAACAAGGCATTCGCAGCAGCGTACAAAAGCTGGACTCGGGCAGTCCACGAGGTGCAGTGCAAATCCAAACGCCTGCAGTGTCCCAAGAAGGTAGTCGTGCTCCATCCTGTCAAACGCCTTCTGGTCAAGGGAGAGAAAGGCGACTGACTGTTCAGCCCCCTGGGACAGATGGATCAGGTCCCGGACCAGATGGATATTGTCCTGGTTGAACCGGCCTGGGACTGTAGGACTGGTCCGGGTGGATCACTTGGGGTAGCACGGGACCCAGGCGATTCGCCATTGCCTTCGCCGTGCAGAGACTTTGTATTCTGCGCCAGTTCTTCAAAAGGCGGAGTTCGCCCTTCTTGCGTAGCAGGACAACGACTGCCACGCGAAGGGCTTCTCCCCGGTCACCAGGCTCTCACCCAGGACCATCATACAGTCACCCCCCAGGACAACGCAGAAAGATCGAAGAAACTCCACCGGCAGCCCATCCAGTCCTGGAGACTTGCCCCCCCTGAGCTGGGGATGGGGGGGGATGGAGGAGAGATGCCCCCTCCCTCTCTGTCCTCAATCCCACCCTCTCTATCCCTCTCCCTCCCTCGCCCTCTCCCTCTCTACCCTCCTTCCCCCCAACTCTAGCCCCCTCCCTCTCTCTACCACCCACCCTCTCTACCCCTCTCCCTCTCTACCCCGCGCCCCTCCCTCTACCCACCCTCTCTACTCCCTTCCCTCTCCCTCTCTACCCCCCCCCTCTCTCTCCCTCTCTACCGCCCCTCCGTCTCTAGGGATTGAAGAGGGAGGGTGAAGAGGAGGAGGAGGGAGTACTCGGGGATGAGGAGGCAGCCGTTGTCCTGCTACCCAATCCCACCCTCATCTCTCACTCCCTCTTCTTTCCCCTACCCTCAGTCACTTCCTCCATCCATAAAAAGCAGCATCTACAGTTCCTTCCTCGTTAATATTTCGTTGTTAGCTGTCGTTTAGATCCTGTTGACTTGACGATTGGACCAATTTGCGCCGTGTGTGTGTGTGTGTGTGTGTGTGTGTGTGTGTGTGTGTGTGTGTGTGAAAATGCTCGGCCACCCTGCAACCCGACTTTCCTTCCCTCCCTCTGCCCACTCCAGCCTGTCCCCGCCCTGCTCACCGCCTTCACCGGGGGAGGGGAGATGGAGTCGGTGTTCGTCACGGTGGCCACCACGAATTTCAATTATCTGGTGAAAAAGATCTCCTCCGAGAAGGCCATGAGGGTGAGTTACCACAACGGCGGCAGTGGAGGAGATGGACCCAGGGGGTCAGGTACACAGGACCGCCATTGCCGCAGAGGGCGAGCGGGGGAGAGGGGTGGGTGATGAGGGAGAAAGAGACGGGACCAGGGCCTCCACTTAAATCCCCCAACCCCCGCGGCTGCCACCGGGAGTGGGGGAGATGATAGACTAGTTACTATGAGGAGGAGAGAGAGGAGTTTGTGAGTGAGGCGGAACAGGCCGCCACCGGTGGGGCAGGAATGCCGTGGCATTGACTGACAGGAGAAGAGACCAATCTGCTTGGCGCTGAAGAAATCTGCGCACGCACGTTTTTAAAGATTTTTAAACCTTGCTAACTTTTACAATATACCGCCGATCGGAACGAAACTTGTTGCACTCACAGCACAGGAGAACGGTGAGCAACCTGGCGAAAAATCGTAGCGCTAGCCCTTATTGTTTTTGCACAAATAGAAAAACCGCGCAAACCGGATGAGCACAAGATCAGAGTTTTAGTTATGTATAGATAGATAGATGTGCGTGACCAGTTGGAGGCGCTCTCTACACACATGATTCTCATAGTGCAGGAATTGCAGGCAGTAAGTTTGACGTGTCTAAACATTGTTTCCCCCTCCATTTTCCCTTTTACCTAGGGTTATTATTAATTTGTTACCCCTAAATAAACACCATCCTTACTTTAATTATAATTCTGCAGTTAAAGGTATATTTCAATAAGTGAAGAAATAATTGTTATTTTCTTATTCATTTAATCCTTTAAAAAAAAACTAACATCCCTCCCACCTTTTTCACCAAATATTCTTTATCATCAGAATCCCATTCTTTAAGCTTGGTAGTAATTGTGCTTTGTGGAAATACACTCTTTGTTAAGTGAGTAAAATGTTCTCCAGCAAAAGTAGCAGTTGTTCTCCGATTGGGCCAAAGACATAATTGAGAGAGCATTATACAGTTTTACATTGTCTCTAACCTGCACAATATTTAATGTAGGAGTGCTTGAGACACAAAAGACTACAGATGTTGGAACCTTGAGCAAGGCACAAAGTACAGGAGCAACTCTGCGGGACAGGCAGCATCTGTGGAGGAAATGGACAGGTGACGTTTCAAGTGGGCAGTCTTCTTCAGACTGAGAGTAGTGGTGGGTGTGTGGGGGGGGGGGGGGTTGAAAGCTGGAAAAGTGAGGTGAGGGCGGGACAATTCCTGGTAAGTGATAGGTGGATACAGGGGACGGGTGTTTTGAAGGGCTGGTGTGTGAAGTAGGTGACAAAGGTGAAGAGGAAACAATGGGTGTCGTCAGATATGGAAAGGAGTGAAATGTCAAGAGTGGTTTATTGTCATATGTCCCAGATAGAACAATGAAATTCTTACTTCTTCTTCTTTCGTGTGGCGTGCACAGCCTAAAGTTGTAGGACAACTTGTTCTATATGATCTTCCGTTGTGTGCACGTCGAGTTGATTGCATTAGTCGAAACGGGGCGGACCATGTGAAGGTTGCAATCTTCCACCCCAAATTCTTACTTGCTGCAGCACAACAGAATATGTAAACATAGTACATAAACGAGAGAAAAAAAGTTCAGTGTGTATATACTCAAAAAACGAACAATTATAGTGCAATAATAATGATTGTTGTAGTTCAGAGCTTATTTGTTGTCGTGTTTAATAGCCTGATGGCTGAAGCGAAGAAGCTGTTCCTGAACCTGGACTTTACAGTTTTCAGGCTCCTGTACCTTCTTCCCGATGGCAGTGGTGAAATGAGTGTGTGGCCAGGATGGTGCGGGTGTCTGATGATGTTAGCTGCCTTTTGGAGGCAGCAACTCCGATAAATCCCTTTGATGGAGGGTGTAATGTATTCATACATATTCATGTATATGTTAATGAGTTGGTGTTCAATATAAGCAGGGAATGTTGGGTAATAAATCTCTCTCTCGTGATCCATGCAACCTGTGTGTAAGTTGTTATTCATTCTGCTGTCCGGAATATAACAAAATTGATGGGATAGAGTTTGTGAACTCATCCTTTAAATACAGTGCAGGGCTGTTTTGCAACATGCAGTATTGTTTAACATTTTAAACAGTATCTACGGAGCTGCGTTGCAGTTGTTTGCAAGCTGGACACGATAGGCCACAGATTCTTCTATGTAGTTTAGGACTGTAGATTAAAACAGCAGCTGGACAAATCGTCAAGAGTTTGTCAGGCTATCTCTATGTTGTGTCTACGTGGCAAGATGCCGTCCTTGGGATTGTATAAGATTTTTTTTTTTTGTCGAGTTCCTAAAGCTGAATAGCCTTTGTTTTAGCTAAGTTTTAGGTGAATTGTTACACCAGAACAGACAGGAAATTGGGGTTTTTGAACGGACTTTAAAAAAAAAAGAGCAACACGATGTCAGCATCCACGGGCTACATCGGAAACCTTGGCACTTTTGACAAGAGTAGAGAGCCATTCAGCTCCTATATGGAGAGAGCAAACATGTTTTTCATGACAAACAACATAATGGAAATTAGTGGTGAAGAAGAGATAGCGACTGAAACAAATAAGGGCGTTTGCAAAAGCATGAAAGCAATTCTGCTCACGGAGATCGGTCCTGAAGTGTACGGCACACTCGTGAATCTCCTTGCGCCCATTAAGGCAAAAGACGTGCCATTCAATGACATTACGAAGAAGTTGGAGGAGCATTTCAACCCAAAGCCTCTGGAAATTGCAGAAAGTTATAAATTTGGCACTAGAAACCAGAAGCAGAATGAGACAATCAATGAGTACATCGTTGCCTTGAAAAACGTAACTTTCAAACTTTTCTCGGATGCACACTACGCGACAGATTTGTTTGTGGTTTAGTGGATGAACGAATTCAGTCCAAACTCATGAACACTCCGGATCTTCCATTGGAGAAAGCAAGCAAGATTGCTACCACAATGGAGATGGCATCAAAGAATGCTTGCGAGTTTTGTCCACCATGGACTGCAGTGGCCGTTTACAGTAACAAGGCAGTGTCTGTGGCCAAACCAAGAGGCGCTAAACCCAAACCATGGTATGGTGGGGAGCCGAGTTCAGCCAGTTGTTATCGTTGCAATGGTAATCACTCATCCCAATTTTGTCAGTTCAAAATGGCCGTGCTATAACTGCCAGAAGAAAGGCCACATCACCTCAGCATGTCGGGCCAAGCTTAAAACAGGAAATCAACAATCTGCGGAAATCAAGCGACAACACCAGAGAGGAGTTCACAACTTGGAGGTGAACCCAGATGGAAATGAACTTGGGTTGTACACCATTTATGCAACCAACATCGATAAGTCTACAACCAGCCAAGGCAAGGACTTTCAAACTAAACTATTGATTAATGAACAGTTAATCAATATGTGTATTGACACAACAGCAGATTGTTCGGTCATGAGCAAAGACCTGTACGAAACAAAGTTGCCAATTTCCAGTCTGCCATGGACAAAATGTTACAAGGCATTCCACACTGTGTGTGCAACCAGGATATTCCTGTGCAACCTACTGATATTTACAGAGGGCATGGTAGAACATCTGGAAATCCTCGAGCAAGTTCTCACACGACTGAAACCCCACAATGTCAAACTGTGCATTTGTGCAGCAGAGGCGGTCTACCTTGGACTCAAAGTAGACGCCAACGGACTTCACCCTTTGAAGGTGAAAGTTGAAGCAATAGTGAATGTTCCAAAACCCAACAATGTGTCAGAGCTACGATCATTCCTTTGGATGGTGCAGTTCTATGCACGATTCCTTCCAGATTTAGCAACTGTGCTAAAGCCACTTCATCATCTGCTATAAAAAGATGTGAAATGGACGTGGGGAAGGGAACAGCAACGTGCATATGACATCTGCAAGGAATACTTGACAAGTGACAAACTGCTTGTTCACTATGATACGACACGCGAGATGAAACTTGCTTGTGATGCTTCAAGTTATGGTGTAGGTGCAGTGATCTCCCTGGTAATGAAGGATGAACAGGAAAAGCCTATTGCTTTTGCATCCCGCACCCTGTCACCGAGTGAACGCAACTATGAACAGATAGAAAAGGAAGCACTCAGCATCGTGTTCGGAATTAAGAAATTCCATCAGTTTCTTCTCAGCAGACCATTGACACTACGAGTGATACTTGGTCGCATGTCAGCTGTACCTTTCAAGGCGGCGTCAAGGATGCAGCGCTGGGCAATTTTGCTGTCCCAGTATGATTATAAGTTGGAGTACAGAAGCTCCAAGTGCAACGCAGTTGCAGATGCGTTGTCCTGGTTACCCCATGAGAACTCTGACGTGGGAAGTGAGAACTCAATCTACACACTGCAAGTTGTAGATGAAGACTTTCCAGATGAAGAGAAGGCTAAGAATATGCCTAAGTCTAGTTCAACCCTATTTGGCCTTGAGAGTCGAGCAAAAACAGTTAAGTCAAAAACGCCATTTTTGACTCCCACAAAAAGGAGAGGTACTTCAAGCCAGATGAACAGGTTCATGTTCTCAGTCCTCCCAACAAGTCCAGTCAAGACAAATGGGATGTTGGGAATATAGTGGAAGTGTGTGGAACAAAAAGGTACTTAGTTGAAATTGGGGACATGATCAAAAGTGTTCGTTGATCAAATGATTCCAGCCAAAGATGAATGAACCAGGCCATGATGCAACCAGTCAATACGCTCTTTACTGTACACCTGTAGAGGTTCAGGAGAAGTTCAGAAGTTGACATGCCGAATATCCACAATCTTCTCAGGAAGTAGAGGCGCTGATGTGCTTTCTTTATAATTGCATCAGTGTGCTGGGTCCAGGAAATATGCATGCCCAGAAATTTGAAGTTTTTGACTCTCTCCACCCATTGTCCCATTGACATAAATAGGATTGTGGGTCCTCATCTCTCCTCTTCCAAAGTCCACAATCAATTCCTTGGTTTTACTGATATTGAGAGCCAGGTTGTTGTGCTGGGACTATTTGGTCAATCGGTCAATCTCACTTCTATACTCTGACTCATCACCATCTGTAATTCGTCCAACAACGGTGGTGTTGTCGGCAAACTTGATGATGGAATTCGTACTGAAGCCAGAGGGAAGGGTATGAGGGGTGGGGATCGATGGAGAATAAAGGGGAAATATAGGACCTGGGTATGGGAGATGCATGTATGAAGACAAGGAAAGGAGCAAGGTGACTGGAAGAGTAGGAGATCATGGGAGAAATGGGTGCCACTGGGATGGGGTACAGAAAAAAGAAAAGCAGTAGAGGAGGTATTACTTAAAATTAGAGAATACAATGTTCATAACATTGAGTTATAAGCTACCCTCATGGAATGTAAGGTGTTGTTCATCCGATGTTGAAAGCTCATGGTTTACTTTACAAGGTACAAGATAGAAAGGACATTTATTATCACATACACCAATTGGTGTAGTGAAATTTGACTTGCCATGCAGCACATAGATAAAGATAAGACACACCATTAAAGAATTTAACAATAAACATAAAAACATCCCCCCACAATGGTTCCCACTGTGTGGGAAGGCACAAAGTCCAGTCCTCATCCGCATGTCCACCCATAGTCGGGCCTACTGAGGCCTCTGCAGTCGGCTCTACGGGGGGCGATGTTACAGGCCCTTCTCCACCGGGTGATGGTGCTCCGGTGAACCCTCTCAGCGGCTTGCGATACCTGGAACGGCTGCCTCCTTACCGGAGACCGCGGCTTCCGAAGCCAACAAGCCGTGCTGGACGGAGTTCCACCACTGGCGATCTCAGCAAGAGATCCCAGGCTCCCGATGTTAAAGTTCAGCACCGCAGTCCACAGCTGGCCGCTCCACAGTCCCGCAGCTCCGCGATGTTCTTCAGCTCAGCGGAGTTCCAGCGCAGCGACCCGGGAAAGGCATCGCCTGCTCCGCTCCGCGATAGTGCTCCAACGCTGCGCCGCCGCTGAAGCCGAGGTTCTGGGCGGTCCCCTCAGGAAACACCACTCCAGGCCCGCTGGTAGGCCACGAGGACGGGTCGAAGGTGCAGTCCGGAGAAAAGCCGCCTATCTGACCAGGTAGGGACCCTGAAAGCAGTTTCCCCCTCCCCACCCCGCACATAAAAAAGGCTAGAACTCGGAAAACAAAAACTCAACTAACTAAAAATAAAAAAAAAGAGATGAAAAAACGGACAGCTGCAGGCTGGGCAGCCATACCCGTAGAGGACGGCGCCCCCTTTATCTCAAGCCACTTAAATATTGCTTGAACCCTAAAACTTCAAACTTCCAATCCTCCATGGTTTCTATTTATTTTTCCTCTTACATATACAGTGGAGAACACTGGTTCTACAGCACGCTATTGTCGCATGTACCTAAGTACAGTGACATTCCTTTTTAGCATAGAGTTCAGTCACAATCCTAAAATACTTTATGCACAATAATACCAAGTATAAGAGTGTAAGACAGTAATCCACACAGCCAGTACACAAGAGACACCATGTTTAGGTGCCATCTTATAACCTGCAAGTGGAAAAAAAACAAAAAACGTTGCAGTCTTAGCTTTACCATAAAAGCCCGTTATCCTGGAGGTGGCACAGGGTAAGAGTTGCAGGGGTCATCCTGGCCAGGTGATGTAGTGATGTCCACTACCGCAGCGTTGCTTATCAGGCAACTGGTTGGTCCTCTCATCAGCCAGAGTGCGGTCCTGACCTCCCATCTACTCCACTGGAGACCTTTCAACTATCTTCAATCTGACTTCATCTTGCCATTAATGTTGCACCCTTTATCTGTGCACTTTGGACGGCTTGATTGCATTCGTGTTTAGTCCTTTCTTTGACAAGATAGCACGCAAACAAAAGCTTTTCACTGTACCTCGGTACACGTGACAGTAATAAACTAAACTAAAAACAAACTAAACAATATTGTGAAGCTAGTTAACCTATAGTTAAGCTAATAGGACTTGACATTACAATCCCATCTATAATTGGCAGTGTTATACATACAGAAAACAGAACACTGATGAGCTGCCACCGTCTCTCCATTGCAAATTCGCTCATGAGGTTGCTTGAAAAACAGAAGACTGGGTTCAACAATGGTATTTGTGACAGAGTAATAGCTTAAACAGTGTAAAGGGTATAGGTTACCTTAAGATTGCCTTAATGAAGTATTTAGAGCATGGCTTTGGTGCTTATGAAATTGTTTCCCAACGTAAAGGAAGGAGGTTAGGAAATTTGATGTATATTTGGAGAAGAAAACTTAAGGTAAATATAATTCTCAAACTAGTGGCTCATATCACACAGAATGATATGTGGACTTTTTGTCTCAGCTTTTCAAAGAGAGCCGCAAAGAAAACGTGGGATTGTTTCTGTCACTCTTATTGAGACAGCACTCCGTGCCTGCGAAGAATATTTAAACACCATGGAACATAAGGATATTGATGTGAGTCTGGACGCGCCACCAGCAGTCACAGAAAAATGCTGGGAAGAAGCTATCCAGCAGTACTACATGGTTATCCAGTAAGTACTATTGATTCATCCATCTGGGTCAGCGTGCTGAAAACGTTCAATGACATGTCTGATAAATTAAATTATTGATGTTAGTACAAATTTTCAGACTAACTTTGGAAATTTATAGTGCTTCTATTGGGATGGCGTTTGAATACGTTGGCAACAAACGACTGTCAATACTCTAATTCTGTCATTATAATATAATGCAGACATTGAATTTCAGTGCAGTACATCATTGCTGCCAACCCTGTTGCAATCTTCCACCCAATGTACCATCCCATCGCGCTTTTGATTCAAACATGATATCTCCAATAGGCTATAAAACGATAAATGTGAGCATGAAATTCCAATTTGCCAATCCCGTTCTTAGAGATTTGACCTAACTGCTCAGAGTAAAATTCACAACTCTCAGCATTCCTAAAGGATTTCATCCACGACTAGCAATCCAAGATACAACATTATTTCTGACCAGTCTGAAGAAGGGTCTCGACCCGAAACGTCCCCCATTCCTTCTCTCCCGAGATGCTGCCTGTCCCGCTGAATTACTCCAGCATTTTGTGTCTACCTTCGATTTAAACCAGCATCTGCAGTTCTTTCCAACACATTACTTCTGTTGCATCGGGTTTTGAGCCAAGCAATATAATCCTAATACATTTTTCCTGTTACCATGGAGTAAGATACACTCGCAAATTGACAATGTATCAATAGACAATAGGTGCAGGAGTAGGCCATTCGGCCCTTCGAGGCAGCACCACCATTCAATGTGATCATGGCTGATCATCCCCAATCAGTACCCCATTCCTGCCTTCTCCCCATATCCCCTGATTCCACTATTTTTAAGAACCCTTTCTACCTCTCTCTTGAAAGCATCCAGAGAACCTGCCTCCACCGCCCTCAGAGGCAGAGAATTCCACAGACTCACCACTCTCTGTGAGAAAAAGTGTTTCCTCGTCTCCGTTCTAAATGGCTTACTGCTTATTCTTAAACTGTGGCCCCTGGTTCTGGAATCATATTAGTCCCTTTATTTACAACAAGAAAGCTACAATATAAATTGAGATACTCTCACACCAGTTATGTCCCACGGCATGATGAATGGTTGTTGGAGTGAAGGAAACAGTTTAGTTTAGCTTAGTTTAGTTTAGAGATACAGCGTGTAAACAGGCCCTTTGGTCCACCGACTCCACACCGACCAGCGATCACCCATACACTAGGGACACTTCCCAGAAGCCAATTAACCTACAAACCTGTATGTCTTTGGAATATGGGAGGAAACCGGAGCACCTGGACAAAACCCACGCAGTCACGTGGAGAACGTACAAACTCCATACAGACAGCATCCGCGGTCTGGATCGAACCCAAGTCTCTGGCACTGTAAGGCCGCAACTCTACCGCTGTGCCACCGTGCTGCCCCTGATAGAATCAGAATCAAGTTTTTAAAAGGATATTTTATAAGCACTTGAAAGGGAATAATTTGTAGAGCCATGGGAAAATAGAGGGGATTTGTACTGTGGGTATTTCTGTACCAAAAACCAGGGTGGACAGAATGACTCCTTCAACAATTACCAATTCTCTCATTCTAATTTGATTATTTATTGAAATATTGTGCCTCCTTGTACTTACCTCATCAATTTATTATATTAAAGATTTTTAAAAAGTATTTTGTGGGTAATTTCAACCCATGAACATGGTGAGTTTAGGTAAAGTGGAACTTGGAAAAAAAATAAATCCAATGTCCGACTGATTTAAACTTACTGATTTCTGTTTACTGGATCGATCCACTCTTGAGTCGGGTCTCTCATTTCAGTATTTCATTGAGGTCGTGTGTGTGTGCTTCTCCATCCCCCACCCTCCCAACCCACCCCTCTTTAATACTGCCCGCCCAGTTTCTCACCTTCAGTATCCCAGCAGCTGAATCGAGTCATAGGTTGCTGGATGGATTATGTAAGTGTCTTCTCAGAACTGCGTGTGGGCTCTGGATAGCAGTGATGCTGAATGAATGAATGAACGAATGAACAAATTAATAGTTTATTGTCACATGTAACAAGTCACAGTGACATTCTTTATTTTGCGTACCCAAGGTATGCCAAGAGTCGCTACATAAAGGGTGCTGACAAAGTTACAAAGTATCCTGCGCCAGGTCCTCCTGTGTTCTGCCCTTCCCCCTCCCTCCTTCATGGTGGTTTCCCCACACTGGGTCCTCCTTTGTTCTCCCCCCCCCCCCCCCCCACAGTGGTTCCCCCCACGCTTTGTTCCCGGCGATACGACCTCCGGCTCCCATCCTCGACACCCGGCGCCATCCTGGACCTCTCCCGCTGGCACCCTCAACGACTGATGCTTCCTCTGTATGTCTGTGGATGCCTATTAACCTCTTAATAAATCATATATTATTGTTCAGAGGACCATTTGAGAAAGAAGGGGAGGACTGGGAGACCTGAGACGTTGGTGGTGTTTGTAGGGCGTAGGAAATCAGTGAGATAGGTGTATTGATGAATTTAAAACAGGATTCAAGGAAGAGTAAGAGCACTGTGACATTAACTCCCAAGTTGTATATTTATGTATATTTAGTATAATATAATTATGTAGTACAAAATCAACTCTACCCAACTTAGCACTCGGGTTAATCAAGCAAGAATTCCAAACCACATACTATTTGTTTTAAGGGAAAGACAACAGAGTTTTTCAAAAGGTTTGTGCATATTAAGTCTTCAAAACATGCAATTAATAGAACATCACATTCCATCCTGCATATAACATTCATTAGATCCAAGAATAGTTACAATACGTAAGAGGCTGTTTGGCCCATCATGTTAGTACTGGCTCTATATAAATGCAAGATAGACACAAAAGCTGGAATAACTCAGCGGTTCAGACGCATCTCTGGAGAAAAGCAATTGAGGACATTTTGGGTCGAGACCCTTCTTCAATTTGACCTGAAACATCACCTAATACTTTTCTCCAGAGATGCTGTCTGAGCCGCTGAGTTTCTCCAGCTTATTGTGTCTATCTTCGGTTTAAACCAGCTTCGGCAGTTCCTTCCTACACATCTATATGAATGCAATCCAGTACCAGTTCCCCATAACTATCAGGCTATTGAACACAATGAACTCCAATTAAACTCTGAATTACAAACTGCCTGGATTGCACTGTTTTTTAAATGTATTTAACTTTATATTTGTTTGCTGTGTTAACTATTGAGTACTGTGTGTACAAACCTGTCATGCTGCTGCTGCAAGTATGAATCTCCTTTTGCCATTTCAGGGCACATGACAAAAGGACTCTCTCTCATCCTGAATATTCTTTACATTGAGATACTTATCTGGCACCCTTTTGGGTAGGACAATTAAATCTGCCTCCACCTCTGCCTTTAGCAGTGCATTCCAGATCCTAACCACCCACTAAGTTAAAAACAATTCCTCGTCTTTGATCTGATTCACTTTTAAGATAAATAACTTGTAGTTTCTTTCAAGATACGTGCAGTTTAAAAACAACTAATTCTGTACACCAGCATGTCTTGGTAGTGTACCTGAACTGGCTTGTGATAATTGTATTTGTGTATTGTATTGTCACGTGCCTTTGTCTTAGTGATGGAGCAACTATTCAAAATTGGAATACTTACGCTGACATCTGTGAACAAATGCTGCAGCAACTACAGAAGGTGAACGCCCAGCTGAAGATCGAAGGAATGCGTAACATCTGGATAGTGAAACCTGGAGCCCAATCTCGTGGTAGAGGTATGGGAACAATGTCAGTGATCCAAAGAACTTGGACAGCTTGAAATAAGTTCATTGTATTTAATTTATACACCAGACTTTTCTAATAACAATGTCCTTAAAGAAAGTGCGGAAGTGATTTTACTACAACAGCATGAGAAACGGGAGAACCTCGGCTTTAATCTTCCAAAAACAGAGATTCAGAGAAAAGAGGTGCTCAATTGAATGTTTTTTATATAGTAAATAAAAATAAGTTGTTTCCTATGGAACAAAGTTAAGGCAAATGAATTGAGGTAACATGAGATAGTTTGCTTCTTTTTAATACCATTTCTTGGTATCTTGAATGTATTGCCGGAAAGGTGGTGGAAGCAGCAATTGTAATTTAAAAAAATAAATTCCATAATTATCTAAAAGGAAAAAAAATACAGGTTTATAGGGAAGAACAGGAGAGTGGAATTAATTGAATAACTCAAAAATGTATCCAGCATAGACCCAAAGGTCCCAGTGCTCTTTGATAGACATCAGTAATGTTTCTCAGTATGTTATTCAAGTTAGTATTACCAGTGGTCTCCTCAATGCATCAGTGTGATTGATTCTCTACTGCTCTCGAACTGTGACACCATAAGCTGATGGAACAGTAGGTTGCAAAGACTGATCATTGTTTGCTTATCTCTGCAGGAATCACTTGTATGGACCGATTGGAGCAGATCATGAAGCTAGTTTACGGCCACCCAACTCTCTTTACAGATGGCAAATGGGTAGTACAGAAATACATTGAACATCCGCTACTAATTTATGGGACAAAATTTGACCTGCGCCAATGGTTCCTGGTGACAGACTGGAACCCCGTGACCATCTGGTTCTATAAGGACTGTTACCTGCGCTTCTCCACTCAAGCATTCTCCTTGGAGAATCTAGACACGTATGTATCTGTTCCATCGTCTCATGCATTTCAGAATTATTATCTATCTTAGAATATCATTTTAACTGCAAGAATGAACCAATTATCAAGTGCCAGAGTTGGTATGTTGATTTTGCATATTGCAGGGAATACATTATATTTGTTTTTCCTGCAAAAGTTACTCCAATGATCACTAATCAGATACTTATCAGAAACAACACAAAAGGCAACCACTCACATCTGCTTGGGCCAGAGATGTTGTTCAGTTCTGTTTGTTGTCACGTGTACCGAGGGACAGTGAAACACTTTTGTTGCACGCTAACCAGTCAGCAGAAAGACAATGCATGATTACAATCGATCCATTTGCAGCGTATAGGCACATGATAAGGGAATAATGTTTAGTGCAAGGTAAAGCCAGTGAAGTTGGATCAAGGATAGTCCAAGGGTCATCAAAGAGGTAGGTAGTTATTCAGCACTGCTCTCTGGCTGTTGTAGGATGATTCCATTGCCTGATGGATTTGAGGTTAATCTTACTTCCCAGCTTTTAATACATGGTCTTAGAGATCATGGCACTTTATATGGTCTTTTGATCTACTCTTGAAAATGCTGACAGACATGTAAAACAGACAGATTTAACAATACAATTATTTAGCAATTCAACGCATTGCCAATACTTAGTTTCTTTCATCATCAATTCCATAAAATTGTGATTTTGCATTTCGAGGTAGTTAAAATTAATTGTGGGACTAGGCCTCTTTATTCCTGGCCCAGTTTGAATGACTGAAATTCTAAAATGAGATGGTGCAGCTACCTGGCCTAACTTGCCGGAGTACACTGTGAATAAACAGATTGGGTCCATTGCTGTCAAAGGTTAACATACCAGGTTGGATCCAAAGTAAGTTACGTTTTTCAAAAACTTTTCTAGTTTCCTAACCAGGGGCCAAGAGAAACACAAGTGCACCTCTGGGTCTCAGGAGGAAAACTCAAAGCTTCCTCTGCCCTGGGATTAGCCAATCTGCATCCATCTTGCACAGGGGTCTACACCCCTAGAATTAGTTTTCACCTCTGGTTACCTGATTTTAATGGTCATGTACTGTAGCTGTTTTCTTGTTGCCATCCCAACTATTATAATTGGCTAATTGTATACTATAGAGACTGGTGTTACCTGTCAGTAGGCACACCGTGTGCTTTGTAACATGTTGCGCCCGGACTTAAAATCAAACCCTACACACCGTTAAGAGGGAACTCAATTACAAAAAAAGAAATGTGACCTGTGATGCAGTTTCTGCTTCTTGTTTACCTATTTTGAAGAGGCTTGTTAAATAACTTTCATATCGGCTGCATGATATTTTGTCAGTTCCACTTTTATACAAATTGAAAAATGTCTCTGCGATTCTGCAGTAAAAAGTTTGCTCAGATAAGCAGCCAACATAATCAAAGAGTTGTTCTACCCCGGTCATTCCGTCTTCTCCCTGCCCCTGTCGGGCTGAAGGTACAGAGGCTTGAAAGCTGCACCACCAGACACAGGAACAGCATTTTCCCCGCTGTTATCAGGTTTCTGAACAGTCATTCCATAAGCTAGGGTACTGTCCAATTCACCTCTACTCCATTGTGGACATTGTCAATGGAACTGGTGCTCTACAAGGCTGAGAACAATATTGTGCACGCTTTTTCTTGCCCTTTGCATTTTCTATTGTACTTGAGTTTGACTTCATTGTATTTATGAAGAGTGTTACCTGATCTGACAGGATAATATGTAAAACAAAGCTTTTCATCGTACCATGGTACATGTGACAATAATAAACCTAAACCTAAACGTCTGTAACCTATGCTTTAAATTCATGATCTTCTACAGCAAAATTATATTTTGTGTCTTGTCGGTGTTAATGTGTGCAACATGGATGGCGTTGATTTAGTTTGTCAAAATGTGTTACATTTATCTCTTCCATTATGTCTCAGATTGAAGTGGCCAATTAAGCTTTTTTTTTCTGGTAATTTTTTCAGGAACTTTCATTTAAATTAAACTCTAATCAATAGCAATTCAGCGGGTCATGTAGAATCTCTGGATTAAAGGCTTGGGTGATGTTTTGACTCTGACTCATAGAAGGTTCTGACTGGAAACATTACCCAACCTTTTTCTCCAGAGATGCTGCCTGACCTGCTGAATTTCTCCAGCACTTTGCATCTATCTTTGGCATGAACCAGCATCGGCAGTTCATTGTTTCTCCAGTTAATAGCACTTCCATTCTGTTCTCAACTGCTCCGAAACCAATCACTTTCAGTGCAAATCATTGTTGCACCTCTGCAGCATTCAACCACAGAAACAGAACCTTTTCTTCATCCCTATAGATGTTTCCAAAAAAACTCTGCATTCCACAGAAGCTGTTTCTTTCATAAAACTACCTTCTAAAACTACCTTGCAAAAGTGGGGCGAGTGAGAGGTCAGAACATTTCCCAGACCAGAGACAGGAGGAGATCGATGGAAAACCAATTGACTCAAAGTGTAAGCTTGATACGTACATAGAACATAGAACAGTATAGCACAGGAACAGGCCCTTTGGCCCACAATGTCTGTGCTGAACATGATACCAACCCTTATCTGCCTGCACATAATCCATATCCTCCATTCTGTGCATATCCATGTACTTATCCGGGATGCAGAAGTTGAAGATGCAAAGGGATGGTGGTGCAGGATTCCCAAAAGCATCATTTGCAAGTTGAATCTGTAGTAAGGAAGCCAAGTGCAATGTTAGTATTTATTTCAAGAGGAATAGAATATGAAAAACAGGTATGTAACGCTGAGGTTTATAAAGCACTGGTCAGACTGTATGTGGAGTAGTGTAGGCAGTTTTGGGCCCCTTAACTGAGGAGAGAAGTGATGGCGTTGGAGAGGGTCCAGAGAATGATCCCGGGGATGATTAATGTGTGATGAGCATTTGACGACTGCGGGTCTGTACGTGCCAGAGTTTAGATGAATAAGTGGTGGAACTTACTGAATATTACTTACTATTGAAACTTACTGAATAGCGAAAGGCCTGGATAGAGTGCATGTGGCAAGGATATATCCACTTGTAGGGGAGTCTAGGACCAGAGGGCACAACTTCAGAAAACCAGGACATATCGTTAGATAGGAGATGAGGAGGAATTTATTTAGTCAGAGGGTGGTGAATCTGTGGAATTCATTACCACAGACGGTTGTGGACATGTTATTTGGTATTTTTAAATTGGAGAATTACACGTTCTTGATTAGTAATGGTGTCAAAGGTTATGGGGAGAAGGCAAGAAAATGAGATTGAGAGGGAAAGATAGATCAGCCATGATTGAATGGTAAAGTAGACTTGATGAAGCCAAATGGCTTAATTCTACTCCTGTGACTTATGAAAAGTCTCTTAAATGCCACCATTGTATCTACCTCCACCACCCCCCCTAACAATGCATTCCAGGTACTCACCGCCCTCTATGTAAAAAAGATTTGCCCCTCACATCTCCTTTGAACTTTGTCTCTCTCACCCTCTTGTATTTGATATTTCTTTCCATCCTGGGAAATAAGTTCTAACTATCTACCATTTCATGCCTCCCATAATTCTATCAGGTAAATAATCTGTCTTCCATGCATACTTAATTAATAAGAAAAGCAAATAGCAAATGTTACATGATAAAGTGGTATGATGTGATTCCTTGCAGATTCAGATTCAGATTCAATTTTAATTGTCATTGTCAGTGTACAGTACATAGACAACGAAATGCAGATAACAGAACACATGTTAAAAAATAACTAATCCATCTGAAAACAACTAACATTGTTCTCTTTGCATCCTTTAGAGCAATTCACTTGTGTAACAATTCAATCCAAAAACATTATGTGACCTCCCCCAGCCGCCACCCATTAGTTCCGAAAGATAACATGTGGTCCAGCAATCAGTTCAAGGAATATTTGAGCAAAAATGGCTTCACAAATACCTGGGAGGATGTAATCTCCCCTGGCATGAAGAAGGCAATTGTAAATACCATGCAGATTATGCAGGATGTTGTGAAACCACGCAAGAACAGTTTTGAATTGTACGGAGCTGATTTCCTGTTGGGAGAGGACTTCAAACCATGGCTGATTGAGATTAATTGTAGTCCCACTATGTCAGCCTCTACATCAGTCACCGCCGCTTTGTGCAGCAGCGTTCAAGAGGATACCATCAAAGTAGTTGTTGATCGGAAGAATGAGAAGACGTGTGACACAGGCCAGTTCGAGCTCTTATATAAACAGGTAATGCAGTAAAGGACAGAGGACATAGGTTTAAGGTGAAGGGGAAAAGATATAATAAGGATCTAAGGAGTAACGTTTTTTGCACAAAGGGTGGTGGGTGTATGGAACAAGCTGCCAGAGGAGGTAGTTGAGGCAGGGACTATGCCAACATTTAAGAAACAGTTAGATAGGTACATGGATAGGACAGGTTTGGAGGAATATGGACGAAATGCGGGCAGGTGGGACTAGTGTAGCTGGGACATGTTGGCCTGTGTGGGCAAGTTGGGCTGAAGGGCCTGTTTCCACACTGTATCACTCTATGGTGCTATGACTCCATAATACTTAGTATGTCGGACAACATCCGTGGAGAGGGAAAAGTCACATTTGACGTTGTCCTTTCTTTACAACAAGGAAACGATGTGATGAAAATCACGGACTTTAAGCTTTAACTATTTTTCTCCTTCCACTTCCTGATGTGCTGAGTATGTCCACCATTTTCAATTTTTATTAGGAAAATAAAAAACCCAATATTTGCTACTCAGAATCCCAGATATTTACACCAGGGAGAGAGAGAGAGAGAGGATGTATCACATTATTTCACTACATTGCATTGGTGTTGGATGATGTTTGAACTGTAGAATGTGTCTGTGCAGGGGAGGCATCATATTCATCTGGCTTGCACTATTTCTTCAGCTGTCTATCTCTTGTCTACCTCTTAAACTACACACTCATTTGATCCCCGTTTCCAGCTCTTTCTCAATAGACAATAGGTGCAGGAGTAGGCCATTCGGCCCTTCGAGCCAGCACCATCATTCAATGTGATCATAGCTGATCATCCCCAATCAGTACCCCATTCCTGCCTTCACCCCATATCCCCTGACTCCGCTATTTTTAAGAGTCAGGGGATTTAATCTTGAAAGCATCCAGAGAACCTGCCTCCACTGCCCTCTACTCTGCCTGGAGACCTGGAGGCCTGGAGGCAGAGAATTCCACAGACTCCACAGCTATGTTATTATATTGCCTTCAATTACTTATCCATGTCATTTTTAAGTGATACTATTTAATCTGCTTCCACTAATCTTTTCAGCACTGCATTTCTGATTACAATGACTCATTAGGATATTAAAAACATTCCCCTTGGTCCTTTTGGTTCTTTCACCCATCTTCTTAAATTTCAGCCTCTGTTTACCGCTTCTTCAGTTTCCGAAATCTATTGTCCTTCATAATCTACTGAATGTTCATGACCTTGGCCAGCTCCATAAAATGTTATCTTCTCCTTTTCTGTTCTAAGGTGAACATCGCCACATTCCAGGTACTATTTCATTACATTTCCCTATGCTCCCAAGGCTTTGGCCTGTCTCTAAAGAGCTAAAAATAAACTGCTGGAGGAACTCAGTGGGGAAGTAAATGGACAAACGATGGTTCAGATTGGGACCCTTCTTCAGACTCCAACAGCCAGTAGAAGGATCCCAACACAAAACATCATCAGTTCTTTTCCTTCTGCACATACTGAGCTCCTCCAGCAGTCCGTTTTTTCCTCAATATTCCAGCAGTATTCCAGTCTCTTGTGTCTCCAATGTATTGCAGGTGATGCTTAAAGAGTATTTCATAAAGATCTAGCAAAGCTTCCTTCTTCTTGTATTTTGACCCTTCTTTGATAAAGTCCAGGATCCAACGTAACATTTTAATTTTCACCATTAAAGTTTAGACAAACATCCGAGTTTCTCTTCTGCAACCTCTTCAAAGTTGCGTGGTTTACTTCATGGTGTGCCTCATTCTTCCTGTCAAAGATGACCGTTTAACTTTTATGCATTACATTTCTGCCCAGTCATGTCTTTCATGTCTTTAATCCGTGCCCTCTGCCCACCACTCTCCACCTCAAAGTTGATTGCATTTCTTGTGAGTTTTATATGATTTCCATGGTGAGAGAAAGTCGCCTGCTTATGGTTGAAGAAGACCATCCTATGTTTCGTGCCAATTAGTCTGACTTCTGACCTTGCAACGCTATGGTGGTATTCTAAATAATTTAAATAATTTTCAATAACCATAAGAATTATGTTTTGCCATATTTGGTTTTCTAATTTGATTTACTTTCCCTTTTAAACAGAATACAACAAACATTCCTCTGTACCTTGGAATAAATTTGCTGGTTGAAGGATCAAGCATCAAGAAACCATCCCTGTTGACTCAGAGGAATAATAGCTCAGGGATGCACCTCTCTCAAACTGTGCAAAGACCTATTGCTGCCAAAGTTCTGAACCACCAAAATTCTCTGAACCTTGACGAAAATAGATCAGCCAACACTGAAAATGCCAAAAATCCAGACGCTTCCAAAGTATTCATCAATCCAAGCAAACCAAAACATTCCTTTATTGACAGAAAACATGAATTTACAAACCATCTGCTCAATCCCAATAATTTCATTAATGCAAAGAATCCGTTTATGTTTAATTCTGGCAATGGAAAAAATCATTTCATTCCCAGTCCTTACAATGTTGGAAAAATGCCATTGAAACTCATTCATTCCAGCAATGCAAAAGATTCTTTAGCCCCCAATAAATCTAACACAAACCATTGCCTAATCCCGCAAAATTCAAACAACACTAAACATTTAACTCCCAGTAGCTGTAGCACTACAAATCATACATCAAGCTGTGATAATTGTGGCGTTGCAGAGATTACATCATATTCTAATGATTCCAGCAGTAAAAAGGAGTCAGTAAGTGTTGTTAATTCCAGTGTCACAACAGAAAAATTGAATTCCAAAAACTCCAATACCGCAAACAGTCCATTAAATCCAAACATTTCCAGAATTACAGAAAATCCATTAAATGCCACTGATCCCACCAATACAAACAGTCCGTTACAAACCAGTAATGTTACCATCACAAACAATTCTCCATTTCCCAATAAGTCCAACAAAAAATATCCTTTCTTTTTCAATAATTCCAGTAATGTAAATAACACATTCCCCAATCCCATTAATTCAAAGAGTTCCAACCTTTCTCAGGATTCCAACAATATCCCCCAAGATCACAATGGTCCCAATTATTATACCAAATGTAAAACGCACAACATTTCCAAAAACCACAAGGCAAAGAATTCACATGTTTCCAAAACTATCCACAAAATAAGAAATCGTGGTGCTCACTACAATAAGACGGCAAGTGACTTAAGTGACCGCAGTGTTGTGGACTCAAGTTCTGCAAAGGCTTTGGATGATCTGGAAGAAACCAAAAATAACACTGTTGACACAGCTCAGGATTGTGCAACTGAAAATGTTACCAAGGATGAGTCTTGTGACAAAGTGGAGCAGCAAAATGAAATGTCAAAGCTTAGCAAGGCAGGTGGAAACAAAGGAACTGGAAAACTGCAATTGCCACCTAAGACCAAATTTTCACAGGTGAGCACATCTGTGAAGAGCCTCCTCTTGCCTGGTCAACAGTTACTCAGAGACCCCTTCCGGGTGAAGTTGAACTATCTAAGCTTAGACCTGTTGCATTTTAAAGATACGCAGCACCCAAGAGCTTCAAGTACCACAGATGCAAACAAAATCAGGGCTCTCCATGAAAAGTCTATTCCATTGCGTTACTCATACAATACACCACGGTTACAATTAACGGACACTAATATTCCACAGCTTCATATTACTGGTTTGCATCCTCAGTTTAAGGCTTCAAGTGACATCAACAACAAGTATATAGAGACCCAACAGAACGCAACCATCAATCTGATGAACAGACATCTTCTGACAAGCTATTTCCCACTCTTTCAGTAACACAATTGTGTTGGTCTGCCCTATCTATTGGTTTCATTATAAGGACTGGGCTTCTTTAATCATTTGAGTATTTGCTGGCAGGTCCTCTGCAGCCCTTCCAGTATTTTGAGGTCCATCCCAGTAGATCCTTTGCACTGCTTCCATAAGAGGCCATCTTTGCGGATCGATTCTTTCCAGGTCATTCACCAGTAAAAGAGCAATGCTTTTTCTTGCAAGTTCTCTTCGGATATTTATGCCCTGGAAGATCATTTTTATGTATAAAACGCTTTTACCTTGTTGAACATTGACATTAGTAGACAGCACTTGTGTATTCTAAAGCAATTTGTTTCTTATAAAAGATAATGTTTTGTAATAGTTTAAAAGACAACTATGCTCATCTCAGGTGATATAGTTGTATTGGAAATTGTAAGTCATTTTAATAATGAATGAATCAGACATTGTTATTATCATTGGTATGTTATAGACTATTGTTTTTGTCTTATTAAAGTTCTACCTCTTTTTACATATAGTAATCCGCCAGCTAAACTGAAAATGTTGCAAATAAACTGAAATATGCAACAAAAAACAAAACAAAATATATGTCAAGAATTAGGTATGAAAGATACTTAATATAACAGATAAGAAGGAATCAAATACAATGTTCCATGTGGTAAAATGTGTATGGACCTGACACCATCTATTAATATTTTCTATTTTCTGTTTTCAAAACTACAATATCTGTTGATTGGTCACTGTCATAGCACTGTCCCAACATTTGCCATGATAAACTACTGTAACCGCAGTTATAAAACACTGATATGCTCATAATCACAATCAAGTGTTTCAGCCAGTGTTATCACATACCTATCAGCATCCCTGCCAATTTGCGGGAGTGCTCAACGTTGACTCTGGACCTTATTACATTTGATGAACTGGGCTGTGTTCACAACTCTTTGCGGTTTCTTGTGGTCTTGGGCAGAGCTGTTCTCAAACCAAGCTGTGAAGCAGCTGGATGGGTTGATTTCTATGGTGCATCAGCAGAAACATGCAGAATTTCCTTAGCCTTCTGTGAAAGTAGAGGCGCTGATGTGCTTTCTTGCCAACGCTTCGAAGTGGTCAAATGGGATTGATAAAGAAGAGATCTCGTAACTCGCAACGATTATCATGAGAACCTGTGAATCATTTGTAGTGGAATGTTATTGCACCACACCCCATGATTTCACAGCCCAGCCGATTCTTATCGTAACTATTAAGAAAGAGTGCCAGTGCTAGTTCAGTGGTGAGGATGGAACTGCATAGTAGAATCAGCACCTGGACTAGACTGCCAGACTAGTAAAGCTACATTCTTCCGGACCAGATGCGATCTAAAAGAAGAAGCTACATACCGTAGCCAGTTGAGAAATCTCATAACTAATCAATTAGCTCAAAGCCCCAACTCCCTCTTCATCCAGTCATGAATGGTGGATAATTGAACGATGAACATCCATGAGAATCTCCATCCTCACCGATGACGGAGCAAATGATATGAAAAAAACCTGAAGCATTTGCAACATTCTTCAGCTGCAAGTGCTGAACCATCTTAGTTTCCAACTAAGTCATCCATCTTAGTTTCATTCCATTGTCCCCCGAACATTTTAGATTTGACTTTTCAATTAGTCCTTGTGACAGAAAGAAATGGCTAAGCACATTGGAAAGGGTCCATGGCCCAACAACCTCCCAGCTAATAGTGGAAGCCAGTAAAGCAATAACATTTAAGTACCAAAATTGAAAAATTCAAGGTGCATACTGTTCCCATATAATTAAAAATGTTAATTGTTAATGTAACCCAATGAGGACGCACCCGTTATTACCAAAGTGATAGTGGGGTCACCAAATTATCCACTGATTTTCAGTTGGGTTCTGCCAGAATTATTTGCCACAAGACCTCAGTGCAGCCTTTGGCCAACCAAGGACAAAATACCCAAAATCCAGAGTTCCGAGTGAGTGCTCTTGGCATTAAGGTAGATGTTCACGTTGAATGGCATGACAGCCCTGGCTAGTTAATGTGAAACACAGAAAACCAAATCATTGGCTGACCTTGCACCTTGCACAAAATGGTTGTCACTGAAGGATGCCAAGAACTTTTGCCGTGGGATACCAGAGACTTCTCTTTTGAACAATCCTATGGAGCCAAACGTGACTTGCCTCCTCTTACCTTCAAGATGATTAATAAGGTTACCCTGGACAAGATTCATTGACTCTCCTACAGATAAAGCAGGAGGTACCTGATAGGTTGAGGTGGGTTCGTGGGAGGTTTGCACACCTTCCATCCTTTGTACTTGGCGTATGGGAACTCTCACCAAAGAGTCTCAGCACTTTTCTGCACCAACTACTCCATTTGGGCCTGGGATTCCCGGCAATCAATGAACGTGTTATAATTTTTCAGGAACATTTACGGAACATCCATGAAATATTTCCTCTGTCTTCCTTAAAGTCTACTGTGATGGAACTAAGAGGAAAATAAATGCTTTAAGTCATACAAACATACAAACTAGGTGCAAGCAAGAGTAGGTTGATTGGTCCTTCAAGCCTGCTCCACCATTTAGCTAAAGGTCATGGGCGAATCCATCTTCACATTGCTGTCTACCTGCAGTCACCTTTCACTTTGTTCCTTATCAAGTATCCCTCTAATTTTGTCCTAAAACATTCAAAAACCCCTGGTCAGTGACCGTCAAGGAAGAGAGTTCCAGAGGGTGCTGAAAATCTGGTGTTGGGCTTGTGAACAATGTTGGCCACCCACAGAATTGGCTGAGTGTAATTAGAGCTGTTATATTGGGGGTGCTGGCTTGGACGAGGTAGGTGATATCCGTTCCCTTATCCTGCTAACGGCTTTGGGGTTTATTTGCAAATTTAGGTTTGAAAGTCCAAATAGCTTTGAAGTGCCTGTGGTCAATAGTTCACATTTTCACACACACAGAAGGGCATAGACCACTGCGCCCAGCGGACCACAAGCTTAGTACCCGCCTTCAGGTCCCGATTTTCAAATTCCGTTCTTCATACAGCTAAAGACAGCGCTGGTGTACTGGACGCAACAGTGAATTGATGTATATCTACACTGACAGCTTCCAAAATGTGGACATTTTTACCTGTCTTAATGCGACCACTGTTGTTGAGAACAGTATGCCAAAGGACAGAGGATGTTGGTTTAGAGCAAGGGCCTTCAGTAAATAAGCCAATGATCATTTGGAGCTCATACTCCAAGTATGAACAGAATCCATTTGATGCTTAGGTGGTGACCATGAAGGGAGAATAGTTTTCTCAATCTGTAGATTTGCTCCATTCCAGTGGATGGCATGTTAGAAGTGAGATGCAATATAGCACCACAGAAGAATGAAAATATTCCTTGATCTATATCTGGGTCCATGGTCGACCTATTGGTTAAAATCGTAGCTTGCATATCATTGCAGAGAATGCGTAAAATAAAGATGGAATTCTGTTTGCGGCTACACTTAAAGTAAAATTTGCCACTGTCTTTCTTAATTGAAAGCGCAAAAAGCTTTTATGAGAAAACAATAAAGTATTGTAGTTGAGGTTTTAGCAGGGATGTTGTTATCTTTGTTAAACTGACATTGTACACTCTATTCTCCTTGTCTCTCTTTATGTCAGTCCCCAATTAACACCACAGCTCTGTGAACTTTAGGCAAAGATTCATGACTGACCCAGTTTCAAAGACACGACAATCTTACTCAGAACAATCTTGCCAAAGAACAGCTGCTGGTGAATTCCCTTAGTGCTCAAAACAGGCTGCTGAAGGACCTCAGCGAATCAGGCAGTGTATAGGGAAAGATGTGGAAAGATATGGCTAAGTCTGTAGAAGTGACCTGATGCTGTCTGACTTGCTGACTTCCTTCAGCTGTCTGTTTGGTGCTCAAGACTCCAGCATCTACCGTCTCAAGTGCATTCTCTCAGTGTCCTTACTGTGAAATCTGGCTTTTTCACTTTTTACCTTCAGTCTCTTGCGTTTCTTGTTCTTTACAACAAGCCTTTTACTTGATGCTCTTTTCAATGCACATTTCTCCTGCTTATTTTTTGATCCTTGTATCCTCTTAATCAAATCCCTGCATTGTTTTAAAACTATCTGAATCTCCCCTGCACTGTTTTTGAAGGGTGGTGTTCATTGACAAAGGGGGAACTTGTATATGTTTTGTACTTTTATTGACACTTCGGTTGTAGATCGGCTGAATGTATTCAACTCACAGAAAATAGACGATTAAAGAATAAGAATAATGTGTTATTTAATGTAATATCTGTGCACCAAGGACATTATTAGGTATTATTATTACTTTGACCCAAAAATAAACATTCAGATTATTTGCAATTAACCTTTAATTGTTAATATTTTATTTGTCAACTTGGAGTTTGACCAGATAAAGAATGCATAAAGCATTTTTCAGTTTGGCATAATTGAGCGAGAGATTTATTCTTAGTAATACTGTTGGTTGGTTTGAAATATAGATTGTCAGTGGCCAACAAGATGCAACTGGTGGAACCTGATAAGAAAAGGTATGCAGTGAATTGTAAAACCAGAGGATGCCAATGGCGTGGCATGCAATTAGTAAAATGGGGTGAGCAAGGATGGATGGGTGATGTGTGGATGGGGGATGTAGAGAAGGGAAAGGTACTGGTGGATAAATGAGCTGGGGAGATGGAAATAAAGCTGCGGGCAGATGGTGGGGTTACCTGAAACTGAAGAATTCAATGTTCATAATGAGTCTGAGGAAGGGTCCTGACCCAAATCGTCATCCATCCTTTTTCACCAAAGATGCTGCCTGACCTGCTAAGTTACTTCAGCACTTTGAGTCTATCAATGTTCATACTATTGGGTTGTTGACTGCACAAATGAAATATGAGGAGCTCTTCTTCCAGTTTGCATGTAGCCTCACTATGGCAATGGAGAAGGCTGGCAGAGATGTCAATACGGGAATGGAAAGGGGAATTGAAGTGGCCAGCAAACAGGAGCTCCATTTGACCCTGGTAGACACACACATGGTTCAATGGTGCTTTATTGTCACGTGCACTGCATAGTGAAAGTCTTTTGCATGGATCACACATGTATAAGTTGCCATATTTTGGCACCATTTACAAAAAGTCCAGATGCTAGATGTACTGGTGTTTAAGAAGGAACTGCAGATGCTGGAAAATCGAAGGTAGACAAAAGTGCTGGAGAAACTCAGCGGGTGCAGCAGCATCTATGGAGCGAAGGAAATAGGCAACAATTTGGGCCAAAACCCTTCCTCAGACGGGTTTTGGCCCGAAATGTTGCCTATTTCCTTCGCTCCGTAGATGCTGCTGCTCCGGCTAGATGTACTGGAGCAGCTCCTGATCCAGGTAAGCCCCAGCAGCTGCGGGGCCTCCTCCATCGCCCTTGACCGGCTCGGCCCGCGAACCGATGTCCCTCTCCTCGCCCGACAGCCTTTGTATCTCAGGGGCACCTCCTGCAGCCAGTGCTGGAGGCAATACCCTGACCCTGGAGGCATCTGAACTTCCCACCTCCAGAAAGTGTTACATATAAACATAGACATAGAAAATAGGTGCAGGAGTAGGCTATTCGGCCCTTTGAGCTAGCATCGCCATTCAATATCAGTACCCCGTTCCTGCTTTCTTCCCCATATCCATTGATTCCGTTAGCCCTAAGAACTAAATCTAACTCCCTCTTGAAACCATCTAGTGAATTGGCCTCCACTGCTTTCTGTCGCAGAGAATTCCGCAGAAAAAAAAATCCTCATCTCAATCCTAAATGGTCTACCCCTTATTGTTAATCGGCAAAGCAATCTCCTTATTCCACACTTGGTCTCACCAATGTAGAGCACGTCAGAGTACCAAATGCAATTGATGAGCTTGCAAACCTAATTCTCAACTGCAAAGTATCTTTTTTGTTGATAAATTGTATTATTCTGTCATATGCAAACTTTCACCTATTGATCATTTTAAACTTGATTTAAAAAAAGATTCAAATGGTCCCTTGTCTTTTGTTTGAACTGTTGAATGAATTTCTACAGAAGTTGGAAAATTGCAATTGATTGATTAGCCATAAGCTCACACATTTGCCCCATGATGATGGTTTATTTCCAATAAAATAAACATCTTTAAAAAATAACCATTCTACAATGCAACAAAATCCCAAACTAGCAAAACGAACAGTAAGATAACAAGAGGTTCAATGGACTCTGGGCTGAGTGACAAAAAGCCGGCTGAAGGAGGGGTGGAACCAATGTTCGGAACCGGGGTTTTGAATCGGAGAAGAAGCGCTGAAGGGTGAGTTGGGTGGTGAGAGCTGTCTGGTGGAAGTGCTGGGGACCGCGGGGTAGGGGAAGGGGGAGAAGACGGGGAATGGGAGTCGGGCAAGCGGCAGCTAACTGCACCGAGCCTCGGGGACGAGGAGAGCCGCCTGCAGTGGCGGCCAGTTTGCAGCCGCATCATCCAGGCCAGCGCTGGAGCAACCTCCTAAACCCTCCCCACGCAGCACAACCCAGCAATTGCCCATTTCCCCATGTCTTTTGTGACATTTTCTGTAAATGCACTTTTAAAGGGCAGTCTCTTACTGTCTACATAATCGCAGTGGTCAGTTTTAAACCTTGAAAATGTATTGCTTCAGACTTAAGCCAAAACAAAAACTGCAGTTGCTGCAAGTCTGAAATAGTCCAGAAAATGCATGAAGCATTCCCCAGATCAGGCAGCGTGTGTAGAGTGAGGAACAGTGCTTTCATGTTTCAGTAATGTGAGCTCCTGATTAGAACAGAACATCATATACTGAAAATATTTAACTGAACAGGTCTGTCCAGTGTTCCCTGCGTTTTTTGCTGTTATGCTTTTATCCACCCAAACTCCTTGAGGTTCTGCTGGAAGTACAGTAGCTTTTCTTCAGAAGATAGTGGCTTCTCACAGTGTACACATACATCTTAAAGGGAATAATGTTTAGTGCAAGAGAAAATCCAGCAAAATCTGGCTGAAGATCGACCAAGGGTCTCCAGCGAGTGGCTGAAGACAGCTGTCTAGTTGATAGGATGGTTCAGTTGCCTACAGTGATGAAACATTACTTACATTTAAAACAACTTTTTTTTTGTGTACATAAATTAGCTGCTGTGTTTTCTGTGTTATAACATAGACTACTTTTTTTAAAAAAAGTTGGTTCTAAAATTCTTTGGGATGCAAATTATGAATTTCATCTGCTGTCTATTCTCCTGTATTGTTTAGCGCAAGCAGAGGTTGGATAAACTTGGATTGTTTTCTATGGAACATCGGAAGTTGAGGGGAGAATTGATATACTGTGCAAGTGGTTAGATAGGTTGTGATGTCTCTCATAATTTTGCTGGTCTTTTTGTTGATCCGCAGTTATCGGATCTTCGCGCATAGAAGCTGCCCATTTGGCCCAATGTTTATGGTTGACTCGTTGAAAGATGCATCCAATGTGTGTCAGTTCCCTACTCTCTCTCTCTCTCTCTCTCTCTCTCTCTCTCTCTCCATTGCTTTGCTCCTGATTCTGTTTGACCTTGAAAGGAAATATGTTCCTTACTGGCTCTTCCCAACATCGACAGTTTGTTGTTGTTACTGCAAATGGGGGCAGGACCATTCCTCTTGACTGAGTCTAACCAGCAATAGCAATCCACATTTATACAGTACTGCAAACCTAGCAAAACATCCCAAGGTAGGGATAATTATCAGAGGCATGTAACTAAGTATTAGAATTGGTCATCAAGGTAGGTTTTAAAGACCACCTTAAAGGAAAGGGGAGAAGTGGAAATGGCTGAGCACTGGTAAGGATCTAGGCAGCCAAAGTTTCTAGTAGGAGTGGTTAAAATCAGGGTTAATCAAGGGGCCAGGATTAGAGGATGTAGAGATTCATAGGACTAGAGGGAAGCAGTGAGATGGAGAGGACTGGGGGAAGCAATGGGAGTGTTTGAAAACATGCAAATTTAACACAGATTTTTTTTTTGATTTTATTGCTTGTCATTCGAACCTCAGAGAGGCTCGAACGAAACTCCGTTTCTACAACCAGAACAATTCATAAAAAAACACACAAACAATTCAATTGACACAAACATCCATCACAGTGGATCTCCTCCTCACTGTGATGGAAGGCAAAGTCTTCTCTCTCCCCCGCACCATTTCTCTCCTGAGGTCGAAGCTGCAGGCGGGCGGTGCCAAGTCCCAGGCCCGGGCCGGGTGATGTACGGCCCCGCTCTAGGCCCAAAGTCAAAGTCACAGCGTTGGAGCCCCCGGCGGGCGCTGGAATGTCCCGCTGGAATGTCCCGCGGACACCGAAGCCGCACCGGGCGATGTATGGCCCCGCTCCGGGTCGCTCCAACCCCGCGACACGGGCTGGAGAAGCTGTGTTGCGGGAGCTCCGGAGACCGGTCTCTCACCCGGACCCGCGAGCTCCCGATATCACAGTCCACCCGGAGTCGGGAGTCGGGCCGCAGCGGCTCCCCACCACCGCTCCCCACGTGGAGTTCCGGAGCCCGGAGTCGGGCTGCACCGGCGAGCCACCACCGCTCCCCACGCTCCGAGGCCGGCCAGCCCCACGATGGTGAGTCCGCAGCTCATCCCGGTCGGAGGCCGCTCCGCTGTGCTGGGCCCAAAACGACAACGGAGACCCGACAGGGAAAAAAGTCGGGTCTCCCGTGCAGGGAAGAGATTTTAAAGTTTCCCCCCCCCACCACCACCCCCCACACATACACAGTTAGGAACACGATACAAAAAAAAACACGAACAACTACATTTAACTAGACAAAAAATAAAAAAAAAGACAGACAGGCTGTAGGGGCCGCTGCAACGTGAGTCGCGCCCGCCCAGATTGTCAGCTATGCAGAGAATTCTGGTCCCAGCTGCAACGAGACCTGGGTGTCATGGTGCACTAGTCATTGAAAGTAGGCACACAAAAGACTGGAGAAACTCAGCGGGTGCAGCAGCATCTAAGGAGCGAAGGAGATAGGCGATGTTTCGAGTCGAGATCCTTCTTCAGTCTGAAGAAGGGTTTCGACCCGAAACGTCACCTATCCCCTTCGCTCCTTAGATGCTGCTGCACCCGCTGAGTTTCTCCAGCCTTTTGTGTACCATTGAAAGTAGGCATGCAGGTACAGCAGGCAGTGAAGAAAGCGAATGGTATGTTAGCATTCATAGCAAAAGGATTGAGTGCAGGAGCAGGGAGGTTCTACTGCAGTTGTACAGGGTCTTGGTGAGACCACACCTGGAGTATTGCATACAGTTTTGGTCTCCTAATCTGAGGAAAGACATTCTTGCCATAGAGGGAGTACAGAGAAGGTTCACTAGACTGATTCCTGTGATGTCAGGACTTTCATATGAAGAAAGACTGGATAGACTCGGCATGTACTCGCTAGAATTTAGAAGATTGAGGGGGGATTCTTATAGAACCTTAAATTCTTAAGGGGTTGGACAGGCTAGATGCAGAAAGATTGTTTCCGATGTTGGGGAAGTCCAGAACAAGAGATCATAGAAACATAGAAAATAGGTGCAGGAGTAGGCCATTCGGGCCTTCGAGCCTGCACCGCCATTCAATATGATCATGGCTGATCATCCAACTCAGTATCCCGTACCTGCCTTCTCTCCATACCCCCTGATCCCATTAGCCACAAGGGCCACATCTAACTCCCTCTTAAATATAGCCAACAAACTGGCCTCAACTACCTTCTGTGGCAGAGAATTCCACAGATTCACCACTCTCTGTGTGAAAAATGATTTTCTCATCTCGGTCCTAAAAGACTTCCCCCTTATCCTTAAACAGTGACCTCTTGTCCTGGACTTCCCCAACATCGGGAACAATCTTCCTGCATCTAGTCTGTCCAACCCCTTAAGAATTTTGTAAGTCTTTATCGGCCTTTAATCCATTCAATTTACCTAACACCACTTTCCGGCTAACCTGGATTTCACTCAGTTCCTCCATCTCATTTGACCCGCGATCCCCTGCTATTTCCGGAAAATTATTTATGTATTCCTTAGTGAAAACAGAACCAAAGTTATTCAATTGGTCTGCCATGTCCTTGTTCCCCATGATCAATTCACCTGTTTCTGACTGCAAGGGACCTACATTTGTTATAACTAATCTTTTTCGCTTCACATATCTATAAAAACTTTTGCAGTCAGTTTTTATATTCCCTGCCAGTTTTCTTTCATAATCCATTTCCCCTTTCCTAATTAAGCCCTTTGTCCTCCTCTGTTGGACTCTGAATTTCTCCCAGTCCTCTGGTAGGCTGCTTTTTCTGGCTAATTTGTACGTTTCACCTTTTGCTTTGATACTATCCCTGATTTCCCTTGTTATCCACGGATGCACAAACTTCCCTGATTTATTCTTTTGCCATACTGGGATGAACAATTGTTGTAGTTCATCCATGCAGTCTTTAAATGCCTTCCATTGCATATCCACCGTCAACCCTTCAAGAATCAATTGCCAGTCTATCTTGGCCAATTCACGTCTCATACCCTCAAAGTTACCTTTCTTTAAGTTCAGGACCCGTGTTTCTGAATTAACAATGTCACTCTCCATCCTAATGAAGAACTCAACCATATTATGGTCACTCTTGCCCAAGGGGCCACGCACAACAAGACTGTTAACTAACCCTTCCTCATTACTCAATACCCAGTCTAGAATAGCCTGCTCTCTCGTTGATTCCTCTACATGTTGCTTTAGAAAACTATCCCGCATACATTCTAAGAAATCCTCTTCCTCAGCACCCCTGCCAATTTGATTCACCCAATCTATATGTAGATTGAAGTCACCCATTATAACGGTTTTACCTTTGTTGCACGCATTTCTAATTTCCTGTTTGATGCCATCCCCAACTCCACTGCTACTGTTAGGTGGGCTGTACACAACTCCCACTAGCGTTTTCTGCCCCTTAGTGTTTCGCAGCTCTACCCATATCGATTCCACATGCACCAAGCTAATGTCCTTCCTTTCTATTGCGTTAATCTCCTCTCTAACCAGTAACGCTACCCCACCTCCTTTTCCTTTCTGTCTATCCCTCCTGAATATTGAATATCCCTGGATGTTCAGCTCCCAGCCTTGTTCACCCTGGAGCCATGTCTCCGTGATCCCAACTATATCATAATCATTAATAGCTATCTGCACATTCAACTCATCGACCTTACAGTTTAAGGATAAGGCGGGAAGTCTTTTAGGACCGAGATGAGAAAAACATTTTTCACACAGAGAGTGGTGAATCTCTGGAATTCTCCACCACAGAAGGTAGTTCAGGCCAGTTCATTGGCTATATTTAAGAGGGAGTTAGATGTGGCCCTTGTGGCTAAGGGGATCAGGGGGTATGGAGAGAAGGCAGGTATGGGAAACTGATTTGGATGATTAGCCATGATCATATTGAATGGCGGTGCAGGCTCGAAGGGCCGAATGGCCTACTCCGGCACCTATTTTCCATGTTTCTAATAGGCAGTGAGCACGATTGGCTCCTGATCCACTAATAATCTTGATAGATTCCATAGTAATGCAAGTATTCATCTTGCAAAGCAAACAAACCCAGTGAATATAAGTGTCAGCCCTGTATCTTGTACGCGTCATTATGTACAACATTCAATAGGCATTTTAGACTAAGGGTTATTAGTAAAAATTCCACAGCACGATTCCTGCCTGGCTCTGCTGTTTGGTCCGTCTTCTAGCTATTACTTGAGCCTTAAGCAAACATATTACTGAGGTTCCAAGGTCTTGCTGACACCCAGCTTGTTTAGATTTTTTTCTTTGTTCCCATTCTCCTTTCAATCCTCCACCCCATCCAGACTCTCGATACTCTTGTTTCACACCCTTCAGTCTCACCTGCACTACTCCATTTCCAGCTCTTCCCACATCCCTGATTTCCTGCATCTTGCTGTTGGCAGCCTTGTTGGGTACCCAAGCCCAACCCAAACTCCACTATCTTCCTACTCATTCAAGATCTTACTTCTAACCCATGGTCTATACAAGCAAACAAATCAGGGACAGCAAAATGTCACTTGAACCATTAAATCCTTTCTGTCATTCGACAAGACCGTGGCAGATCTGACTGACAAGAGCCTCACATTCCTATTCATCTGCGGCAAACACCCACCACTCAAGTATCAAGGATCTATCTCTCAGAAACATTTAAAGACAGCTTCCACCACCCCATGAGGAGGAGTTCAAACCTGCAAACCTCAAAAATATATTTGTGTCATCTGTCTTAAAGTGACGTTAAACAGTTAACTTGTTCCAAAGGTCCAGAATTTCCAAGCAGGTCTAAGCTACCATTTCACCATCCTGCTCGCTCCTGATACACTGGAATTTTTGGGACAATTATCCCCATCGGTGAGGAGTTGGCAGAAGTGAAGAGCAAACTCCAACTACCGACATGCTGCAATAATCTGACACTCGGGTTTAGCTGTAGGTCAAATAAGATGCAAGCACTGAGTGTCTCTGATATTCAGAAATATTAAAAAAACATGCAAACAATGCCAAAACGAAATCAAATTATTACATTATAAAACATTATCGTAAATATCAATGCCGTAGGAAAATGAGCAATAAAATGGAGACACAAAGAACGTCAGATGCTGGAATCTGGAGCAAAACAAAGCATGGTTGGAACTCAGCGGGTCAGGCAGCATCAGAGGAGAGAATGGACAGGTGATGTTTCTGATCAGGATCCTTCTTCAGCCTGTAGAGAGATCCATTGATGTTGCCTGACCCACCGAGTTCCTCCAGCACTTTGTGCTTTGTTGAGGAAAATGAGCAAGTTTGTTTCCCATAACTGGTGCAACAGAGAATAGCCAGTCACAGCCCAGTTAAGACCGATGAGAACGCCATCTGGTTTTAGTGCATGTCTGTTGGGGATTTCGAGCCTCCTGCCTCTCATATTGCAAAAGGCCAGCAGTTTTTACATGGGACTTCCAGTATTTGTCAGGGCACTTTGGAGATAAGTTAATTGGTGCTAATTTTTGTTTCAGTAACGGACATATGGAGCTGTATTTATGACCCGTAGAATGCTGTTTAAAGGGCCTGTCCCACTTTCGCGAGTTATTCACAAATTCTCCCGGATTTTCCCCTTGATTCAAACTCACAGAATGTTCGTAACGAGTCTGTAGGAGGTCATAGGAGTCCGTAGATATATCGTAGCGGCTCGTTATGCTGGCCGTAGGCACTCGTGGCATCAGGTAAGTCGGGACGTTTTTTCCAGCCCGATAAAAAATGTTCACGAGTAAAAAAGTGTTCGGGAAGAAAGAAATTGCAACTTTGTACTTGTAAGGAGGGCATCGAAATAGCCATGGGAATTCGTAGACGTACTCGTAGGAGTTCGTGAACATAGTCGTGGAAGGCCGTAGGAGTTCGTAGATTACCACGACCTTGATTTTTTTTTTCGGTCCTTTAAACTCAGCAGAGGTTTTGAAGTAAGTCATGAAAGTGGGACAGTCCCTTAAAATAGAACAGATTATCTGGTCAAATGTCTCAGCTGCTCATAAACCACATTCCTTGCCCCCTCCGTAAATGCCAACGCATCCAGAATGCCCTTTCTGTGGAATCCCAGGGATTGCAAATATTGACACCTTCCCAGGATAAACTCTCCCCGTGACCCTTTTAAACTGGCGCGCCCCGGGAAATTCTCTGTAAAATAATGACATTCTTTCACAATCTCTAGCAAATATTGAATTCCCTGTAAATTATTGCCTGCTCCTGGAGTGGCCTGAAAATATTGAAACACTCCTCAGTTTCTCTCTGATACTGACACTCCCAGGCTGCTTGGAAATGTCGCTGTACTCCAGGGATTCCCCCATACTGACTGGAATACTCTTGGGATCTCTTCTAAGTACTGATACATTCCTAGGATCCTCTACAAATACGGTCACATCTCTGGGGATTCCATTCAAATACAGACAGACCTACAGGTTCTCTTATTAAAAAAATAACGTTCACTTATAAATCAACATACCTACTGAAACCAATTATGAATTAACCAATTTGAACACCTCCTTCGCAAACACTGACACATTCTCCAAAGTCTCCACACACATTGATCCAATTTCAGGAATTCCTTGAAAGCAGTGATTCGCTGCCAAGGGATACCCTCGTGTTCCTGATACATTCCTTGAGCCTTTTTGCAAATATTGACACATTTCTAGGGATACAGGTTGCCCCGACTTCAAAAAGCTGCATTGGTGCCTCAAGAGAGGCCTCAGCCAAGGAATTGGATCCATCGGTATCAATGTTTCATGCACAAGTTATGCAGAAAAATGAATTAACTCGTGCTAGATCCTGCAAGTGATAATTGTAGTGAAATTGGTCATGGCACTTCCATTTGCAATTTGTTTTAAAAGATCTGGCATTTTGGTGTCATCAGTCATGCATCAAAAACACACTAGAAATATAAAATTATGGCATAAATAGGGTAGACAGTCCGAACCTTTTTCCCAGGGAAAAATATCTACCTAAGTGTACATTCCCCATCCCCTGCTGGTTCTGTCCCATATATCTCAGTGGCAGAAGTTAGGTCTGCTTTCATGAAGGTAAATTCTCGGAAAGCGACTGACTGGATGGCGTACCTGGACGTGTTCTGAAAACATGCTCCAATCTACCAGCCACAGTGTTTGTGGACCTGAGGCCATGGTGGTGTAGAGGCAGAGTTGCTGCCTTACAGCGCTTGTAGCGCCAGACACCCGGGTTTCACCCTGACTGCGGGTGCTGTCTCTACTGAATTTGTACGTTCTCCCCATGGGTTTTCTCTGAGATCTTCGGTTTCCCCCCACACTCCAAAGGCGTACAGGTATATAGGTTAATTGGCTTGATATAAGTGTAAATTGTCCCTAGTGTGTGTAGGATAGTGTTAATGTGCAGGGATCGCTGGTCGGTGCGGACTCAGTGGGCTGAAGGGCCTGTTTCCATGCTGTATCTTTTAACTAAACTAAACATCTTCAATCTGATACCAAAACACGTTTTTGTCCCCGTCTGCTTGATGGAATTCTCTATCATTCCATTCCTCAAGAAAAATAAAATGACCTGTCCCAATGATTAGCGCCCAGTAGCTCTAACATCGATCATAATGAAGTTATTTGAAAGATCGGTAATGCCCACTTTAGCTCCAGTCTTCTGGGCAATCTAGACCTCTTGCATTTTCTCTACAGAGGGTGCCATTTCTTTTGCACTGCATTCTACTCTGGATCCTAGTCATTGACTACAGCTCAGCCTTCAACACCATATTACTGAATAAACTCACCCTTAAACATCTGGACCATGGCGATTGTACCTCCATCTGGATTTCCTGACCGGTAGACCTCATGTGGTTGGAATTGGTCATAGCATTCCCTCGTCCCTGACCTGCAACCCTGGTATCCTTCAGGGTTGTGTGCTCAGTGCTATGCTCGACTCCCACTACACCCATGACTGTGCGGCTAGGTACAAAGCCAACTCGACCTTTAAGATACCACTGTTGACAGCTGGATCAACAACAGCAGTGAGACTGAGTACAAGAAACAGTTTGAGAATCTCGTTTCATGCTGGAAGGACAACAACCTAACCTGCAAAGTCATCAAGACAAAATAATTCCCTCGCTCCATAGGTGCTGCCTCACCCGCTGAGTTTCTGCAGCATTTTTGTCTACCTTCGATTTTTCCAGCATCTGCAGTTCTTTCTTAAACAAGACAAAAGAGTTGGTTGTTGACCGAAAGGAATGAACACAACCTTGTCCCCATCAATTAAGCTGCTGCGAAGTTGCCAACATCTTCAAGTTCATAGGGATCCACATCACCAGCATCCTAACCTGGTCCCTTCACACTGATGCACTGGTCAAGAATAAGTGTAGGCGACTTTATCTTCTTTGGTGTCTGAGAAGATTTGGCATAAACCACAAAGATTCTCTCGAACCTCAACAGATGTGCAATAAGAATTATTCTGATGAGATGCATCTCAGCCTGTTATGGAAACTGCTCTGCTCCTGACTGCCTGAACCTGCAGGGAGTGGTGAGCACTGCCCAGTCCATTTTCATGGTGCATTGCATCAGGAAGTATCATCAAGGATGCCTGTCACCCTGGCCATTCACTTCTCTCTCTTCTACCTTTCGAATAGTGAAAGGCTTGGATAGAGTGGATGTGGAGAAGATGTTTCCACTAGTGGGAGAGTCCTACAGGTAATTGCCTCAGAATTAAAGGACTTCCTTTAGGATGAAGATGAGGAATTTATTTAGTCAGAGAGTGTTGAATCTGTGCAATTCTTTGCCACAGAAGGCTGTGGAAGCCGTGAGTAGATATTTTTAAGGCAGAGATAGATTAGTTGGGGATTATGGGGAGATGGCAGGAGAATGGTGTTAGGAGGGAGAGATAGGAGGGCAATAGATTTGATGGGCCGAATGGTCTAATTCTGATCCTATACCTTATGAGAAGATACAGCATCTTGAAATCTTAAACATCCAGGCTTAAGAACAACTTCAGTACTACTATCAGGTACTATCAGACTCTTGAACCAATCATCTTTTGAACACTTCCTTCCCAGAGGTGCTGCCATATACTCTTATTTTTAATTATTTCATTTGGTTATTCTGGTACTATATTTCTATATTTTTTGCACTACTTTGGATTGCACTTTAATCCCGCACCACTCTGCCGATTTTGCACTAATTGTATTTAGCAGTACTATATGTACGCTATTTACTCTATAAGCTTTATGTGAACTAGAATTGTCATAACACCCTGGTGTATATACAACTAATATGAACCAGTTTTTACATTTCATTTTTCTTTAGGGCTGCACGGTGTAACAGCAGTAGAGTTGGTGCCTAACAGTGCCAGAGACCCAGATTCGATCCTGACTACGGGTGCTGTCTGTACGGAGTTCGTACGTTCTCCCCGTGACCGCGTGGGTTTTCTCTGGGTGCTCCAGTATCCTCCCACACTCCAAAGACGGACAGGTTTGTAAGTTAATTGGCTTTGGTAAAAGTTGTTAATTGTCCCTAGTGTGTATAACAGTGCTAGCGTACGGGGATTGCTGGTTGGCATGGACTCGGTGGCCCAAAGGACCTGTTTCCTCGCTGTATCTCTAAAGACGAAAGACTTTATAATGCAGCAGGCAGAATAGTATAACAGAGGTGGTGGGCATTTGTCCACACTGAGCCATGAAGCCGGTTGCTCTCAGTTCTTTTAAGGAGACAATAGGTGAACGTTTAGCTGATTTGTTCTTTAGGAGTTCCAGCAGAATTGTTACGAGTGTTTAATGAACTTCAAATTTGACAGTCATCGGTCTGTGTGTTTTTACATCAGTGTGTTTTTAATTAATTTTACATCAGTGTGTTTTTAATTAATTTTAGGATGAATCAGATGTGGAAACAAATATATGTAGGAACTGTGACCCTAACCAGCACCATGCAGGGTCAATCCTGTCTGTTTGTTCCAAGACTTGTAACCAGCTTAGCCTCATGTCCGCTCAGTACTGTGCCCAGGTGAGTATATTTATCTCTCCAAAATTTAGATTCCTTTTTCTGTCTGATCGCATTTCAATATTTAGATGTCTTTGCGCATAAAATGAGGAGAGTTTCAGTTGTACCATTAGATAAACAACCACAAAACGCATTGTGTCATCAGGATGCAGCCTTAATTTTCAATTTATTCTCAGGAGTTGGTATTACTCCAGCTAAAATCTTATTGTTTAGCCTCGTTTATTGTCAAGTGCACCGAGGTAGAGTTGAAAGCTTTTGTTATGTGCTAACCAGTCATCAGAAAGACTATACATGATTACTACAATTAAACTGAAAAAAGTTATTGAATTGGACGGCCAAATAGTAGTAACTACTTAAAATTAAATTGAAACTGAGTTCAGGCTATACATTGACAGAGCACAGACTAATCATTGTAAGCACTGTTGTGTGATGAATGCAAGTTAGTTCACAATTATTATTGATAGTTGTGTGTTCTGGAGTCATGCAAGCCATGTAAAGGCAGGGTTTCTGGGATGACAGATCAAGAAGTACCATGAAACTTGCAAGAGAGTTGGATTACACCACTTTCCTGCCGGAGGTTATACATTTGGGAGATTTCTTTGGATATTTAATTGGTATTGTCAATGGGATGACCAAAGGTATTGTGATACCATTTGAGAACTATGGGTAGTGCTGGAATAGGAGTTCAAGGACAGCGATGATGATATTGAGGCCAGCTCTGTTTTTCCTCTTCATTCTCTCTACCTCTGTTTCAGGTCTAATATAAAACCAAAGGGCCAAATGCACAAACAAACGCAGCATGTGAAAAGCAGCAAAGGTGTTAGTATCCTCCAGGATCCTGGTATCCCAGTGCTCGGAAAGCTGACCAGACAAGGGCTTGTGGAACTGATAGCATCCAGTGTGGTATATAAAGAATGTAAGTGTTCACTTCAATAAAATCAACTCCACAATTTGAAGTTGTGCAAAAGATGCTTGTGGTAAACCCGTCAGGGTGTGACCAAGGAATGTTCTCCATTAGGGCAGTGCATAGCAGGGAATCACTTGGCACCCATCACTGTAGCGGCACAGGCAATGATCGGTTCCTCAATGTGTCCATGTCTATATATTTGTTCAAAAATAATTCTTAAAAATAAACCAGGGTTAGAACTATAACAACTGGGACTTGAAAATGGCGCCAAATCTGGTGTCTCAGTGTACTGCTACTGCACACTTGTACTGTATCTGAGATGCTTATCTATATCTAAGTGTTTATGGATAGGGATACTTGTACTGAACTGCATACACAAATGAATGTCACTGTATCTTGGTACATGTGTCAAATAAAGTACCATTTAACCATGGATAAAGTACCATTGATCTGCAGATAGATTTTTTGAACCAATCTAATCTATAGACATGGACATATTGAGAACCACTCATTGCCTGTATAGGTACAGGGATCAGTTTCCAGGCCACTTGTGTCAAGTGGCTCTATGCTGTGCACTGTTCTAATGGAGAGCATTCTTTGTTTACACAACTGTGCCTTGTGATTTTAAAACCCATCGCTGCTTCTTGGTATCAATATATTCAATATTAGTAATTTTTTAACATACAATTGCCTTTTAGGTTTCTAAATGTATGAATGTGTTGATTAGCGTGTGAATGCTTTTGAACATTGCCGGACATTTTTATGTATATCTGGTGTTATATGGGTAAAAAGGAGAGGCCCTTTTATTCCATCAGTGGTGGGTTTCTGCCCCTAATCTTTGTGAATAGCATACTTGAGTTGGGATTATGCGATTTATTTAAGAGGACAAACAGTGTGCCCAAAGGTGTGCATTAGGCTTGGGAAGGTCAGTCCAATATATTCCATCTATGCAAAAGAAAAAAGTAACTCACATTTATTTGATTTGTCTTCCTTTTGGATCTTTACATCAAAGGACGTATACTTTTTTGCACCAGTTGCTTTGTACATAAAAAGTTCCCACAAATAGTTCTGTTGTAGAGTTGGAAGAAAGGTCCTGACCCAAAACATCTTCTATCCATTCCCTCCACAGATGCTGCCTGACTCACTGAGTTTCTCCTGTTTTCAGCTCTGTTATAATAGGTGTTAACTCAGAGGGCTGTGGGTGTTAAAGTATGTGGAAGTTTCCTTTAACATTCCAGTGGTAAAGCCTGTGGGTGATAATACTGAATGAGTTAAATACCGGCAATTCAAAATGTGTGATAGAATCTTTTGCATGCAGGAATCCTCATAACAAGAGGATTTCTGTTTCATAACAAGATGATTTCAGTATAGGAGTAAAGAGGTTCTTCTGCAGTTGTATAGGGCTCTGGTGGGACCACATCTGGAGTATTGTGTACAGCTTTGGTCTCCTAATTTGAGGAAGGACATCCTTGTGATTGAGGCAGTGCAGCTTAGGTTCATGAGATTGATCCTTGGGATGGCGGGACTGTCATATGAGGAAAGATTGAAAAGACTAGGCTTGTATTCACTGGAGTTTAGAAGGATGAGGGGAGTTCTTATAGAAACATATAAAATTATAAAAGGACTGGACAAGCTAGATGCAGGAAAAATGTTCCCAATGTTGGGCGAGTCCAGAACCAGGGGCCGCAGTCTTAGAATGAAGGGGAGGTAATTTAAGACTGAGGTGAGAAAAAATGTTTTCACCCAGAGAGTTGTGAATTTATGGAATGACCTGCCACAGAGGGCAGTGGAGGCTAAGTCACTTGATGGATTTAAGAGAGAGTTAGATAGTGCTCTAGGGGCTAGCGGAGTCAAGGGATATGGGGAGAAGGCAGGCACGGGTTATTGATAGGGGACGATCAGCCATGATCACAATAAATGGTGGTGCTGGCACGAAGGGCCAAATGGCCTCCTCCTGCACCTATTGATTCGATGCGTCACATTCCTTCTCTCCAGACATGCTGTCTGTCCCCGCATGTTGTGTTAAATCTGCAAACCTCTGACTATAAAGAGGCTGCTGACAGCTGAACCACTGCTGAAACCAAATTCAGGTGAAACATACGGGTACATATCTAGGATTGGTGACTCAAGTATGTTAAGACATAAATCTGAGTTTGTGGCTTAGGCCAGCTGGCCAATGTATCTATTGTTGACTGATATGCAACCACTCCAAATCTGTGCCCTTGTGTGCTGCACTTAACGTGAGGTAATGTGAGACTGTCTTCTATGCTTATGCTGGGTAAATATCAATCGCACCTATCTCAAACATGATGATGACTACTCTGGTGCCATGTTTATTAGTCATTGATTACTGTCATATGTAAATAATTGAGACAGATATAGGGAGTCCCTGCTTGAATTTTACCACAGAAGTCACTGATTTTTCCTACAAATCAAAAAATAATTTGCAGGAGTGAGCTTCTCTGGAGCACATGGATAGGTAACCTTTCGGCTCGGGACACGTCTTCTGACTGATTGTATCGCTTGCCAAGCTTTATCCCACTCTCTATTCCAGCTGTTTCCCCCTACTGCAATCAGTCTGAGGGAGGGGCCCAGTACAAAACGTCACCAATCCACGTTATTCTGAGATGCTGCCTGAGTGTCTGAGACACTGAGTTACACCAGCACTTTGCGTCCTTCAAGTATTTGTTGATCTCTTGTGTTTAAATTAGAAAATATACCTAGTATTCAAAGAAAGACAAGTTATGATAGCTTTTATTGATGAGAACAAGAAAACAAAAACTATTCTAAGGAAAATATTGTAGCATTATGTTATAATTATTGTAGCATTATAAGTGTGGTGCTGTTAATATTCGCCTCTTTTGTTACTGATTTCCTTAAAAAAAACGATTTCATGGTTAAATAATCTTAAAAAACAAATTATTAATATTCCTTTACCTCCTGAAGATAAGTGAGTCGTGATAGGAATAATACTGAATAAAAATGTAAGGTGTTCTTTGTTTGTTCCTTGGCAAGAAACCATTTAGATTTTTGCTTCAGAAAGCATTTTGTGGAAGATGGGGAGTTACGACCAGTTTTCTCGTTGCAACGGCTCTTTAGATAATGAAGCAGTCTGTGTGAATGCAGTTAGACTTGGACAATATCCAAGCTTACGCTGATAGCTGACTGTTTCGGATTAAAGTGAATCCACTTGATTCATTGAAAGTGAATAATCTTGCCATTCACAAATGTTGCTACAGCTATCACAAAGTTAGATAAATTTAGCTTACCAGCCATATAATCACTAGCCACTTGAACAAGTCGGATACGTCTTATTGAGGAGAGCGATTCATGTTTTGAATCCCCATGTTGTTCTATAACCCACAATGTACAAAACAGGAGTGTGACAGAACACTCTACACTTGGATAGTACGGGTGTCAGAGGATATGGGAAGTCAGGAGACTGGGGTTAGGAGAGATAGTTCAGCCATGATTAAATGGCGGAGTAGACTTGATGGGCCGAATAGCCTAATTCTATCCTATCCCTTATGACCTTAATATGAATGCATTAAATTAGCCAGGACACCATTCATGACTATATCATGGTCCCCATAGCACCCTGGTTCTTCTCCCACCCCCCCCCCCCCCCATCCTATTTGTCCAACCCCCCACATACTCCACCTACTGGATCCTATTCCCCACATTACCACCCACCTCACCCACCCTCCCTCTGTTGTTCCCATCTTCCACCACCCTTCCTTATTCACATCCATTCTTCATATCCTTAGTGTGTTAATTGTCATTTCGTACCTACTTACTTTTATAAAAAGTAACTCTAGGTATAACTTCTCCTGACTGGTTTGTGATGGTACAAGAACTCTTTACCTCCACATTTTTGTGGGCATTTAGAGACAGAATAATCATCGCTTGTGGCAATATAGTTCAGCTTCTGTGAATGAATAAATACGAAAATATTGACATTGGTTTAATATTGTCCCGTGTACCAAGATACATTAAAAAACGTTGTTTTGCCTGCTAGCCAGTCAAATCCCACCATACGTGAATACATCAGGGTAGTGCAAAAGAGGAAGTGAACTGAGTGCAGATTATGATGTTACTACCGCAGAGAAAAGCGCAGCTAAAAAAAAAGCAAGGGCCAAAATGGAGTAGACTGGGAGATCAGATAATCATCACTGCCATATGAGACGTCCATACAAACAGTGGAAAAGAAGCTATTCTTGAATCTGGTACTGCGTGTCTTCACGTTTTTGTATATTCTGCTGATGGGAGAGGGAAGAAGAGAAAATGATGAGGATGTGAATGGTTCTTGATTATGCTGGCACTTTTCCCAAGGCTTCTCAGTGAAGTGCAGCTGGAATCCATAGGGGAGAGAGGCTGGTTTGTGTGATAGACTGGGTTGTGTTCACAACTCAGTGTGGTCTTGGGCAGGCCAGTTGTCATTTAGAGCTGTGATGCATTCCAATAGGATTTTTTTTTAATGGTGCTTTTATAGAAATTGGTAAGAGTTATTGGAGATATGCTAAATATCCTTAGTCTTCTGAGGAAGGAGAGGCATTGGAGTGCTTTCTCAAGTCAAACGTCGATATGTTTGGACCATGACAAATTGTTGATGACATTTACACCTAGGTACTTGCAACGAGCATTCCCCAATCTGCATCAGTGGTGTTGAAGTGGACCATCTCCATCTCCACTAGATTGGGGCATGTATTCCATCCCGTTCCTGATGTTCACAACTAACTCCGTCTTGTCATTGTTTGCGATCCAGCCCACTGCGGCGTTGCCATCTGCTAACTTGTAAATGGAATTAGAGCAGAATTTGGCCGCACAGCAACGGGTGTACAATGAGCACAGTGACGGGTTGAGGATGCAGCCTTGCAGGGCACCATTGTTGAGAATTATTACGGTGGATGTTTTGTCACCTAGTCTTTCTGTTTGCAATCTATGGTTCAGGAAGTTGAAGATGAGGGGGGGTGGGGGTGGTTCTGAGTCTCAGACCCAAGAGCTTGGAAATGAGTGCAGTTATAGTCACTAAATAGGAGTCTGACGTACATGTCCTTGTTATCCAAATGTTGCAGGGATATGGGGGGGATATGGCTAGTGGGATGGCCAAACTTTGATTGTCTGCAACCATTTCTGCTGTGTGTTTTGTTGCAAATAATCTGATTTGCTGTCTCACTGATCTAATCTGCAACTAATCTCCACTGACCCACTGATCACTGTCTATCTGATTTTCAAACAGATCCTCTAATCGGCATTAATAAGCCAGCAGGACTCTCCATCACAGGTAAAGGCAGGTATATTTTTTTGAGCTGAAATCATTCCATTAAATCGCTGGAAATACATATGTGTTCAAACTGAAGCTAACTGCTGCCTGTTAAAGCAAGACAATTTGCCACTCCTTGTTGGCCCTTTCTTGACTATAGTTAAATATTGTACCGGAGCGATCTGGGCATCCAAGCAACACAAGTGAAGTGAGTAATTAAAGAGGAAATTGGATCATTGGCTTTGTTTACAACAGGGATGAAGTATAGGAAGTCTTGCTACAGCGGTACAGATATTGGCTGAGGTCACATCTGGAGTACTGTCTCGTTCTTAGTAAGGAAAGACATATTTGTCTTTGAGGTGGGGTGCAGAACATTCACTGGGTTGTTTCCTGGAATGGGAGTGCTCTCTTGTGAGGAAAGAATGAGTAGGGTGGGCCTGGAGTTTTAAAGAACGGAAGATTGTCTCATTTAAAGTCCTGCTTGAGCGGGCTTGACAAAGTAGATGCTGAAAAATGTCTGAGAACAATGGACATAGTCTCTGGGAAATGGGTCATCCATCTAAGATTGAGATGAGGAAGAATAGTAAGATTGAACGAGAACTTACCAGTTCGAAGGTTGATCATTATTTCATGAGGAGTCGAAGTGAGGGATTTCGTGAAGAGCCCGCCGGCGCGCATGCTCGACATACTTCAAAGTAGCGGCGTGGAATCACAGAAACCAATCAAGAAATGACTTCACATAGTAAGAATGAAACGACTAAGATTACCAGCTGAAGGTGATTGAGGGTTGGGCGAGGAGGGCACGAAATCCCTCACTTCGACTCCTCATGAAATAATGATCAACCTTCGAACTGGTAAGTTCTCGTTCAATCTTACTATTTCATTTCGGAGTCACGTGAGTGACTTCGTGAAGACTTCAAAGCTTCTGTGATGACACGCCCTGGACCACGTCCATGCTGTCACACCACTACCAGGGATGGATGGGAGGAATAACTTGCTGACTAGTCCATACTGCAAAACAAAGCATATTTATTAACAAACAAATCAAAACCCCTCATTCGGGGACATCTCCACGTTCTTGCCCCGCATCTAGCACGGCTTCTGCGAACTGTAGAGGCGCAGCAACGGGCCGGTTGTAGAACCGCTGGAACACCGTCTCATTAGCCCATCCTGCTGTGGCGAGAATATGGTCCATGGGCACCTCCATGACCCTCGCCGCCGACGTCGATGCAGCCCTGGTGGAATGAGATTTGAACACATTAGTGTCGATACCTGACTTACCCAAGACGACTCAAAGCCACCTGGATATCGTCTGTGTTGTCACTCGATGGTGAGGTCTCTTATGAGTGACAAGCAGGTATCTCTCCATTCCTCTGATGCTTGCCGTCACCTTGACGTAGTAACGGATATGGGAGGCTAAGCATAGCCTAGCATCGGCGGGGTATGCCGGGAACTTCAGCTGCAGCCCTGTGCACCCAGGTCTGTGTTGCTTTAGTAGCTCGTCAACAAAGAAAACTACTTCTGTGGGGGTAGACATCATTCTGTCGACACGTAGTTTGTGGAGTGTCTGTACCCTCTGTGCTGAAGTCAGCGCTAGTAACATCACCAGCTTCATGGTGAGTTTGTCCAGCTGGAGCCCTTCCATGGGGGACCACGTCCTGAGCAGAGTTAAAACGTCCCTGACATCCCAGGTGATATTGTAACGTGGTGTAGGCGGATTCGTATTGAAAATACCCCGCATGAGCCTGGACACTAGCCTGTTGGATCCCACCTCAATATTGAGGTAGAATGATAGAGCGCTCCTGGCGCTGTTGATGGCACTGTAGCTTAAGTGTTCATCATGGTGCAACCCCGCGAGGAATTCCAGGACGTCGGTTATAGTCACGGCATCGTACGTGATGCGAGAGCGGCTGCAGAAGGCTTCCCACTTCCTGATGTGAGAGCGGTATCTTCGCCTTGTAGACTCTCGGCACGACGCCGCAATGGTATCCATGGTCCGGGTAGAAAGGCCGTATTGTTCTAAAGGCCGATTCAGAATCTGCAAGCCAACAAATTTAAATAGCCATGGCAGGGATGTGGCTCCCCTGAAACAGGGTGAGTAACTAATTCTGGGCTACCCTGCAAACGGACCCAAGGTTCACTGAGCGTGTCAAAGACCATCGGATACCACGGCTGTGTAGGCCAGTCGGGTATGATAAGGATGCCCTTGGCACCGTCCATCTGAATTTTACGTAATACCCGACTGATGAGGCAAAACGGGGGGAATGCATAGAAAAAGCAATTCCCCCAGTCTAGCGAGAATGCATCTAACGCTATAGCCCCAGGATCTGGTTCCCACGCGACGTAGGTTGGTACCTGATGGTTCAACCGGGACGCAAAAAGGTCAATGTCCGGTTTCCCAAATTTGGCTGTGATTTTTGCAAAAATTTCAGGATGTAACATCCATTCAATATTATCATTGAACTTGCGTGACCTGGCGTCCGCCACAATATTAAGCTCACCTGGCAAATAGGTAGCTGAAATCCAAATGTCTCTCTTGACACACCAGAGCCAAATTGAATTAGCCAATTTATCACATGAAACTGACCTGGTACCGCCCATGTGGTTTAAATATGCCACCGCTGTGGTATTGTCTATTTGGAGCCGGACATGTGCTCCAATGATCTTGGAACAATATGCACGAAGTCCGTGAAACGCTGCAAGCAGCTCCAAATAGTTGATCCCTTGTGATACCAACATCGTATTCTCAAGGGTATCCCATCGGCCCCCACAACTAGAGAATTGATTCGTAGCTCCCCAGACATCAGAGCTCGCATCAGTTTGTAAGTATATCATCGGTTTCGCCTCAATAATAGTTTTGAACGATTTACTAATGTGGCAAACCCACCATCGTAATTCATCCAATGCTGCAGGCGGCAGCCGCATTGATCGATCATAATGACCAGTATGCCGTCGCAACGCAGCGATCTTGGCTCTCTGCAAGTTTTGATAATGCAGAGGTCCATACCGGGCTGCCGGAAACAAAGCCACAATCTTGCCAATGACAGTAGCTGTGTGACGAATCGATGGTATACGAGTATTAATCAAGTCTGTACACACCTGTGATACCTCCTCAATTTTGTTAATTGGTATGGTGACTCTCATGCTAATGGAATTCACCTGGAACCCCAGATAATTAATTACCTGGGTGGGGCAGAACTTAGATTTTTCTGGATGAACAATGAACCCAAGCTGTTGGAACAAATTGACCGCAGCTGCAACCCCTTGTGCTAATTCCAAGGTGTGGCCGACAATTAAAATATCATCTAAATAGGCCATAACAATATGATGTCTTTGTCTTAAATAAGCCATAATTGGCTTCACCAATTTAGTAAATAAGCGAGGGGCTGTGGTGAGCCCATTAGGCAACGCCCTATATTGCCACAGCTGATCCATCCAGATAAATTTTAAGAACCTTCTGTAATATTTTTTCATAGGTACGGTATAGTACGCATCCTGTAAATCAATGCATGCCATAAAGCACCCTTGTGAAATCAATGATTTGGCCGTTTCAAACGTGTCCATTTTAAAATGAGTATATGTTACAAAGTTATTCAGAGTGGTTAGATCAATAATGACTCTACAACCTCCATCCTTCTTAGGTCTAGTAAAAATATTGGAAACAAATTCAACGGGCTCATGAACCGTTCTCTCTATGACCCCTTTCTGTTCCAACCTTAAAATTTCCTTATAGCCTACTGACTGTTCCGCAGCCGTTAGTTTGAAAGTACGACCCGGTCTATGCTGAGGTGGAGGGATGTCCCCATTAATAAACTCAATACTATGGCCCTGAATATTCCGTAACACATACTCATCGCTGGTAATGTCACCCCATGCACCCGCAAACAACCGCAAACGCCCACCAACATGTGGAGTTAAACAAAGAGAAAAAAGAGAACCAGATCGCCTCACCTCTGTGGTTACCGGCGGTCCCTGACACGAGTGGGTGGTCGTGGAGGTGCTGGGTTGGTTTGAGGTCGTGGCGTCCTCATTTTCCACCTCGGCTTCTGCCGAGCCTGTCCTAAAAAAGACCCCTGGGGTTGGGGTGGCTGATATCGGTTTGGAGCTGGAGGGTAATTCCTGGTGGAAGTGCTGACAGACCCTCGTGAACGGCCAAGTGGGGCTTTCGAGCTTGATGGCGTGGGGGCACTGTGAGAGCGCATGAGCCCCACGGTCTTGGCTTGTTCATCCAGCTCTCTGACCCTTTTGGAGAGGTCTTCGCCAAAGAGCTGACGGGGCGGCGGCGGCGGCGGTGGTTTGCACAACCCTGCAAACTTAGGGTTGAGCGCTGGGCGGATGCTGTTTTTCCGAAAGCCGTTTATTTCGTTTTGAGTAGCGCACAGAAGCGCCAGAGCATCCTCCTGGTCCAAATTAAGCTCCTCTCCGTCGACCGACCGCACAAAGGCAGTAATCCCGGCCATGAGGAGTTTCAGGATCCGCTGAATTTTCAGCTCCTGCTGACGGATAGCCGCACTGATGTTGCCCCATATTGGCGTATTGACCACAGGCACGTTGAGGGAATTGCAGTTTGATGGAGCCTTGTGGCGGCTCATGGCTTGTAGTAGGACTTCCTCCTGAAGCTGGTGATTATTTAGGAAGTCCACTGTGGCTGCCAACTTCGTATTGATGGGAAGCCCCAACGAATGAGGGGCTGCAAATTTGGTAGCCACATCGAGGAGGTCCTCCGCCGGTAATTCAGGCGGGGGTGGGATGGGGTCAACCACGGCCTCCTCGTCCTGCTGCTCCAGGCTGGTGTACGAAGCTGGTGATGAAGCCCTGTGCCTGTCGCTGCTGGATGCCTGTTGTTGTTGACCTTGTAGGAGAAGCTCCAGCAGCCGCTCCATCCGGTCAATACGCCCTTCACCCTGAACACTCAGGTGGTCGGAGTCCTCCGGCTCTGAAAATTGGCCGGGGCTCCTGTCATCGGCCCGCACCTCGTCGAGGCCCTGCCGGTGCCGGTAGTTGTCGTCGACAGCCGCCGAGGCGAAACTGCGCGATTCCTGCACGGGCGTGTTCAACCGCCTCCGTTTAGCGGGAGCGGAAGCCGTTGCCTCTATGGACAGATGCGGCATGGTGTCGGCACCAGCCGAAGCCTGGATACCTTGGGCCCGTGCAGGCTTGCCAGCTGCCCACATCGTGGACCTTGCCGACGCATGGTCTCGCCCACCCATCCATGGGGGGCTCGGCGACCGTGACGGGACCCCCAACTGACTCGTCCCGGCGTCGAAAGTTGGGGGGCGACGGCTGGACCTCACAGCTGCCCCGGGTCCCGTCCTGGAACCTGACCGCTCCTTGGCGGCAGGCAGAGCCTTAGCCCCAACAGGGTTAGGCTGCTGGGCTCCTGCCCTTCCCCTTCTCAGAGGGCTGCGTGAAACGGGCCGTGCAGCCGCACGGACCCTTCTGCTCGAAGCCGTCAGCAAGCCTGCTGACGACCTGGCTGCCATGGCAGAGTCGTCCTGCTCTGGCGGCACACCACACTCCTCCTCGTCGGACTCCTCCGAGCTGTGGTGTGCGGGCGGGTCCGGACCTGAAAATACAGAGCTCACCGACATCTCCGCCCTCGTTCCGGTCTGCGTTGCAGGTACCCCCGACAACTCTCGCTCCGGAACTGCTGGCCGGCGACTTCTCCTCGAACTCCGGCCTCTCCCATCCATGTTCTTGCTGTGAAGCAAACACAACAAGAACCACCAACTTAAGGTAGCATACTTACCTGCGTGGTTCCCTTATGAAGGGCTGGCGAGGAGCTCGCTCCTCCGTCAGCCGTCGCAGCAACGCGATACGACGATATGTCGAGCATGCGCGCCGGCGGGCTCTTCACGAAGTCACTCACGTGACTCCGAAATGAAATTATTTATCTCAGTTGGTTATAATTCATTATCCAGGGGAGCTCTGGCTGCTAATGCTATAAATGTACACTATATCCTCCGTACTCCATCTGAGCCTGGAACATCTAGAGGAGAAGAACACTTATGTGCGAATGCTGTTCGTGGATTTTAATTCAGCATTCAACACAATCATCCTTCAGCACCTGATAAGCAAATTGGGTCCATTGGGCCTCAGCACCCCTATGTGTAACTGGCTACTGGATTTCCTCACTGACAGACCCCAGTCAGTGAGGGTTGGAAATAACACCTCTAACATCATCTCTCTGAGCACCGGCTCCCCTCAGGGCTGTGTCCTGAGTCCACTGCTGTTTCCCCTGATGACCCACGACTGTTATCCCAGGTTTAGTACAAACCACATCACGAAGTACGCAGATGACACAACAGTGGTGGGCCTCATCCGGGACGACAATGAGCTGGCTTACAGGGAGGAGGTGAAACAACTGGTGGACTGGTGCAATACGAACAACCTGATCCTGAATGTCGAAAAAACAAAGGAGGTCATCGTCGACTTCAGGAAAAACCGGCACAGTCCCACACCACTTCACATCAATGACAGCGATGTGGAGTTGGTCAGTAGCACTAAGTTCCTGGGGGTGCAGATCACTAACAGTCTGACCTGATCAAATAATATCTCATCAACAGTTAAGAGAGCGCAGCAGCGGTTGCACTTTCTGCGCCGGATGAGAAGAGCTCATCTCCCCCATCCCATCCTCACCACTTTCTACAGGGGCACCATAGAGAGTATTTTGACCAGCTGTATCTCTGTCTGGTTTGGGGACTGTAAAGCCTCCGACTGGAAGCCCGTGCAGAGAGTGGTGAGGATGGCTGAAAAAATCATCGGGACTTTTCTCCCCTCAATCGGGGACATTGCGACCAAACGTTGCTTGTCGAAGGCCAGCAGTATTATAAAGGACCCCACACATCTCCATCACGGACTGTTCACTCTGCTGCCCTCGGGCAAAAGATATCGTAGCATAAGGAGCAGAACATCAAGGTTCTGCACCAGCTTCTTCCCACGAGCCATTTGACTCCTGAATGCCATGTAATGGGCTGCCATCATTGTCTATTTTATCCTTTTATCCATTTTATCCTTCTGTTTATTATCGCGTTGAACGGGGAGCCAAATGCAACTGTATTTCGCTTGGAATTGCACATATTCATGTATTTCTAAATGACAATAAAGTTTGTTTGATGATTTGATGATGTAGTCAAGGCTGAGACAGAATGGGGGGGGAGTTGGACCATAAGGGTAGAGGTATGGTAGGAATGTTGAGTTGAGTTGAGGCCAAAGGTGATATCGGCCATGAAAAGATTCTTGGGACTGTGTATTCTAGTTGTTCTCTTATTTATATTCGTTAAAAAATAAAGCATGCCTTTTTTTTTCTTTCCCCAATATCCATCAGGTAGAGACCTTTGCTTGATTTCACTGCTTCCAGATCTTCAGCAGCAACTTCAGCTTTCTGAAATGCTCCATGTGGTTAAAGCAAGTCACAGGTGGATATCTTCTTTATGGGAATATGACAATCTCCATTTGGAACCATTGAGTCATAGAGCACAGAAACAGGCCAACTCATCCATGCTCACCATGATCCCCTATCTAAGCTAGTGCCATTTGCCCACCTTTGGTCCATAACCCTCCACCCAGATAAAAGTAACACGATCAAGGGGGGGGCATACAGATTCCACACAGACAGCACCAGAGGTCAGGATCATGTCCTGGTCTCTGGCACTGCGGGGCAACAGCTGTGCCACTGTGCTGCCCGGTGTTGTACAATATAATGTTGCAAAGTGTGCTGGATAACTTGAACACTGTTAACCCTCACTAAACGCTAATTTGCACTTGACTTTAATTCACAGGGACCATTCTGGTCTGGTTCTGCTCTCCACCTGTCACCAAACCACCCAGCACATTGAGAACGCCTTCATTCAGGCTCGCAGAAAGAAGGAAGTGATAACAAGTTACTGGTAATGGCTGAATTATTGTGCAAATATAAAATAACCCAATGAGTAAGATCTTGTATACGGGCAAATACTGATCAAAGGAGCAACCATAATATAATCGTAGCATCGGCCAACCAATCCACCATACACATCGGACAGAGGGGTTTGTAAAAGTTGGTATTATTCATAAAATCTTTTGTTAATTTCTGCTACATGTACATCACACAACCTATTACATAAAGATAATGTGCCAACAAAATGCTGGTAGAAACAGAACATTAGCAAGGGCCAGCATGGTGGCGCAGCAGTAGAGTTGCTGCCTTACAGCGCCAGGAACCGGGTTCAATAATGGCTATGTTTGCTTGTCTGTATGGAGTTTGTACGTTCTCCCTGTGACCTGCGTGGGCTTTCTCTGGGATGTGTGGTTTCCTTTCACACTCCAAATACATACGGCTTGTAGGTTAATTGGCTGGGTATAATTGCAAATTGTTCCCAATGTGTGTAGGGTAATGTAAGTGTGTGGGGATCGCTGGTCGGTGCCGACTTGGTGGGCCGAAGGGCTTGTTTCCATGCTGTATATCTAAAACAAAATAGTGGGGTACCAGTACTGTTATGAGTTGAATTTTAATCAGTGCAAAGGGTTACAGGGATATACTACTTGCATGTCAGTGAGTTCTGAGAATGGCAAGCTGTTCCAACATGAATATTGACAAGTGCAGAAGTGTCAGTTGTGGCTGCTTTAATTTTTTTGAGCACAAGGTACAAAGCATTGGGCACCGGTTTATAATTGATAAGAATAATGTGAGGCATGGCTCTCATGAACTGAATATAACTGAACAGCATAAATGGCAGACTATTACTGCCAAAATAATGAAACTTTTCTGAGAGTCGCATGTGGCTGGTTTCAATTTACTTCAAATATATTTACGATGTTGTGGAACAATTTTTCTGGAAAAAAATATCTCCTGTTTATTTTTGCTGTAGATTCAAATACTATTCACATGTAATGGTGTGACTGCCTTGACCGAAGTCTCTAGGCGTGGCGTTATGATTGAGATGTTAGCAAGGGCACTGATATGGATATGAGTGTGGTTGATAGATGCAGAGAACGCAAGGGTATTCAGAACTGAAGATAGACACAAACTGCTGGAGTAACACAGCGGGACAGGCAGCATCCCTGGAGAGAAGGAATGGGAATTGGGTGGAGACCCTTTTTCAGTCTGAAGAAGAGTTTTGATCCGAAACGTCACCCATTCCTTCTCTCCAGGGATGCTGCCTGTCCCGCTGAGTTACTCCAGCACTTTGTGTCTATCTTTGATTTAAACAAGCATCTTCAGTTCTTTCCTACACGTATTCAAATCTGTATGTGCAAGAATGATCAGAGATACTGCTGGAAAAATAACAGGGTCTGTGTGGGAACAGACATGTCAGTAGCTGGGGTGCAAAACAGGGGTAATTTTTCTTTTCATTTTGTAAGAGGAAGCATGAAGGAAAGTCAGTGAACACATTTTACTTTGTTTTCATAGCTTTCAACATCAAATCTTATCTATCATTCTTAAATTGCTAAACGTACATAACAGGATTTGAAAGGCAAATAGTGACGTTAACACGCCCTGAGACCGGGCTCATTAGTATTTTGTAATAGTTTTAAGGTCACAAAAAGATACAGCATGGAAATAGGCTCTCTGGCCCACGGAGCCCACACGCCTCATCAAACATCCATTTGCACTAATCCTACATTGACCTGGTCACTGCCAAGTTTTTACTCGCTATTGCCCATGACCCGAGTATTCTCGGGGGTGGCACTGAATTGGTTAATCCCATTTCTTATTCACCCCACATTTTAATCAACTACCCCCAGATTCAACGCACTAGGGACCATTTACAGCTGCTAATTAACCAACGAACTTGCACGTCTTTGGGATGTGGGTAACCAGAGCACCCAGAGGAAACTCACACGGTCAAAGGGGGACCTTGTGAACTCCACGCAGAAAGCACCCGAGGTTAGGATTGAACCTAAATCTCTGGTGCCATGAATGCATGAATGAATGAATGAATGAATGAGTACTTTATGAATTAATACTTTATTGTCACATGTGACAAGTCACAGTGAAATTCTTGCCCAAGGTATGGAAATAGTCGCCACATAGAGGGCGGAGACAAAGTTACAGAGTCAGGTCCCCCTTTCTTCTCCCCACACCCCCCTCCCATGCTGGGTCCTCCTTTGTTCCTTCCTTGATACAATACAATACAATACAATACAATACCGTTTACTGTCATTTGAACCTCAAATGAAGTTCAAACGAAATTTGGTTTCTACAGTCATTCAACAAGAAAAAAAACCCAGACACACAATGTACACAAACATCCATCACAGTGAATCTCCTCCTCACTGTGATGGAAGGCAAAGTCATTGTCTCTCCCCGTTTTATATTCTTCTCCTGATGTTAAAGCCTCTGGCAAGCAATGACCGTTAAGGCTCCGGGTCTTGATGTTGCAGCCCCCGGCAGGCGATGGCAAGTCCGCGGTTCCACCAGTTGTGCCATTATTCCGCTCAAAAATGCTCTGGAACACCACTATCTTCAGTTTCTCCCTCAAGACTCAGTATTTTTGCAACTGTCTAACAACGACATTGTAGCTGATCATGGGATAATTATTTTTGTCATGCTTTATGATTATTTAGGATTATGTTCAGTGTTTATTATTATCACAGTGAAAAGCGTTGTCTTGCATGTTGTACAATCAAATAAGATAATACTGTACATAAATCCAATCAAGCAAAACTTGATAGGTGGAGTGCAATAGGTAGAGTACAATAGGTAGAGTGATGGGAATGACACAGAGTGGAGAATATAGTTCTTAACATTATCGCACAACAGTTCCAGAGACAAAGTCCAATGAGCTACCGCAATGTGAAACACTGAGTTTTGCATGTTATACAGGCAATATAAATATATATATATATATATTATCATATTTTACATATAGACCTGATTATTTTATTACTTGTAAAATTGTATAAATTTGAAATTTGTAAATAGTTTAGTTTAGTTTTAATCTTGTTTATAGTCACATGTACTGGGTTACAGTGAAAAGCACTTTTGTCGTGTTCCATCCAGTCAGTGGAAGGGGTATACGTGATTATAATCAAGCCGTCCACAGTGCACAGACTCAGGATTAATGGAATAATGCTTAGTGCAAGATAAAGTCCAGTGGTCAGATAAAGTCCAATCATTCAGGAGTTCTGATTGCTCGTGTCTCCATTCCTTTTGGGGACTGACTTCCATTTGCCCCCTCACAGCGCAGTGACAGTGGGTGTTCCAGAACCTGAGGCGGGTGAGATCAACATTGCCCTTAAACAACAGAGCATTGGCGAGCATAAGATGGTAAGTTTCTTCTTGATAGATTGGCTCAGTGGATTGCTTGATAATGAATAGTGAGAGCAAAAAAAAATAAAAATAACTAGACTAAGTGGGACCCGTTGGGTCCCATGTTCACACGGGAGGGCTGGTCCCCCGATGCAATATTCCACCTCTCCACCAATTCTAATATTGGTGGCCAGTGGGGGGGCTTTCTGGAGCGCTGGTATGGGTTCTTGGGGTGGCAGCTCAGTCCCTCAAGCCTGATGTGCTCACTCACGGCTGGTGGGCTGGCAGTTGACTCATGGCTATTCCTTGAAATTCCATTTCAAGCAGGGTGAAAGGCCACCAAGTTCAAATCCATTTTCCTACCATTTCAAGCAGGGTGCAAGGCCACCAAATTCAAGTGCAGTTTCTTACCACTTCAAGCAGGGTGCAAGGCCACCAAACGCAAGTGCAGTTTCATACCATTTCAAGCAGGGTGCAAGGCCAAATAATTCAAGTGCAGTTCCATACCACTTCAAGCAGGGTGCAAGGCCACCAAATTCAAGTGCAGTTTCATAACACTTCAAGCTGGATCCAAGGCCACCAAATTCAAGTGCAGTTTCATACCACTTCAAGCACGGTGCAAGGCCACCAAATTCAAATGCAGCTTCATATCATATCATGCAGGGTGCAACGCCACCACATTTAAATGCAGTTTCATACCATTTCACGCAGGGTGCAAGGCCACCACATTCAAATGCAGTTTCATACCATTTCAAGCAGGGTGAAACCACCATAAAACCACACAAAACACCAAACACACAGTTCAGTGGACATTCAATGTGTTCAGTTTATTCACAGCTCAGAGTCGTAACCTGTCGCTCCCCCATCATGCAGAGACAGTGCCACACCCACAATTCTGGGTTTTATAACCCCTCCCCCTCCCACCGGAAAAGGTGTCACCTTCATGACAGGAGAGAGATTCTCAACATTTTTAAAACATTAATAACAATTTTATTTTTTATTAATGGGAAGAATCCTCTGCAGCTGAGCGGAGGGGGACTGAGTAAGATGGCCAAAAATCACAGCCGTAAGTGGTAGCATTTTATCTAAAATCAATATACAGTGCAAACAGGAAGTTGTCAAGTGCACCCAAGGCACCATTTACAGTAGTGCCTTGTCACTTCAAACCAAAGCACCCAAGCTACCATTTGTAGTAGTGCCTTTTCACTTCAAGACAAAGCACCCAAACAAACATTTGCAGGCAGTGCCTTTTTACTTCAAACCAACCATATTTTTATTTTCAAACCACATTAGGGGTACTCACAGTTGAGTAGACATGTGTCCAGTGCTATTCAGAGCTCAGAGAGACGTGACCCTCTGGTTCCTCCATCTTGCAGAGACTGAGTGAGGCACACCACTTGCTGGTTTTATAGTCCCTCCCCCTCCCTCCAGCAGGGGCAGCAGAGAGAATGGGGAATTTGTTAAAAACATTAATATCTCTCTGATTTTTCATCGAAAAATCCTCTGGACCAGGAAGACGGAGGGGGGCTCTGTGCAAGCTGGCCAAAAATGACGGCCGTAGGTGGTGCTGTTCTCTCGGAAATCACAGCACAGCAAGCCAAAACCGGTCAAGATCAGACTTTTAGTAATATATATATAGATAGATGCCCTCAATGAAAGGACTTCCCAAAGTGATTCTCTATCATTCCAATTCTAGATGAGCGACATTTCTTTATTTTCCAAAGGGATGTAACGTAGATTAATTGAAGAGTCCTGACCCGAAATGTCACCTATCCATGTTCTCCAGAGATGCTGCCTGACCTGCTGAGTTACTCCAGCAGTCTTTCATTAATTGGTGTAACTTGAATGCAGTCGGCTGCCAATCCACTTTTGCATATTTCCTATTTGTTTCATGGACATTGCCGGCAACAACATTTATTGTCCAACCCGGAATTACTCGAGTGAATTCGATGATGAGCTTCCTTTTTGAACTGCTGCAGTTCTTCTGGTGAAGATATTATCATTGCAGTTGGGCAGGAAGTTCCACCATTTTGCCAGTGAACGATCGGCTGTACATTTCCATGTCAGGATGTTGTGAGACGTGAGAAGAACCTGTGAATGATGTCATTCCAACACATTTGTGGGCAGCACATTTGTGGCTGCCTCACTGCTCCAGTGGCCTGGGTTCAATCCTGATCTCAGTTGCTATGGAGTTTGCATCTTCTCCCTGTGAGTTTCCTCAGTGTGTACTAGTTTTCTTCCACATGCCAAAGACAGGTGACCGGTAAGTCATTTGGCCACTGTGAATTGCCCCCTGTCTGTTAGTGAAATACTGTTATCTTGCTTTGTGATGCCAATAGGTGGTTCCTGTGTTTCACCCAACTGCTGGAAGCTTTCGACGGAAAGAAGCAAAGAAAGCAATTACCCGGTACAAGGTTCTGGATGCTGCAAATGGCTGTGCTTTAGTGCAACTTCAACCTCTTGCGAGTAAGTGTGTCAGATCTTTGCTGTAAAGATGTTGCTGGGCCATTAACATGTGGAACACAGGCCATGTAGCCTTGTAATTATAATGCAGGAGAACGCAGAAATAGAAGTGGGTAGCCACGGAAACCTGTGATTGGGTGGGGCTGTGTGGGCAAGTGCTTGTTTCTGGGTACCTAATTTTGATTTATTTAAGCGCTCGGTATAATTAAGAGGCAGCACTTGATATTATTTTAACATCCGGGGGTGCTGCATGATGGCTGCCACTGCCTACAGTCTGTTTGTTTTTCTGTCTTTTTTTTATTGCCTTCCAGCATAGCTTTCCATTTTTCCATGCAGCAGAGCTGTGCATGAACATGCATGTCATTGCTGAGCCATGGATAGTTTGCGCAATAGACAATAGACAATTGGTGCAGGAGGAGGCCATTCGGTCCTTCGAGCCAGCACTGCCATTCAATGTGATCATGGCTGATCATCCCCAATCGGTACCCCGTTCCTGCCTTCTCCCCATATCTCCTGACTCTGCTATCTTTAAGAGCCCTATCTAGCTCTCTTGAAAGCATCCAGAAAACCTGCCTCCACCGCCCTCTGAGGCAGAGAATTCCACACTCACAACTCTCAGTGAGAAAAAGTGTTTCCTCGTCTCCGTTCTAAATGGCTTACCCCTTATTCTTAAACTGTGGCCCCTGGTTCTGGACTCCCCCAACATCGGGAACACGTTTCCTGCCTCTAGTGTGTCCAAACCCCTAACAATCTTATATGTTTCAATAAGATCCCCTCTCATCCTTCGAAACTCCAGAGTGTACAAGCCTAGCCGCTCCATTCTCTCAGCATATGACAGTCCCGCCATCCTGGGAATTAACCTTGAAAACCTACGCTGCACTCCCTCAATAGCAAGAATGTCCTTCGTCAAATTTGGGGACCAAAACTGCTTCACAATACTCCAGGTGTGCTCTCATTAGGACTCTGTACAACTGCAGAACGATCTCTTTGTTCCTATACTCGACTCTTGTTATAAAGGCCAACATGCCATTCGCTTTCTTCACTGCCTGCTGCACCTGCATGCTTACTTTCATTGACTGATGACAAGGACCCCCAGATCCCGTTGTACTTCCCCTTTTCCCAACTTGACGCCATTTAGATAGTACTCTTAGTGGCAACCCCTATTCAATAGGTGAGTCTGGCAAGCCAACACTGTGACCAGGTCAGGATCTGCAGACTGGGGGGTTTCAGCAACTTGCAGACACCATCCACCCCTTTAGCAGTTCTTTCAGCTAAGTACCATTTCCATTCAACAATTGAACCTTGAACTCTGCCAACTCGATTGGTGGGGGTCACGGAAACAATCCACGTCCTGATAGGTTGCAGGAGGACTTTGCCATCCCCTGTCTGCCAGTGCCCTGTTACAGCACAGCAGCTCTTTAATGGCTGTTGATCTACATGCGGTATTAACTGAGCTAGTCTCGGATATCTCTGTGAAAGCAAAGGTTATCAGGACATCTGCGAGGTCACTGAGATGATTTACTGGTCTATTTGTTTCCCTAAGCAGGGTCTGAAACACTGTGCTGCTAATTTAGCCGGCAACTCAATTTTACCTGACAATCTGTTTAACCCTTACATTACAAGATGCTGGTTTACAGAAAAAGATACAAAGTGCTGGAGTAACTCAGCTGGTCAGACAGCATCTCTGGAGAACACGGATCGTGAATGATTTGGGTGAGACCACAAAACGTAGCCTATGCATGTTCTCAAGAGATGCTGCTTGACCTGCTGAGTTAATGTGTCTCATTTTGAATTAAGTCGGGGTCAGGTGGTTATTATATCCTGGTTAAATCTACCAATTTTTCTCTTTTTTAATATATTTTTCATTTCAGCCTTTGAGAGCATGTTGGAAGTTCATCTCACTCTCAAACTCTGCGCAGTTCTTGGGGATCATGTATATTCTGGCTGCCTGGGCAAAGTTCTCGACGTTCCCTTCCGCCTTCCTGTGGAGTCGGTAATTCCTCGAACTCAGGTAAGTGCAAAAGGGAAAAGATGCAGAAGAGAGGCAGAATGTTGTTGGGGAGGATGGGACGGGCAGGGAGGATGGTTCCGCTTGTAAGGTAGGTGTTCATGGGGACACCAGGCAGGTGATGTAGGGAAATGACAATGACAATCAAACCAAAACTGCAGTAGCTGAAAATCCAGAACACAAACTGCTGGAAATATTCAGCAGGTTTGGCCGCAGCAGTGGGAACAGAAACAGAGTCAGATTTCAGGTTGGAGACTCTGTGTCGAACGAGGGAAATGGCTGCGGGATCCCGAGTCAAAGCAGACTGAGGCAGAGCTGCATGTGTGTACTTGTAGGTTTCTGTTACAGCTTTTCTTATCTCTCCCCATTCACCCCTTTATTCTTCCTGATTTTAAATGACCTGCACCGATAGTGCTCACATCAAAAATAATCAATGATTTTAGTATATTCAGTTCAGAAGTGTTCACAGGACACTGTGGAGGCAGTCAAATTATATTTTTTAAGGCAGAGATTGATAGATTCTTGACTAGTACGGGTGTCAGGGTTATGGGGAGAAGGCAGGAGAATGGGGTTAGGAGGGAGAGATAGATCAGCCATGATTGAATGGCAGAGTGGATTTGATGGGCCAAATGGCCTAATTCTGCTCCTATCATTTATGACCTTATGGCATGTTGGCGCAGCGATAGAGTTGCTGCCTTAGTGCCAGACACCCAGGTTCGTTCCTGACCACGGTGGCTGTCTGTACAGAGTTTATACATTCTCCCTGTGACTGTGGGTATTCTCTGGGTGCTCCTGTTTCCTCGTACCTTCCAAAGATGCACAGGTTTGTAAGTTAATTGGCTTTGGTAAAAAATTGTAAATTGCCCTAGTGTGTAGGATAGTGCTAATGTTCAGGGTGATCGCTGGACCTGTTTCCGTGCTGTCTCTCTTAATCAAAAATCTAAATCAAAATATAGCACTGGCAACAGTTCCTTCAGCCCACTGAATCCACACCAGCCATTCACATAGCCATTCTATGTTATCCCACTTTTGCATCCACTCCCTACAGACTAGCAGCAATTTGCAGAGATCAATTAACCTACAAATCCATACGTCTTTGCGAGGAAACCGGAGCACCCAAAGCAAACGCACGTTGTCACAGTGAGAACGTGCAAACTCCACACAGACTGCACCAGAGGTCAGCCTCGAACCCAGGTCTCTGGTCCTGTGAGGCAGCAGCTCTAACATCTTTGTTACTCATTGAATTCTCTGTACTTGCATAGTCAAGACAATAAGTGTTTATAAAAGTCCACAGTATTGAATTATCTTTTGTCTGTCCCCATATCAGCAGGCGTCAATCACTTGATCCTTGTTTGAACTGTACACATCAAATTGCATATTGCACAAAGCTTCATAGGAAGAAACTGCAGACTCTGGTTATTACTGAAGATGGACACAATGTGCTTGAGTACCTCAGTGGGTCAAGCAGCGTCTCCACACTATATTTACTGAATCTGTATTTACCTTGTTAGGTACTGGATGAGACCTTGCTGCAGAAGCTACATATGGACCAAAACCACATGTGGAAAATGCCAATTCACCTTCACTTGCAAAGACTTACAATTCCACCATTTGGAACCAGGAAATCAGAGACTGTCATTACAGCTGCTCCCTTGCCGTACTTCACCAGGAATCTTGAACTCTTGGGTTTAACAAAGAATGAGTTTGTTGAAGAAAGTACAAAGAAATGAAGAACTCCATTCATGGATTGTCAAAGTCTAAGCAGTCACACAGTGAAATCCAAACATTCACAAGATGAGGACATGTTTGTAACATTCCTCACACACGGCATGAGGAAGTGGATGATCACAGCCTGCAGAGATTGGACAGATTCAAGAGTCAAGGGTGTTTCATTGTCATATGTTCCAGATAGAACAATGAAATTCTTACTTGCTGCAGCACAACAGAATATGTAAACATAGTACATGAATGAGAGAACAAAAGTTCAGTGTGTGTATATATACACATACACACATACTCAAAAAACAAACAAACAATTATAATTATAGAGGCACCTTAGGGCTGCATGCTTAGTCGCCTACTCTACTTTCTCTATATTGATGACAGGGTAGCCAGACACAGCTGCATTGCCATCTTTAAAATTTGAGGACAATCACAACAATTGTCATTTAATTAAGTATAAGAAATCAGATGATATTTTTTTTAATCCGAAACAATCTGGGTATGCCTCACTCCAGTTAATGTAAGTATATAAAAATCAAGTTTGTGTGCTGTTGAAGAGTCATTGACAATAAAGATCTGGTTTCTCTCTTCAAGGATGGAGTTTTGGCAGCGTTCTGTTTATAGTTCAGTTTCTCACTTCTAATTAATCCATGACCACAACTAATAGTGCATTTGGCGATGTGGACTTGACCAGGTTCAACGTGATGTCCATACCCTTTGTACAAGGTTATACCTGTATATTTGAATAAGATAGTAACATCTGTTGATTCCTATTCCAATAAGAGTTACATTCAAGAGCAAGGCATTGAAATGGTTTCACTACTGGCCAACTAGAATCCAGCTGGCTCTGTCTGGCATTACAAAAAAAAAGTTACCACTTGCAGCCACGCAAGGCATATCCCACCTATTACCAATTTAGACAAACAAAACAACTGTATACAATACAAGTGCAGACAGGGTTACAATGACCCAGCAGAGAAAGATGCAGCAAAGGAACAAAAGAATATTAAGTCGTCAAGTCACTTTTATTTATATAGCACATTTACAAAACAACTCTCGTTGGCCAAAGTGCTTTACATTGGTGGAGGTACTAACGTTATACAACAGTGGTTCATAGATTAATTACATACATAAATACATACAAATAGCCCTCACTCAGAGGACGTCAAGAAAGGCTTGAGAGTAAAGATGAGTTTTAAGTCTCTCCTTTGAGTCGATGGAGGGGGCAGTTCTGATGGGAAGAGGGATGCTGTTCCATAGTCTAGGAGCTGCAACCGCAAAGGCGCGGTCGCCCCTGAGCTTATGCCGAGACCGCGGGATGTTCAGTTACCCCAAGTCGGCCAATCTGAGGGACCTGGAGGTGGTGTGGTGGGTAAGCAGACTTTTGATGTAGGTGGGGGCAAGCCCGTTTAGGGCTTTGTAGACATAAAGGAGGATCTTGAAATTTATACAGAACCAGCCAGTGGAGAGAGGCCAGGATCGGGGAGATGTTGTCCTTTTTTCGGGTGCCCGTCAGGAGTCTCGCTGCGGCTTTTTAGACCAGTTGCAGGCGGGACAGGGAAGATTGGCTGATGCCAGTGTAAAGGGAGTTGCAGTAATCGAGGCGGGAGGAGATAAATGAGTGGATGATCTTTTTGAGGTCATCAAACTGGAGGAATTGTTTTATTTTAGCCATCGTCCGAAGCTGGAAGAAGCTAGCTTTTACCCCGGCATTGACTTGTTTGTCAAATTTCAACGCTGAGTCAAATATCACGGCAAGGTTTTTGATGTGAGGTTTGAGTAATGGGGTAAGGCTTCCAAGGCTGCCTGCTATTGTTTTGATTGAGTCCGAGGCTATGCAAATGGGGAACGTTAAGTTAAATTATCACATGGAAGCCAAAGGATGCAGGTGAATCAAGTGCAATGAACGGAGATGATCTGGAATGTAATGAATTCTACAATCGTTTAAAGTAGATAAGTACAATATCAAATCAAATGTTGTTTCCACTAAAGGCCATTATTACTATCCCCATTAGGTGTCTTTAAAAAAAGAAGCATCTTTAGATCCCCAGGACAATCAAATCTATATCAATTCCACTGAGGCTTCCTTTTGTAACACTAACCGTATTAAATCAACAGTACTTTGTGAAATGGAAATGATCCTTAATCAGATTCAAGCCCAGACTGGAGCCAAGTTGCAATTCTAATTTAATTAAGGGTGAAAAGTTATCAAGCTCATCACTAATGTCTCATATCTGCTTGGATTTTTACACAACTAGCAGTTTGCAACCCGACTGCAACGTTTATCTCTGTCACGTTGAGTAGAAACATGCACTGTATTTGGGGACGTTATTTATAAATGACTTTAAATCACCAAAAGGAATTTAAAAGATCACAAAAGCCAACCCCTGCAGAAAGAACAAACTGAAGTCAAGCATGTTGCTTTAGAGAAGATAAACCACAACACCAGGCACACCCAAGTGGTTTTGTAACCACCAAGGATTAGTGTTATTTACTTGGTGTGGCTGAACTTCTGGTTTTTAAAAAGGCAGGATAAATACTTTTCATAAAATTAAATACTGGATGTATACCAGGTTAAGATTACAGGCATTATATGAAATCTACAGGAGACTGAATGAACTGATATGAAAGGTTTAGAAGGATATGGGCCAAACGCAGGAAGGTGGGACTAGCATAGAGGGGACCTCTTGGACAGTGTGGGCAAGTTGGGTCATGGGCCTGCTTTGAGCTGTATGATTCGACCAATTGTTTCGATTAGACCAATGCAGGCTACTAATGCATGCATCAATGACACTGTCATCTTGAAATTCTTCATTTGGTAGTTATGGGTTTATTGGTTAAAGGACAACTAATTTTAAATCATTGAACAATTTATATGGATGTATTCGTTCAAATACTCTGATTAAACAGCAGCTACAGTGAGAAACGGTTAACATTTCAGGTCCTGGATCTTTCAGCTTTGCCAAAGGGCACTAAACATGAAATGTCAACTCTCCAGTAGTATGGGGCAAATGCAATGTTAGCTTTTATTTCCAGAGGACTAGAATACAAAAATAGGGATGTAATGCTGAAGCGTTAAAGGACACTGGTCAGACTGCATTCAGAGTATTGTGTAGGAATCTAGACTACACTTCTTCCCACCATGCTTCCTGCAAAGACTATCACCTAATCCCAATTCCTCCGTCTGTGCCACATCTGCGCCCAGGATGAGGTTTTTCATACTAGATCATCAGAGATGTCTTAATTCTTCAGGAAATAGGGGTTCCCCTCTTTCATTATAGATGAGGCGCTCACTGGGGCCTCCTTGATATCCCACAGCTCTGCTCTTGGTCCCTCTCCCCCCATTCGCAACTAGGACAAAGTCCTCCTTGTCCTCACCTTCCACCCCATCAGCCATCGTATACAGCAAATAATTCTCCAACATTTTCGCCACCTCCAACAGGATCTCACTATTGGCCACATCTTCCCATCTCCACCCCTTTCTGCTTACCACAGAGACTTTAAAAACATCCAGTGAATTGGTCTGAAGGGTCTTGACCCGAAACGTCAGAGATGCTGCCTGTCCTGCTGAGTTACTACAGTATTTTGTGTCTACGTTTAGAGTATTGTGAGTAGTTTTGGGCACCATATCTGAGGAAGGGTGTGCTGATGTTTTAGGGGGTCTAGAGGAGGTTTACGAGAATGATTCCAGGAGTGAGTGGGTTAACCTATGATGAACGTTTGACAGCACTGGGCCTGGATTCGCTGGAGTTTAGAAGGATGAGGAGGGGGAACCTCATTGAAACTTACTGAATTGTGAAAGGCCTGGATGTGGAATGTTTCCACTAGTGAGGGTATTTAAGACCAGAGGCCGTAGCCTCAGAATAAAAGGACATACCTTTAGAAGAGAGACAACGAGAAATGTTAGTCAGAGTGGTGAATTTGTGGAAATCGTTGACAGAAGACTGCGGAGGCCATGTCAATGGATATTTATAAAGGCAGATATTGACAGATTCATGATTAGTACAGATGTCAGGGGTTTTGGGGAGAGGGCAAGATGGAGTGGCCATGATTGATGGTCCGAATGGGTTAATTTTGCTCCTATAACTTACGAACTCCCCCACCCATCTTATGAACTGTTGAATGCATCGAGCATTTTGTATTTTGTCTTACATTATAGTTTTGCAAAATATGGAAAACCAAATATATCACATACTTGTTTTTTTTTAACTGATAATGGAAATGGATGGGTTGTAGTCTACACGTAGACAATGTAGATTTTGCTGTTGTACTGAAACAGTTAATACAGATAGTAGGTATGTTACAAAACTTACCTTCAGCAGCGCTGCAGTTCTGTCACTGGCCGTGTGTGTGACTTTGGCGCCTTTGAGGGGGGCGGGGTTAAAATACGGTTTTCCCCTACCTTCCTTAATTATATTTTCTCGGAGTGCGAGCTGTTGCTAAAGATTTGTTCCGACTGCTGGTAAGTGAAATATTTCTTTTAAATTGCCCGACTATGTCAGCACTGGAGTAAAATAAAAATTAGCTTCTTATGCCGTGAACGTCGACAACGGGGATGGATTTTACGTAGGGGACAGGTAAAGAAAAGCCGTTTATTTTTACATATAAACGTGCTTCTTAGGATGACCTTAATCCAAATTTCATGTTGCGAAACGGTGATTTATTCCCCATACGAACCGGCAGTATTTTTCCTGCCGATGTGGGGTTTAAATTCACCGCAACGTTCCAATCCATCGCGTTCCATAAAATCCCACTCGCAAGCTGATTTAAATGGCCATTAATTTACGGGCATTAAACACTAAATTCCTTCAATTTGGCCTATAAATTTATAACAATGAGATTTAAAAATCATGTTATATTGTGAATTCTTGTGTGAATGTTATTTGGACACTTAAGGGCCTGTCCTACAAGCATGCAACTCTATGCGATGAACGCGATCAAACTAGAAGCGGGGGCCGTGCGGAGGTCGGGTGATCCCCTGTACAGGGCCGTTCCCGCCTGCATGCGGCAAGCGCGACCAAACCGGCAGCAGGGGCTGCGCGGAGGTCGGGTGAGTGGCGCAACGCGGCGCAAAGTGAGGCGAACTTGGAGCGAAGTCTAAGGTAAGTTCGCCAGGACACAGAGGGGGGCACAGAGGCACACACACATACACAGAGGGCCACGGAGCCACACACGTAGAGGGTCACGGAGGCACGATGTTGGGGCGGTGTGTAATGCGGGCCGACAAGCCGTTGCCGCGCGGAATTTATAAACAGTCAGTTTTTCCGAGCCCCGCGCGATGTCGGGACGAACTCCGCACGGCTCCGGTGATTGAAGTGGGACCGGCCCCGCAACGCCGGACGGCTCAAGCGACCGCGCTAATCGCATAGAGTTGCATGCTTGTAGGACAGGCCCTTTAGGCTTTTTAAAAAATGTTAATATGTTCTTAAGAAGTGGATAGGTGTTTGAATTTTGTAATTGAATTTTGTAATTAGCTACAATTTGGTAACGAACTAGTTATATTGTTTAATTTCAGGTCATCCAAGTAAGATTGAAGCATTCTGAAACAATCTATAATAACTGAAAATTTATTTCAGTTCTCTTAATGTTTAAGAAAGTTATGGGCTTTTGACTGTCCTGGATCACAACGTTTGTGTTAAGTCAATGGAAAAGCAATGGGGAACAAGACGCTAATTTCCGAGTATGAAAATGGCCATAACTTTTTTATTACTGAAGATATGAAAGTGAATTAGGTGTCAAATTAAACTTCTTTTTATGCTTTATCTGATGGGATAAATTGCAGACTTGATTTTTTTTAAATCTCAACAGATTAGAAAAAGGAGAATTGGACAAAGATTAGATTTCAGATAAATACTTCGTATTTATAAAGTTAGAAAAATTAGAAAGTATTAAACTTTCAATTATATTGCAATTCATTTTTTGTGGGTGGAAGAAATGTTGCTATGACAACTGTTAGACACGAATAGATGACTTTATTATCACCAACTGATTTTGTGCTGGTAAAAGATTGTTTAATAGCTTAGAAATTAACTAAAACCATTGCAAGTACAATGGATTACAATTCAGCAAAACACATATTCCCGGACTTTAATAGAAATCTCCTTTGCATTTGAAAATAAATTACAGTTATAAATAGGCAGATCTAGACCAATAATTGCAATTGCAGACTCCAGAGGAAAATCTGTGACTGTATAATCGAAAAGGAGGGGGACGGGTTTTAGGCAAAACTGCAGACATGTGGTTAAGGATATATTTAATTCTACTGCGTGGATGCTAAAGGAAACTAATGCTACATTTGTGCACTGCCAGAGCAGATAAATACAAGTCTAAAAGTGTGATTAGTAATTAAGTTTCAAATCAATTAAGTGCAATGATGTGAGAATCTGATCATTCCATGCACAGTTATTCCGCTATAAACACTCTGCCACATTAAGCAAGCACAAATTTGTTCCAGTACAGTTGTGATCAGGGTTGACCATGTTTCTGCAAACAATGTCAAAGTGGAGCCATAAACCACTTCACATGTTGATTTGAGTCTGCATCAATAGTTTCATAAAATATGCCGAAACCAAGTTTATGAAAAATGTCATTAAAGTATTCTATGAGTATTCAGGCTAGTTGCCTTCATTCGAGACGATGGAAGGGTTTCCCTTGCCGCTCTTCCTCATCCAACAGCTGTTGGACGTAGCTTGAGGTTCCAAGTAGAATGTGTCCTGTAGCTTGCATTGTGTACATTGACAATCGCAAGGCTTCCCTAGCATGAAACAAAACAGTATTAATAAAGAGAAACTAGGAACAGCAGATGCTGGCAGTCTGAAGAATGGTCAAGACCCAAGACATCACCGATCCACAATCTCCAGAGATGCTGCCTGGCCTGACGAGTTACTCCAACGCTTTGTATCTAGCATTGAGTAAATGTTGTACAGAGAATTTCTACTAGAACAATCACACTGTCTAAACCAATTTTCTCCCATGCAGTTCAGCCTTAAGCTGAAGAAACCACAACTCACCACTGCATTTCCATTTTTCTGCAACTTTCATTGCATTGGAGCAAAGAGGTGGTGGTTGGATATGGTTAGTTCTGTAAAAGCATGCTTGCGGCTGCAATAGAAGTTTGATTGAGACAACCCAATCATACAAGTACGAAAGCTGATGAGGGTCCATTGAAGGAGATCACCATCACCATGGGCTGTCTGATGGTGCAATTATTTCCCTCAGCTCAACAACTCACTTTAATGCTGACCATTGCTGTTTGTAAGGAGTTTGCAGGATTTGTGACAGCACAAGTTGTTTGTGGATGCTCTGGTCTTTGCCCATATCTCAAAAAGCCTCGTGGTTTCAAAGGTTAATTAGCCACTGCATATTGCCCCAGGTGTGCAAGGGGATGGTAGAATCTGGGGATAGAGGGAAAAGGTTTATGGGAATGTGGGGAATGTTGGATTCGAGCGGGGTGGTGTTAATGAGTGTTTGATTTGGACAGTGGGCCACAGAGTCTGCCTTTATGCTATATTTCTGACTTTGGAAAGGGACAGAAGGGAAGAATGTTTATTGATCGTACACAGAGAAATTGCAAGTGTAAACGGCAGAGAGACACAAAGTAATGGGAGGGGCGGGGTAGGTATGACTAAACTAAATAATGGGATGGTCAAGCTTGAATTTAACAACAAAAAGACAAAGTACAAAGTCAGCTTGAATGTTGATGCAGGGACAGGATTGATGTGGAAACCACACAAAACCAATGCAAAAAGTTGAAGTGAAATTGAAATGGATGACTGCTGAGTTAGAGTGTAGGGATATGCCAGGCAAGAGAATATTTTGCTGTGATTTGAGAGGTAGCATGTTGCAGGCAAGAAGATCTTGGTAATTGAAGTAGTAGGTGGTTAAATAAAAAAAGTGGCGACTGATAGTTTGGGTACCAGGGGGTGCATGATAGAAGCGGTGTACGGGGGCCCGTCACACTGGCAGGGGATGTGAAACAAAGGGGAAAATATACTGCCAACAGAACGGTTAATGGTATCCAAGATTACTTTAGTTTTATTGATGAAGGGAGGTTTGTATTTCCAGCCAAATCGGGAACATCCCAAAAGGAAATTCTCATAAGCCTTGACTGTTGAGCAACCTCCTTGTGAAGATGTCCATTCATGAACATGAACACCACCAGCAGAGAGTTCATAAACAGTCAGGACTTCCCCAATGTTTGGGTGGCCCATTGATTGAACACAATTTGAATGAATACTTTATTGTCACAAGGGACAAGTCACAGTGACATTCTTTGCTTGCTTACCCAAGGTATGCAAATAGTCGCCCATAAAGGGTGCTCAAAGTTTTTTTGTTGGAATGAAAGGTTTGACAGTGGACAATTATATTTACCCTCCCAAAGATAGTGACATAATTGTCAATAATAATACAAGAAATAAACCAGTTCTTGAACAGTAACAAATTTCAGTGATCCAATGCTTTCCAGCTCAGAAATCTGTTCTTACCTCATTATTTTCTTTGCTCCTGTGCATTGCACATCACAGGATAGCGAATAGGAGCCATAGAGGGTCACCTTCACATTCAGGCAGCCGATTAAATCCTTGGGACTTTCTTTGTAGAGGTCAAAGGTTATTCTGGCAACATCTCTTCTTCTGCACAATTTGTCAGGGAAGCCCAGCTGAAAGCCAACATTCTGTTTTAAAAAGAAACTTTAATTTTACTCCACAAAAATGTAATCTCCTCCATGTATATTTTTCTCTAGAACCATTAAAAATAATAAAATTTAAAAAATTGTAGATGAGCTTGTGGCTCAGTTAGAGGTTGGTAGGTATGACATTATGGGGATTACCAAGACGTGGCTGCAAGAGGATCAGGCCTGGGAACTTGACATTCAGGGTTATACATCCTATAGAAAGGACAGGCAAGAGGGCAGGAGGGAGAGGGGTAGCTCTGCTGGTGAAGGATGGAATTCAGTCCCTTGCGAGGGAAGACATACGGACTGATGAGGTAGAGTCACTGTGGATTGAGTTGAGGAATTGTAAAGGCATGAAGACACTAATTGGTGTTATCTACAGACCCCAAATAGTAGCCCGGATGTAGGGTGTAAGTTGCAGGAGTTAAAACTGGCATGTAGCAAAGGTAATGCCACTGTGGTGATGGGGGATTTCAATATGCAGGTAGACTGGGAAAATCAGGTTGGTTCAGGACCCCAAGAAAGAGAGTTTGTAGAATTACTCTGAGATGGATTCTTAGAGCAGCTTGTAATGGAGCCGACCAGAGAAAAGGCAAATCTGGATTTAGTGTAGTCCAATGAACCAGATATGATAAGAGAACTCGAGGTAAAGGAACCGCTTGGAGGTAGTGATCATAATATGATTAGTTTTAATCTGCAATTTGAGAAGGAGAATGTTAAATTGGATGTGGCAGTGATGCAGTTGAACAAAGCGGACTATGAAGGCATGAGAGGGGAGCTGGCCAAAGTAGACTGGAAAGGGATCCTAGCAGGAATGACAGTGGAACAGCAATGGCAGGAATTTCTGGGCGTAATCCAGAAGTCGCAGGATCATTTCATTCCAAAAAGGAAGAAAGATTCTAAGGGGAGTTGGAGGCAACCGTGGCTGATAGGGATAGAATAAAACAAAAAAGAAATATATAACACAGCAAAGAGCAGCCAGAAGCCAGAGGATTGGGAAACCTTCATAGGATAACAGAAGGAAACAATACGGGCAATACAGGCTGAAAAGATGAAGTACTAGGGGAAGCTGGCCAGGAATATAAAGGAGGACAATAAAAGCTTCTTTAGATATGTTAAGGGAAAAAGAGTAGCAAAGTCAAATGTGGGTCCCTTGAAGGCAGACACGGGTGAAATTATTATGGGCAACAAGGAAATGGCAGAAGAGTTAAATAGGTACTTCGGATCTGTCTTCACAAAGGAGGACACAAACAATCTCCCAGATGTACTGGAGGACAGAGGATCGAAGGGGGTAGAGGAACTGAAAGAAATTTTCATTAGGTGAGAAATAGTATTGGGTAGGCTAATGGGACTGAAGGATGATAAATCCCCTGGGCCTGATGGGCTGCATCCCAGGGTCCTCAGGGTGGTGGCTCTAGAAATAGTAGACGCATTGGTGATCATTTTCCAATGTTCAATAGAATCAGGATCAGTTCCTGTGGATTGGAGGATGGCTAATGTTATCCCACTTTTCAAGAAAGAGAAAACGGGGAATTACAAACCTGTTAGCCTGACTTCGGTGGTGGGAAAGATGCTGGAGTCAATTATTAAAGAGGTAATAATGGGGCATTTGTATAGCAGTAAAAGGATTAGTCCAAGTCAATATGGATTTATGAAAGAGAAATCATGCTTGACTAATCTTCTGGAATTTTTAGAGGATGCGACTAGTAAAATGGATGAAGGGGTGCCAGTGGATGTAGTGTATCTAGACTTTCAGAAAGCCTTTGATAAGGTCCCGCACGGGACACTGGTGAAATTAGAGCACATGGAATGGGGGGTAGGGTGTTGACGTGGATAGAATATTGGTTGGCAGACAGGAAGCAAAGAGTAGGAGTAAACAGGTCCTTTTCAGAATGGCAAGCAGTGGCGAGTGGAGTGCCGCAAGGCTCGGTGTTGGGGCCGCAACTGTTTACCATATATATTAATGAATTGGAAGAGGGAATTAGGAGCAACACTAGCAAGTTTGTGCATGACACAACGCTGGATGGCAGTGTGAACTGTGAAAAGGATGTTAAGAGGTTGCAGAGGGACTTGCACAGGTTGAGTGAGTGGGCAGATGCAGTATAATATAGATAAATGTGAGGTTATCCAGTTTGGCGGCAAAAACAAGGGGGCAGATTATTATCTCAATGGGGTTAGGTTAGGTAAGGGGGAGGTGCAGTGAGACCTAGGTGTCTTTGTACACCAGTCACTGAAAGTTGGCGTGCAGGTACAGCAGGCAGTGAAGAAAGCTAATGGAATGTTGGCTTTCATAACAAGAGGATTTCAGTATAGGAGTAAAGAGGTTCTCCTGCAGTTGTATAGGGCTCTGGTGAGACCACATCTGGAGTATTGTGTACAGTTCTGGTCTCCTAATTTGAGGAAGGACATCCTTGTGATTGAGGCAGTGCAGGGTAGGTTCACGAGATTGATCCCTGGGATGGTGGAACTGTCATATGAGGAAAGATTGAAAAGACTAGGCTTGTATTTACTGGAGTTTAGAAGGATGAGGGGGGTATCCTATAGAAACATATAAAATTATAAAAGGACTGGACAAGCTAGATGCAGGAAAAATGTTCCCAATGCTGGGTGAGTCCCACAGGGGCCACAGTTTTAGAATAAAGAGGAGGTCATTTAAGACGGAGGTGAGAAAAAACTTATTCACCCAGAGAGTTGTGAATTTGTGGAATTCCCTGCCACAGAGGGCAGTGGAGACCAAATCACTGGATGGATTTAAGAGAGAGTTGGATAGAGCTCTAGGGGCTAGTGGAGTCAAGGGATATGGGGAGAAGGCAGGCGCGGGTTATTGATAGCGGACGATCAGCCATGATGACAATGAATGGCGGTGCTGGCTCGAAGGGCCGAATGGCCTCCGGCACCTATTTTCTATGTTTCTAACTTGATGAAAGACGTCCACAAGAGCCCCGAGTACCGACGAGTGGCCATTACCGGAAATCTCCGAGTTCGCATCAGGGCAAACTCAGGAGAGCTCTTGGAATGAACTCGTACCATGGGACATGGGTTTAACATAGAAACATAGGTGCAAGAGTAGGCCATTTGGCCCTTTGGGCCAGCACCGCCATTCAATATGATCATGGCTGATCATTCAAAATCAGTACCCGTTTCCTGTTTCTCTCCCCCCCCCCCCCCATATCCTTCAATTCCTTTAGCCCCAAGAGCTAAATCCAACTCTCTCTAAAATATCCAGGGTCTCGACCTGAAACGTCACCCATTCCTTCTCTCCAGAGATGCTGCCCGGCCCGCTGAGCAACTCCAGCTTTCTGTGGCAGAGAATTCCACAGATTCATAACTCTCTGGGTGAAAAAGTTTTTCCCCCCATCTCAGTCTGAAATGGCCTACACCTTATTCTTAAACTGACCCCTGGTTCTGGACTTCCCCAACATCAGGAACACGTTTCCTGCCTGTCCAATCCCTTAAGAATTTTATGTTTCTATAAGATCCCCTCTCATCCTTTTAAATTCCAGTGAATACAAGCCCAGCCGACCCATTCTTTCCTCATATGACAGTACCGCCATCCCAGGAATTAACCTTGTGAACCTACGCTGCACTCCCTCAATAGCACGAATGTCCCTTCTCAAATTAGGAGACCAAAGCTGCACACAATACTCCAGGTGCGGTCTCACCAGGGCCCAGTACAACTGCAGTAGGACCTCCTTGCTCCTAAACTCAAATCCCGCTTTCCTAAACTGACACAATTCAGATAATAATCTGCCTTCCTGTTCTTGCCACCAAAGTGGATAATCTCACACTATTCCACATTATACTACATCTGCCATGCATCTGCCCACTCACCCATTCTATCCAAGTGACCCTGCAGCCTCATCGCAGCTCACACTGCCACCCAGCTTTGTCTCATCTGCAAACTTGGAAATATCACATTTAATCCCTCTTCTAAATCATTAATATATATTGTAAACCACTGGGATCCAAGCACAGAGCCTTGCGGCATCCCACTAGTCACTGCTAGTTTCATTCAAACTGGCCATAGAGGCATTTTAACATCTAAAGACCTGCTCATTTGGAAGCAAATGTATTTACAGTTACAGAATTCATAAATAATGCCAGCGTCCACACCTCTGGTAGTGTCCATTTCTGCCCCTTCTCAATGACCATGAAGAGGGTGTGATCTAATACAGTCTGAAAGAATTCTTCACTTTCAATGAAAGTCCCATCGTCCTCCAAAAGCAACGAGACACTGGACGTTGTGTGCAATGATTCTTGGACCTGAAAGCAGAAGATTGTTAACAAGAGCAAAAAACAAAGCACTGGAGTAATAGATCGGGCAGCTAGCATCCCTGGAGAATATCGATAGGTGACTATTCAGATCAGGACCCTCCTTCAGACTGATTGCAAGTGGGGGGGGGGGGGGGGGGGGGGGGGGGTGCAGGGGATGAAAGGAGGGGTAGGACAAACCTTGGCCAGTGGAAGCAAAGGGGGTGGGGGTGATGATGATGGGCAGATGTTTGGACAAAACCCAGAGATGAAAAACAGATGGTGGGAAACAAAACGGGCTGACGTGTTGCAAATTTAAATTGAAGGAAGAAATGTTGGTGTAGTGTGAGGGGGAAGGGGAGAAATAGGTGAGAGTCCAGGTGGGGCACAGCAAGAGGTTATTCAAGATTACTTTAAATTGGTGAATTCAATGTTCATACTGATGGGTTGTAAGGTACTCGTTGAGTAAGAAACCATGCTTAAATGCTGTTTATCCTTTATAAGCTCACTTTCAAAAACCTTTGCATGGAAATAAAAGCTAACGCATTGATACAGGCCATCAGTTATGTTTTCAGTAGACCCCGGTGCAACTTGTTTTCCAACATCTGTAAAATTCTACTTGCCCTTGAGGTTTCCATGAATAGAGATGTGTGAACATTGATATACTGCATTTAAAAGATCAGTAGACTGTGATTCACCCCCCGGACCAAGCTATTTCAGTATATTGGCAACTCAACACTAACTTCACTTCCAAGAATATCATGGAAACTCTTGTTGTGACAGTCATGCATCATCACACTTTAGTCACGGGCCAAAAATCCTCACATGGTGCGGGTTACATTACTACATATTAGTACAAGGTCTTTGGCAGTTTAAAGCTCAATTTGCAGTAAAAGCAACCTCACCAGCCTCATCCACATCAACAAGACTTAAACTCATACAAGGCTTGTGGCAGCACAGTTGGAAGAGCTGCTGCCTCACAGCATCAGAGATCCAGGTTCAATCCTGACCTCAGGTGCTGTCTGTGAGGAGTTTGCATGTTCTCCCTGTGACCATGTGGTGGTCTGATTTCCTCCCACATCCCCGAGACGTGCGCGTTTGAAGGTTAATTGTCCCCATGTGTAGGGAGTGGATGTAAAAGTGGCGCAACACAACTCGTGAACATGCGATCGATGGTCAATGTGCCAAAGGGCTTCTTTCTATGCTCCATCTCCAAAAAACTACAAACAGAGAATCCCTTTCAGTGAATTTGTTTATGGACATAACCAGATAGTAATCCACATTTTACAAACATCAACTTCAAATTTTACAAGTGTACTTTACTAATTTATTTTAGAATTACAGCACAGAAACAGGCCCTTCAGCCCACGCCAACGAGTGATCCCCGTACACCAACACTGTCCGACACACTGGTAAAAATTTACACCAAAGCCAAATTAACCTACAAACCAGTTTATCTATTGGAGTGTTGGAGGAAACTAGAGAACCCAGAGAAAACCCACGTGGTCACGGGGAGAACATACAAACTCCATGCAGACAGCACTCTTAGTCAAGATCAAGCCGGGTCTCTTGTGCGTTAAGGTAGCATCTCTACCGCTGCGCCATTGTGCCAGCCAATACTAAAGGCACAAAATCTAATTTCCAGATTATAGGAACAACCAGCCATGCGTTTATGAAGTGAGCAGTGCCCATCCAGTTTCCTGAATACTCGAGGCAGGAGCATTTGGATGCTTACAGACCACACCAGAGCTTCAATTAAAAAAAAGAAAAATTAGGAAAATAATTTTCACCTTGTCTAGTAGATCCTGAAGACTCACAGCCATGATGCCCTTCTTCATACTCCGGTCCCAATTGCACACTCGAAATGGTCTTTGGGATGGAGCACTGTGCAACAGGTGGGATGCACGGGCAGAGACACACCTGAGAAAACAACACCTTGCAAGTATTATTGGATTAATTGGTAAAGAGTGAACAAGGACCACAGCATGGACCAAGAAATGTACTGAATTTTACATTACGTCTAGACAGGAAACTGCAGATGCAGGAATCTCTAGTAAAACACAATGCGATTCAATCAGAAGGTCAGGCAGCATTTGTGGAGGGTCTGGTCATGACCCTTCTTCAGCCTCAATTATTTAATCTTCTCTCAAAGAGAGCACGTAGGGATTTCTGAAAGGTTACATTTATTGCATCTTTCTGGTTATTGCAACAGGCTTATGTTGACATCGGAGCCCGCAAGGTCTTTTACTTTAATTGATAGATGCATGATTGGATGATAATGACTGTCAAGGCTGGACACGTTGAGAGAAGTGGCTCAAATCAAAACAATAGCACATCTAAATAAGAGTTTTTTTTGTTACAAAATCATAGAGGAGAACGAGTCTCTTGTTTGTGTGAGAACCAGACTAGATTGTTGTACTGTACCAATCAAAGGTGTTCTTTATTGTCAAGTTTGCACTGCACAGGGAAATGCTTTTTGCATAGCTCACACATGCATTTTTTTGGCACCATTAGAATTAGCACGATTTGCATAAAAAACATCCAAAGACCTGTCTGCATGCTGGATGCCCTTGATCCTGGCAAGCCCCAGGCTGCTGCAGGGCCTCCATCACCTCCAACCGGCTCCACCCACAAACAGATATCCCACTTCTTGCCCAGCCATCTTTGTTTCTCCAGGGCACCTCCTGCAGCCGACCTTGAAGGTGCTGGAGGTAATATTCCAGTCCCGCTCCTACCGGCCCGCTCCTCACATCCGTCATCACCAGCGGCTCCCTCCTCCTCGTCACTCTGATCTTCAGGGCCGAGCTCGGCAGCTTCCGAGCTTCCCTCCTGCCCGCAGCCAGCGGCCTGCCGGATCCTCCTTCATGGCGACGAGCCAGGCCTGCTGCCATGTGTGGTTGTGGGCAGTCAGCTGGGTCAGATGTTCAATAATCTGTGGTGGGTAACGTTTGCATTCTCTTGCTTCAGATCGACACCAACTTGTGTTCTGCATCTTTGTTTCTTTTATCTTCTACTGTTGGCACCACAAACTGAACAACCGTCTCCCTTCCAGCTGACATTCCCTCTTCATCTCTCCAATTTACTAGCCGAAGCAATTAAATCAAATGTTTGCAAATTCAAATGTCAGTAATTTAGTGTCCAATAGACTATGATTATTAATGCACTATTATTGTTTTTTTTTGAGTATGTGTACATACACACACTGAACTTTTGTTTCTCTCATTTATCAAATTGTTTACAATGTACGATGTTTATGTATTCTGTTGTGCTGCAGCAAATAAGAATTTCATCGTTCTATCTGGGACATACAACAATAAAACACTCTTGAACTAATATGGTTGACGTTGATTAAACTGCCACAGAGAAATTAGTAGAAAAGAATGCTGGAAGAACTTGGGCCACTCAATATGGAGACAAAGAAAAATGCAAGTCAACATTTCAAGACCCTGCTCCTGGGCCAAGAGGGAAGAAGAAAAAAAGACAATGTTGCAAGAACTCAGCTGATCAGCTGGCATCTCTGGAGACAAGGATGCAAGTCAACGTTTCTGGCCAATACCCTGCATCAAGACTGAGGGGGATGAAAGATTGCCAGTGTATCGGCAGTACAGGGCTGGAGTGGCGGCATTGGGTAGAAGCTGATTATTGATGGGTGAAACCAGAGGGAGGAGATGAAGGGGGAAATGGGACCTGGTGATGGGAAAGGAAGGGAAGAGTGAACCAACGGAGAAAACCAAGTGGACTGGCAAGTGTGTGGGTGGAGCAGGTGACCCAAAACTGGATCATTCAAATGCTCATACCATTGGGTTATCAACTCCCAGTTAAAACACAAAACAGACATTGTTCTTCCAATTTGTGTTTGGCCTCAAAACAAAGAAGATGGATGACAATGAACATTAACACGCGAGATCCCTCATGGCTGCAGCGTTCTCCTCCCAACCATCTAGTTTCCTTGTATAAGAAGGAACTGCAGATGCTGGAAAATCGAAGGTAGACAAAAGTGCTGGAGAAACACAGCGGGTGCAGCAGCATCTATGGTGCGAAGGAAATAGGCAACGTCTTGGGCCGAAACCCTTCTTCAGACTGAAGTTTCCTTCTCCCTTTGTTCACCTTTCCCATTCCCTTCCCCCTACTGGTTCCACCTACCCCCCCTATATCCCACTCCACTCCCTCAGACTGCTTTATACTGGCAATCTTTCCCCTCCCTCAGTCTTGATGCAGCATTTGAACAAGCAAGGGTACACAAAAGGCTGGAGAAACTCAGCGGGTGCAGCAGCATCTAAGGAGCGAAGGAGATAGGCGACGTTTCGGGTCGAGACCCTTCTTCAGACTGGCAACAAACAAGCAACATTGACTTGTACCTTTGTGCTTCCTTAGATGCCAATTTCCTGCATTACCTCGCCCCCCCCCCCCCCCTTCAGATTCTAGCACTTGCTGTCTCTTTTTGTCATTAGAAATGTCATGGACTTGTCTGGAAATGTCTGACGAAGGGTCTCGACCCGAAACATCACCCATTCCTTCTCTCCGGAGATGCTGCCTGTCCCGCTGAGTTACTCCAGCCTTTTGTGTCTATTCCTGGAGTTTACTTCAGTGGCTTGGAGGAAGTGGGTACATGTACAAGTACAGCACATTGGCTCAAATCCAAGGAGGACTCAAATACTGCAAGCTGATTTGCAATTTCCCCTCAGCCATTCTCAAACAAAAAGAAACAAACATGTTTGTTAAAGCCTTGCCAGCTTCTAGCAGATTCACAGAAGTGTTGAAGAGCAAGTGGCTCTTGTCCAGCAGTGGAGTGGAAGGGTTATAAACATCGGTCACCTGGTAGAAGGGACAAGCAGGAAACGATACAGAACCAATGGTACAAGATTCGGAACACTTAGCATTAGGTCAGAGATAACCAGTGATCAAAGGTAAGGAACTGTGCTCACTGAAGGACGATCATATCAATAGAGATTTTACCTGGAGATGGAACTGGAAGATAAGAAACTGAAGGACTTCTTTGCGTATTCCATTTCCCCCACTCTTACAAGTGACCGGTAGACCTGTTAAAATAATAATTTGCAGAGGTAGACATTTCTCAAAATCTCCATGTAATAACGAGGAACTGCAGATGCCGGTTTACTAAAAATTGATAAAGTACTGGAGTAACTCAGGAAATCAGGCGACAACTCTGGAGAACATGAATGGCAGATTTTTTGAATCAGGATTCAGGTTGATTGCAAGGTTCGGGGAGGGGGGGGGGGGGGGGGGGGGGGGGAGGGGGGGGGGGGGGGAGGGGGGGGGAGGGGGGGGGTGGCAGGAAAGAAAAATGGAAGAGAGGGGCAGGATAAAGCATGGTCAGTAATAAGTGGACACAGGCAAGAGAGGTTTTGAGAAGCAGATTGTTGGACAAAGACCAGAGAAAAAAAAAAGGCACAAGCGGAAAAGGAACAGTTGATAAAGTACGAGAGGATAAGAATGTTGCAAATTGCATAGGTGGAGGAAGGAATGTAGGTGGAGAGGAGAAGCTGGTGCAAGGGTTCAGGGAAGGGGAAAGAAAATGGGACGTCATGGAAAAAGAGGGCATTTGTAGAAGTGGAGAATTCAATCTAGCGGTTGCTAACCAGTTTCACTTCCCTTCCCATTCTCACACTGACCTTTCCATCCTGGGCCTCCTACATTGCCAGACTGACGCCACATGCAGACTGGAGGAACAGTCTGCTTGGGTAGCTTACAACCCAACAGTACGAACAGCGAGTGTGTAGGGAGGAACTGCAGATACCGATTTAAATTGAAGAAAGACACAAAATGCCAGAGTAACTCAGTAGGACAGGCAGCATCTCCAGAAAGAAGGAATGGGTGATGTTTCGGGTCAAACCTTTCTTCAGACTGATGAAAGAAGGATCTCGACCCAAAACATCACCCATTCCCTCTCTCCAGAAATGCTGCCCGTCCCGTTGAGTTACTCTGGCATTGTGTCTATCTTCGTATGAACATTGAAATTTTACATACCTTCCACAAACACCCCCCTTGCCATTTCTCCCCCAAACATTTGCCCTCCTCATTCCCCTCCCTGAACTTGGCTGACCCTGCACCAGTTTCTCTGCTCCCTCCCCCGACAGTCCTTCCTCCAGTTGCGCAAATCACAACCTTCCTATCCTCAAGCTTCATAATTCACATCTTTTGGGCTCATGCAGGTTTCATCACTGGCCTCTGGCCGACTATCTGCCCATCAATAAACCCCCTTGCCCGTGTTCACTTATTACTTCCCGACCAGAACAAGGTACGACTCTTTGGGCGGCTACTCATGACCATACAGGCTTCACCCCGCGACAGGTCACCAGGGTGTCGCCTGAATGGCCGCGAGTCGTCTCCTCAGACACCCAAAGAGTCGTAGTGTCTTTCTGGTCGCCGCTGAATTTTCAACATGTTGAGCATTTTCGGCGACCTGCAACCACGGGTGCCGGCAGTCGCCAAAAAAGTCGCGCTAGTGGGACAGGCCCTTAATAAAGTCAACAACAGGATGGCAAAAATCAACTGCGGATGCTGGAATCCTGAGCAGAACAGGTCATGAATGGACGGGCATTTGCAGTTCCTCGTGTCAGTTTTACTCCAAAATCGCATCAGGTGATGGGGGCAACTGCATTTGTACCCATGACACCCTCTCAATGCTCCCACTCTGTGATACATTGTACAAGGATTTGGTGTATGTATAAAATTGTCGCTAGAGTGTCAAGTCAATTTTATTCGTCGCATACGGGATGTGCAGTGAAATGAAAAGTGGCAGTGCCTGCGGACTTTGTGCAAAAAAGAAGCTTTGTGTGTAGAATAATGTTAAAGTGCGGGGATCGCTGTTGGCATGGACTCGTTGGGCCGAAGGGCCTGTATCTCTAAACTAAGTTTTGATACAGACATGTTGCTACAGCAATGATATTTCAAACTACCGATCACCCCCCACCCCCCATTTGTATCCACTTGCCAGGCTTTATCTTGCCTCCCTCTTTTCCTGCTTTCTCTCCTCCTAGTACAATCAGTCTGAAGGGAGGGGGGGTCCCACCATTGTACAACAGACATACCACTCAACTTAGTTACTGCCACAAGATTTGTCTGTGCCTACCACTTCACATCAAGTGGCAAGACAAGATTCCACACAGATTTTGTCCCAAAGGTCTCAGGCATCGACACGTTATTGAAAGAATCGCCAATCTGGTGGGTTGGACATGTCAGACAATTGTTCAGGACAAATTATTACAGGGGACAGAAAAAGTTTCAAAGACTTGGAACATCCCTGAAGAGTTTCAATGTTTGTCACACACCACTGGGAATTTAATCGAACATGTCGGCATAAATCACAATGCTTACTCATATGAGGAAGCTCAAAGGGAGAATGGAAAGAGGTTAAGAAAACCTCAAAAAACAAGAGTCACACTACCATCCCTACACCTCTTGTGCAGACAGAACTATCGAGCCAAGATTGGCCAACTCCTTACACATAGTAGAACTATAGATAGGATGTCAGTCTTATTTGAGACGGAACGACAAACCACATTTGCCAAACATAACACTTAAGACTCCCACGCAAGCATGAAGGATCTCGACCCAAAACCTCACCCATTCCTTCTCTCCGGAGATGCTGCATGTCCCGCTGAGTTACTCAAGCTCTTTTGAACTACCTTCAGTTTAAACCAGGATCTGCAGTTCCTTCCTACACTTAAAAGACTATCCTCTGCCATAATACGTCAAGATTACACCCAAATGGTTACTAAACAGGGGCTAGAAGATGGATGTACACTACACCCAAAAGGGAAATGTCAATTCAGACAGATTGCTTACACACTACAATTTACAATGTACCAGAGAGTTTCAGTGATTTATGGAGAATGATTAAACGGAACCAGAGAAAGCAAATTTGTACAGATCTACAACACTGCTAGATAACCCAGACTCAAGTAGAATGCATCAACATGTCATTACAGGGACAAATCTAATTAAAAAATACAATACTCACTTTAGTTGATCCCAATATATTTAAAAGCTGTCTCAAGTTTTTTAAATCTCTCTCCTATGCTTACGTTATAGATTCTGACTGGTTTTCCAAAGTTCACTCTCAGTAAAATCGATGACTCAAGTGGGTCAAAGTTCTGTTATTGAATCCTTATTCCATACTCCTATGCAAGCACAATGAGGGAGTGGCGTGAGTGAATTTGGCAATAACACACTAAAAAAAGTGGTTAACTTTTAGCCCTCCCTTACATGCATGGATTTATGTATGAACCAATTTTTTTTTTTTTTTCATTTTTAAATTCACAATTAATCTACAAAATCTTTGAGTCCGGCATGGTCAAATTGAAGCCATAAATGCTGATCGCTTGCTGTGCTGATTTTAGAGTCTGGTGGTAGATACACGTGAACTAGGGCATGCGGCACAGCGGTAGAGCTGCTGCCTCACAGCACCAGAGACTCAGGTTTAATCCTGGCCTCGGGTACTGGCTGTGTGGAGTTTGCACGTTCTCCCCATGACCGCATGGGTTCCTTCCAGGTGCTCCAGTTTCCTCCCATATCCCACAGACGTGCAGGTTTGTAGATTAATTGGCAGCTAAATTCCCCCCCAAAGTACAGGGAGTGGATGAGAAAGTGGGATAACAGAACTAGAGTGAACTTTGTGGGTCAGGGCCCGAGTCGCTGCTTCATCTCCAAATCAAAGACACGCCATTGCAGCTCAGGAACTCCAATAAAGTCAAAGGTCAAAGTCAAAGTATCCTTTATTGTCATTCAGACCTTTTGGTCTGAATAAAATTTCGTTGCCTGCAGTCATAACATATAATAAAAAACAAAACACACAAACACATATTTAACATCCACCACAGTGAGTTCACCAGGCACCTCCTCACTGTGGTGGAAGGCAAAAGTCTTAAAGTCTTTGTCTTCTTCCCTCCTTGTTCTCCCTCTGTGCTGAGGCGATCCAGGCCTCCGATGTTGGCGTCCACTAGGCCCGCGGCCGAGCCTCCGAAGCTGGGCTGCCGCCACCACTGCCGCCGGAATGCTGGAGCACCACAGCTCTGAAGCCGGGTCGTCCCGGAACACCACAGCTCTGAAGCCGGGTCGCCCCTGGAACGCTCTGATTGGATTGGAGGACAGAGAGGATTGCAGCACCTTTTATGGTCTATTTAGCATCACATTAATTCAGTGGTTTTGTGGGGGAGGGGGCAGGAAAGACAGCAGTCATCCTTGTCACTTCTGCACACGCAGTAGACAATTAATCAGAGCAAACATTACAGTGAATCACCCTAGTCAGCAACAGGAACTCTGTGCAAAACTCTTCCCAGAATGGGAACCCACGACACTTGACCCAAATACAAAATGTCTCATTACAACGTCACATCACATGTCACGAGATAAGATTTTTTTTTTTTTGAATGAGTGACTGATGGAACGGGATCTATTTCAGTCACGTTGCCTAGCAGGGCAGCTTTTAAAGCACATTTAATTCCTGGCACACAAGCTTGGCTCAACTGTTCCACCATGGAGAACAAAAACAGATTGAGAGACATTGAACAAAGCACAAAGTGCTGGAAACACTCAGTGGGTCAGGCAGCATCTGTGGAGGGAATGGACAGATGCAGTTTCATGTCAGGACCCTTCCTCAGAAAGATTGTAGTGGGGAAATAAAGCTGAACAAGAGAAGTGGGGGGCAGGACAAAGGCTGGCAAGTGATAGGTGGATACAGGTGAAGGGGCTCAATTGGCAGATGGGTGGTGTAGGTGACAAAGGCTGTGATCGAGGGGACAAAAGCGTTTCAGATAAGAGGAGTGGAATATAAAACCAAAGGGAGGGATATAATTAGAAGGGGTGGGATAGTGGAGGAAATGGGTGCATTGGGATGAGGGCACAAAGAGAGAGAAGGGGGGGGGGTACTACTTGAAATTGGAGAACTCAATGTTTACACTAGAGGGTTGCAAGGGACCAAACAGAACACAAGGTGCTGTTCATCCAATTTGCCTGTGGTACTCTGGCACAAGGAGGTCGAGGACAGAAAGGTTGGTATGGGAGGAGGAAGGCGAGTTAAAATGGTTGGTACCCACAATGCATTGGCAAACCGAGCACAATGGTTAAGAGAAAACAGTCGTCTAGTCTACACTTTGTCTTGTAGATGTAAAAGAGACATTATAAAGAAGGGTCTCGACCCGAAACGTCACCTGTTCCTTTGCTCCATAGATGCTGCCTCACCCGCTGAGTTTAGTAATAATAATAATAATAATAATATCTTTTATTGTCATTACACATAAGTGCAACAAGATTTGGTTTGCAACTTCGAGATTTCGGTTAGCAACCCTCGAGAACAAGGTTTGTAAAAACGAACATTTGACCAGTAACATCAACACAGACTAAAGTGCGAGGCCGGGGGAGACTGTCCATGGGGGTGGGGGGTGGTACTCAGCAGGGCCGGTTCAGAGCCGCTATAGCTCTGGGATGCTATTTCTCCAGCATGTTGGTCTACCTTACAAACATCAAATGCTTTTTTATTGATGTATGGGTTAAAAACATCATTCGAATCAACAACTCTTTACTGACCATGCCCAAACAAGTGGAAAGTGCAATGTGAGCATCAAGAGTTGATAGTTTACGAAAGACAAACCTTTAGCACATTGAGAGAGTGCTGAGGATTAGGAAGATGAGAGAGAAACAAAAATGGATTAACTGGGTTCTGCACTATAACCGATTTGTGTCCAGGCTTGGTTGCTTGTACAGGGGCATTTCCTCTGAAATTAACTTGAGGAGCAAATGTTTATTTCTCATGTCCTAGTCAGATGAATTCTGGTGCCCATTTTTGTTTCAATCCAAATTAAATGGAGTTCTGGAGCACAAGTCAGATGCAAAAATACAAAGTGGTTTTGCATTTAAATGGATTATATTGATAATGTGGCCAATTGTTTTTCAATTGTTAAATTAAAGCAAATTAATTCAAAGTGGATGGCTTTTAAACAGCCTCGATTGCTGCACAGAGTTTTAACATTGCATATCAAGTCTAAAGAGTGTTGGAAGAAACTGCAGATACTAGTTTACATCAAAGATCAATATAAAATGCTGGAGTAACTCAGCAGGTAAAGGGCGAGTTACCATGCACGCGTCACCCACACACCCCACCACGCGTTAACCAATTTTGTACATGACGCGTAAATGAGGCACAAATGACGCCCAAGTGGGACAGGCCCTTAAGGCAACACCCCTGGAGATGAGTAGGTGATGTTTCAGGTGGAGGCCTTTTATTCAGACTCAATCTGTAAAGAGGCTGGTTACTCAAACTTAAAACACTCCCACACATTGTTTCACCAATGTATTTCTGAAGCAATTGGGGTGGGTGGGGACGGGATAGTTGAAGAGACCAAAACATTTGTAAACTACAGGCACTGCTTTCTGTGTTGGGCAACCTGCCAAATAAGTCACCTTCCCTCCCAGCACCCGGACTTCGCCAAAGGCAGAGTGCATTGCTATCTGGGGGAAGGGTGGAAGGAAACCTGATGATATTTGTGCCACAGTCCCATTTCAACCTCATTTACAAAGTTAGTCTCAGGAGCACATGTTCCCAACTACTGAAGCCAGAGCACATTTTAGGCTGGGCTCCAGGAAGACCTTGAAGATCCATTTACCACACACACTTAAAAGACTCGCAGCAGTCACCGTCTAATGCCCACCACGGGCCCACCGATACATTAAGTTAAAATAACCAAAACACCAATCTCCCTCTGAACACTTGCTGATCAAAGTGATGTTGTCTCTAGGACAATCTCTAACTAGGATTTAGAAAATAGGTGCAGGAGGCCATTTGAGCCAGCACCTGGAATACAAAGATTATGTTCCATCAACACTCTGCTTACCTCTGTCTTTAAACCCCAGAATTATACAGTGGAAGCTCTGATCACATGCTTACATTTATATGCACCTGTTGCATATCTAATCACATTTAATTATGGCTTCACGTTCATTGACACTGAACCAATCACACAGAACCCAACAATTAAACAAGCAATTAACAGAAAGATTACTTGCTTTGTGGATTTAAGGAATGGCATGGAGTCACACAGCACCACAACTTGCCCATGTCAACCAACATGCCCAATCTATGCTAGTCTCACCTGCCCACATTTGGCCCATATCCATCTAAACCTTCCCTATTCATGTACCAGTCCAAATGTTTTTTTTTTTTAATTTGATATAATACCTGCCTTATCTACCTCCTCTGGCAGCTTGTTCCATACACCCACCGCCCTTTGGGTGAAAAAATTGCCCTTTGGGTTCCTGTTAAATCTCCTCTCACTTTAAACCTGTAAACCTGCAGATGCTGGTTAAAAAATAAGACGCACAGTGCTGGAGTAACTCAGCAGATCAGGCAGCAGTTCTGGAGAACATAGATAGATGATATTTTGGGTCGGGACTCTTCTGCAGACTGAAGATTTACTTTTACTGACAATGGGAGAAAATCTTTCGCCAGGTCTCAGGATAAGACCCTCGTTTTTTCTACATAAACCATTATATCTTTCTCCGACACCTAAAATTGTACAGAACGATGGATTGTCTATTTCAAAAGTCAACATTTCCTACAGGGGTAGCACTGCCAGAATACTGTGCTGAATTCCAGCACTGGTAGCCTTTGTGTTCCAGCTCATCATCATCATCCTAGCTATCCCCACCTGCCCTCTTCCCACCTGCTTCCCATCTATCATCCATCTGCCTCTATCTCCCAACTCCCCCCTCCCCTACCTGGCTCCATCTGCCCATTATCCTTCATTCTCTCTTCTGCCCAACTATCACTTACTCCTCTGTAGGAAGGAACTGCAGATGCTGGTTTATACTGAAGATAGACACAAAGTGCTGGAGTAACTCAGCGGGTCAGGCAGCATCTCTGGAGATACATTAGAGATACAGCACGGAAACAGGCCCTTCGGCCCACCGAGTATGCGCTGACCACCCCAAACTCTATCCTACACATCAGGGACAATTTACAATTTTACCAAAGCCAATTACCCGACAAACCAGTATGTGTTTGGAATGTGGGAGGAAACCGGAGCACCTGGAGAAAACTCACGCGGTCATGGGGAGAACGTACAAACTCTGTACAGGCAGCACCTGTAGTCAGGATCGAACCTGGGTCCCTGGTGCTGTAAGGCAGGCAGCAACTCTACCGCTGTGCCACCGTGCTGCCCTAGTGATGCATCAAATACCCAACTTCAGGCAACACAAGTTTGTAGAGCGAGTGAACAGAAAAACAGCAACATCTGGGGGAGAAAAGCATCCTGGGTGAAGGAAGAGAAAAAATTGTGGCACATTGCTGAAAGGATTTCTGTATGTGGGCAGATTTCAGTAAAGGAAATGCTATCTATTTTAGCACATTAATTGCAGCCCCTCAGGAGGGCCTCGGGTGGGTGAGGATTTCCTGTCTCGATTACTCAGTTACATTAGGGCTTCTTTACACGAGTAACACTTTTAATATTTCATACTCAATCTGTTTTGGAAGGACCGCCTGGAACGTTGGATATCCATTGTTCTCATACGTCTGCATAAGAGAAGAGAAGGGGGGGAGGGGGGGGTGTTGCGCCTGTTTTCATTGTCTCCAGTTGTATTCAGAGCAGATGCTTAATCCCTGAGATGAGTTTCATGAGTTTGAGGATAGGAAAAAAACAGGTTAGTTGATCGAAAATCAAGTCAGATGGCGACCGACTGAAAGATACAAATGAATACCAAAATCGAGATGCATTAGAATTAATCCAGTGGAAGGGTGTGTTGGGATGGTGGTGAAGGGTTATTTTGTTTGGACTCAAGAGGGGATGGTTGATGTTTGGGAGTGGACTCCCTATTAGTTCTCAAAAATAGGGTATGTTTACAGGGGTCTTCTTAAAAAAACCTCTCACCACAGGGGTTCAGCCACGCTCTAAGCACACACACATTAATGAGACACTTTAATGAAATGCCTTTGGGGTGCAGGCCAGCAGATGAAAGGTTAGTTGCACCACCTATACTGGTCCATGTAGTCAGTGAACTCATTCACAAATTGGCACCACAACAGGGAAATCCGTCCAATGTATTATCTTCCACTTGTTGGTCATGGATAAGTATGTTAACTTCCTCACTGTCCACCACTGACATTTCGATAATGACAGGAGATGATCTGGGAGAACTAAGTACAGGACATCTAAATATCTCCAGAAGCTGCAGTGTTTCAACATTCAAAGTTCAATGTTTAGGGATTAAATAATGTGATTCATTCACAACTGGACTATCTGCAGTGGCTAAAGAGAAGCTTTGCTGAATTTGACATGCTGGCACTTGGTCAATGATGTGATTTTTGACACTTCTTTCATATCTTCAATGCTGCCTTAAATGATTCAGTGAATTGTCCATGATGATCAGTGATGATCTACTGGATTGATCCCAGCTGCAACAGCTTAAAATTCCAACAGTAGCTACTTCTGGACTTAATTTAGTCCATTCTTTGATCAGAGCAGCACATTTGTTGCCTTACATCGCCAGAGACCTGGGTTCGTTCCTGACTAAGGGTGCTGTCTGTACGGAGTTTGTATGTTCTCTCTGTGACCTGCGTGGGTTTTCACCGGGTGCTCCGGTTTCCTCCCACACTCCAAAGACATACAGGTTCGTACATTTATTGGCTTGGTATAATTGTAAATTGTCCTTCGTATGTGTAGGAGAGTGTGAATGTGCTAGAATCGCTGGTTGGCGTGGATTCGGTGGGCCTGTTTCAGCACTGTATCTCTAAATTAAACTAAATAATATGTATTAATATGTGTAATAATTCTGTGGTATCTGCTCCCTCTATCTACTATTACTTTCCCTGAAGGTGAGTTTATTGAGATTTAAGATTCAAGATTCAATTTAATTGTCACATGTACCACTTGAGGTCCAGTGGAATTTGAGTTGCCATACAGCCATACTAAGTAAATAGCAAAAATACACACAGCATATAACATAAAGTTTAACATAAACATCCACCACAGTGGAATCAACATTCCTCACTGTGATGGAAGCAATAAAGTTCAGTCATCTTCCTCCTTTGTTCACCCGTGGTCAGGGTCCATGAACGGGGCCGTTGCTGACGGTCCGCTGTTCAAGCCCTCTCGTCGGGATGATCGAAACTCCAGCATCGGGACGGATCGGAACACTCCGCGACATGGAGCTCCCGAATCGGCCGCTTTTTACCGGAGACCGCGGCTTCATGGTGTTAATGTCCACACGGTCAGAGCTCCAACACTGGCGATCCGCGGCAAAAGATCCCAGCCTCCACGATGGTAAGTCCGCACCTCACTTGCGGCTTGAAGCTCCGGGACGGTCTCCAGGAAAGGCCGCACCACTCCACGTTGTAGGCCGTGGGGGGGGGGGGGGGGGATGGAGATGCGACACGGAAAAATTGCATCTCCGTCGAGGTAGGTGACTGGAAAACATTTCCCCAGATCCCCCCTCCCCACCCGCACCCCCTACATAAAACATACCAAGGGACATTAAAACAAACATTCAAGACGTACTTAAAATTATAAAAATAGAGTAGGGACAAGACAGACTGCTAGCGAGGTGGCCATAACGGGCCATTTATTCAATGATACAATGGTGCTTTATTGTTACATACACTGAGGCACAGTGACATTTATTTTTTGCATACAATTCAGTAAATATATTACGATACATAAGCACAATCACAGTTAAGCACACATGTATAGGAACAGTACACTGAGACAGTATACAAGAATCGGCATGTTTGGCCGCTATTTTTTAAGATTCAAGTCTAAAGTGGTTTTAAATGCAGAGTTCTTAGTTTAGTCCTAAAGGCCCATTGTACTGGCGGTGTTGCAGGCTTCGCCTGGCCATGCACAGTTGTAGGTGTCCTGCACCGCTGCTTCACCGCTCCGTGCCGCTGCAAGCCATGTCTGATTCATGCTCTCTGCTTCCTGGCATGGCTCCTGATCCAATTGAGCCACTCCTCCACTGGCCCACTCCAACAAAGCCTCGATCCAGACACATTCAAGATGCAATTGTCATGTGTCCCTGATAGGACAATGAAATTCATGCTTTGCTTCAGCACAACAGAACAAAGTAGGCCTGTGAACCGCCGTTCCTCACCTCACCTGGCCACTGTTCAGTCTTCGTGCCCTGGGGGCATCTCCCACATCCGACCTCATTTAAAATCAGTGGTAAGAGGTAAGTAGGTGGGAGGTAAGACCCCAATCCGGCATCATTCAATCCCTGTGTGTGCCGCTGGCACCATCTTGAATCTATTGGAAATATTGGGAGATTCTTGAGATTAACCAGTGCCAATATTTCATCCTGGTCAGATTTTTTCATGGGGCGAAGTATTCTCAATGTCATTTGTTGCAACATCACCGAGAAAAGTACAAAATAAACGATTGCGGATATAAAATCTAACAAATGGGAGGCACAGTGGTAGTGTTGCTGCCTTCTAGTACCAGAGACCTGGGTTCGATCCTGTCCATGGGTGCTTGTTTGTATGGAGTTTGCATGTTCTTCCTGTGACCACAAGCTTCTCCTGGCAAAGTGCTCACAATCTGAAACAGTAACTGTGTATTTCTGTAGGCACATGATGCCTGCCATATTATGCCTAGCAAGCATTTACGACTTTCAGCTCCACACTATAGATGCTGATGGTTTGTTTCCACCATCTTCTGTTTTTGTTTTCAGAGTTTCAATATTTCCGTATTTCCCGGCAATGAAGACGCACCCCCATTTTGAGTTGCTATATTTTGCAAAAGGCTGGCGGGACATAGAATTTCTCACGCTCAAAAAAGTAAAAATAAATAAATAAAAATAAAGAAAGTAACAATTCAATTTGCCCGAGGCTTCCAGATCTCCTCCATTCTGAATGGGTGGGGGGTGGTGGGTGACATCAGGTGGAGAGATGGTGGGGAAAACGGGAGCACACCGGGACAAGTTGAATCAGTTGTGATCTTATTGAATGACAATACCAGTTCAAGGGACCAATTGGGGGGAGAGTTCCTTTCACAGCGTGTTGGGAGTCTGGCCTGGGTCAGTACGGGCAGGAGCGTTGAGAGGAGGGGGTCGGGGATCATGCCAGCAACTCACTCATTGTGGCGCTCCGGGCATGGTGCCACTGCATTGGGGCCTGGGGGGGGAAGTAGCTCGGGTGGCTGCGAAAGCCCACCGGGACCGGACCACCTCAGCGCCTTCTGACGGCCCGCTCACCTCTGGCAGTGCTCTCTGTCTGAAAACCTCTCTCCTGCCACCAGCCGGCCTCGCTCATGTCAGCAGCTGCCCGCAAATCCTTAAATTCCGACTGCCGCCGGGAGCAGGATACAGCCACGCTTGCTGCGCTGGGTGACACTGCATGGCATTCTCTGCCCGGTCCATGTCTTTCAAGAGCAAAGATCATAGAGCGGAGCGGGTCAGCGGGCAATGGGTAACAGGACAGCGGGTGGTGGAACTTACTCCTGTGTCAGCACGAGTAATCTCAATTGGTCCCTTGGTCGCGCTCACACAGGAGTAAGCTCCACTGCCCGCTGTCCTGTTATCCATCGCCCGCTGACCGCTCCGCTCTATGATCTTTGCTCTTGAGCTGGTCCCCCCACCATCCGGGCCCAGCGGCCGCTCGCAGCCACCAGAGCTACTTCCCTCCCCGGCCACAATGCGGTGGCTCCGCACCTGGAGCGCCGTGGCAGCGGTGAGTGAGTGAGTTGCTGGCATGATCCACGACCCCTTCCTTCTCAACGCTCCTGCCCATGCTGACCTTGGCCAGACGCCCCACACGCTGCGATAGGATCTCTCCCCACCCCAGCGGCGCTGTCCTTTTGCAGCCGCTTCCCACTTTGCAGCCGCTTCCCATCAGCTGCCAGCAATGAGGGATAGATTAACAACCTAACCTTTGGCCTCCAAGATGCACGTAAATTTTCATGCCTTATTTTTGGGTAAAAAATAGCGCCTTCATTGCCAGGAATTAGGGTATTTCTTTGGCATTTAATTGGATTTCCACTTCATGGAGTGGCCGTCTAAAGCATCGAAATGTTGTTTGCCTCAGGGACCTCAAATTTAATTGCAAGCTTAGCACTGATGTGAAACAAAACTGTCTAATTTGCAGAGCGAAAACCCTACCTTTGGCTTAAATTGCCTCAATTTTTACTTCAATCTGTTGCATAAAATCAAATTCCATGACCACTCACGCTGCCTCGGCAAAGGCAGCAACATAATCAAAGACGAGCCGCACCCTGGCCACTCTCTCTTCTCCCCGTATCTGATATAGAATTGTGAAAAAGCACACCGCCAGATTCAGGGACAGTTTCTTCCCAGCTATTATCGGGCAAATGAATCATCCTACCACAACCAGAAAGCAGTCCTGAAGTACTTTTATACCTCATTGGTGAACTTCAGTCTATCCACGTTTGCTGGCTCTACCTTGCACTAAACATTATTGCCTTATCATGTACCTACGCACTGTAAATGGCTGAATAGTAATCATTTATTGTCTTTCCACCAACTGGATAGCACACAACAAAACACTTTTCACTGTACCATGGTACACATAACAATAAACTAAACTGAACATGTTATGTTTGTCTGTGAGGTTGCCCCTAAGCTGCCCGTGCTCTAGGAACAAGCATATCAAGCCTCTCTTTATAACTCATGCTCTTGAGACCTGGTAATGTCCCAGAATATTTTCTGCATTGTTTTCCAGCTTAATGACGTTGTTCCAATAGTGGGACGACCAGAACACACACACAATGCCCTAAATACACTCACCAATGTCGTACAGCTGGGACATGATGTTCTAATTCCTCTACTCATTACCCTTACTGAAGAAGGCAAGCATCCAAATGTTGTCTTCATCAACTTTCCTCATTAATTGCCAAGTTTCCCCTAAACTCCAGAAAGGAAGGCATCGAGTATATAAGTAGCTATTGGACTTCAGTTATAGGGCCGTATTTTCACTGAACCGCCCTACAATCTTTAAGTACAGATTAATATCTTCTCGACGAGATGATGGATGGGCTTCTACATGAAATAAGTAGACAGAAGGTGAGAATAAACATTAGATTGAGTGGAAAGACAAGTTATCAATGTTTCATACGCATCTTATTTACAGTTTCGGGTATCGAGATTTTTATCATATTTCAGTTCCAGCTGCAGTATAATCTACAGATAACATTTATTTTGTCTTTATTCTGATGAGATGACTGTTTTAATTCTGCTGACAATTTCACACATCAGGCTGATGAATAGGCTATCATGTCAATAATCTTCAACATTTACATCGGGGTGGAAGATTGCAACCTTCACGTGATCCGCCCTGTTTCGACTAATGCAGCCAACTCGACGTACACAAACGGAAGATCAAATAGAACATGTCGTCCAACAACTTTAGGCTGTGCACGCCACACGAAAGATGAAGAAGAAGAAGACATTTACATCCAAGTGAAAGCATTAATTTGAAATATTTCAAACATTCCCATGGCCTTTCTGAATGAAAATGCTCTTTTTTTCTGCCCAGTTTTTTGCTATTGGTTTGAACCTAGTGAAACAAGGTCAGACCATGTCAGAATTTTTTTGTGGTTGTGATGCTTATGCTTGATATGCATTTGATTCAATTCCACATCTCAGCAGTGAATGGAGGACATTCTCCATAATGGTGTTTTGTAATATTGTTGAAGACTTTCTCTAAGGTTAGTCCCTCTGGACTGAAGATGACTCGCTCTCACATGTTCTGGGTGGACCAACGAGTCCAACATGGGAATAATGGATCTTTCCACAGATGGGTCTAGAGGTGCCTCAGTCGGCACGGTGGTGCAGCGGTAGAGTTGCTGCCTTACAGCGCCAGAGACCTGGGTTCGATCCTGACTACAGGTGTTGACTGTACGGAGTTGGTATGCTCTCCACGTGACCTGCGTGGGTTTTCTCCAGGTGCTCCGGTCTCCTTGCACACTCCAAAGAAGTCCAGGTTTGGAGGTAAATTGACTTGGTAAAATAGTAAGATTAAACGAGAACTTACCAGTTCAAAGGTTGATCTTTATTTCATGAGGAGTTGCAATGAGGGATTTCGTGAAGAACCCGCCAGCACGCATGCGCGACATTCTTCAAAGTAGCGGCGTGGAATCACAAAAACAACAACAGAGAAATGACTTGGTATAATAAGATTGAAGAGACTCTAATTACCAGTTGATTTATGATCGAGGGTTGGGAGCGGAGGGCACGAAATCCCTCATCGCAACTCCTCATGAAATAAAGATCAACCTTCGAACTGGTAAGTTCTCGTTTAATCTTACTATTTCATTTCGGAGTCACGTGAGTGACTTCGTGAAGACTTCAAAGCTCTGTGATTCCATGCCCTGGACCACGTCCATGCTGTCACACACCACATAAGGATGGATAGGAGTAATCAACTTTCCAGACTGCTTGTACTGAAAAATAAGAACAACATTTGTTAATAATCAAAGCAAAAACCCCTCATTCGGGGACAACTCCACGTTCTTGACCTGCATTCAGCACGGCCTCCGCGAACTGTAGAGGAGCGGCAACAGGCTTGTTATAAAACCGCTGAAAGATGGCTTCATTCGCCCATCCTGCTGTGGCGAGAATATGGTCCATGGGCACCTCCATGACCCTCGCCGCCGACGTTGATGCAGCCCTGGTGGAATGGGATTTGAAGACATTTGTGTCGATACCTGACTTGCCCAAGACGACCCTGAGCCACCTGGATATCGTCTGGACCGTCACTCGATGGTGAGGTTTCTTGTGAGTGACAAGCAGGTATTTCTCCATTCCCCTTAGGTGTCTCGTCACTTTGACATAGTGACGGATATGGGCAGCTAGACATAGCCTTGCATCTGCGGGGTATGCCGGGAACTTCAGCTGCAGCCCTGTGAACCCAGGTCTATGCTGCTTGAGTAGCTCATCTAAAAAGAAAACTACTTCTGCAGGGGTAGAGATCATCCTGTCGATCCGGATTTTATGGAGTGTCTGTACCCTCTGCGCTGAAGTCAGTGCTAGTAACATCACCAGCTTCAGGGTGAGTTTGTCCAGCTCTAGCCCCTCCATGGGCGACCACGTCCTGAGCAGGGTTAATACTTTCCCGATATCCCAGGTGATATTATAGCGTGGTCTGGGCGGATTCGAATTGAATATTCCCCGCATGAGCCTGGACACCAGCCTGTTGGATCCTACCTCAATACTGAGGTAGAATGACAGCGCACTCCTGGCGCTGTTGATGGCACTGTAGCTCAGGTGTTCATCATGGTGCAACCCCGCCAGGAATTCCAATACGTCGGTTATGGTTACAGCATCATAAGTAATTTGGGAGCGGCCGCAGTAGGTTTCCCATTTCCGGATGTGTGAGAGGTATTGCCGCCTGGTGGACTCCCGGCATGACGCTCCGATGGTATCCATGGTTCTAGATGATAGACCATACCGCAGTAATGGCCTGTTCAGAACCTTCATGGTTATCGGCGGTCCTTGATATGTTTGGCCGGAAGTGGAGGTGCTGGGTTGAGCTGATAATGCGGCGCCCGCATTTTCCATGCTGGCCGCTGGGGCCCTAGCCCTAAAAGGCCTAGGTTGTTGAGGCTGCTGAAATTGAGGCGGAGCTGGAGCATAGGTCCTTGCTGGTCTAACGGCAGGGCCTCGTGGCACTTCCCTGGCCTGCTGCCTGGTCGAGATATGTGACCGCATGAGTCCCACCGTCTTAGCGTGGTCATCCAGCTCCTTGACCCTCTTCGGGAGGTCTTCCCCGAACAACTGTCTGGGTGGCGGCGTAGGAGGTGCTTTGCATAACCCCGCAAATTTTGGGTTCAGCATGGGTTTGATGACGCTCTTCCTGAAGGCGTTTATCTCATACTGTGTGGTACACAATAGAGCCAGAGCATCCTCCTGCTTGGTGCTCAGATCCTCCCCGTCCACCGACCGCGCAAACGCGGTAATCCCAGCAGTGAGCAGCTTCAGGATCCGCTGGAGCTTCATCTCCTGGGTCCTGATCCTTGGGCTGATGTTGCCCCAGATTGGCGTATTGACTATGGGCACGTTGAGGGAGTTGCAGTTCGCTGGGGCCTTGTATCTGTTTATGACCTCTGATAGGACCTCCTCCTGGAGCTGATGATTGGTCAGGAAGTCCACGGTGGCAGCCAGTTTGGGGTTGAGGGGTAGTCCCGATGTCTCCGAGGATGCGAATTTCGCCGCTACATCAAGGAGTTCTTCCTGCGGGACCTCTGATGGAACTGGTGTAGGGTCCAGAATGTCCTCATCCACTGGCTGCCTGAGGCTCCCTGTTGATAATGGTGAAGCCTCCCTGTGCCCACTGGAGCTGGATGCCTGCTGCCGTTGATTCTGTTGCAAGAGGAGCTCCAACATCCGCTCCATCAGGTCAATACGCCCCTCGCCCTTAGAACTTGGGCGGTCGGAGTCCTCATGTTCTGCTGAACTGCTGAGGCTCCGTTCATCGGCCCGCACCTCATCGAGGTGAACCCGGTGCCGGAAGTTGTCGCTTCCAGCCGCCGCAGCAAAGCTGAGCGATTCCCGCACGGATATACGCTCAACGCCTCCTTGGCGGAGCTCGATCCCGCTGCCTCGGAGGGCAAACGCGGTGAGTGGTCGGCACCCAACGCCTCGGCGTGGTGACCCGACGTCCGCGCGGGCTTGCCGACTGCCCTAATCCAGGGCCTAGACGGCGTACAGTCCCGTCCTCCCATCCACGGGGAACTCGGTGACCGTGGCGGGAGCTCCACCCGAGTGACTCTTTCACCATTAGCTCCATCCTGGCCATGCGACTGCTGCCGCTACACACGGACAACAGGTCGACTTCCCCAGGCCCTGATGAGCCGCTGGGGCTTCTGCCAGTAGGTCACACCTCTACGAAGTGGCTGACAGGTACTCGTCAGCACCCGCTCCTGCGGGTCCGAACGACTTCCGCACGGACAACCCGCTAGCCCGGTTTCTCTCGGACCTTAGCGGCCTCTCTACCTGACAGAGGAAGAGGCAGGCAGAGGAAAGGAGTCGGAACCGGTCCCCAATACCGACTCCGTGGTCCGTGGAGGCACACCGTCACCCTCACCCCCAGGGGTCTGTGACGGTGCTTGGCTGGCTTTACCCGCAGCAACGGGATCGCCTAACCGTATTCTGCTGCCACCGGTCTGCGCTCCGGCAGCCTGTTCCGGTGCAGTGCCGGTACCTCCTGCTCCTGCAGGCTGTACGACTCCTGCACGGACATACCGCTAGTCCGCCGTTGTACGGACCTAAGCGGCACCTCTGCCTGGTGGGAAGGCAGAGGGAAGGAATCGGTACCAGTCCCCATTACCGGCTCGGCTGTCCGTGCAGGCTTGCCGTCACCCTTAACCACACGGGTCCGTGATGGCGCATAGCCGGCTTTACCCGTAGCAACGGGGATGCCTAGCCGTAAACTGCTGCCAACGGTCTGCGCTCCGGCAGCCTGTTCCGGTGGAACACCGGTACCTCCTGCTCCTGTAGGGCTCCCCGACTTCCAGCAGATCCATCACCGGCCCACAATCTAGCAGGCTACCCCCGGTGGTATGTCGATGCCTCCTGCTGCAGCGGGGCATGACCTGTGCGCAGCTCTCCCCCTGTTCTGGTACCTGCATAGTAGGGGAGACAAACAAGCCGCCGAGCGGGTCACTGGTGCTGAAGGGACTAGTTTCCAGAGGGCTAGTGTGGACATTAAGGGCCAAATGGATTCTTGGGGTGACAGCTCAGTCACTCAAGCCTGATGTGCTGGCAGCTCACTCACGGCTGGTGGGCGAGCAGTGGACTCATGGCTATTCCTTGAAATTCCATTTCAAGCAGGGTGCAAGACCACCAAATTCAAATGCAGTTTCCTACCATTTCAAGCAGGGTGCAGGGCCACCAAACTCAAGTGCAGTTTCCTACCACTTCAAACAGGGTGCAAGGCCACAGAATTCAAGTGCAGTTTCCAACCACTTCAAGCAGGGTGCAAGGCCACCGAATTCAAGTGCAGTTTCATACCACTTCAAGCATGGCGCAGGGCCACCGAAATCAAGTGCAGTTTCATACCACTTCAAGCAGGGTGCAGGGCCACCAAAGTCAAGTGCAGTTTCATACCACTTCAAGCATGGCGCAGGGCCACCGAAATCAAGTGCAGTTTCATACCACTTCAAGCAGGGTGCAAGGCCACCAAATGCTAGTGCTGTTTAATGCCATTTCAAGCAGGGTGCGAGGCCACCAAATTCAAGTGTAATTTCATACCACTTCAAGCAGGGTGCAAGCCAACCAAATTGAAGTGCAGTTTCATATCATTTCAAGCAGGGTACAAGGCCACCAAATTCAAGTGCAGTTTCAGACCATTTCATGCAGGCCACCACATTCAAATGCAGTTTCATACCATTTCAAGCAGGGTGAAACCACCATAAAACCATTTCAAAGCAGTTACCACCACCAACAACTATTTGCAGTGTAGCATTTCAAAGCAGTTACCACCACCAACAACCATTTGCAGTGCAGCATTTCAAAGCAGTTAGCACTACCAACAACCATTTGCAGTGCAGCATTTCAAAGCTGTTGCCACTACCACCAACAACCATTTGCAGTGCAGCATTTCAAAGCAGTTACCACCACCAACAACCATTTGCAGTGCAGCATTTCAAAGCAACCGCATTTTCATTTTCAAAAGACATTAAGGGCACTCACAGTTGAGTAGACATGTGTTCAGTGTTATTCATAGCTCAGAGAGACATGACCCTCTCGCTTCCTCCATCTTGCAGAGACTGAGTGAGGCACAACACTTCCGGGTTTTATAGTCCCTCCCCTCCCACCAGCAGGGGCAGCAGAGAGTATGTCAACATTTTTTAAACATTAATAACTCTTTTATTTTTCATCAATGGGAAAAATTATCTTTACCTGCATAGCGGGGGGGGGGGGGGGGGGGGGGGGGGGGACTCTGAGTAAGATGGCCAAAAATCACAGCTGTAAGTGGTAGCGTTTTTTCAAAAATCATGAAACAGCAAAACAGGAAGTAGTCAAGATCTTACTTTTAGTAATATAGATCTTCACCATCCTTTCTGATCTCCCTCTCTCTGACTTTTACTGTACTCAGAATAGGAGAATCAAGGACCGGAGGACATAGGTTTAAGGTGAGGGAGGAAAGGAACCTGAGGGGGCAACTGCTCTGTGGCAGGTATATGGAATAGGCTGCCTGGGGAGGTAGTTGAGGCAGATCACTATCACAATGTTTAAGAAGCATTTGGACACACGTATATGGATGGGATAGGTTTCTGGAGATATAGGTCAAATGCAGGCAGGTGGGACTAGTGAAGTTGGGGCATGTTGATCGGTGTGGACATGTTGGGTTGAAGGGCCTGTTTCCATGCTGTATGACTGAAAGATCAGTCTTCCACAAAGGCCTCAGCTCAGTTATCCAAGAATTCTGTGCCTGCCTTCGCTCCCGTGCCTAATTCTTTGTCCAGGAATCTTCATCCAGCCTGTAAACCATTTGTCATCATCTCCAGAATTCCCTGATCCACCATCACCCTCCCCTTCTCTCAGCCTAAGCGGATCTACTACCTCAACCACTGACTCAACACTGACCACCTCGACCTTTCCACTGCCATTACTCACTCTAACCCATTCCTCCCTCAACTTGCAACACAGCGCACCCTCAGAACTAAGCCCATCATTGCCACCAAGCCCGTTGACAAGGGTATTGCTGTCGTGGTTTCATTAACTGACCTGTGCCTTAGAGAAGCCAGAGGCCAGGTCTCAGACACCACCTCAGAACTTCGAATGGACCATGATTACACTACTGAACATCAACCTGTTGCCTCCAAGATATTCACAGATCTCACTTCCTCAGGAGATCTTCCAGCCTCGTAGTCCTCAACCCCACACAGCCCACTTCTTTACCTCTCACTGCCCCCCCCCCCCCCCATTATCTTTTTGCCCCGCAGAAGTTATTTATTTTTACCTTCTTCATTCTTCCTTCCCTTTGCTCAGTCCCGCCCCACTTACATCTGTGATATGGAAACACAAGTAACAGCCGACGCTGGAATCTCGAGCAAAAAATCTCCTGGAGGAACCCGGTGGGTCAGGCAGCATCTGTGGAAGGAATGGACAGGTGACGATTTGGGTCGGACACTTCTTCAGACTGAGGGAGTAGAGGGAGAAAACTGGAGAGGAGAGATGGTGGTGGGGCAAAGCCTGGCAAGTGTAAATGGATACAATGGTTGTGGATAGCTGGGTGGAGTAAGTGACAAAGGATCTGGGGGAGGTGGAAAGGAAACAAATAGTTGTCAGCTAAAGAAGGAAGATAAGGTTGAAATGTAAAGCCAGAGGGAGGAATGTGGGTGCAGAAAGATGGGGGATAAAAGGGAACTGTGGGCCTTGGGGATGGGAAATGAGCATATTCGGTGTCAGCAGTTATGGGGAGTAGGCCGGATAATGGGGCTACGATGGAGAGGGATCAGCCATGATTGAATGGCGGAGTAGACTTGATGGGCTGAATGGCCTAATTCTGCTCCTATCACTTATGACATGGTCTTACTAAGGAAGGGAAAGGGGGAGGGTGACTAGGATGGTGGGAGAAATGTGTGCATCCAGAGTGAGGTGGGCAGAGGAAAGAAAGGAAGTTACCTCTGCTACATTTTCCAATTTTCTGGCCACAAGTGGTTTATTATCCGAAGGACTTCCTATTTCTCCACATTTTCGCCCCATGCCAAAATGGTCTGAAGGATCCTCCTTACTTACCATCCAACCCAACCAACTAGCTTTATCTGGCTGGTCATTCCTACATGAATGAATTCATGTTGTACCTCTGAGATATCTTCCCTTTTTTCTTAATGGTGACTTCCACTCCACAGTGGTCGACAGAGCTTGCAACCACACATCTCCTAATCTCTGCGCCTAGCCTCTCACCCCAGTTCCTCCGGCTAGAGCCAGGACAGAATTCCTGTTTTCCTCACCTTCAATAGCATCAGATTCCACATTCCTCGCATCATTCTCTGCAAGTTTTACCATTGCACGTACCTTCCCAATCCATCTCCATTCAGCATTCAGAGGGACATTTCCCTTTTCAACCCCATGGTTCATTCTGCTGTGCCCAGCTATGAGTTGGATCTCTGGAATCTGGTGTCAGACATGCGATCGATGTCACATGCCAAATGTGGATAACTTAGAGGAACCAGGGCCTTAATGCAGGGGACCGTGGCCTGAGAAAAGATGCTGAAAGTGACTATGACAGGTTCAGAGATTATATGTAGTGCAGGATCCCCACTGACATTAGACTTTAGCGATACAGCATGGAAACAGACTCTTTGGCCCACCAAATCCACGCTGACTAGTGACAGAAACATAGAAACATAGAAATTAGGTGCAGGAATAGGCCATTCGGCCCTTCGAGCCTGCACCGCCATTCAATATGATCATGGCTGATCATCCAACTCAGTATCCTGTACCTGCCTTCTCTCCATACCCTCTGATCCCCTTTGCCACAAGGGCCACATCTAACTCCCTCTTAAATATAGCCAATGAACTGGCCTCAACTACCCTCTGTGGCAGAGAGTTCCAGAGACCCACCACTCTCTGTGAAAAAAAGTCCTTCTCATCTCGGTCCTATAGGATTTCCCCCTTATCCTTAAGCTGTGACCCCTTGTCCTGGACCTCCCCAACATCGGGAGCAATCTTCCTGCATCAAGTCTGTCCAACCCCTTAAGAATTTTGTAAGTTTCTATAAGATCCCCTCTCAATCTCCTAAATTCAAGAGAGTATAAACCGAGTCTATGCAGTCTTTGTTCATAAGACAGTCCTGACATCCCAGGAATCAGTCTGGTGAACCTTCTCTGCACTCCCTCTATGGCAATAATGTCCTTCCTCAGATTTGGAGACCAGAACTGTACGCAATAAACACTGATCATCCCGTACACTAGCATTATCGTACACAACGGGGACAATTTACAATTTACAGAAGCCAATTAACCTATAAACCTGTAGGCTTGTTTCTGGCATGTGGGAGGTAACTGGAGCACCCAGAGAAAATCCACGCGGTCACAGGGAGAATGTACAAGTTCTGTACAGACAGCACCTGAAGTGAGGATTGATCTGTGAGGCTTCATCTCTACCACAGTGCCAGTGTGCCACCCAGACTAGTGGACTCAGGAAAGTTGTTTTATCAAGTTTGATCAAGCGAAGATCTTTTTCAAATAAATTGTGATTTAAAGATTTTAATTTGAGTATGAATCATGATTTGATCAATTCATAAGTCATGACATGTTCTTTATGAAGACCAATGTGGCTTTTGGGGCTGTGTCTCAGTTTACCATGTTTTGTGTTTCCATGCACTGTGACAGATTCAGTTATTGATTGCAAATGAATCAGTTTCGTCTATTTTTTAAAAATCTATGGGGTTTTTTCTAAATGACAATTAAAAATAGAAAATATATCATATTACTTAATTCAAAATCTAAAATGAAAATGCAACATGCTGGAAATATGAAATACATCAAAAAATATTGGAAATAGCAGAACTGTGGTCTGAGACGATTATGAAGATAGGTGAATGACCTGGGATGTCTTTCTCTCTGTCTTTCTCTCTGCAGATGCTGCCTGACTTCCTGAGTACTTGTATAATTTTCTGGCTATATTTTGGAATTAGAAATGTAGCAATGTTACAAAATTTTGATATTTTAAAAATCAAGTCTGCAATTTATCCCATCAGATAAAGCATAAAAAGAAGATTAATTTGACACCTAATTCACTTTCATATCTTCAGTATTAAAAATGTTATGGCCATTTTCATACCCAGAAATTAGCATCTTGTTCCCTATTGCTTTTCCATTGACTTAACACGAAAGTTGTGATCGAGGACAGTCAAAAGCCCCCAACTTTCTTAAAAATTAAGAGAACTGAAAGACATTTTCAGTTATTATAGATTGAAGCATTCTGAAACAAATATGAAACAATCTTACTTGGATGACCTGAAATTAAAGCATATAATTAGTTAGTTACCCAATTGGAGCTAATTACAAAATTCAATTACTAGATCTAAACATCTATCCATTTCTTAAGAAAATATGAACATTTTTAAATAGCCTAAGTGTCCAAATAACATTCACACAAGAATTCACAATGTAACATTATTTTTAAATCTCATTGTCATGAATTTATAGGCCAAATTGAAGGAATTTAGTGTTTAATTCCCGTAAATTAATGGCCATTTAAATCATCTTGCTAGTGGGTTTTTGTGGAACGCGATCGTATGGAACGTTGCGGTTTGCAGTGAATTTAACCCCCAGTTGGCAGGAAGCTGCCAGTTCGTATATTTTCTAAGTCACCTTTTTGCAACATGAAATTTTGATTAAAGGCATCCTAAAAAGCACGTTTTTATGTAAAAATAAATTGTGTACCTTGTTTTGTCCCCTACGTGAGATCTGTCCCGTTGTCGGCGTTCACGGCTTTAGAAGATGATTTTTAATTCACTCCTGCTAATAAATGATCCAGTGTAGTTTAAAAATAACTCCATAAAACAAATGTCGGAGCGATTTCTCTTCAGCAATTAAACCCCCTGAGATTAATCAATTTGAATAGTCTGGAGTAAACGGCATTTTAAACCCGCCCCCGTCTCAAAGGCCCCAAAGTCGCGCACATGGGCAGTGGCAGAACTGCAGTGCCGCTAAAGGTAAGTTTTGTAACATACCTAAGAAATAAGATGATTTTGTGAATTTGTTGCCTAATACATCATCTGACTCGACCTACAATAGAAATCATCCAATCATGGAAACTATTTCCATCAGACAGGGCTATGAGACAGTAACAGAAAGTGGACTTGGTCTCAACAACTTTCATCTGGCCAACATGAATGGCCTCCAACTGTATTGTAAAATTTCACCATTCTTTATCTTCACACAAACCAGCCTCCAGCACCCATCGACTCCATCCACATTTCACACAGGTTTGGGAAAGCAGCAACATATCCTAGTATCCACTAGGGGCGCTGCACTGACAGCAGCCTCTGCCTGCAGCCCGTTTGTTTTTCCTCTTTTTTTTAATTTTTAGTCCATTAAAAGTGTGTTCTTTGGGGAATCTTTAACTTTTATATGAGGGGGGCAGGGTAAGGGGGAAATAACTCCCAGTCGCTTCCTGGCGGGGACATGACTATTTCTCCGAGTTGCGTCCTCGCCCCCCCACCTCGCGGCCTACCTCCTGGATCGGAGCGGTCTTCCCTGCCGGGGACTGGGAACCGGAGTCACCACGGAGCGGGCGATGCCTACCTGGGTCGCCATTGGAGCTCCAGAGCGTTGGGCCGCTACTCCAACATCGTGGAGCTCTGGGGTTACATCTAAGGGGTGAAGGAGATAGGCGACGTTTCGGGTCGAGACCCTTCTTCTCTGAAGCTGCACCCGCTGAGTTTCTCCAGCTTTTTGTGTAACCCTCGATTCTCCAGCATCTGCAGTTCCTTCTTTAACACAACATCGTGGAGCTCTGGTTTGGGAGAGCTCCCAACGCGGGGGCGATGAACAACTCCCTGGAGTCCTGGGGCCCTTTGCCGAGGGCCTCCAGCGTTGAATCTCCACCCGGCGCGCCCTGTGGACTTTGGGAGCTGCGGACTCCGGTAGGAGGGGGCCGACTCGGGGGTCCAGCCCCGACATCAGACTTACATCACCCCGGGGAGCGGGCCTGAACATCGGGCCGCCCGGAGCGGCAACAGCGGAGGGCTGAGGGAGGCCCAGACCACGGGTGAACATTGGGGAACATCGGGAAGAGACTGACTTTGGTGCCTTCCCTCACAGTGGGAAATTTTGATCCTGCTGTGAGGGGATGTTTTATGTTGAATTTCTGTCTACTCTGTGTTGTGTTCTTTATTTTGGGCTGTATGGTGACTTCATTTCACTGTGCCAATTGGCACATGTGACAAATACAATCTATCTGTATCTGTATCTGTAGTGATGGGCCATTAACCTCTTGGTCATCCCCTCTCCCCCCCCCCCTCCCCCTCCCCTCCCATCAGGAAGAAGAGACAAAACCTTGAAAGCACATACCACCAGGTTCATCCTTCTGTTATTTGACTACTGAATGGACCTTTCATAATCTCAGGGTGTAGTCCCAATCTCCAAAACAACTTTATTGCAGCCCTTTCATCTTTTTTTTTGCACTTTCTCTGTAATACTATATCCTGCAACTCTGGTAATAGGTTGTACATGTGTGTGATGTGACTGCACTCATGAATTATATGATTTGGCCGGATAGTATGCAAACAAAGTTTTTCACTTTATCTCGGTACATGTGCAAATGCTAAACTAACGCCAACAAGACAGTTAATATTATCAAAGACACACATGGCCCTGGTCACATTCTCTCCTTGCTGCGACCATCAGCAAGAAGAGCTTAAGAACCATAACCTCCAGGTTTGAAGATCATCTTTTTCCCATTAACAATCAGGTTCTTTAACCACCCTGCACTATCCTAACCACAATCATACCTCAATCACTTCAACCTTATCGAACCACTATTGGCCTCGAACTGCATTGGTTGCTCTACATAATTTGTATTTTGTACTATCATGATTTCGAATAGATATGGGCGGTACGGTGCCGCAGCGGTAAAGTTTCTGCATTATAGAGCTTGCAGCGTCGGAGACCCGGGTTCGATCCGGACTACGGGTGCTGTCTGTCCCCGTTTCTCCCCGTGACCGCGTGGATTTTCTCCGAGATTTTCAGTTTCCTACCACACTCCAAAGATGTACAGATTTATAGGTTAATTGGCTTGGTAGAAATGTAAATTGGCCCTAGTATAGGATAGTGTTAATGTGCGGGGATCGCTGGTAGGTGTGGACTCGGTGGGACGAAGGGCCTGTTTCCGTTAAACTAAAAGAACTATACTAAATGATTACATATACAATAAATTGTGTTGATATTGCATCAAATATGCCTAAAAGACTGTAGCACGTAAAGGTTTCATTGTTCCGATTCATATCTGGTGCATTTAACAAATATACTCCCTAGACTCTTGAAATTCCAAGAACTGTCACAGAACTTGTGTTTAGTTTAATCGAGTTTAGAAATACAGCACAGAAACAGACTCTTCGGCTCACCGTGTCTGCACCGACCAGTGATCCCTGCACACTGAAACTATCTTATAAGCACTAGGGACAAATTATAAATGTTACAAGACAATTAACCTGCAAACCTGTACATCTGAGTGTGGGAGGAAACCGGAACTCCCAGAGAAAACCCACGCAGGTCACGGGAAGAACGTACAAACTTTGTGCAAAGCAGAACCTGCGGTCACAATCAAACAGATGCAACTATATCGCTGCGCCACCGTGCCTGTTTTAAAGAACTCTGCAGTTATTTCTCGAAGCTTTTTGAAATGGCATCAGCTAGACTGCTGACACCGCTTTAATTCTGGAAACATGGCACAGGTAAATTTCTAGGCCATATGAGTCAATACGTTCTAGATCAAAAAAAAAAATCCCAGCTTTTCCCCAGAGTAAGTGACGTCTCAAGCAGAAAATTGTACAGTAACTTATCTTGTGTTCTTTGCATAGAATCATCTCGATATTTCTCACCCTCTGCTAAGGCAGTGTTGAGATATGAATGTTTGAACTAAATAGGTGGGGGTGGGGGAAGTTGGTGTGATAAAGTGTTAGACTGCTTTCAAATGATTCACATCATGCTGGGCAGTGAGCAAATTCTTAATGATAGATGTTGAGAAAAATACAGCCAGGGTAAAACAATCTGTAATGCAAGAAAATAAATAAAGTTACAAATGACAATTTCCTAGATACCATTTTCATTCATGTTAAAAGAAAATTAGGTTGGGTGGGGGGATTGGTGGGGACGGTGAGAGGTGTCATTTTGACCTTTTTCTTTACTGGAGTCCTGGGGTGGGATTGGCTAAATTAAAGAGGTCACAGAATGTAGGATCTTGGTATTTGTAGGGCCTGCTTGGGCTCTTCCTGTGAAAGTTGCAAGCTGAGAGTTACGGCTCCAAAGACTCTGGGCCCTAGAAGGGAGTTGAGGATAAGGAGAGGTCCAGATGTCATTTCCTTTGTTAATATATATGAAGGTTTGCAGAAAGAGATAATAAGGCCTGCAAATGCATGGTCAGGATTGGTTGCAGAGGGGGGTGTAAAAAGGTATTGTTAATAATGTTGCAGAGCTTTTGTGCTGCTATTTGATGATTGGTTAAAGTATGAAGCCTTGTTCATATTGTTTATACAACCTGACAAAATGTTTCTTTACTTTAGTCAACCGACTTCCTTCTAGAAGCTTCTGTGGAAACATTGTAATGGGGTACTTAGTAATTGGGTTAGGGAACTGTCAATGACTGTATAATATGATCGATATATATGATTGGCTTGTAGGGGCTGCCTCCCCCATATAGTTTTGCTCCACGGACCCTATAAAAGAGTGAGGCCCACGAGGATCGGGGTCGGTCTTCTGGAGGTGCGCTTGGGATTGTGCGACCTGCTGGAGGTGTCTGCTTGCACCAGGCTGAAGGACTCGAACGAGTAGAGACAAGGATCAGTCCCACAATGGTTAGGTGTCGTATAGGGAGTTTGTATTGGGGAAGAATAAAGATTAGTTGGACCAGTGCTTGACTCAGTGTTTTAGTGAACTAGACTAGGGGGGTAAGAGTAGGAGCATAATTACAGGAAATTGCAACCCTCACGTGGTCCACCCTATTTCAACTAATGCAATCAATCCGACGTGCACAAACAAGATCAAATAGAACGAGTTGACCTACAACTTTAGTCTGTGCACGCCATACGTAAGAAGACTGGAGACCTGGTGGGTCAGAACAGAAAGTCCACCTCATCTCTCCCTATTGGTAGAGTTTAGAGATATGGCATGGACTCTATGATTCCATGACTCTATAACATGCTCTTCAGCCCACCGGGTCCACAGCCATCAACGATCACTTGTTAACATTGAAGAAGGGTCTCAACCTGAAACAACACCCATTCCTTCTCTCCAGAGATGCTGCCTGTCATGCTGAGTTACTCCAGCTATTCGTGTCTAACACTAGTTCTATGTTTCCCACTCCCGACAAACTAGGTGGAGAATGCGGGCATGAATACACTGGCTACTCGCACAATGGAGGAAACGAGACCAGCATCGACCTACAGCGAGTTGCCCGAAAACAACAGCGGGCAACCCAAGAGTTGACCCACAACCTGGCTTGGGTAACAGAGCCACTGCTGCTTCACGCCAGTGAGGGAACACAGCCCAGGGATACGGGCAGCAGCGTACTCACAGCCCATTGGGTTCCCACCAAACTGACTGAGCTGAATGATGTCGAAGCATTGTCTTTCACATTTGAGACGACTGCTGAGAGAGAAGGGTTGAGAGGAAGCAGGACAGGAAGAAAGCAGAACAGGAAGAAAGGGAGAGAAAGAGGAAGACCCCGATTTAATTGTGCCCCCTCAGTGACAACTAAGGACTACACCCCTGTGCAGAACTGGATCTTCTTGTCACTGCTGTTTGATATTGGAAATAAAGTCTACTGCATAAAAGTTCACCTCACTACAAGTACCAGTGTGGACATTGATGATCCGATATCATGTCCGACGCCACACTGACTATTTACAGAGGGCCAATTAACCCACAAACTGCACATCTTTTGAATGTAGGAGAAAACTGGAGCACCTGAAGGAAACCCATGTGGGCACAGGGAAAACTCCACAAAGACATCACCCGAAGTCAGGATATTTCCATAATCCAGGGAATTTTGGCAGATTACAATAAAAATCCCATTATCAGTTCAATTGCCTTCTCTAAAACCCAGGGACTTAAACCATCAGGTTGTATAATAATTATTTAGACATTCTCTATTTCCCGTTATTGGTTTGGTTAGGCCACATTGGGTGTATTGCATGCAGATCTGGTCACCCCATTACAGGAAGTTTGTGGAGGTGTTTCAGAGATTGCAGAAGAGGTTTACCAGAATGCTGCCAGATTAGAAGGTATTAGATACAAGGAGAGTTTATAGTCCAGAGATACAACATCAAAACAGGTACTTCAGCCCACTGAGTCCATGTTGACCATCGATCAACCGTTCACACTAGTTCGATGTTATTCTACTTTCACGCCCACTCCCACCACACTAGGGGCAATTTACAGAGGTCCCTTAACAAACAATCCTGCACATCTTTGGAATGTAGGAGGATACTAGAGCACCCGGACAAAACCCATGCAGTCACAGGGAGAACGTGCAAACTCCACACTGTCAGCACCCAAGGTCAGGATCGAACCCGGGTCTCTGTCGCTGTGAGGTCATAGCTCTACCATCTGCGCCACTGAGCTCTTCCCTTATTTTTATTGACTTCATTGTCTCCCTGCATTACTGCATGGAGGAGACCTCTGCCACATTCTGGATTATAACTGTCCTGTAATTGGCGGCCAGCTTTAAGTGGCCTTGGCTCTCATCACTGAAGCTCCTCACCTGAAACTCCAACCCTGGCCATTTAAGATGCTCCTTCAAACTTTGTTCCAACCAAGACTCTTGCCACCAGGATGGCACAGTGGTTCGATTCTGGTTCGATTCTGACAATGAGTGGTGTCTGTTTGAATGTTCTCCCCGTGAGCTGCGTGGGTTTTCTCCAGGAGCTCCGGTTTCCTCCCACACTGCAAAAACGTACAGGTTTGTAGGCTAATGGGCTTTGGTAAAATTGTAAATTGTTACTAGTGTGTGTAGGATAGTGTTAGGGTGCAGGGATCACTGGTCAATGCAGACTTATTGGGCCGAAGGGCCTGTTTCAGCACCTTATTCCAAAACTAAAATAAAGTAAACCGTTCCTGATATCCTTTTCTCTGCTATATTTCTTTGCGAGTCCTCGGATTGGGAATTATTGGTATGATTTTTTTAACAGGTCGCAGCTGTTGGTCAAATACAGGTTACTATTGCTGCGATGCTGACTATATGGCAAGTTTCACTTCTTAGAATTGCACTCTGTAGATTGTTACTGCAATTGGCAACCTCTCAATTCGATCCACCCAGTGTCCCTTTCCTCGTTCTAGAAAAGTGATCAACCTGGCCCCATGGGATGGTGACGCAAGGCAACAGATGACCAGCACATTGCCTAGAAAGGAATGTCTCAGTTTGGAGCAGAGACTGGAAAGGTTGTGTTTGCTTTCCTTGAATGGAGAATGCTGATGTTTTAGTTTAGTTTATTAGTCATATGTACCAAGGTTCAATGAAAAGCCTTCTTTGGTTGTGTCCTATCCAGTCAGCGGAAAGACTGTACATGATTACAGTCAAGCTGTCCACCGTGTACAGTCACAGGATAAAGGAAATAACACTTAGTGCAAGATAAAGTCAGATTAAGGATTGTCCAAGGGGCTCCAGTGAGGTAGAATGTAAGTCAGGACTGCACCCTAGTTGGTGATAGGATGGTTCAGTTGCCTTGATAACAGCTGTGGAAAAACAGTCCCTGCATCTGGAGGTGTGTGTTTTCACACTTCTGTCCCTCTCGTCTGATATGAGAGGGGAGAAGAGGGAGCCACCAGGGTGCGACTCGTCCTTGATTATGCTGGTGGTCTTGCCAAGGCAGCGTGAAGTGCAGATGGGCCTTTCTTAAAACTGGGGCGAGAATGAAGAGATCTGGGGAAATTTGCTGAGAAATCAGGTGTGGCGGCTCAGTGGCGCAGCGATAGAACTGCTATCTTACAGCTGAGACCCGCCAGAGCTCCAGGATCAATCCTGACTATGGGTGGTCTCTGTACTGAGTAAGTACATTCTCTCAGTGACCACATGGGTTTTCTCCGGGTGCTCCGGTTTACTCCCAAATTCCAAAGACAAACAGATTTGTGGGTTAATTAGTTTCGGTAAAATTGTAAATTGTCCCTAGTGTGTTGGATAGTGTAGGTGTATGGGGTTCGCTGGGCGCCGTGGGCTGAAGGGCCTGTTTCCGTGCTGTATCTCTAAAGTCTAAAGAAACAATGACTGGTTTCTCCTTTCACAAATACTGCTTGGCTGGCTGAGTTGTTTCAATCTATCTGTTGTGATTGTGTGTAAGGACTAACTGCAGATGTCGGTTTACACTGAAGATAGACACAAAATTCTGGAGTAACTCAACGGTTCAGGCAGCATCTCTGGAGAAAAGGAATAGGTGACGTTTCGGGTCGAGACCCTTCAGGGTGATGAAGGGTCTCGACGGGAAACGTCACCTATTCACCTTCTCCAGCAATGCTGCCTGAACCGTTGAATTACTCCAGCATTTTGTGTCTATCTGTTTTCATTGCCAATTCCAACACCTGCAGTTATGTCTGTTTTCCATTACTGATTATATACCTGCATCACCAATGTATTTCTTGCATTGTAATTCAAAATTAAAGGCTATGTAAAGGACATAAAGGCCCGATCTTTGTGAAATTGTTTTCATTGCAGGAGAATAAACATGACACTGGAATAGTTGACAAAATTATTCCTCCCTTCGTTTTCTTGCTGCAAGATGCTGCAACTCTTAAATATACTCACCTCTTCTTCCGAGATGTCTTCATCCAATGAATGTTGGAAGATTGTTCCCAAGATCTTAGAAACATAGAAATTAGGTGCAGGAGTAGGCCATTCGGCCCTTCGAGCTTGCACCGCCATTCAATATGATCATGGCTGATCATCCAACTCAGTATCCCATACCTGCCTTCTCTCCATACCCTCTGATCCCCTTAGCCACAAGGGCCACATCTAACTCCCTCTTAAATATAGCCAATGAACTGGCCTCAACTACCCTCTGTGGCAGAGAGTTCCAGAGACCCACCACTCTCTGTGTGAAAAAAGTCCTTCTCATCTCGGTCCTAAAGGATTTCGCCCTTATCCTTAAGCTGTGACCCCTTGCTAAATTGTCAAAATCTACTATCAACTGGTGAATTCTCCAGATCTGAATAATGAATCCTGATAATAGAAATGTATCTTTCAATGAAAATAACCTAGTTTCAATTAGTTAATTTGTTCCCAGAATCACTTTGAACATTCTTCAAACTTGGTGCATCAAATGTTATAACGGTCAAACGGATTACACATACACAATCTTACCATGAAGGAGGCCTCAGTGATATAAGAGGTTTCCAATATTGATTAGGTTTATTATTGCCATGTGTACTGAGGTACAGTGCAAAGTTTTGCCTTGCATGCTGTCCTGTCAGATCAGACGATACGATATATAAATACAAGAAGTCAAACTCCTGTATAATAGATAGAGCACTGGGGAAGATACAGAGAGAGACACAAAGCACTGGAGTAACTCAGCGAGTCAGGCAGCATCTCGAGTGAAAGAGGGTGGGCGACATTTCGGGTCGGGGAAATTCCTTCAGACTACAGATATAGAGTGCAGAATGTAGTTCTCAGCATTGTAGTGCACCAGTTCCAGGGACAAAGTCCAATGTCTCCAATGGAATAGAGGTGAATCAGACAGTACCCTAGCTTGTGGAATGACCATTCAGAAGCCTGACAGCAGAGGAGAAGAAGCTGCGCCTGAGTCTGGTGGTAGAAGCAAGGAGTTGCTTTTTGCCAGTTTACACAAAGTGCTGGAGTAACTCAGCGGGTCAGGCTGCATCTCTGGAGAATATGGACAGGAGAGTCTGGTGATGCATGCTTTCAAGCTTCTGTATCTGAATTTACAATGTTTTCAGCTATTCTGCATCTATTAAAAAAAAAGTTTGATCTTTCTTAAAAAAAGAAAAACTGGAAAAGATTTTAAAGTATTAATTTAGTATTAAATAAGATTTAAAAGTATTAAATAGATGTCACCAATGTTAATTAAACAAAATTTAAATGAAGGTTACATTTGCCTCTCTTTCACACAGCTGTTCTTTTCCAGTTCTTTAGAAACGCAGGAATTATATAAGATGTAACCTGCTGCCAATTCAACAGGTGAACGCAGTGGGAAAATGTCCGATCCTGTAGCTTGCACTGGATAGATCAGTTGAACTTGGTTTATGGTATATCACATGGGTAATCTCACAATTTCAACACTGTATATCATGATATTTATCAGTTAGCTTCACACCATTAAAATGTCAAATGTAGTGTAGCTAATTTAAAATTGGCTCGGGGAGCTAAAAATTGCCTGGCATCGGTTCGGTGACAGCTTCTAAAGTTTCCTTTGTAACCCACATTGGAAACGATATGTCATCATTTCCATTTGCAAAACCCAATTGAATTGGCGGAGGAGACATTTACGAAAAAGTCAATATATTTAGTGATGAACTAGACTCAGTAGGACCTGTTGGGTCCTTTGTTACACAGGAGGCCTAGACCCCCAACGCAATATTCCACCACGAATCCAACTCCGACTCCGCATGATCGGCTCACGGCCCCGCACTAACGGCAGAAGTTAAGTTAAAGTTAATAACGTTGCATTTAATATTTCCATTACCTCGCCATCCCTCTTCCTACTCCTACCCTCCCCCATCCCCCACACCCCACAGCTAGAGATGGGATTCTAGACCCATTCCCAAGTGATGTTGGAAGCCTCTAAACTCGTTAGGAATATCTCAACCTTTCTTGACGGTTGGAACGCAGTCTAGTGATCTCTGGGACTCCCTGACCGCTTCCCACGGGTGTCCCAGAGAGGTTCCCCGGCCCGTCCCACCTCAAGTCAGCAGACGTTTGCGCCCTCTAAACGTTATCCATCTAAATGCAAACCCAATGGCCTTGTGAACCTCTAAATGCACCCAACGGGCATTTGTACCCTCTAAATGTGAACCGGTGGTGGATTTGACCCTCAACATGAATCCCATGGGCGGTTGGACCCTCTAAACTCACTTCATCTGGCGTCTTTATCCTCTAAACGCACTCAGCAGGCCTTAACCCTCTAAACGTAAACCAGCTGGTGAGTGGACTGTCTACTCTACTCACGCTGTGGGTGGGGGGAAGAGAGCTCGGAGAAAAGACGGGTGAAGAGCCATGGGGGAGAAGGGGTGATCACGGGGGAGGGAGCAGGATCCAGCGAGGAGGACCAGAGGGGAAGGGGCTGGAGCTGCGAGGCGTTGCGCATGGCGGTGTATTTGGGACTCACAGCGGGCACTGGATGCTCTGCTCTGCCAGGATCAGATTCACCGCTTTCCGTTTGGCGACATCGCCACGCCGCTTCTGGTCCCTCCGAAAATTGTGTCCGGTTGGAGACCTCCGCTGGCCTCCCTCAGCTCCAGTAAAGAAGTGTTGGCACAGGAAAGGGCGGACCATCCCAGGGAGTGACAGGAGAAGAGATTAATCCACGCGGCGCTGACTGGCAGGAGAGGAGATCGATCTGCACACATGCGGTTATTAAACCTCGCTAACTTTTACAATAAACCACCGATCGGAATGAAAGTTGTTGCACTCGCAGCACAGGAGGGTAGTGAGTGAGCTGGCGAAAAATCGTAGCGCCATCGTGTACTGTTTTTGAGCAAATAGAAAAACCGCGCAAACCAGAAGGGCACAAGATCAGAGCTTTAGTTATGGATAGATGTATTGGTAGATAGATAGATAGATAGATAGATAGATAGATAGATAGATAGATAGATAGATAGATAGATAGATAGATAGATAGATAGATAGATAGATAGATAGATAGATAGATAGATAGATAGATAGATAGATAGATAGATAGATAGATAGATAGATAGATAGCATTATCTTTTACCACATAACATTACTGTAATTGGTGGCATTTGATTATAAAGTTACAGAGAGTGATTGCCACAGTTAAATTAATTCTCCAATGCATGAGGAGACTCGCAGGGTGGTACAGCAGTTGAGTTGCTGCCTTACAGCGGCAGTGACCCTAGTTTGATCGGGTGCTGCCTGTACGAAGTGTACACGTTTTTCCTGTAACCGTGTGGGTTTTCTCCAGATGTTCCAGTTTTCTCCCGCACTCCAAAGACGTACAGGTTTGAAGGTTGACCAGCCTCTGTAAATTGTCAACAGTCCCTAGCGTGTAGCATAGTGCTAGTGCGCGGGTGATCACTGGTTGGAGCAAGGGCCTGTTTCTGCGCTGTATCTCTAAAGTTACAAAACTGCTGCCCTATGATTACATCTAATCCTATGATTGTCGTAAGTTGCACTTGAGATTACTTCAGAAATACTTTGTCTGAGGAGTGCTCCTGGATAATGTGAAGTTGGGAAGGGCACCATGTAAATGCAAATCATTCTTTTGACTACATTTGAAGAGTCGATTTTTGTAAAAGTCAAGAGACAGGACATGTAACATGTGGTTTGAATGCGTTCATCACTTCCCCAGTGTTGCCCTTAACCACTTGTTTCCCTCGCACTCATACTCGCCTCACACTGTCAAGACAGGAGGCCTCACATTTTTCATTCCACTCCCTTTCCTTTTAGGTTTCTCACCCCTCCCTGCACAACCCACCCCACCCCCCACACATATCTTCAAAGCCATTCGGTTCAGTCACTCTTACTTTTCTTGTTGAGATATATTCTCTGTCCAAGTTACTCCACCATTTCCAAGCCGTGGATATTTTCAGCAAAACCGAAAGTGTTGGTCAATGAATCAGGCAGCATTTCTGGAGGATATAAATTGGCAAAGTATTGGGTCGTAACCCAACTGAAGGCTTCAAGAATATCTACATCATCAATGCTGGCAGTATTTGGAGCCATGTTTTGCTAGAAGTACACAATAGCTGTCATTCGGCAGGTTGGGCGACATCTCCGCAGAACATGGATAGTTGATGTTTCCGCTCGTGACCCTTCTTCAGATTGAAGGATTCCAACGTGAAATGTCACCGATTAATGTTCTCAAGAGATGCTGCCTGACCCGCTGATCCACTCCTGCACCTCTTCTGTCTTCCTCTATAAACCAATGTCTGCAGTTCCTTGTTTCTAGATGATCCACTTTTGTTTTCTCCACATGATATCTCCAGTTATTGCAAAGACAATCAGACAATATCCTGGCTGTAGTACTGAAGGTCTGCACTCCTTAATTAGTCACGGCTTCGGCTAACTAAGATACAACATGCTAACTATTTAATAATTCACAAAAAACTTGGCTCACCTTGGATACCCTGGCAGCAATCCCAGAATATCTACCCCCAAAAACGACAAAAGCATAAACACACAGGAGTGCTAACATCTCCAGATTCCCTGTCATCTTGACTTGGAAAAATACAATCTGGTTAAGCAAAGTGATGGAAGGTGCCATTTCCACCACTTATTAAGTGAAACACATCCATCAATATCCTGCTCACACACTTCCAATTCGGACTTAGTCAGGACCACACTTGGCTCCAGGCCTTGCAACAGTCTTGACACAAATGAGGACCAGAGCATTGAGATATCTCTGCTCTGCTCTCGATATCAAGGGAGCACTGGTGCAGGTACGGCATCAAGAGGAAACACCGGAGAACATGAACAATAATTTTTGGAGCAAACAATATCCCAAACAAAGGAAAATTGTTGTGAATATTGGAGTCGATCATTCTATCCCTAGTACTTCATTGCGGGGGTTCGCCAGGGCAGGGTCCTTGGATTAACGTCAGAGACTAGTTCTCGTGTTGGTGTGTCATCTCCTGACACGACATCTACAAAGCAAGTATGAGGAGTTATAATGAGGTGTCCTTCAGCAGCCTGAGTGAGTGCAGCTCCAACACTACTCAATAAGCCTGAGCCCACGCTGGACAAAGTGTGGTCCTTGCAGTAATGTACAGCATCCATAAAATCCATTGCCTTTTCTCACCTTGGCAACGCTGGCAGCAATCCCACAATATCTACCACCAAAAACAACAAAAGCATGAACACACAGGTGTGCTAACATCTCCAGATTCCCTGTCACCTTGACTTGGAAATAGAGTAAACCCTTGTTATAACAGTCCATAGGTGGGGGGGGGGGAGATTTATAAAATTTAGTCTGCAATTTATCCCATCAGATAAAGCATAAAAAGAAGTTTAATTTGACACCTAATTCACTTTCATATCTTCAGTATTAAGAAAGTTATGGCCATTTTCATACTCAGAAATTAGCATCTTGTTCCCCATTGCCTTTCAATTGACTTAACTCAAAAGCTGTGATCTGGAAAAGTTAAAAGCCCATAACGTTCTTAAAAATTAAGAGAACTCAATGAAATTTTCAGTTATTATAGATTGAACCATTCTGAAACAAATATGAAACAATCTTACTTGGATGACCTGAAATTAAAGCATATAATTAGTTAGTTATCTAATTGTAGCTAATTACAAAATTCAATGAGTAGATCTAAACATCTATCCATTTCTTAAGAAAAGATAAACTTTTTTTAAATTGCCTAAGTGTCCAAATAACATTCACATAATAATCCACAATATAACATAATTTTAAAATCTCATTTTCATGAATTTCTGGGCCAAATGGAAGGAATTTAGTGTTTGATTCATTTAAATTAATGGCCATTTAAATCAACTAGCGAGTGGGTTTTAGTGGAATGTGGTGGATTGGAACGTTGTGGTTAACGGTGAAGTCGGGAGGAAAAATACTGTTTGTTCATACATTTTTTGGGACCCCATTTCGCAACATAAAAATATTATTAAAGCCTCCCGAGAAACCAACTTTTAATATAAAAATAAACTATTTACCTTTTCTTCTCCCCTACGCAAAATCCTTCCGGTTGTCGGCGCTCACGGCTTTTGAAGGTGATTTTTAAATTATTCTAGTTAATAAATAATTTAGAGTAATTTAAAAATACCTTCATTCATGAAATGTCGGAGCGATTTTTAGTCCGCAACGAAATCACCCGACATTGATCGATTTTTCCTGCCTGTGGAAAATCGGCACTTTAAGCCCGCCCCCCTCTGAAAGGCGCCAAAGTCGCGCATACGGGGAGCGGCAGAACTGCAGCGCTGCTCAAGGTAAGTTTTGTAACATACCTACATAATTGCCGATTGTCTGCTATAACGAGTATGGGATTATCATTAGTAACAAACTGCTGGGGTAACTCAGCAGGTCAGGCAGTATCGGGTGGCACTTTGATGGCAGCCTCGCCTCAGTCTGTCTGTCCTTTTCGTCTTTTTTATGTCATAGTGTGTTGAAAAAGTTTGTGTAAATCCGCCCCCGACACAGTTGGGACAATTTACAGAGGCCAATTAACCTTCAAACCCACCGTTTTTTGGGATGTGGGAGGGAGCCAGTGCACCCGGAGGATATGCATGGAGAACGTGCAAACTCTACACAGACAGCACCCGCAGTCAGGATTGGACCCAGATCTCTGGCATTGTGAGGCATTAGCTCAGCCAGCTGTGGCACTATGCTGCCCAGATTTGGATTGTTTACTCAGGAGCATTGGAGGTTGAGGGGAAACATATAAAATGATGTGTAGGGGAGACAGTCAGAGACATTTTCCCAGGGAGAAAATGGGAAAATGTCAAAGACTAGTGGGTGGCATAGTTTTCAGGTGAGAGTTTAAAGTAGATGAACTGGGCAAATGGTTTTGTACAGATCACTGGGTTACTGAAGGTAGCAATGTTCCAATATATTGAGATTTTAAAAATTACGTTTGCAATTTATCCCATCAGATAAAGCATACAAAGAAGTTTAATTTGACACCTAATTCACTTTCATATCTTCAGTATTAAAAACGTTATGGCCATTTTCAAACTCGGAAATTAGCATCTTGTTCCCTATTGCTTTTCCATTGACTTAACACAAAAGTTGTGATCGAGGACAGTCAAAATCCCATAACTTTCTTAAAAATTAAGAGAACAGAAAGAATTTTTCAGTTATTCTAGATTGAAGCGTTCTGAAACTAATATGAAACAATCTTACTTGGATTGCCTGAAATTAAAGCATATAATTAGTTAGTTACCCAATTGTAGCTAATTACAAAATGTAATCACTAGATCTAAACATCTATCCATTTCTTAAGAAAATATTAACTTTTTTTTTAAAGCCTAAGTGTCCAAATAACGTTCACACAAGAATTCACAATATAACATGATTTTTAAATCTCATTGTTATGAATTTATAGGCCAAATTGAAGGAATCTAGTGTTTAATGCCCATAAATTAATGGGCATTTTAAACAGCTTGCGAGTGGGATTTTCTGGAACGTGATGTATTCGAACGTTGCAGTTGTGTTGAATTTAAACCCAATATCGGCAGGAAAAACACTGCTGGTTCATATGGGGACTAAATCACTGTTTTGCAACATGAAATATTGATTAAAGTCATCTAAACAAGCAGGTTTATATGAATAAATAAACAGCTTTCACTTACCTGTCTCCTACGTAAAATCGGTCCCCGTTGTGGCGTTCACGGCATTAGGAGTTAATTTTTATTTTACTGTAGCGCTGAAATAGTCCGGCGATTTAAAAAAAAAAAAAAAAAAAAAAAACTTACTGGCAGTCGGAACAAATCTCCAGAAATAGCTCGTACTCCGAGAAAATATAATTCCGGTGACAAGGGAAAAAACGCATTTTAACCCCGCCCCCCCCCCTTAAAGGCGCCAAAGTCGCGCACACAGCCAGTGACAGAACTGCAGCACCGCTAAAGGTACGTTTTGCAACATACCTACTTAAGGGCCTGTCCCACTTGGCCGTCATTTACGTGCCATTTACGCGACCTCTTCGTGGCGTTGAGTCGCACGGGACGGTCGCATAGAGGAGCACGGAGGGGTATGGAGTTGCATGCGGTATCGCTAGGCGCTCCAGGATTTTGTAGTGCACAAAATCTTTGCGCGCCTCTGGTGTGATGTATTGCATACGCACTCGGATGTATTGCGGTCGCACGCTGACGTTCTGACCTCGTACGTGCAGTACTGTAGTATACGAATCAACGATCACAAATATCTTGATTGTACATGCTTTTGATGGTGGAATGTAGGTGCATTTTGCGATGAAGTTTGAAATCGGAAAGTCCACAGAGAATAAGTTTCATAAGTAATATAGACCTTATATAAGAGAATAAGTCATCTCCATTGAGTCATTTGCCTGTATACATGTAGGTGACACATTGCGGTAGGCAGATCTGCCACGTTTGATGCTGATGATGATTCATTAAAAATTGTGAATATATTTAGGCGCTTGACACTCTTTTATAGTATAAAACATTTTGTTCAATGGGCAGCTGCACCGATAATTGAGTTAGCGGCGCAAGGTTCAATGTTAACGCAAGGTCAGGGAGTCAAAGCACAATATTCAGTATTTTGCTTAAACGCTGAGTCAGCTCTGATTATTTTACCTGTTTATTTATTTTTTGTTCCAGCTTCACTCGCAACGTGTCAAGTTCTCGTCATTTCGATCCCCCATCCCACACGCCCAAGGGAACGCGCAAAAGTCACTTAATTAATAGGTGTTTAGCCATTTCCTCAGCGCGGGGAACCATCCAACCGCAATACAGCGATTGGAACCAATGCCATTTGCACTGACCCTCCGTGGGGGGGGGGGGGAGGGGAGGATGAAAACATAACCCAAAGCGACCATAATTCCATACACCACAATTCAAAAGAAAAGACAGTATTATGCACTAAACAACTTTCCACTGGGTATTCAAATGACATCACGCGCTCCAGACGGCTGTGCTGACGCATGGAGACGCGTGCGTCAATCGCGTAAATGACGGCCAAGTGGGACGGGCCCTTTACACACCACGTGAACATGTTACTGACACTCCCCACGTACCTGTCTCCGAGTGCTCCGGTTTCCTCCTAAACTCCAAAGACGTGCAGGTTTGTAGGTTAATTGTCTTCTGTAGATTGTCCCTAGTGCGTGTAAGATAGAACTAGTGTAAGGGTGATCGCTGGTCGGCGCAGACTTGGCGGGCCGCTGCATCTCTGTATTAAGAGATACTTAGATCCTCTGTATCGCTAAACTAAACTGAACAGTGCAAAGCCTCATCATCTGTGCATGCACCAAAATATCCAAACAGAAAATAAAACAGAAATTGACATGCAAATTCAGGGAGAGTGACATTTATTCCCTTTCCTCGATTACGTGATAGTGATTTGGGAATTCCATAAGAGCAAATGTTTGTTGCCTGAACAGTTGTAACGTGGGTGTCACTTGTGTGAAGCTGCTGTTATGTTTGTGTTGCATATGCACTGCACCTCTGGGGAACATGTGGCCTGGCCAAAACCAGCATGCTCCACAAGAACGATGTAGGAGGAGAAAAACATCAGGAAACTGTGGATGCTGGAAATCCAAAGTAAAAATCTGGAAATACTGGAAACACATTGCAGGTCAAGCAACAGCTGTGGAGAGCTTGAAGACCCTTTTTCAACAACAAGTAGATAGAGTGGTGAAGAAGGCGTACGGGAAGCTTGCCTTCATGGAAGAACATCGAGCAATACATCACAGGAACAGGCCCCTCGACCCACAATGGCTGTGCTGAACATGGTACCAAGACCATCACTTAACTATCTACATATAACCCAAATCCAATCCATTCGCTGCATATCCATATGCCCATTATAAAAGTCTATTAAATGTCACTAATGTACCAGATCTGACAGCATGTTCCACGCACTCACCACTCGCTGTGTTAAAAATCATCTTTTCTGGCATTGAGTATACGAGTCTGGAAGTCATGTTGCAGCTTTATAAGACTTTGGTTAGGGTGCATTTGGTGTATTGTATGTGGTCTGGTCATCCCCTTACAGGTAGATGTGGAGACATTGGAGAGGGTGTGTGTGAGGGATAAGATGATTAAACCACCATCATTATGAGGGGCTGAGTTGTTGTAACCACCGACCTTGTGATGGGCCAAATAGTTGGAATCACCAACCTTGTGATTCGAACAAACTGTTACTGTCCTTCAGAGCTGTTGATAACATTGTAGAATAACAAGATGAGGTAAGGAATGTAGCTGACAACACAGAAGCTAGTCTTTAGGTCAAAGGCAACTAAGTAGGTTAGGGCAAAAGCGACTGAGCATGCTTAATGAAATAAATGAATATTAACTTTACGCCCCTCATGACAAAGAACCTAATTTAAATGTACATGCGATGTATGATGTGGGAGAAGAGGGAGTGATTGATGATGCACAGAGGGGAGGGTTGGAAGATTGTGAACCTCGGTACCCTGATTGGAAGGGGTCAGAAGGGGAGGCGTCCAATCAATAAAGACTGTATAATGAATTGTATAAAAATAGACGTTTTTCCTTTGCTCGGTGTGTCTCAACTTGGAGAGGCACCCGATTCTGCAGACTCGCAAATAAAGCATTTCTTGTTTCCATGATTTAGTCTCTGAGTAGTGATTGTGAGCACAAAACTATATCTCACAGTGTGGAAGGAATTCACCCCCCTGGATTAGAGGTTATTCACCACAAAGTGAGGGTGGACAAACCTGAATTGATTTCTCTGGAACTCAGAGGCTGAGCGGAGACCTAATGGGATTATATAAGATTATGAGAGGCATAGATAGGACAGACTATCTGAGGATGGAAATGCCAATCTAGAAAGCAATGCTTGAAGATGAGAGAGGCAATGTTTAAAGGAAATGTGTGGAGAAAAATGTTTTACACGGAGCGTGGTGGGTGCGTGAAATGTGCTGCCAGGGTGGTGTGGGAAGCAGGTACAATATTGGTGTTTAAATGATTTTAGATAGGCACGTGGACATGCAGGGAATTAAAGCATATGGATCATAAGATCACAAGTGATAGGAGTAGAATAAGGTCATTCGGCCCATTAAATCTACTCCGAAATTCAATCATGGCTGATTTATCGCTCCCTCCGAACCCCATTCTCCTGCCTTCTCCCCATAACCTCTGACACATGTACTGATCAAGAATCTATCTATCTCTGCCTTAAAAATATCCACTGACTTTGCCTCCACAGCCTTCTGTGGAAAAGAATTCCACAAATTCATTAATGGGCGGGCAGGACTCACGTTGCAGCGGCCCCTACAGCTTGTCTGTCTTTTTTTAATTTTTTGTCTAGTTAAATGTTGTTGTTCATGTTTTTTTTGTATTGTTCTAACTATATATGTGTGGGGAGTGTGGGGGGGGGGGGGGAAAGGGGAGGGGGAAGGGGGAAACTTTTAAAATCTCTTCCCTGCACGGGTGACCCGACTTTTTTCCTGTCGGGTCTCCGTTGTCGTTGGGGCCTAGCACCGTGGAGCGGCCTCCGACCGGGACGACCTGGGGGCTCCAGTCACGGATCCTGTGGAGCTGCGGACTCGCCGTCGTGGGGCTGGCCGGCCTCGGAGCATGGGGAGTGGTGGTGGCTCGCTGCTGAGGCCCGACTCCGGAGCTCCAGCTCCAGCTCCAGCTGCAACCGCAGACCGGTGGACTGTCGGGATATCGGGAGCTCGCGGGTCCGGGTGGGAGACCGCTTTCCGGAGCACCCGCAACGCAACATCTCCCGCCCGTGTCGCGGGGTTGGAGCGACCCGGAGCGGGGCCATGCATCGCCCGGCGCGGCTTCAATGGCCGCGGGACATTCCAGCGCCCGCCGGGGGCTCCAACTGTGACCTTTGGGCCTAGAGCGGGGCTGTACATCGCCCGGCGCGGCCTCAATGGCCGTGGGACTTAACACCGCCCGTCTGGGGCTTCGACCTGGGCAGAGAAATGGTGCGGGGGAGAGAAAAGAAATTTGCCTTCCATCACAGTGAGGAGGAGATTCACTGTGATGGATGTTTGTGTGAATTGAATTGTTTGTTTGTTTTTTTTTAATGAATTGTTCTGTTGTATGGCTTGTAGAAACGGAGTTTCGTTCGAGCCTCTCTGAGGTTCGAATGACAAGTAATAAAATCTAATCAAATCAAACCAGCCTCTGACTAAAGAAATGTCTCCTCATCACCTTCCTAAAAGAACGTCCTTTAATTCTGAGGCTATGACCTCTAGTCCTAGACTCTCCCACACAGATCCACTCTATCCAAGCCTTTCACTATTCTGTACATTTCAATGAGCCCCCCCCTCAGGAACATGCTCAGGCAGAGGACATTAGTTTAACGTGGCATTAGTTTGTCATGGATATTGTGGACTGAAGGGCCTGTTCCTGTGTTGGACTGTTTGAAGTAGAGGAATTTAGGAATGTAAGGTTTTATGGTGATAGTCGAAAGCTGGAAGCTCTCCAGACTTTTTCTTAAGGTCTGATAGTTTATGACAGCAATTGGGATTCCAGTCCCTAAGGTTTGGAACTCTGAGCCAGGTGTCCACTCAACGTAACTAATTATACACAAAATGCTGGAGTAATTCAGCTGGACAGGCAGCATCTCTGGATAGAAGGAATGGGTGATGTTTTGGGTCGAGACCCTTCTTACAACATTCAGCATTTTGTGTCTATCTTCGGTGTAAAGCAGCGTCTGCTGTTCCTTCCTACACACAACATACCAAATCTGAAGAAGGGCCTCGACCCGAAACGTCGCCAATTCCTTCGCTCCATAGATGCTGCCTCACCCGCTGAGTTACTCCAGCATTTTGTGTCCACCTTCGATTTTACCAGCATCTGCCGTTCTTTCTTAAACATTTACAACTAATTATTATTTGTTCCCAATCTTTTTCTATTCTCTGCAATTCATGTTGTATCATGTAGCAGGAAAGAGGAAACGTCACAGGAATAGCACGCAGTGAGCGCACAGCCCAGGATCAATGACGGTGAACCCTCATTTTGACAGACCTCTTTATAATGGATTTTGGTTATAGCGGACAGACTGAACTTCACCGCCAGGCTGGGCTGTCGACGCCACGCCTGGCCGCTCTACAGAAGCCACCTTCAGCTACTCCCACCGTCACCGCCTGTGCTGCTGTGTTAAGGCCTTAGAGCTTTGCAGCTTAGGGCAGGTAAGGCTTTGCTTTAATGTTTCAGCTGAAAAAAGGCACCTCTATCAGTGCAGTTCCTGCTCGGCATAGTTGTTATTGTCGGGTCTCCACACATGGAATTACAGAGGGTTATAGTGGACAATCGACAACTATTGCCCCCACTATGGTCTGTTATAATGAAAGTTTATCCCTCAGGGAACAGCAACATCCACAATGTCTCGTCCGACGTGAAAGATGTGTTGTGTACGCATACTGTGAAGTCATCTACCTCCGGCACTCGCGTCCTGCAGCAATATCTGGGGCACGAGAGGTATAATTAAACTCACTACCTGCCAGTAACATGTAAACCTTGCATATAGCCTTGACTGCGCAAACAAGGAAATTGTAGCAAACATTTGTAGAGATTCAAAAACAATGTCAATGTCAATATCAATGCGGTGAGCAAAGTCAACAACTTCCAAAGTAAGTGACAGAATCATTTTAATTTTTCCTTGCACTTTTTCAAATGATTTTATATTTTCTTTGAGCACAACTGCCACCTATATCTGTGACCTGATTTCCATCACACATGCCGACCTGTTCGTTTTCACGAACACTCTTGGGTGACCACATTTCCTCTTGTGGTTTGTGGCTTGCTCCTACTCATGAGATTTGAAAGGTGGGCTTATTTTAGGTAATTTTGTTCTCCCCCACTGCTCTGCTTTGAAGGCACCCAGCAACATTTTCCTTCTGTCTGTGACACATCGATACAAGGGTGCTAGCCAGCTGGGTGAGCCATATGTCACAGTCACAGACAGCCACACATGTACTGTACACACACAGGGGTGGGTGTGAACAAGCATGCACACACATACGTTCACACACACCTACAGACGGCACGGTGGAGCAGCGGTAGAGTTGCTGCCTTACAGCGCTTTCAGCGCCAGAGACGCAGGTTCGATCCCGACTGCGGGTGCTGTCTGTACGGAGTTTGTACATTATCCCTGTGACCGTGTGGGTTTTCTCCAAGATCTTCGCTTTCCTCCCACATGCCATTCGTACAGGTTTGTAGGTTAATTGGCTTGGTCTAAATGTAAATTGTCCCTGGTGTATGTAGGATAGCATTAATGTGTGGGGATCGCTGGTCGGCGTGGACTCGGTGGTGCAAAGGGCCTGTTTCCGTGCCACATCCCTAAAACGAATAAACTAAAACATGCATCTTGCAAACATGTACGCATACACACCACGCCCACACATACATACATGCACAGACACACAAATACACACTTATTCCATTTATCATGTATCTGTACACTGAAAATGGCTCGATTGTAATCATGTATTGTCTTTCTGCTGACTGGTTAGCACGCAACAAAGGCTTTTCACTGTACCTCGGTACACTTGACAATAAACTAAGCTGGAACTTACATCCACATGTGTACACATCCATGCACAAACACCCTCCCTCACACACACGCATACACATCCATGGACAAATGCACACAGGCATAATCGCACATAACCACCGGCGCACACAGACAAACCCGTTCAGGCACTGATGTTATAAACCATCCTGATAAACCACTCGCTGGAGTTTAGAAGAATGAGGGGGTCCTCATTGAAACGGACAGAATAGTGGAAAGCATGGATAGAGTAGATGTGGAGAGGATGTTTCCACTAGTGGGAGAGTCGAGGATTAGAGGTCATGGCCTCAGAATTAAAGGATGTTCTTTTAGGAAGGAGATGAGAGGGAATTTCTTTAGTTGTGAATCTGTGGAATTCTTTGGCACAGAAGGCGGTGGAGGCCAGGTCAGTGGATATTTTTAAGGCAGAGATAGATAGATTCTTGTGCTCGTCAGAGCTTATGGGGAGAAAGCTGGAAAATGGTGTTAGGAGGGAGAAATAGATCAGCCATGATTGAATGGCGGAGTAGACGTGATGGGCTGAATGGCCTAATTCTGCTCCTATTTTACGTATGACTTTATAATATGACACTTATATCACTTATTTGTGAGGAGTGTCAATAATTGAGCTGGAAAATCCTGACTCCGCTTGTTTACACTCAGCAAATAATTATATTTGAAAGGAAGTGAACTTTAGAGTAGAAAACAGAAGACTTGAAGACATTCCCAACCCAAAAGATCGCCTTCCTGTATACTCCAGAGATGCTGCCAGACCCACTGAATTACCCCAGCACTTCGTGCTTGAAAAAACCATCGGCCCAGTTTACCCATGCCGACCAAGATGCCCCATCGACACTAGTCCCACCTGCCCGCGTTTTGTCCATATCCCCTTAAACCTTTCCGATCCATGTACCTGTTCAAATGTATTTTAAACGTTGTTACAGTTTCTGCTCCAACTACTCCCACTGGCTGCTCGTTCCATATAAATGTATAAAAAGTGAAAGGTTGAGCAAAATAAAATCCCCAAATCCCCATCCCATTAAATTAAAGTTATTGCCTGAAGAAAAACATGTTCAATTTACACCCAATCATCTAGATGCTCTTTTTGAACACCAGTGATTCATTAATGCCATGTGCAAACTTGCAAATCATTATTCAGATAATTCCGAGTAGACATCCTTCGCAGTTGAGACATACATTATTTTTAGTGCTTGGAGCTGTTCACTCGCAGTGTCATCGAGGGCACTGTCCCTTTAAAGAATCTGGTGGGAGGTGACTGGCTCCGCATGTCTGCTTCTTGTGTCGAGCTAAATTCAAGTTTCCCTGCTTTCAGACTCAGCAGCAGAACTGCCGCGAATTTCTCAGCTCCTTGCAAGTGAAGCCGAGAGCTTTCGCCCAAAAGGGCTAGTTTCAAAGACTTCATGGATTCATTATCCAGATTCTCGTTCCATGTAAATGTGACCCTGGGACTATCCTTGTTTTTGACTGGCATTGCTCTGAGCGGCGGATCCAGCGGCGTGAGAACGATCACCAAACTGAGTGCCTTTGGTGACCTGGGGGGGAAGCAGGTAAGTTCCGACCCTGATGTTCAGTAACCACTTTGTAATTGAGCAGGCAATGTGTCCACAACACAACCCTGTGCTGACAAACAGTTGGACAGGTTTTACTATCAGGTTTACCGTCGGATGCTTTAAAAAAAAAAGTAGTTCATTGAGGTCATTTTTACACAGGTAGAGGGTGCACAAAAGGCTGGAGAAACTCAGCGGGTGCAGCAGCATCTAACCTTAGATGCTGCTGCACCCGCTGAGTTTCTCCAGCCTTTTGTGTACCCTCGATTTTCCAGCCTCTGCAGTTCCTTCTTTTACACAGGTAGAGTTGTCTCAGTGTTTACACTGTGTTTCTGTAAGCAGTGGGACAAAAAGAATGTTTAGCAAATGCCAGTGCTTTTACGTTGTTATTATATAATGAAAATAACATATTGTAGAAACTCCACAAAGTGATAAGGTTGTAGATACAGGGTAGCATCTCACCCATATCTACCTCATTGGTGACCCTCGCACTATCCTTGATCGGACTTTTCTGGCTGTATCTTGCACTAAACGTTATTCCCTTTTTAATGTATCGAAAGATTGTAATTGTGTGTACACAAAAATGCTGAAGAAACTCAGCGGGTGCAGCAGCATCTATGGAACGAAGGAAATGGGCAACGTTTCGGGCCGAAACTCTTCTTCAGGCTGTAATTGTGTATTGTCTTTCTGCTGACTGGATAGCACACAACAAAAGCTTTTCACTCTATCTCGCCACACGTGGCAATAAACTAAACTGAATTGAAGGTTGTAGATAGAGGATCTTGTTCATGTGATAAGGAAGCATCTCCAGATGAAGAGCTGTCTACAACGGCAACAAAAACTTGCAACGACGCGGGACCCTTTTACGTGGAATGAAACATTCCAAGGCACTTAACAGGAACTCTTGTCATACAAGCAAAATCATACTGAGACAAAGAGAGATTTATCAGGATGGACAACCATAGGCTTAGTTGAAGAGTTAGGCTTTAAGTATCTTCTTAAAGAGAGATGAACACTGGAGTTTGGTAGTTAATAAAAATGAACTGCAGTGCCTGGTTTATACCAAAGATAGGCACAAAACGCATGAGTAACTTAGCGATTAGGCAGCATTTCTGGAGAACGGTACCAATGCAAAAAATCACTGAAAGTTGGCGTGCAGGTACAGCAGGCAGTGAAGAAAGCTAATGGAATGTTCTTGGTTACTTGGTCCTCCAAAATATTCCAAAGGAATTTAAACTGGAGGTGGTGAAGGGAGGGGTTTAGCCAGAGAGGGCTAATGGGAAGAAAGTGCCACTTTAAATTTAGTTGCATCTGGCTGGGCAACCGTGGCTTGGTGGAGATTATTCCATGCTTTAATAGTGCGTGGAAAGAATGAATTGCTGCACACATCTGTCTTTGATGCTGGGACCACAAATTGGATCAAATGCCCTCGTCTGCTCCTAATTGGTTTGGGGTTGGTGTAGGTCTTGTGATCTATGTCTAGCTGACCATTTAACATTTTGTAAAAGCAGGTCAAACGGTGAGCTTCACGTCTGTCTTGGAGAGGGTTCCACCCCAGAAAATTCAGAAGTTTGGTGACACTCGCTTCTCTCTCGTAGATGTTAGTAACAAATCGAGCGGCCTGTCTTTGGACACGCTCGATGGATGAAATGTTTTTATCTGTGTATGGGTCCCAAGCTGCAACTGCGTAGTCCAGATGAGGTCTAACGAGGGTGAAATACAGCTTCATAACAAGAGGATTTCAGTACAGGAGTAAAGAGGTTCTTCTGCAGTTGTATAGGGCTCTGGTAAGACCACATCTGGAGTATTGTGTACAGTTTTGGTCTCCTAATTTGAGTAAGGACATCCTTGTGATTGAGGCAGTGCAGTGTAGGTTCACGAGATTGATCCCTGGGATGGCGGGACTGTCACATGAGGTACGATTGAAAAGACTAGGCTTGTATTCACTGGAGTTTAGAAGGATGCGGGAGGATCTTATAAACACATATACAATAATAAAAGGACTGGACAAGCTAGATGCTGAAAAAATGTTCCTAATGTTGGGTGAGTCCAGAACCAGGGGCCACAGTCTTAGAATAAAGGGGAGGCCATTTAAGACTGAGGTGAGAAAAAACTTTTTCACCCAGAGTGTTGCGAATTTGTGGAATTCCCTGGCATAGAGGGCAGTGGAGGCAAAATCACTGAATGGATTTAAGAGAGAGTTAAATAGAGCTCTAGGGGCTAGTGGTATCAAGGGATATGGGGAGAAGGCAGGCACGGGTTATTGATTGGGGACGATCAGCCGTGATCATAATGAATGATGGTGCTGGCTCAAAGGGCCGAATGGCCTCCTCCTGCACCTATTTTCTATGTTTCTATCTTAGCTGTCCATTTACACCAGAGATGACCTACCAAGTCTTTTGTGTCTGTCTCTGAGTTTAGGACTGAGGCAGTGGAAAACTTGGCTTCCAGTCCAAGAGATCAGAACCAATGAAGTGTATAGATTTTCGGGGTATTATTTGGAGATGGTGAGGGGTGGGTTGTGTAGTTGTTGGAGGAAAATAATGAAGGTTCTTTCAAGAACCTTCTGAACTGTCTGAAGAAGGGTCTCGACCCGAAAACGTCATCCATTCCTGCTCTCCAGAGATGCTGCCTGGCCCGTGGAGTTACTTCAGCATTTTGTGTCCATCTTCAAGGTTCTTTCAATTATGAGTACTCTGAGAGGGTGGTAAACTCTGTATTGAAGAGATGAGGCAAATTTCCACACATGGATATTAAATGGATGGGGTGAAGTCCTTTCAATATATGAAACAGATTTGACCTTTTGTTAAAAGGATAAAAATATGCCTCCTTTCGATATTAAAGAAAGGGAATGACATCTCTTGTACATATTAAAGGGATTAGTCTTTGGTGATTGAAGGGTTAACAAAAATGACTCCTTTCAATATTAAAAGTACGGGGAGAAAGTCTCCTGTATGTCCATAGATGAGAGGGATTTGCCACTGCTTATTAAGGGGATAATAACGTATCCTTTCAATATTAGAGTGATGTGGTGAAGCCTTCTGTATATATTAAAGGGATCTACAGTATTTAATGAATGGATTACAAGATTTACTTTAGAATAGTAAAGGAATGTGCTGACATTTCCTATTTATGTTAAAGGGATGAGGAGATCCATTGGTTTGTGGGAAATGGGAGAACTTCTGATTTCACTGATGCAAGGCAGATGGATATCTTTGATGAGTATTTTTTCCGCTAAAGACACATGGATATCAAAGCCCTCTATAACCTGGAGGAACTTTCTGTGTCTGTTTATAATCTGGAGTCAGGTCGCACGTAACTAACCTTGCACCAAATCTCGTTAAATATTGCTAACAGTACGGTCACACATTCATGTGCAAAGTCTCGCTGGCATTCAGTGAGGCAGAAGAAAGTTAAACCTTTTAAACCGCGGACGAGAACTAAGAGAACACATCAGAGCGCGGTCAAAAATTGAACAACGTGTCAAACGGAGCCGCTCGAAAATATTTGAGGTTGCACACTCCAAAATTAGTAAAAGGTTATCAATCTGTGGTGCTGACACAGCAAGGGAACTGTCAGAAATCAGGAAGAGGAAGACCAGGGAGAAACTTGCAAAGTGAGGCTAAATAAAGGCAGAAGGGGAAGAACAGAGCACAATGCTAGGTCACTTTGCAAATATTGTGTGTGGTATGGAGAACTTCACTTTCAAAAGACAGAACTAACCTTCTTCCCCTGCAAATAAAGAAAAGTGAGAAGTAATGCAGGGTTTGAAGAAGTGCTGTTCTCAAAGAGAGGCACATGTCAGACATTTGAATTGAAGGATTTGGGATGTTTCAATACGAGTGTGATTTATAACATGTATAGTTGGGCACATATATGCATGTACATGTGTGTAATACACAGATCATCATAATTGTCATAGAGACATACATACAGCATGGAAACAGGCCCTTCGACCCAATTTATCTTTGCCGGCCAAGGTGCCCCATCTACACTGGTCTTGCCTGCCTGCATTTGATCCTCTAAACCTTTCCTATCCAGCTATCTGTCCAAGTGAATATACATTTTGTTATAGTTTCTGCCTCCTCTGTCAGCTCATTCCATATACCCACCACCCTGTGTGGAAAAAGTTGGCCCTCTGAGTCCTATGAAATCTTTCCCCGCACACCTCGATAAGTATGTCATCAGGATGATACCTTTTTATGTGCAATTTTCAGAGTATGGTGGGATAAGTGATCTCACAGCTGAAACCGGAATAATTTAACATAAGTGCTGGCTGAGTTTTGGTCGTTCAGTCTGCTCGGGGTCAGCACTTATTCACGTAATGGATGTAGGCAGGCTCTCGGCCTTTGATTTCAGTGTGCTGTCTTGATCGTGGTGAAGCTGCCTTCAAAATGGCTCTGATTTCTTGCCAAGATTCCTCCTTGCAGCCATCAGGCTATTAAACACTACAACCTCCAAATGGGCTCTGAACTACATTGGTTTTGTCTTTTAGCACTATTATCTCTCTCTCTCTCTCTCATGCGCACACGCACTTTTTTTTGTTTACAAATGACTGTTTACATATTCTGTTGTTCTACTGCAATTACGAATTTCACAGTCCTGTTTGGGACATCTGACAATAAAACACACTTGACCTGAGATCATTGATCGATCAGCCTGGTACAATTCTTCCCCGGTCTTGTTTAGGTGGAGGCAAGCATGTAAACATACTTTAGCAATTATTGATGGAATATGTACACATGACAGTATCGCATCCCAGTCAAACACTGTCTCTCGTCTAATATTCAAGAACAAAAATTATAGCATTTACATTTTTTCTTATCTTTGGAGACCTGATTGGGAATAAAATTAGCTCTGTCTTTTGAAAGCAAAGCTGTCTCTAACACACACTATATTTGCAATAAGATTAGAAGAGGCACAGATGTGGTAGACTGTCAGAACCTTTCTCTCAGGGTGGAAGTGTCAAGGACTAGAGCACATAGCTCTAAAGTGAGACGGGCAACATTTAAAGTAGATGTGCGTGGCAAGTTTTTTATACGGAGAGTTGTGGCTGCATGGAATGCATTTCCTGGGTTGATGGTGGAGGCAGGCTGTCTCAACATCTTGAAACTGAACACTGAGAGAGGTGATAGACACAAAATGTTGGTAACTTGGCAGGACAGGCAGCATCGCTGGAGAGAAGGAATGGGTGACGTTTCAGATCGAGACCGGTCTTCAAACTTGACACACTCGACTTCTTCGGTCTCGACCCAAAAAGTCACCCATTCTTTTTCTCCAGCGATGCTGTCTGT